>JACCHW010000032.1:0-1200000 GCA_018907185.1 Platyscapa corneri
AAACCAAATTATGTAATACGCAAATGCAAGCAACTGATAAACTATTATGAATAGGTACAAGAAAGAAAGAAATATATTATACAATATTCATTAGAACAGAGTTAAAAGAAAAGGAAAGAGAGAGGGATGCAACGTAAAAAAATCATGTTAGGAGATAAGAAAGAAAGAAAGAATAAATATTTATAAAATTTAACTCAGTAATATATATACAAAATTATAAATTCAATGTATGAATTATTCAAAAATAAATAATACCAATAATAACTTAATTATGCGTTAGGATTTAAGAAGAGCCACAGCTCTTGTCCACGTACAATTGCCCGTTATACAGGTAAATGCTCCATACGATTGAGCTGAATGTGCAAAAATGAGTTTCATATATACAAAATGAATATAGATAGAAGTAAGAAAATAATCTATTGTAATATAAATTACTTCTGCATAAATTATATACAATTCTATATCTGTAGATAATTTTAGAATGACGAGAATAATTAAAGAGCGTGATATCGATAAGAAATTAAAAGTTAACGTACACAAAAATAAATTTAAAATCATTAAAACCATACGTTAAACTAACAATTAACAAACTAAAAATTCGAATTTTTATTAATTTAACACTGATTTAGTGTTACTGTGTATTATTCTATGTTAATCGATGAATGACATCATACAAGATGAAATAAAAACATCACTGACCATAGATATAAATAATTTTCACCGTGTATATAAAATGTTTAAATTATTTATAGGTCTTAAATATTGTTACGAAGATTAAAAATAGTAAATTTCATTTCTACTATCATTTGTATATAAAATATTCTTTCATTTTTTGTACTTATTAGTCATTATTTACAATATATTTATTATTTATTATACGTTTATATTTTATAGTATTTATAACAACAGTTTAAATTTGAAATAGCATTTCTCGAACGTAATTTAGGCAATTAATTTAAGAGGTTATAACTAAACATAAAACCTTTTCAAGGATCAACTTCAGTCTTGTATTGTTCTATTCTGAAATGGTATTTTGTTCTAATTGTAGAAAATAATAGTTACAATATTTTTAAATTATAAAAAACGTATTCATTTATCTTTTATTCAATTTACTTATATCACAGCATTTGAGACTTAAATATATTACAAAGTATTAATAATAATTAATTATTGTTGAACACCATTTTTCAATAATTATAAATTCACATTTACATTAAATTCAAAATGAAAATTATCTTATTTCATTAATAACACAATTACATATGTATACTGTTCGTTTTACTGTTCAACGTCATCTAAGGCTAAAAACGATTATTTTTTATGAATTTAGCAAATAAAATATAAAAATTATAAAAATAAAAATATTAAAAATTAATTTAAATGTTATATTATATTTAAGTTAATTATTAACCAATGTTATTATAACTTTTTAACATGACACGAACATCTATTTTATAATTTATATCTTATAAATATAAAATATTAAAAATAAAAAATAATGAAAATAAATAGAACTTATCTTAATTTATTAATATTATGTATATTATGCATTATGTATATTAAAGAAATATTAACATACGCATTTTTTTTTATGTTTATTGTTTTTTATTATTAAATTTTTTATTTTATTATAATTGTTTCCTAGATATTTTATCATCAACGTTTATAACTTATATTGTATACACGTATAATAATAAATTATGCAAATTTATTCAATTCAAAACTGTATGAATAAGATTAATTCTTATACTAGTCTATATTTTTTAATTGTTTTTTATTTATCCTAAGATGTAAATTAATTAGTATTTAATTATACGTATAACTATGAAATAATAAATTTTAGAATTGAATAACAAACTAAATATAATTTAAATTATTATAATAATTATTAAAAGATTTTAATTACTAAATTATTTCTTTTTCGTAATTATAGAAATATTTATGATACCTAATATTTTAGCGAATATAAGAAAATAAAACTGTATTGTTTATATATTTTCGATACTTTAATTGAATGGTACTAGTGTAGTTTAATAATATTTTTTTACGATATTAAAAATACAAAATATAAAATATCATATGAAGTTACGCACTTTCTTAAAATATATTTTTATATAAAAATGTTTATGTTCATGTGACAAAATCATTTGAAAATTATGCGTATTATTGTATGTATCAAATTGATTTTTCATCCTCTCGTTCTCTAATATAGGTATATAATTAAGATATTTTATAATTATGTAATTATGTAGAAAATAGGTAGAGTCCTGTCTAACATTTACGTGAAGCACCACGGAAAAGTTTTGCAAAAAAAATAAAGTCAAAAGTAAAAAAGAAAAAGATCGAGGAGAATTTAAAGATAAGAGATAAAAAAACAAGTAAGCGAGTAGTTAATAATAGAAGAAAAAAATAAAAAAAAAACAGTGTGATTGAAGAAATAATAAAAGAAAAAGTGTAAAAAATTTTCAGAAAGGTTAAAAACACGTGGAGAAAGTAAAAACCGGATATAATAAACGGCAAGTGGTGCTAATAACTGTAAACAAAGAGAAACTACCAAAAGAGAAAATAGATATTAAGTGCAAAGTGAAACACGAGGTGAAATGATCGAAGGCAGATCAGCAAAATAAAAACAAACAGAGAGTAAGAAAACTGTCAGATTGACAAAGCAATAGAAAATAATAAGTATGAGTAGAGCAATGAACAAGATAAGCAACCCACAAAAAAAGAGGATATTAAAGAGGAAACCAGGAAAGAAATGAGTTCAAAGAGGAGCCTGAAAAATGTAAAAGTGGCACTTAGAGCCTGTCTAAAAACAATAGACATGTTCGAAAAAAATTTAGTTCCATGCAAAAAGAAATTAAAGAAGAAATGCGAGAACACGTTAAGGTGGAGATTAATAAAGAATTGGCTAAAATCGAAAAAAACTAAAAAAAATGGAAGAGAGAATGGAACAAAAAATTAAAAATACACTAGAGAATAGAAAAGAAGAAGACAAAAAACTCAGGAAATAGAATGAATAGAAAAAGAACTAAAAAGTACAGTAAACATAAAAAAATATTGAAAAGCGAAAAAGGACAGAGTCATTGGTGGGGAATTACCTGTAGTGAATACAAAGAAAAAGAAAAAATAATGAAAAAAAAAAATATTAAAGGACTCAGATAAATTCAAAACTGTTTACATTTCTAACGATACAACCTTCCAGAAACGAGAAATAATAAGAATGGCAGAAAAAAATGTAAGGAATAAGAAACCAAGAAGGAAAATGACAGTACCAGGACAACGAGGTAATTGGAGAAACAGAAGCCTCGATATATAACGAAGAAAAGAAGTTGGTTTCAAAAAGAAGCTAAAGAAAGAGAAAACAAGAACGCATGATGAAAAGGTAAGAAAAATAAACATATTATTCTGGAATATCGCAGGAATAAATAAGACAGATGAAAGGGGATGGAAGTATATAATACGAATAACAGAAACTTGAAGCGAAGAGAAATACAAAAACAGGTTAAAAAATAAAAAAAATAAGTTAAAAAATCATGAAATATTGGTAAGTAATGCTGAAAAAGAAAAAAGTACGGGCAGAGCTAAAGGAGAACTCTGTCTAGCTATAAGGAAAACAAAACAAATAAAAAAAAATAGACTGGGAAAAGGTGAACAAGGAATTCATAAGCGCAAAGATAATATATAAGAAAATATACTGGACAAATTGGACAGATGACACAATTGCTAACTATCAGGAGAAAATAAAACAAGGCAAAGAAATAATGAACTAGAGCGAATTAAAAACAAGAATGATAGAAAGCAATAGCAGAAAAGAAAAAAAAACAAAAAACAAAACCAAAGAATCGTAGTGGGGCCAAGAAACTTGTTGAAGTAAAAAAGAGGTTATACAAAAATACAAAATTTGGAAACAAACCAACAAGGAAAAAGATGGTTAGATTGTTATAACTATTAGGAAGCAAGCCAAAAATATAGAAATCTCATAAAAAACAAGAAAAGACAAGGATTAATAAAATAGATAAAAGAAGTAAAAAAGGAAGGACAAGACAAGCCTTCTTGAAAACTGATTAATAAAGGAAGGAAAAAGGAAGGAAAAACAGACAATATCATCAAAAAGAGAATGGGAAAGAATATTACGAGAATCTATACGATCGTCAATGACAAAGAGAGAATCAGAAATGAAGGATAGAATATATGAAGAAGGAACGAAAGAAAGAATAGAGAAAGTAAAGGAGAGCGAAATAAAAAAAGATAATAATGAAATGGAAAAAAAGAAAGAGCCTTGGTGAAACGAAAAACAAAATGCAATGTGGTTGTATGATGAAAACACTATAATTAAAGCAATGGCGAAATTAGTAAACGAAATAATGAGGAAGCAGAACATCCCCAAAGAAAGGAAAAGCGCAACGATAGTTTCTATATTTAAAAAAGAAGATGTAAATGTATCTGGTAACTAGAGGAATTTTTCTATTGGATACAAGCTATAAGATACTGGCAGAATTATTAAAAAATAGGATAGAAAAACAGATAGAGGAAACAAAGGCGCTAGATGAAACTCAAATAGGCTTCAGAAAAAAAGAGGGACAGCAGAAGCGGTATATTTACTAAAAACGGCTATAGACATACAGCTAAAAATAGAAAAGGGATAAATATTCATCTGTTTCGAGGACATTAAAACTGCTTTTGACAACCTGAAGAGAGAGGTAATGTGAAATGCAGTGTAGAGAATTAAAATAGATAAACACATAATAAATATCATAAAAGAAATATACAGAGATTCAAAATTAAAAATAAAAGTATACAATAGCATAATAACGGAAACATTCAATAAGATAGGGGTGAAGCAAGGTTGTCCCCTGAGTCCACTGTTGTTCAATATAGCGATGCAGGACATAGAAATCTCTCTCAAAAAAAACATCAGGTGACAAAGTATGAAACAAAAAAAAAACAGATCAATTAAATACGCAGATGATGTTGTATTAATAGCCAAAGACGAAGTCGACTTAATGGAAATGTTAAGATTGCTTAGAATTAATTTAGAAAGTACAGGCCTAGAACTAAATGCCAAAAAAACAAAAATAATTAGGTGTAGCAACCCCACAGGTAGAAAAAAGGAAATAACATTTAGATGGAAGGGACAAATTGTAGCAAAGTAAATATTCAACTACCTGGGGCACATAATCAGTAACAACAACATGGAAATAGATCACGCCAAACATTTGGCAAAATGGGCAAATTTAAAATTAGGCAAAATATGGCATCTTAGTGAGAAATGGTTCAATGAAAATATAAGTATGAAATTCAAGTTATTTGAATTTATTATATGGAGCGGAAATCTGGGTATGACAAACATTGTGTGATGATAGAATTGAGAAAATAGAAAAACTCCAAAAAATATATATAAATGATATTAGGAGTGGACAGAAAGCACCCCAGATTGCATCATAATGTTAGACACAAAAGAAACAATCTTCAATCAAGCGGGCCAAAAAGGGCAATAAATTTCGAAGGAAAAATACTAAAAAATGAAGAGAACGATATCATAAAGGAGTACCTAAAGGTCGTCTTGAAAGATGAAAAAGAAGAGGAGAGAAAAAAATAGTGAGCAAAAAGGGAAAAAAATGCTAGGAGAGAAAAGAATAAAATTCTGGAATAACATAGGTTGGTAAGACAGAATATGGAGAGACAAATAGACGCAGGAAAAGATATCTGGAGCAATACTAAAGAAATAATTATAGGTCAACAACAAGATTGATTCTAAAACTGGAAAAATCAACTATTCTAAGGAAACAAAAAATATCAATACTGCAGGACTCCAAGAAAAAAAAGGCATATGCGAAGAAAAAAAGGAAAGGAATTGAAGTGAAATACTAGCGAGGATTCTCATGAGTAATGAAGCTGAACAATGATGCTGGTTAAAAAAATAAAAGAAAATGTCAGGACTTTGCAAAGAATATATGAAAGCAACAAGCGCATATAGAAGAAATGCGAAATAACGGAGAAAAGGAACAACCAAGTGGGAAAAACTTAAAGGGAAAAAGAGAAATATCGCGAATCTACACAAAATTCAATGGGCAAGAAAAAACGAAGAAGAAAAAAAAAAAACGCTTTTTCAATAGTCAAGAGGAAGAAAGGAATAAAAATACAAATAAAGGAAGTATGAAAACAACAAACAAGATCCAATATCACTGGACCCAAGACTATTGAAAGAACGAATGAAAGAATGTAATAAAATAAAAATCATAAGAAAAACACTCTAAATGTAATGTATTAAAAATGCGAAAAAAAATGTAAATATAACAATATAAATATTGTTCAATAAAAATACTACTACCACTGCTACGTAGAAAATATATTTAATTTTACTATCTCTCTTATGATTTGCAGCAATATTCTAAAAAATTTTTGTATTATGAAGATGAAAAGAGCAAGACGATAATTCGTGGTATTGGTATGTACATGTTTATACAATATTTGTTTATGCGAAGAATTGTGAAAGGCATCGATAACAACTGAACTTTGTTTTATTTAGACATATGTTATATACATTCCACCATTTAATCATTTATATTTATATATGTATATATATTCTATTTATAGAGAAAAAATGAACCGTAATCTAAAAACAATACAAGAACGGAGGAAGAAGAATAAGGTTGATCGATTTTGTTTTTTAGCAATTCGGCATAAATTTTGTATCCTGTGTTCATTAGAGTTATTCCTTTGTAATTTTTTACATTATTTTCATTTTCACCCTTTTTAACACTGGTACAACTATGCCACTTTTCCATTCACTCGACAAGCCATTCGTTGTGCCTTGTAAAATTTTTAGCATGCTCAGTGCGACTCATCCTCCTCCATATTTACACATTTTACTTGTTATTTGTTCCTTTTTCGGGCATTTCTTTCCTTTTATTTTCCCTATAATTTCAACAATTTCTTCTATTTTCATATCTTCTCCTATTTTTCTATATGCATGTTACCTTCTATCCCTATGTTCTTTTCTCTTTCATCTTGCTTTTTTATCTTACCTATGTTCTGAAAGCGTTTTAACCATTCTTCTTTGCTTAGATTCTCACTTACTTTTTTCTTTCTTTTTCCTGTCTCTCTTAATTAACTTCAACTTCAAAAATTTCTTTCCTGTTTTATCCTTTGCTGCCTTTTCTATTTCTTTTTTTCTGTATTTTATTAACTCTCTGTATTTTTTCCTTTCATTTATATAATCCCTTCTGTCCTTTTCATCATTATTTTTTTCCACTTTTTCTATATACTCAATACTTTTCTTTTCTACCTCCCAGCATTGTTCATCCGACCAAGTTTCTCTGTACCTATTTTTATTTTTATTTTTGTTTCCTTGAGTTGCATTTTTTATTTTTATTGCCTCTTTCATTCTTTTCTTTAGTTGATCCCACATCTGTAGCTCGTTTTTGTCATCCAATTTTTTTAATTAAAATTTTTTATACAATAAAATATAAAAAAATGCTGTTTTTAAATTCTGTTTATATCTGATATTTGTGCGAGATTTAGAGCGTATATGAATAAGAGTCAGTGTATACGTATAGCATTGAGTTTCGAAGAGAAAGTGAAGAAAACGAATGGAAAACTTTGAAGTAATATGCAGTATATATACGCGTGATATGACTATTAAGAAAAAGTCAAGAGAATATGATATAAATAAAGAGTTTGGAATGAAGACGGTATGAAAAGCCCAGCATAAATAAATATGTTGTCCTTTTCAACACTATATAAAAGATTTAAAATTTTAGGACTGGTCAATAGGGTAAATAATTTTATGCAGAGAAATTGTTATTAGTTAAAAAATATAGATTTTTATACTATAATTTTAATAATTAATTAATATATGTTTTATTAAATAAATATTTCGAATTAAAATATATGTCAATTATAAGAATTATTAATTATAAAATTTTATGCTTTAAATATCTTGATGTATCAATTACCTATCGCAAAGGCTTAATAAAAAATTATTTTATAATAAGTTTATGTGTGTTACTCAATCATGCAATTAAATTAGATTAAATTAATCCAGTCTGCATGATTTTCAGTTAATAACATTTAACAAACCTAATAATAAAGTTTTTATTAATATAATATTAATATTGAGAAAATTTACTGTAATTTTTTTTTCTTTATAAGATTAACTCTATTGAATCATCACAACTCATGTATTATTATCATTATTACTATTATTATGTATTGGTACTAGATCAGGAATTCCAATCATAATTCAGTTTACAGTACAATGACTGAAGATATTTTTCAGTCCTCGAATTTATTTTTTTTTTTGTTTCTATTAATATAGAAACAAATAGAATAGCTGATAAATTCAAAGAAATTGTTAAAAAAATTTACTATTTTTAAATCGACACCTTACGTAACCATAAACCATATTTGTAAAATTTATGTCCGGATAACTTCTTTTGTTTATAACAATTTTAATAATTTTCTTTAATATGATTTAATTTTCTTTGATGTTATAATTTTAAATATTATCAAAGGTTTTCAGTATTCTTTAATTATTATTTATATGTTTATACAAAAATTAAAAAAATTATCTTAGATAAAATTTTTTATATTTATCATTGTTTAACATTTTTGTTGACAAATTATATTAAATCTAATTTATATAATGATAAGTTTTTTAAAAAATATTAGACTGAAAATTAAAAATTAAAAATAAATTAGTATTGTTTCGATGTAAATTTATTGCTGTTTATTGACTATTAAAGTCAATAAATAAATAATAAATAAATAAAAATTCTGTTATGCTTATTAATGCTATAAAATATAACAATTAAAAAAATTATTTTAAAATGAAAACAGCGACATTGCGTTATGACCGCGATTTTTGAGGATCTAGTAGATGTAATAATATTGTTAAGGAAAATGCTAAATCTATTTTCTAATCTTATCACCTACAGGTTATCACGCCTATAAACTATTTGAAAACAAGCGCTAATGCTTCATTAAATGAATTTTGTGTTACGGATCTTCACCCCCATGTATCAGCAATTCAAGGTCTCCTAATCGAAGGTATAGCCACATCTATACTCATGCTTATCGCTTGCGCTATCTGGGATGTACGTAATTATCATAACACTGACGCAATCTCTATAAAATTTGGTCTTGGCGTTACGGCTTTAGCAACATCTTTAGGACCTTATACTGGCTGTAGTATGAATCCTGTAAGAACTTTGGCTCCAGCTATTTGGAACAATTACTGGCGTCATCATTGGATCTATTGGTTCGGACCATTAGGAGGGGCATTACTTGCTTCCCTGGCTTATAAGACAATTTTCTCATTTAATGAAGAAAAAGACAAAGTTATGATCATTCCAGAAAACGTAGCTCTTAATAGCATTGATTCACAAAAATCAGAGGTAAGTAGCAAAGAATAATAGTTAAGGAATAGCTTCTTTTATTAATTAAAATAAAAAATTCTTTAATCTTACAACCGTAAATATAAGAATATGATATTCAGAAATAGTAATATTTTAACAAATATATCATAAAAATCGTGATTACTAAATTTATGTCAGATGTTTTTAAAATGAATCAATTAAATATAAAATTAAATATGAATAATAAAATATGAATTAATCTGCAATTGTCAGATATTAAATATATCAAACTGCTAAGAAAAACTCTTAATTCGAAGAGAAATTAAAAGTTTTAAGATAAGAAATTACTTTATTTATCGATATAAAATTCAATTTGAATGATTTTCATAAAATACTTAAAAATTATAAATGAACATTCTCTTACATACAAAAATATATTCTTCATATATACAAATTTTTTATTATTGTATATAATCATTACATTATATAGTAATATATTACATTCTTCTATATACAAAAAATATATTTATAAATATTACTACAAAGCGTTAAACTAAAATTAACTAATTTGTAAATAAAATAAATATGAATATTAATATCATTGTTAGTTAAGATTACCTATTATAAATAATTAATCTTAATACAAAACTAATAAATACTTCTAAAATAAGTATATAATAAATACTTTCTAAATAGAAGTATATTATAGTAATTTTACTAATTCTCATTTTCTTCTTAACTAAATAACTTAAACTTAATAAAACTTACAAATGAAAATTAAAAAATTATTATTTATATATAAACAGTTAACTCAACCTATTATTTTTCTAGAAAACTCTGGGAAAATAAATTGTTTTATTTAAAATAGTTTTTCTTACCAAAGCATTCTGTATTCACTGAATGAAGCGGACATACGAAAAGCTTTCGTATTTTTAAAATTGTTTCTAGTTAAAAATTTTAAATTATAGTATCGAATACAGTATCTATTCCATAATATTATACTGATTAATATAATAAATAACTTTGAGCTGTGAACGATTTTCCTATGATAAACGTTGATATTTTAAAACTGATAAATCATATTAGAATTAATCAATGGCGAAATAAGAAAATTTTATAATTACCTTAAACAAAATATTAGAATAATGTATATTAATTTATTACTTAGTTTTTAATAATGAAAAATAATTTTATAACAAATATTACTTTTTTAAACAGTTGTTTTGATAAGTTGGGATAGAATAAAGAAAGCTTTTTTTCAATTTTCGAAAATAAAATATACATTAATAATTCTGTCATTTCCAAAAATTATTATTTCCTGTTAATTTTGAAGTAGATCTAATATTAATAATTATAACATGACTTATTATAAAGCTACATAATATTTTATTACGATTTCAACTCAAAAAAAGTGTAGACGAATCTTCATTTTCCGTTGCTACACATATCTAATTTGAAATGTAATTATTATCTCGTAAACATTGAATGTTCAAAACTGTATAAGTAATTGTTTTTTCTAATATACAGAAAATTCTTATCATTAGATTGTTATCTAATGTATTTACGGCCTTTCTAAATTTCTTGATGTATAAGAAAATAATTTTGTAATCACTCTAATAGAAGTTATTAAAATTTAATATATAATTCATTATTATTATTATTAATAAGATTTGAAGTGCATATATAAATTTTTGAAACTCATAGCTATATGCATAATATCATTTACTATTAATTTATTATTAATAATAAAAATACATTACCGAGGTAAATTTAAAAAATTAAAATATCTTCGTACTTTATGAATATCTAATAAATATTAAAATTATAAACTATTATTTTTAAAATATATTTGATACATATAAAATATTATCCACATAATTTAAAAACAAAATTAAAAATTCTAAAAATTATTGTTTAACAGTAAAATATAGAAATTAATATATATATATGTTTTTAAATAATTACATAATTTCCAAAAAATAAGAATTTACTAATTATAAATTACAAACAATTTTTCCGGTTATATCATCATAAAATTTTTCAAAAGATTCACGAAGTAATTTATATATGCTTAAACTTTAAAATCAGTTAAATACTTAATTAATTAATTATTAAATATTTATAATTTATAATTCCCACATCAGCATAATAATAAATGTATTTATTCTCATGCTAAGTTCATAAAAATATACTTTAGGTTTTAGTTATTTATATGGACTAAATTTTTTATTTGTATACAATTGTTATATTTAACAAGTATTTATTTTTATTATCTTTATATTATTTATTTTAAACAATCTAATTTTAATTAATTTATATAATATTACGTAAGTTTTGTTAGGATAACGTGCATCTAAGAGAATTCTGAAATTTTATTTTCTGGTATTAATGCATTTTATTATACATGTAAATAAAAAATATTATATTAATTGTTTTGAAATATCTTCTAATAAAAGTTTCTTAATTTGAATTTGATTATAATACTATTATTTATTTTATAATTTAAAACATAGCATTCAGAAAATTTTATTTTATATAAAAATAATGATTATTAATAATGTAAAGCTGAAAATGTGCTTTGCAGACAAATTGCAATATTGTTGTAATATTATATTATACTTGTCGTTCGACAGAAACCGGTTCAATACTCAGATTTAATGGAAAAGATGAGAGTGTAAATAAGTTTTCTTTGTTGTACAAGCGCCATAAGCAGAATACTCTATCGCCAATAGAGAATTAAACTTTACACGCGATTGACTACTTTTTCATTGTATTTATATTATTATTATTATGATTTTTGTTGTTGTTGTTGTTATTATTATTATTATTATTATTATTATTATTATTGTTATCTTATTGTTATTGTTATTTATTACTATTATTATTATTTTTTTTTTCATTGGAAAACTATTTTACGAAAATATTATTAAATCTCGTCAAATTATCTTTTGCATACCTAATGTTAATTTTTATGATGAAATTTAACACATGTTGTTGAATTTCGTTTTGATAGTTTTTATATATATCCTAAAAATAAATTACAATTGATTATTAAATGAATTTTTTCTAATATATAGCATTTTCTCATCATACGCTATAGTTGAACCATCACTATATAAATTTAATATTGATTAGGTGGGTAATTATTACGGATATCTAACACAGAACGTGTTAAAATAGCTAATAATAAAAATAAAGGATTACAAATTTTATTTTTTAAGTATATTAATAAATAAAAATCAAGTCAATTTAACGATTCCTGATGAGCACCATGTAATATTCAAGATTATGTAGTAGTCTAAGAAAGAACAATTAAATGCATTTAAGCTTGAAATAGCTCAGTTGCAAGGAGAATGATCAACGAATCCATACGCTTTAATAGCACACCAAAATATCTCCAGGTACATTAAGAAGAGGAAGAGTTAACTTTATGAAATGTGATTCTTTGGAAAAAGAGTATTTTTAAAAGAAAAGTCCTGTAATTATAAAAAGTTTTAAAAGCTCAAAATTTGCCTTAAAATAATAGAACACGAACTTATATTACGTATATTATATATAGTGAATCATAATCATAATAATATTAATAATAATAATAATATCAACAAACTTTTTTAACTAATTATAAATCGTCACACTACAAAAACTGTTGTCTCTCAAATTCACTATCTTCTGATATCATACAATAATAATTTAGCATAAAATATTTTCCGAGATTAGTAAGTTTTCGTTCTGGTTAACATCTTTGTAGAACTTAATATGAAACTAATTAAAGTTTGTCCGCTTTTTTTTTAAGTGGGACGAATATTATCGAAAAATATTATAGGAAATTCAATAATTCATTGGATTAATTATTGAATATTAATTATTTACAATGCTTACTTTGTGATATTTGAAATAATTTTACTTTAGCTTAAATTCTAATACTAATACCCTGAAATGTTTTGAAATTATTAATTTTTTTAGATACGAAAAGATACATGATCTAAATTTAACATTACGAGATTCCAAATTTTATCTTTGTTTTTTATCCAGTGCTCGCGACAAATTAATAGGTTTTTGGTTTTCGTAAATTTTTTTATCAAAAATCCCATTTTTAAATTAAATTTATTATTTCATGGATACCACGTTATGCTTCTCCATTGAGGGCTTAAACTAGAGTATATATTTTTCTCTTTTCAAAAATTGAGCTTAGATTGCATAAATCGTTAATATTGCAAAAGAGGTTTTTACAAAATTCAATGATTTGCGGGGAAAAAATGGATATTTATTCCTTTATGAAGCATTTTTATATAAAGATGAGATAAAATTAAAAAAGAGAAAACTAATACTATTTTTTATTTTGAATAATTTTATAGTTTTTAGAACATTTTTATCTTTTGTTTCCATTAGATTACTTTATGCGTTTTTAATTTCAAAACCTTTTTAATTATCGGATTGTCGTTAAATTCGATCACTTTCTGAATATTCTCGTGTATACAGAAATTTATATACTTAATAAAAATTTAAAGTAATATTAAATTTGATTTAATTTTTTATCTCTCTTTTTTTTAAATTCGACTTGTTTTTTCTTTATATTTCTAATTGGAATTTATGGAATTTAAATATTACAATTCGATGTTTTCTATTGTTTCAGATATAATATAATTATTTGTAATATTGAATATATTGTTATATTTAATGTATATATATAAGAAATAATTAATGTATATAATAATTATACCATATTGTATATTTTTACTTTTTTTAATTTTATATTTTTACTTTTTTTTAATTTTATATTTTTACTTTTTTCAAATGAATAATTTTTATAAATTGTAATTACAATGAATTTATTCGAACACCTGTACTTTATAACAAAATACAATAAATTAATTAAATTAATTAAAAAAAAAATTGGAATAAATTAAAAGAAAATATAAATATAACACGCAAATTGACATGTAGGATTATTTGTTTTTTAAATAATTAAAACTACAATAAAATTTGTTTAAATATTATATATAATATTTCATTCGATTTTAAGTTACAATATTCGTTCATTGGGAGACAAGAAAAGACTGACTATTTTATGTGTAACAATATAACGTATTATTTTAAATTATTATTTCTTTTGGATTCTCGTTATTTCATAGTATTGATGGTGAGAAAAGTGTATTAGGTTCGGTCGGCTTGCCGTTTGAATCTATGATTTCTTTTCGGCTCATAGATTTAACAGCGCCGCAGCCTTTCCGGTACTCCACTCGACTTTCCGTCGCTACATTATTCCCTTTTCAGTGATAACGTTATTCATTTATAATTTTATTATTTAATAATATTATATTTTTTATGTTATTGAAATCCACCTTGCAGTCGATCTGGATTCTTCTTGTGCGTATTTGAAAGCTTTGTTGAATTGTTTCCGACGGTGCTGATGGCGTGCTTTCTTTATTTTTATCTCGTTGTTTTCTCTCTCTGTCATCTTCTTTAGTAAGTATATGAGCTGGTTTTATTCGGTCGATAGCTACTGTTATGTTTTTATTATTTTTCTCTATGATAAACGTTTTCTTTTTTTTCTCAATTACCAGAAAAGGTCCGTCATAGATATTTTGAAACGGTTCTCGTGCTGCGTCGTGTCTTACGAAAACAAGCTTTGTTGTCGCTAATTCTTTAAAGATGAATGTTTTTTTTATTTCCGTACCGTGATGCTGGAACGGGCTTTATACTTTCCATATGTTTTCGTAATTTTTTTTTATAAATTCTGTGTCGTATTGCTATTTACTTGATACGAAAAATTCTCCCTGTAAATGCAGCGTTGTACCATAAACTAATTCTGCGGATGATGCCTGTAAGTCGTTCTTATTTGCTGTTCGAATCTTAGTGAACTTTTTTCTGGATTTTGTTGAAATGTATATGTGAGAGATTGTGATCTGTAAAAATTGTTACAGATCGGCCTTTGATAGCGTAACGAAATCTTTTTCCGCCACGTACACAGCTTATAGTTCTCTGTCATATGCACTGTATTTTTGTTACGCTTTTTTTAATGCCTTTGAGAAGAAGGTGAGTGGTTTCCAATCGCCACTTTACAGTTGCTGGAGAATAGCTCCTACTGCTAAATTCGATGCATCGACAGCCAGTGATATTATTGCTCCATCTTATGGGTACGCAAGCAATGTAGCATTAGCAAGACCATTCTTCATTGCATCGAAGGCTGTTTCTGTTTCATTTGTCCATTCGACTGCGTCATTCCTTTTTTTATTTCCTTGCAGAAGTTTGTTTATTTTATTTTGTAGTTCTGAAGCGTTCGGCACGAAACGTTTATAGAAATTAAATATTCCTAAAAATCTACGTAGACCATTTACAGTTACTGGCTTTTTAAAGTTTTTTACAGCGTCGACTTTGTGAGGGAGCGGGCGCGTGCCTTCTTCACTAACGCGATAACCTAGAAAGTCTATTTATTTTTGTCCGAATACGCACTTTGCTGGATTTATTATCACTCCGTATTCATTAAGCCGTTCGATAATAAACGCAGTTGCTCGAGGTGCTGCGTTTCGTTTTCTGACGCAATTAAATAATCGTCCGCATATGAAAATACGAAACTTAAACCTCGTGTTATTTCGTCGAAAAATCTTTGAAATGTTTGTGCCTCATTTCTTAGACCGAATGGACATCGTGTATACTTGGAAAGTCTGAAAGGAGTGATCACTGCTGTCTTCGGTATGTCTTCCTCCGGAACGGGAATTTGATGATACGCGTGGACAAGATCAATTTTAGAAAATTTTGTTTTACCGAATAAATTTTGGGCAAAATCTTCTATGTGGCGCATTGGGTAACGATCCGGTCTTGTTCGTCGATTAAGGCCTCTGTAATCTTCACATAGCCGAATGTCATTGTTGCCTTTCCGCGCGATGTGTAGAGGAGATGCCCAGTCACTCGAAGACCATATTATGCCCTGGTGCTGTAATTCTTCGAACTCGGCTCTTACTTTTTGTAGCAATCAGGTGCAATGATCAAGTGCGTTGTTTCAATAAACTGCTTTACATTGTGTTTTACCGGTTGATGGACTCCAGGAAGTTTACATATATCAGGAAATTCCGCGGGCAGTTTATGATAAAGTGAATTGCCGTGAACTACTCGAATCGACTCCACTCTAACGATTACACTTACACCAATCGAAGACAGCCCGATTGTATTGTCCATTATTCTTTTGTTTTTTAGATCGACAACAAGTCCGTAAAATGTTAAAAAATCAAAGCCGATAATGGACCGCTCCACGTTTGCCACTACAAAATGCCACACGAAATTTCTGCGTAAACCGAAGTTAAGAGTTATTATCTCACTGCTGTACGTCACAATTTCACTGTCATTTGTCGCGAATAATATGTATTTCTACTTTTCACGCGGACCGCGTATTAAAGTTCAAGGTATCACACACAATTCATCTCCAGTGTCTATTAAAAATTTTATTTTGCTTTTATTATCTTCTACGAATAAACGGCGCACTCTCAGGACGTTCTAGATTGCCGCGATCGAGGACACTCGGTTTAGTTTTTTGTACTCCTAGCACATGGTTCACGGCACTTTATAGATTTTATTCCGAATTTGTAGTGGTACCAACACAGATTTCCAGTATCCTCTCGTTGACGTGAGTGGCTTCTCGGAGGTGTTAGCGATCTTGTTGGGCTGCGGCCGCGACTATAGCTTCTTTGCTGCTTCTCTATTTATAGTAAGCGCAGGTCCATATTCTCCAATTCTTTTAATACTGTATCGATTTCATTATTGGGCTCGCTTTTTTTTACAGCAGCTACAAACTGTTTACTTTTCGGAACGCCATGAATACAATCAGCTTTTTCCGCAAAATCGCTAAGTAGAGGATTGCTAATAGTAGCCAGCATACGTTGTATATCGCTTGGCAAACGGCTGATCCATAGCGGTTTCATCAACTATTCATAAACGTTAAAATCTACTGCGATTAGTTGCATTTTCCACAGCATTTGTGATGGTGCTTGATCTCCTAACTGGATTGGTGCAAATAGTTTTTGAATTTGCTGCTCATCAGATTCTGATAGTCGCTGAATTAGTATTTCTTTTATTTCTGAGTATTTTCCGTTGAATTGTACGTTTTCGATAAGATCTAAAATGGGCATTATATATTCCTCATCAAGTGAGCCAATCAGGTATGTATATTTTGTATTTTCTGCGATTATGTTTGACATTTTAAATATTGCTTCAATTCGATGAAACCATGCTCTTGGCTTTTTTGGCTAAAACGATGGTATTTTATTGCTTATTACAGTTATCTGTGCTTCGTATGTTGTAATATTTATCTTAGATGTTCCTTCATCAGCCGATTCATTTGTATTTTATAACTCTTCATTCGTCATTTTGTATAACCATATGGAATACATTTTATTTAATTATTAATTTAATAATTTGATTTGATTTTATTCGTACTATCGGTTACCAATTATTAGGATTATTTGTATTTTAAATAATTAACACTACAGTGAGATTTGTTTAAATATTATATAATATATTTCGTTCAATTTTAAATTACAATATTCATTCAATTCTCGAGCATTCGGAGACGAGAAAAGACCGACTATTTTATGTGTAACAATATAACGTATTATTTTACATTATTATTGTTTTTACATTCTCGTTATTTCATAGTATTGATAGTGAGAAAAGCCTAGGACGGTATCGGGTTCGGTCGGTTTGCCGTTTGAATCTATAATTTCTTTTCGACTCATAGATTAAACAGCGCCGCAGCGTTCCCGGTACTCCACTTAACTTTCCGTTGCTACAGACTTATAAAATTACAGGACCGATTATCATGAAATAATCTGCATTGACAACGACTATTGATGATTTAAAAAGATTAATAGAGTTCAATTGTGAATATTAAATATGAATATAGTCATAAAAGATTACTACTGGATAGAAAATGAAATATTTTATTTTTCATTACATTTATAAATTCATTTATGATGGTGAAACACTGACCGCTTAATTAAAGAAAATTTTTATTTTTATTTCTGCAAAATTTATAATCTGTAAAAAATTTTATAAAATATATTTTATAGTGGGATAATAATTGAAAATAATAGAATTATTATTTTACAAGTTACAGCTATTACTACTACATTTACGCGCATAGTTTTATAGCATAAAACATTTTCTATTATACATGTTTTATACACTTTTTAAAAAACTTTATGCAAAAAAAATTTATTTAAAATTCAGTAAATTGTCCAAAAGTGAATTATTCGTCATAATTGAACAATGTATCCGTACAGGAAATGTATTAGGGGCCTTTTTGTGAAAACTACAAATGCACACTTTTGTATAAACTATAAATTAAAATTTATCTAAGTATTTTATTTTTTATTATTAAACTTTGATTGACATTGTTATTAAATTTTGATTCTAGATAATGAATAGCATAGTACCAATGGTTTTTCGAAAGAATTAGAGTAAAAGATAATTTCTTAAAAATACTATCAAAGTTCAAAAAACTATAAAAACAATTTATAAATATACTACCTAAAAATATATAATTTCAGTTTATATATATTGATTAATTTTATTTTTCATATAAATTTAGTAAATATAGTTTACACAAATTTTTTAATTTATATACAACGTAGTCCTAATATCATACACAAATTTTTTGTTATAGCACATTTGATAGCCAATCAAATGGATACAAAAATCTTAAAATCACCAACAAAAATGATCTTATGAAATAATGGAAAAATAAAAAAAAACAAGATTTGGAAGGTAACGATGATATTTCTCAATAAAAGATGAAGAAGAAACTTTTCTAAAAATAAACAAATAAAGTTTAAAAATAAGCAATAAAAAAATATTTCTTCAGTAGATAAAATTATTTGAAAGAAGAATACGACTTAAATTGATATTCAATGTTTTTGTACACAATAATTTTCTAAGTAAATCCAGTACGATAATACCTATCTAATCACTAGAAATAAGAAATATATCGATAATAGAATAATTGCAAACATTTAAAAAAAATTATTCTATTGAATTGTAAAACATAGTTTGTAAAAAAAAATGATTTATTCAAGTAAAATATTAAATATATATATTTTATTTATAAAAATAAAATAAAATAAAATAGGTAACATTTATTTTTTACAATAAATTTCGATATTATACAGACAAAAGATATATAATTATTGTACACATATATATATATATATATATATATATATATATTGTAAATAATATCATTTTTAAATAAGATAATAACCTGCATTTTTGTCTAAATTTTTAATATATAAGATGTTTAATAAATTATACCTATATTATGTATTAATAATATTTAGTAGAAAAATACTTTGAAAGTAATATTACGAATTCTAAATACGAATTCAATTAATAATATCTTAAAATGAGTCAAATAAATTTATTGATTTATAGATTATAGTATATAAATATGCTTATGTAATATATGAATTCATGATTTTTGAATTAATGCTTTTATACTTAAGTATAAAATCATTAGTATCAATTTTTAATAGAAACGAAGAAAAAGTTATTCAATATTAAACTTGAACTACTAACTATTTAGAAGTTAAAGTATTATTTTTAAAAACTTATGCATTAGGCATTAATAATTATTGTTTAATTTATAATTCAATCCTATTTTGTGCATAATAAAAAGGACTTGTTTAATGGAAAATTTTTTGCATAAGAGAAACTTTGAACATATTGTATATTATAAATTACAGAGTACACTACTTTCAAGTAATAATAATTAATATTTTTAAATATTTTGTATTTTTCATTTAACATACGAATATATTTTTACTTTTAAATAACAAAAATATTATAAAGATAATTAATTAAATTTCTGCATAACAATGACACTTCCTCGTTTTTAATTAAGAGTAAAATGGGAAATATCCTTTACCTTATTACCCTTGAAATGCCATTGCTTTGGATTATCATCTTTTGTAGTACAAATAATTAGCTCTTTCTAGAAAAAAGTATACAATTTTGAAAATGTAATAAAATATCAAAAATTGAATTGAGATAAAAAATCAGGAATTTTACCATGAATAAATTTGTATCTAATCCAAATAAGGAGAAAAGTTTACATTATTCCAAAGCAGAATTCTTTAAGTAAACGTAAACTTAAAGAAAGAGTAAAAACTTCTAGGTACTATGTTTAATATTTCAATAAGAAGTTTTTTAATGATTACTTTACAGTGCCTTATTTACTTCAAATGTAAAAGAAAGGAAAATAGTGTAATAAAGCTGTCGCTCGCCACGAAGCTAATCGTATGAAAAAGTTTATGTTCTTTAAATTGCTTGGCATCTTATAAAATAATTTGAGAAAGCTCATTTTTCAGGTATAAGATAAAATTAAGAAAGAATAATAAAATTCATGAATTATTTTGTGATGGAGTGATTGGATTCTGATGAGCATGCGATAGGAAAGAAAAAAAATATTTTATAGTGATTACCGTAATAGTGATGATACTATTATGGAGAAGTAGAAATTTTTAAAGATGAAAAGTCTGCTTTGTAGATGCCACGAACTCTTTTTGATTCTTCGAGAACAGCTAATGTAATTTTACCAGGTAACATGTGAAAGTTTTATAGTATCAATTGCTTTAAATTATCAACTAATAAGCAAGTAGAGTATATAAAAATTTATAGATAATATGTTATTTCGTAAATAGTAATCTCATAAGCGTTTACTTTTTATCGTCGTATCTTCCATCTTAACCTTTGTATGGTGGGCTCATGAGCTATCTAATGAGGTTTTCACTTAAAAATTATGATGATATATTAATAGCCTTGACCTAATGGCACACATACACTATAACTTTAGTAGCAGCGAATTCACAAATGCAAAATCGTAGAAAGGTCAGTCTGAGGAAGTTGACCATCTTTTTTTTGATAAACTCGTTTGTATTCCACCGCGGAAATTCAAAATAGACTAGTATTTTCTACTAATATTATTTATGTACTGATCACATAAATGTTTTTTGGTACTCTATCCTCGTCTTAAACTATAAAGTAACATAGCATATATTTACATTTTTTTCAGATTATATAATGAATATTTTATATTTATATTTTAGATTTGATTATCTTTATTTTATTATTCTGTTATGTTCTATAATCTTTATTATATTTTATGTCAAATAGTAATAATAAAATGCTAAAAGGTAATATAATTATTGTTCTTTAAATTATTTTAAACATAACTTATTATATAATTATTTTAAATAAGTTTAAAATATAACTTGTCTAATTGTAGAAGTTTATTAAATAAGTAATAGTGTAATTATACTTTATAAAAATTATAGATTTCTATGTCTTCATTCACATAATAATTATTTTGAGTATATAATAAAAATACGTTATTTTTATATATAAATAATTTTTATTAATTAAAATTGTATTATAAATTATATAGTCTACATCACATATGAAGATAAATAAATAATATTTATTATAATAACAAATTAATAATATTAAATATATATTAAACTGTTACTTTTTTAATTGTAAAAAGTATTATTTTATAAAAAAATTTTTTACTCCCTTATTTAATACAACTAAAACCTATATTTAAAAAAAATAAAATTATTCAAATTAATATTGTATATTGCTATATTTTTTTGCTTCTGCAATAATACAATAGTAGTACTTATTTAACTATTTAAAAATTTTAATAGTCACATGTGCATGGTACCATATTGATTTCGGAAGCTTGTTGAAACTGAGGGATGAGGAATGGTAATTTGTTTTAGGAGATACAGTAGGACTATCTCAATAACCTTTCTGCGAGAGTTAAGCAAGCTAAAGGGCCTATAGTTCGAGAGAGGAGAAAAAATATTTTGCTATCTTGAAAAGGGTGGGAGGGCTGTCTTTTATTTTATAGAAAAATTGATGACTCCCAGAGTTTACGAGATTAAAAGTAACTCTCAATTACATTAACAGGCTTTCTGGATAAATCAGATTTGTTTTAGTAAATTGAAAGAAGATCAATGAGAGAAAATCAAATTGGCAAAAGCATGGATTTTTCATTATCGATATACCGATAGTAACCGTTAATAATTAGACGGCATTTTAGGACGTGCCGATTTTTTAAAGATTCAGCGACCTTCCAGTCTGAGCGCGGATAATGTTTAACTTCATGAATATAATTGAAGAAGAATTTTCTGTTTTCAAAGTATAATTTGAAAAACATACATATTGCTTTTATATTCACATTTGAGAGGTGATATCTTTATCAGATATTTCTGATGTTTTTTTTTGTAACAGTGCTTATTTCGTATCAGGAGAAAATACACTATGTATAACGTTGAGCAGAAATTTTTCGTGTTGATATTTTACTATAAAAAATTTAATGATGTAATATGGCCTAAACATTATTTTTCACAATTTCCAGCGATTTATGATACCTTATTATTACTTATTAGTAATAAATAATTTATTCTTCAATAAATTTGGTTTTAATTTTTTTAGTAATCGTTTTGAATTTTTAAATTTCTTGTGAAAAGTGGCAAGTAATAATCTTATTTAGTACTAGTGTAGTTTTTTAAAATTAAAATAAATATTGAAGGTATTTATAATTTTTTAGAAAAGTTTTTTTTAATTATTACTTACCACTGATTAATTATTTAAAAACACAGAATGTCAATGAAATACGCTCAATGGTGTATTTATGTTTCTGACTTTAAAATTATTATAAAACTGTTCAACACTTTGTGTTGAACTTTAATATATTTATAGAATACAAAAATACAGTTTTATAAAATAATACTGAAATCAATATGAACTTTGATAAAAAAAAAAATAGAATAATGTGTAAGCGATGAGCGGCGAATTTGAAAATTGATTAAAAATCACCTGTTTTAATTATTTTCGGTTAATATTTTCGTTAATAATTTCGTGAAAATTTGTATTTATCAAATAAAAAACTATTACTACCTATTCCTCAAATTCTATAGCAAAGACATTTATGTAGCAGAGTAATCCTAATAGCCTATTAAAATTATAAACAAACGTATACGTTTTCGGTAAACTTACATAATAAATGAGAATAGAAAAATGTTTTTGAAGATATACTATTTATCATTTATGATTATACATCGGTTTTTAATTTAGCTAGTAGTTAGCTATGATGTATATATGACCTTCAGTGTATCATTATTGAATCATATCAATAAGTTAAGATATTTTGTCAAATATGTCACTTTTCATTAATTCCTTTTAAACTTTCTTGATCAATTGTATTAAATTATGGCCTATTTTTTATCGACTGTTTTTATAAAACATAATAATGTTACGTAACAAAATGAGTTAAACATTTCAAAAATATTATTAAATAAATTATATTTAGAGTAAAATATAAATTTAATATAAATATAATTATATTTTTAAGGATATTTATTTTTAAAGTTAATATACATTTAAAGTTGCAGGTTTCAACAATATTAATTGTATACTAAAATTGTAAATGTAAATTGTAAATAAATATAAAATTGTAATTATTTTTTTATATACTTTCTTGAATTAGAGTACATTATTATTTATATGCAGATGTAATACTATTTTAGGCTAGTTAAGAAATCTAAGTAATTTTAAATTATTTTAATTAGTAATATTTCAACTGCTTTCAGACAACTGAAATAAAAGTTAATATTATTTATTAAATAACAGTTGCAATGAAATTAATTAATATGTAGAGATACGTGTGGTATATTAGTTTTACTCTATACTGCAATTAAAATTACAGTTTAATAAACATAAAAATAAAATATTTTAATTGCACAAAGACGAGTAAAGATAATATAAATTATAGTTAATAATTTATAAATTTGATAAAATATTTTTTAATCAAAAATATAACGTCAAATGAAATTTTTTACTTCATATTAAATAGCATTGAAAGAATGAGTAAATACATGATAAAATTTTTAGTAAAAATTCTTTTTTTCTTTATTTTCTACCTTTGGAGACAGATTACAAAGTAACTCTGACATGTTTCCTTCAACAGCCACGTCCAGTTCCTATTGTCGATATTGTATGTTTGATTGGCCTCCACCATGTGTACTACCTTATAAAAATGTTTACAATGTACTAATGTTAAAAAAACTATTAAAAAATACTATTTGATATTTTTCATATTCAAAAATTTTAATAATGGTAAATAATACAAATATCTTATCAAATAATTAAGTTTTTAATTTTTAAAATATTAAAAAAAATTTTTGAAAATTTTACATATAGATTACATAAATATGTTCTATTTTTTTATTAAATAACATAAGTAAAATATAATATTTTCTAATTAATATAATTCTTATAACAACTTGCTTTTATATTATATTGTAAATTATATTTTCATTTCCATAAAATATAAATTCATAACATATTTTAATTATTTAACAATAAATATTTGTAAGAAATAAATAACAAGTTTAATTATTATTTTCATTGTTTTTAAAGAGAACAGAATTATTAAAATATAAAAAAAAATTATAAAATTATTAATTATTAACTTTGAATCACAATAAACTAATATTCGGGTTAGCAATCTAAAAATTTCGTTTAATTCTATGTTATGATTTCCTGTTGAAATATATGGGAATTTGTACTTGCATCTCTCAAATCCTGATACATTGCATTTTTGTTGCTTTTCGCTATTTATTGTTTATGTCAACGCCAAATTATTTTTGTTGTTAGTTACCAGTCGATATTTATATTAATATATTCACATTACTCGGTATATATTTTGAAAACATGTATTTTGATTTTTTAATTCAATTGGAAATAATTAAATCTTCCATTGGTTTTTCAATTAAGTTTATTTATTAAATGGATATACATATACGTATATTTATTATTTACACATTTAAATATTATTTATTAATATATATATATTATATTCAATTCACGTCCATTACTACAATGAGATTCAACCGATGTATTTTTAGTTAAAAACTGTAATATGTACTTAAGCTAAAAAATATAAAGGGGTATAAGGGAACAGAAATGAACAGAGTCAGGGACCTTACGCATATTTAGATTGCTGGTGTATTCATCGGAGTTTTTTTTAATAATCTCAGATCAGTGCTATAACTTGATCGAGAATAAGCTCAAGAAATTGTTCATAAAGTGTTTTTTCTTGGTAAAGCTCGACGATCATTGTTCAAGACTCAGGACAAAATCTAAAAGTTCACCATTTCTTGTTTTCATTCATTATTTTCACACGGCTATTTCTCTGGGATCATGATGAAACTATGTAGAAAATATAATAACACGCGTATTGACGCTGATCATTGCTTATGAGAACATTCTTTCATATATACCTTTTTTTCATTAAATTTTCTATCATGATTTGTTTAATTTGTACATATTTTTATTATTTCTTGATTCATATTTACGGTTATTGGCTTGATCGTATTGCCTCTAATTCTTCTCATAATATTATCTCACTAGCAATTAGATGATCCAAACTTCGACAGATATTTGTCCTTATTATTTCGTAGTTTCTCTCTCTGATGATTTTATTTATTTTGCGCATATTTATAGAATTCTCATATCTTCTATATTTATTATTTTGTTTTCAAATTTAACTGTCTCTTAACTGCATTTATTTCTATTCTATTACTTTTTGTCTTGTGTATCATTATGTATTCATGGGTGTTTTTATCAAAATTAATTATCTATATCTATTTTATGTATTTTGAATATAGTTTTTCCTTTTCTTGCAAATTTGTCATTCATCAATTTTTTTATGTACTAATAATAAAAATGCCCTCTGTAATAAAAAAATGTAAATTTTATAATTTTTTTTCGAGACATAAAAATCTATAAACTTAAAATTTCTCATTTCAAAGAATTTAATTTTTCTAAATTTTAACTTTTAACTGTGTTTATTGTTTAGTATTACTATTAATTTTACATATAAATCATAAATATAAGAAAAAAACTATTATTCATTTTAAATAAAATAAGTATTTAAAATCAATAAATATATTTCATACAATTTTTCGAAATTAGAATAATTTATTTTATTTTCACTATTTTTATTTTACTATTGCATTTTATATAGTTAATTATCACAGTTTGTATATAGAATATGCCTTAATTAAACGATTATTTTATATATTAATTTAAATCTTATTTTAATTAGTTAAATAAATGTTTTACTTATTTTTTTTATTGATAATTATATTAAAAAATATATTCTTATATTTTGTATTATATATATATATATATATATAATGTATATTATGTAACAGGGAAATATTATTAAAGTTTAACATAAATTTTGTAAATGTTTTTTCATGTCGCAACACATTTTCTTTTGTAAAATGTATTATTTACCTCCATATGGTTGGTAAAATCATTTAATACGACAAGCACTATATATGACATACACTATATGACTGCTAAGAATAAATACATATGGAAAGTAAACTAAATACCTATACAGATGAAAATACATGTAATTACAAAGATTGATTTATAATTATTATAATAGTCTACTTTTGGTGTCTTTAACAATAAAAGTTTTATCATAGATTAAGGAATTTACAAATTTTTTCCAGAAAAATCTCTACCCCTTAAAAATATAGAATATAATAATAAAATTAATTTCTTCAATTATGAAAATTTTAGGCAAAATTATTAAAAGAATGTAAAAATTACATGCAGTATATTATCTATTCACAATATTAATAGATTTTTAATTAACATTATAAAACTATTATTATATTTTTATTTTTGTGTAACAAATATTATTTTAATAGGGAATCTATCATAAAAAGTAATTTTTTATCATTACGTTTAATAAATATAGCGATTAGTTTTTTTGTGTACATATTACAAAATAAATTTTTTTTCAGAAAAATATAAATATTAGAAAAATATAAGTGCGTGTAGAATTTACTAGAATTTAATAGTTATAAAATAGGAATACATGTTCATTCGTGGAAGAATATATTTAATTTAATATTTTAATATCGTCAAAAATTAATATTTCGTTGCATATTTAAACTTAATAATAATTTTTTGATTGTATACTATAAGACTAAAATAAAAAATTATTAAAAAAAATATATTTTTCTTTACTTTGTATAAGTAGAAAAACCTTTATTTTTACACCAAGAAATTTATATATGTAATTAAATGACTGATTTTTTATTTTTAAAACGTATTCAAAATATTTTCATTATGGTCTACATTTCTATGGTCTACATCTAGTTTTGAATTGACTTGAATAATAATTAGAATTTTGTATTAAATGTAGATATATTATAGTTCAAGTAATTTTTTTTTATTTGCCTGAAAATAATATACTATAAAAGTTGAACATTAGAAAGAATTTCTAGTTAAAGAATTGATATTAAACCTTAGATGTCTAAGTACGCAACATCGGTAATAATGCTTACGATAATATCAAAATTAATGATGAAAAAACTTAACATAAAAATATTAAAATTAAAATAACACAATGATGTAATCTATAATTATCTATCGAATTTCAAACAAAAAAACTTGAATGTAAAAATAACTATTATTGATATATTGTTATTGTGTATTTACAAAAATGAAAAATATTACTCTTTTAGAATTTTGTTTTTAATATGTAAAATCAAATTTTTAAAGATATACTTCCACAATTAGGAGCTATTGAAACTAATTAAACTTTAAGAAGATGAATGCAAAGAAAACACCTAAGATTTTACATTATAATAATAAAATTCAATAATTTAGTTTTTCAGTAAGTGAGAGATATATTTAAGAAATTCAAATATTTAACTGGTTTTCGATTTAATTTTATGGCTCATGACTTTCTTTTTTGTTGTAAATAATGTAGACTCTTTCCATCTTTATTGTATTGGATGAAGAGCGCTCGCGCACACGTGCAAACAAAACCGTATTGGAGAATAGGAGAAATTGAGAGAGAAAGGGAAAAGTTGGAGTTGCGCGGTAGAGAGCGAATGATGAAGAAATAGACTATATCCTACAGTCCTTCCGCGAATTATGGTTGCTATATGCGAGTTATTTGTCGTAGTCTGGTTCTCATTGTATTTGCCTCATTCACCGTGAAAGAGGAAGAACTTTTAATACCGTTTTCGCGAGTGTTCCCAGATTTTGTCCATTTTTAACTTGAGTTGCCCCCTCCCCCCATCTAGTTTGTCCTCTGTTGGAGCACCACAGTCGCGAGGTATTTATATCGACAGAAAACACGATACATTTGATTGCCTGCAAGGCTACGCGAAGGTGCACAGGTGAATTTGTTACGTGTTTGGAGGTTATGTCAAGTTCGGCTCAGGAGACCAAATGGTAGTTTTTCATTAATAGGTTTACCAATATTAAAAGTGAATAATATATTCGTAAAAATTATGTTTCATCTGGAGATTTTACGATGAAGTGCCCAGCTGTCTCATCAATCCATGTAATATTATTATGTTGTATCTTTGTAAAAAAGATTGATTATTTGAAATATCCAAATAATGAGGTGCACTCTCGTAATTGTAGTTATTTTTCTAAATTTAAATTTATATATTCCTCTTTTCTAATAATATGTCAATACATTAAAATATATTGTAACTGTTTAAATAATTGATAATAATATTAAAATAATATTTTGTTGTTTTCTTATTAATTTTCTTTAATAAATTTTATATTCATACAAGCTGTGCTATCAAAAAATATTATTTTTTTTAAATGGCAATGACAGATATTCCGCATTTATCTTATAATAAACAAAAATTAATAAAAGCAAATTCATAAAAAGTAAAAAGTATTTATAAATCTATATATGTATAAATACATATATACATTATTATATATTCACTTTTCATTCTTATAATTTTTATATTTAATCATATTAAATGTAATAAACAATTTTTGCAAACAAAAAGCATTCATATCTAACTTCATATGCTTATATCAATATTTTTAAATTCGTTTTTAACATTTTATTGATCATTATTATATTAAATTATAATATATAATATTGTAGTATAATGTAAAAAATAACATTTGATTATTAAAGAGAGATAATATTTGAAAAATACTTTGTGTAAAGCTAAAACCTTTTTTTAAATATTTGCGTATTGTACAATAAAGACTCATACAATAAGACTTAAAGAATACATTTTTTAATATATAGAATATTATTCGAAATTTTTTTCTTGTTAACTGAACAATTTTGTTTTCACTTTATAGTTTAAAATTTTTTTTCAGAATTTTATTTTAAAAAGCAGTTTTATAATATAATTTAAATAAATATATTTAATCTAGATTTTTATTTAGTATTTAAAAAATACATTACAATGGCATAGTTAAAATTAATATATATACGGGTTTACTATAATATAGATACAACTAATAATATTTTAAATTACAGTATAAACAATAAATAATATATGAATATTTAACGATATAAAAAAAAATTCAATAAAATTTGCTTAATTTGCTTAAAAATTTACGCTTTAAAAATTTACGAGCAACAAAGCAACCTGTCTAATATATATAATAAATAATTAATAACTATTATTTATTAAAAATTAAATTAAAAACTTTATTGAAAATCGGATGCGAATATAAAAGATATTGTTAAATAACAAAAATCACCAATGTAAACATATTGAAATGATATAAAATGATGTTGAAATCTTAAACGGAATATAAAAGCTAAGAAATTTATAAAATATGCAAATAGTGCATACGTACGTTAAATAAATATTGATTAATAAGAATATCAAGTATTGTGATTTATTTACTTTTTTAATTTTACGAAAAGCGTTTTAGAAGAACAATTAGTATACAATATACTTTAATATATTTTACTTAGTTTTTACTTTACTCAATTTTTATCAATGCTTATCTGAATATGAAAAATTTATAAGAATACTTGAAGTCTTTTGCAAATACTTCATTAATTGTATTATCTCAGTAATTGAATAATAAATTTCATTTTAGATATTGTTTTATTATTGACGCTGATATTAAACATTTGGTGTAAATAACGAAAATCTATGTGTATATATATATGAAAAATAATTATCTTTTTTTTTAACTTTCACTCAACTTTTATAGTAATATCCTTTACTAATCTCCCTTGGAACTACTTTATTCCCTGTTCGTATATATTTGTACTTCTTTACTCACTCTTTATATTTCTTGCTTCTTTACTCTCAATCTTTTCCACTCTGACATGTGGCATTACGCAGTTTTCTCAATCTAATTAAACAATCTTTGTTTTTATTTCGCTTAATCTCTTTTGATATCTGATTAATTTTTTTTATTTCTTGTATTTATTAGTTAGCTACTTCCCACTATTTTCAAAATATCTTTTTTATATATAAAACTACATTCTTAACTATATTTGTAACTAATTTAACCCATTATGAAATTAAATTAATAATTTTGAAAGTAATTTATTTTTATTATAATTTTAGCTGATTACATTATGTTATATTATAATTTGTTCATTTAATAAGATATTATTTTTGTTTTGTTTCCAAATATTTATTTCAAATTTAAAAGATTAAAAAGGAATTTTTAATTTATAACTTTTCTATTGTTAAATAAATGCTAAATAAATATCTTAAGCTCCTTTCGATGTTGACAGGAAATAAATAATTTAAGTAAATTATTATACTTTTTAATTACTTACAATATTCAGAAAATATTTAGAAAAAGGGTCCAGAATTGAATACAGAAAAATAAAAAATAATTAGTTTGATGAAAGTAAGAAGAAAAAAAGGAATGATTTTAGATGAAAAGGAGTCAATAAATTAGAAATAGTGAAGTAATTCTTATATTTAGGGTGTAAATTTAATGGAAATAATATAAATAAGAGATACGCCAAATTAATGTTTATAAGAGCGAGCGTTGTGTTAAGAAAAGTATTATAGAAAAAATGCTTGAAAACAAAAATAAAAATATTCAACTGATTATAGAAAATATACAGGTCTGAAATTTAGAGTTTGAAAATGGTACAAAAAAATCAAAAAGGTATAAAAAACTTAAAATAGATACTGAATTTGGAAAAATTATACCAGGTCATATTTTATTAATATAAATAAACAGAAACAATATAAACACATAATTAGCAAAGAAGACAATCGGTTAAAAAATTAGTATCAAAGAAAAAAGATTTCCTTTACATTCTTACGTCTACGACAATAATATACATAAAAAATTATAAATATCGTTTTTTAAATCTACTGATTTAAATATATTGACATTTTTGTAAATCATAATTTTTTTATTTCATCAGTTATAATTATTTTATTTAAATAGTCAAAAAAGATTGAGTTGAATATATTATTAGTTAAAAATGGAGTATTACGTATGGTAGCTTGTAGTTTTTAATTAATCAGTTACATATAAATTAAAGAATTAAAAGTAGATCTATTGTAATAACCAACTAAAAAATAAAAAAATTAAGTTGATAAATAACAATTTATTACTAATGCTGCATTAGTTTTTATTCTTTTTCCAATTTATATCTTTCTATTAATAGTAAGTATTGAAAAACTAACTTATAGAAATTACGTAACTATTTCCAACTAGTTAGGCTTTCACGCTCATTACATTAGATTAAAATTCGGTTACACTAAAGATTGTTTAAATTTATTCCTATATAAACGTTATGCTCATTATGCATGGATGCATTTAATGAAATGCATAGGTGGAAGAATCCGAAATTTCAATGGAATAGAATATTGAAATAAATCTCAGTTTTGTATTAAAAATTTGTTAATAAATTCTAATATGTAGTACAGATTAAGGACTAATTGCAAATGTTTTGCTGTATTCATATTTGTCTCCTGTTTTTACTACTTCACAAAGTTGTCTTATAAGTAGTTAAAACTAAGTATGTCTCATTGTTTCTTTCATTTTCTTCGTTTTTTTCCTATTTCTCTCGTGCACTATCCTTGTCTTTCTCTTGACCTCTCAACGCTATAAAATATTTTCTAGTATTTCTTTTTCATATAAATTTATTTATAGAAATTTTGTCACTTAAATTTGATTAATAAAAATAAAACGCTTTGACAAACATTTAACTGTTTGCTTATATGAATATAAAATTTCAACTATTATAATATTATTCTTTACGTATATTACGCTTTAATTTAATCAAGAATATAAAGCATTCATTTAATCTTTCTCAAAACAAAAGATAAAGTTAAGTTGTGTTGATTTAGAAATATGCGGTTGATCAAATACCGAATACCATTGTATTCAAATGTTTTAATATAATTATTTTTGTTGTTATCTAAAGAGTTAAATACACTTATATATTTAATAGTAAACTTTATTTATTAATATTACACAAATATGTATAACAGAAAAAATAAAAAGTACACAGTGTCAATAGAGAATGATTATAAATTACACAAACACTTATTATTAAAAATATATTGAATTTATTTATATGTGAATAAAAGTATAAAATAGAAATATAAAATAGACTACTGACTCTGTAATTGAAGGAAAAACGATGTCTTGCAGTCTAAATAAATTTCTGCTGTTATTGTTTAAAAACATTATATTATATAATATATATTAATGTGGCTGCAATCTTAGAGCCATTACAAGGAACCGAAAAACCGTTGAGTGATGTCATAGGCGCGTCAAATAGTTAAAACAGTTATTTCTAATGTAAGTGTTCCGTGTACGGCTACAATGGCCCTTTATTCAACACTTCTCTATTACATCGTGTGTGCGTTGTTGCTTAGAATTAAATTAAACAACAATTTTAATACAATTATTAAAAGTATGTAGTAAAATGCTTTAGAAGAATTTTGTGAAAAATTATACTTGTAAGAAAAATATAAAAATAATCTAATTAAAAAAAAAATTGTTTCATTAAATATTACGTCTAGTATTTATTAATATACTTTTAATTAAATTAAAAAAATTTGTTTTTTAAATTTAAATCCTTTAATTTATCCTTTAGATTAAAAGTTCTTTCATTTATTAACTTAAATTGGTAACATTTCTTGGAAAAATATATTTTTTTTCTTTCGATATTATTTCAAATACATTTTTATAAAATATTTATAAAACTTTTATTAAATAAAACAAAAAATAGATAAAAAATACGTGAGTTAATTGTTAGATTTTAAATATTACTCGTAACAATTCAGTTGAAAATTATATTATAAAAAGTTATGGGAATTTTGTAAGATAATTTTAGCGCATAGTTTATTTAGGGTTGTTTTATTAATTTCAGATATAATAATTGGAAAAAATAAGTCTTTGTAAAATATATATATATATATATGTATTATATATTTTATCTATATATTTATTATTTATAATTATATATATAATATACTTTGCCTAACTTATATTAAATTATTTTTATATTAAAAATAATTGAATAAATAAACTCTTTTCTTCTTAATGAATAGTTTAAATATGATTATACATATTTCTCTCGTAGGCAGTTTTTTATGTTTACCTTAAACATGATAAATTTATTTAATTATAAATATTAATATTAATTTCATTAAAATCATGAATTCAATTAATATTACATATGAATTTTGTAATATTCCATTGTTAGTAACACAAAAAGCTTTGAGTTTGCTATTGCATCTATTTTTATTTCTCTCCTCTCTCTCTCTCTCTCTCTCTCTCTCTCTCTGTCTTTTTCTCTCTTCCGCTCTCTTACTCTATGAGTTGGATAATGTAGAAACACTATCAGATTTTTTGGACCGTAGTTAATATCATATTTTTATTGTTAAATGATCAGTATACGTAGTACAAACATTATTTATCTGTTAATAATGCAATTGTGAAAGAATTTATTATTTTATAAAGGGATTATTGAAGAATTTTTTTATTAAAGTATATAAAAATAATGAAATGGTTCTTATTTATTCCTGTTGGAACATTCTTTTTCAACCTCGTTCAAAAACTCAATATTCAATAATTTTTCTGGACACTAAAATATAGAATTTAGAATCTTTCCAAAATATTATAAATTATTGATAAAAATAATTTTATATAGTTTTATATGTCATATTGATTATTAAAAAAAAAATGTTTTCTTAGATACTAAATTAAAATTATATTATTCATATCTAATTATATTTAACTTATATTTTCATTATTAAATTATTTTATGTAATTAAAACTATTATCTATTTTATATTGAAAAAACTAAATAAAAACTACAAAACTCAACATCCAATTGTATGAAATTTATCAAAACATGCATACTAATTAAAATATTTTTTTCAAAAAATATTGAAAATATTGTATTTGAATATTGTATTTAAAAAATATTGTAAACATAAAAAGTCCAGTCAAATTAAGTAATAATAACGAAAATTTATTATTTTTTAACAAATTATGGCAAAGTTTTTCAATTTTATTTCAAAGTTTTATTCAGTCATGTTGATATATTCTGTATATTACTTATGTAATTTAATTTTTAAAATCGTACGTGAGATTAATTTCTTAAAATATTTAAATTTTACTTAAACTGGTATAATATTATTGTAGCACGATATAAGTATTGCTCGAAATAACATTATTTCAGTAATATAATAATAATTACTTTTTCATTTAATAATATTATGCAATTAAATGATATTTTGCATAAATTATTACTTAAAAATTAGTCAGTTAGTTAGTTGATTAAATAATGTATACATTTTTATAAAATAGAAAATATTAATTTATACATATAAAATTTACACATACATTTTACAACTAGAACACTTAGATAATAAATTAGAAATCTATTTACTTACAGTTAACTTGTACAATGCACGCTTAAATATACATGTTATCTTATATTTAAAGTTCTGAGAAATAATTTCATAATATATACTATATATATAATTTACACTGAACCTTACCCTTAAAAAACTACAAATCCAACTTTGTACATGCAGCTCAGCTGTTGTATTTCTTTTTCTTCTCTTTATTTCAATATATTTTGTGTGATATATGTATATCTTTCCTATCCCCTTTTATATTATTTTTCCATCTGCTTATCCTAAATTTAATTAAATTGCACTAAATATTTTAATTTCTTTCTTACATTACATACAGATTTTTTCTTCTGTCAATTAATATTTGTTCCCGCTCGTCTTATTATTCATTCCGATACTCGCTAAAATTTTTACACTCTTTAGACATATTATTTTTTCTTTTCTATTTTCTAGAATGACAAGTTTGAATTTTCCTGCATTTTTTTATTTTTTATGTAATTTATCTATAATTGTCGTTAGCCTGTTTTTATTTCTTCTAATTTTTCCCATATTATTTCCTCTATTATTTTATTCTCTATTCTCTAGCTTTTCTTTCCAGATCCAACATGATCTCATTCGATACCTTGCCAGAAATTTATTCTTTTTGCATTCATAATTCCCATTCTTCTTTTTATTATTATTTTTACTGCTTATAAATACTTTGCCTTATTATAATCTTAATTTTATATATTTATTTAGTATTTTCATATCACCGCTATTTATTTCTTTGTTTTCAAATTGGATTGCGCTCCTTGCTGCTTTTATCTCTACGTTGTTTCTTTTTGTTTGTATCATCCTAACACAATCAAGAGTATTTCTGTCTAAGTTAAGACTCCATTTTATAAATCTTTTTTTACCTATTGAGTTTTTTCATAGCTTTTTCAAACTCAGATTTTTGTTCCGTAAAATAGTATATTTTCTATTAAAATATCTAATAATTTCATTTTGTTTCTGAAATTTTGCTTGAAACATCTTTTTGTAATGCTTCAGTTTTTTCTAAAACCATATTTCTTATTTAGTTATAAATTTTGTGTGAGCCTGATTCTTATCATTTTCTTTGAATTTAAATCATAAATAGGAAATCGGCTTGTTGTCTCTCTCTTTTAATTTTGTTTTACTTAATTTTATTATTTTTATTTTTTCCATATTTAATTCTAATTATTTTTTCCTCAAAGATATCTATAAATGAGCTTAACAATTATTTTAATTCTCTCTTGCATTATATTTACTATAATTACTATAGCATCTGCTTAAGGGATAATTCTTTCTTTTCCTATTTCTATAATTGTGCTATTGAAATTTTATAACTTCCTTTAAACTTGCTTCTTTTATTTTTCTTTTGTTTTTATTTTTACAATTATTTTTTTTTCGATTTTGATTTCTATCTTTATTTGTTTTTTTTAATATTTCTAATGTCTGTAAGACTCCTCTGCTTATAATCTTATTTTTACTAGCCTTCTTTTATTTTTTAATTTGCTTTTCTCAATTAAGAATTAATGTGGCATGTTTCTTTTTCCCTTTTTACTCTTTATTCACCATAAACTGCTCAGTATACAGCATTTTATAACTTCATTACTCATTATCGCTTTTAAATTTGTAACTCGACAAATCTAGTTCTATTGCACCGACAAACTTTACCTAATTATAACTTAATTTTATTTAAATTTAAATTTAATTATGATTTCAAATTTTTAGTAGCAGATGGATAGATAAATAGTCTTATGTAAGAACAATATTATATTGTTATTTAAGTTTAATGATAATTTCCATCACTTAATTAATTTAAACTTTAACTTTTATATATCTTCTCTTTTTTCTGTTTTCTCTTCTTTTTTTTTATTGTGATCCTCACTTTTCTCTAACATCTTATCCTCCTTCTTTAGACTTTTTCTCTTTATTTTAACTCTCTTCCCTTATTCCATTAAATCTTGTGTGGCCTGCTTCTATTTTACTTATCTCTATTCTTATTCTTCCATTGAATCTTATGAGGTCTGCTTTTGTCTTTCTTTTTTCATTTTTAATGAATTTTAATGAAGTAGCTTTATTAATCATATATGACCTTTTATCCTTTAAACTTTAAATCTTTCTATTTTTATATTTAGTTTGTTTCTTTTTTGTAATTCTTTCTTCTTTGGATCGTGTATGGTCTTGTATAATTTGGTTTTAATTTTTAATATTATACTATTTTTTAGTTTTTCATTAACTTTATTAATTCTCGCATCTCTTTTGAATTCTTTATGATTTATCCATTCAATCTTCACTGAACGAATCGCACCTTTCTTTGTTCTTATATTTTCTTAAGCTATTCCCTTTTATTTTCACTATTTACCCACATTTCCTTATCTCTAATAATTTTTTTTCCTAAATAGTACCAATCCCCTCTATCTTCTCTGAGCTCTTTGCATTTTGATTTTACCATTTTCTTATGTCTCTCTCCTTACAAGTCTTGTGATGGTTTATATAGTAATTGGAATCCTTCAGTTCTGCTTTTTTAACGTAATTTCATTCTTTGACTTTTTGTTTTCCATTTCTGCAGCCCACCACCTAAGATCATTTTTGCCTCCCGATCATACTTTCTTTGCGTTCACCATTACATCCATTTTATCACTCAACCATTTACTTATATCATCTTCCGTTTATTTACTTCTTTATTCAAACGATAGTGATATTATGGTTTTTTTCTCTTAATCGTTCTTCCAATAACCATTACCATTGCTCTTTTATTATTTCTTCTTCTTTGCTTCCCATTTTTTTCCATTATCTTTGTTTGCTATCTTATTTTTCTCTATTGCTATTGTTTTTTTCTTGTATCCTTCTATTAACGCTTCTAGATTTTCAATTGTTTCCCATATTTTCTTAGTTTCTCTTAATAGTTTAGTTTTTTACTTTTTCATTACTGTCTTCATTTTTTCTTTTTCGGACATATTTTTAGCACCTTTTTTGCATCACTTGTGGTTTTCTTTTTATCACCCCTAGTAGCTTTATGATTGTCTATTAGGTATTCTTTAATCTTTATCTCTTTTTCTACCTTTTTTTTTGTTTTACTCATTTTTTCGTATTTGAATTTTACCTTTTTTCCCAATGTGTTTTGTTAAGCTCATGCGCCGTGTTTTTTCTTACTTTTGCCTCAAGGCTGCCTAACGACACTTTTTGTACTTTTAATGAAACTTTCTACTTTCCTGATTATAACCTTTTACCTTTGCTCGCCTTTATTTTTCTGTCTTTTTTAAAAATCATTTTCTAGTCTTTTTAACTCATTTTTTTACATTTGCACTTTCATTATCTTCTCTATTTCTAAGTTTTTTTTAACACTATATGCTCATGGACATGTGTTTTTTAATTATGATTTCCATTTAAATTTACTTTAATTTAAATACTAATTTTACTTTAAATTTTAATTTGATCTACTGTATTTATACCCTCGATGTTCTAAAATAATATATTTATATTCTTTACTTTTTTTATTTCTTCATTTTTCCTCTTTATTTGACATATCTTTGAAACCAACTTCTTTTTTGATTCTAGATCCAAATTTCGGTTTCTCTAATTACGTTGTCATTATGATACCACTATTTTCTTATTTGATTTCTTAACTCTTTACATTTTCTGTCTACAGTTCTTCTTAATTCTCTTTCCATCTATGTTGTTTCGTTGGAGATGTACATTTTTTTGAATTTTCCTTAATTCTTTAATATCTTTTATTGTCCCTTCTTTTTTTTTAAGTCTGTGCAGATAATTCCCCATCAATTTCTTTCTCCCTTTTCTCCTTTCCATGCCTTTTTGATGTTGACTGTTATTTTCAATTTCTTTTCTTTCTAGTCTTTGATCATACTTTCTTCATTATATTTAACTTGATTGAGGCCAGTTAATATTATGTTTTTTTTTCATGTCCCTTTCTTTTTCTTCTATAATTGATTCTATTTTTTGAGTATTATATTTTTCGTATTATCTTCTATTCTTTTCTCTAGCGCATTTTCTATTTTTTCTATTTTCTCTTCCATGTATTTTTATTTTTTACCAATTTCAGCAGATTCTTTATTTATTGCCTTTTTACTATATTTCTGCGACTCTTATTTTTATATTTTCTTTATCCCATCCTTTCCTTTTTATAATTAAAAAAATCATTATGCCGATATCTTTAATCTTCAAAAGTTTTTAGAGTGTTTTAAAAAAATTTCCTTGCCATATTCTCTTCATTCATAAGTAAAAGTTATATAAGCTTAGCTTGGTTTGAGCGAAATATTAGTAATAATGGCTAATATTGACTAATATTACATCGTCATGACAATGTAGTGAATGTTGATTTTTTTAATTTTCAAGTATTTTACTATTAACTATATATAATATAAACTTTACTAGTATTAAGACATAAACAATTTACTTAAATTTTATTATGGTAAACGGTAGGAAAAAATTTGAATAAATTAAATTTTGTAATCATTCTATTAAATGAAATATATAAAATCAGAAAGTAAAAGACTCTTTGTAAAAATTTGAGTGGTACTGGTTGTTGATGAAAATAATGTCTTTTTAGGTGTTAATACAATGATAAGATCACTATATTCTTCTATAAATGTATTTATTAATATTTTAATTATTTTAATATATTTTTATATCACATTATTTTACATCATAATTCAATAACTTAAAAATGCTTCTTGAGTATCTTGAAGTCCTTTTGGAAAAGGTGTATGATTCCATTGTTTTTATCCAGGGCATTTTTATTTTGAAGAAACACTTTAGTTCTTCCGGGTCCGTCATCTGGAAGATATTGCTTAATTTCCAATTAATTTTTTTCAGATGAGAGAGATTATTGCCGATTAAGAAGATATCGTCTACGTTAAGTAAGACAACAGTAATTTTCTCCTCTTTCCTTCAGGCGAAGAAATAAATAAACATAGTTCGTGAAGGTTGTTTCCTGGCCTCTTCACTGAACCGTCTATTTAATCTGTTTAGACTTCCATTCAATCCATAAAAACTGCATTTCAACTTGCAAATATGAATCTTCTTGTTAGCTTTATATACTTCCATGAAGTTTTTATTTTGTTGGTCGGAAAGGCCGTATTCATATTCAATCAACACATTTGCAACTTTTAGTTATTGGTGATAGATAAATATACATGTCAATATAAAAAAATATACATGTCTGAATTTCTCGTACTTTTTGTTGGTGGAACCTTTTCATTTTTCTCAAACAAGTTCCTTGCCATCCTGAACAAACTTTCTTTTTTGTATTCTGTATATTGCCGTCCATCTTAAATAATCAATAATGAATTTTATAATATACTTCTTACGATCGGAATAGGGATTTGATATTATAGCTGCCGCCACTATGTCGGTAAGTATGTCAGTGCTCTTGATGATCTACTGCTAATCTTATGAAATGGAAGCTTGTCTATTTTTGAGAATATGCACACCTCACAACCTTAACATCTATTCGAATTTAATTCTTTCCAGAGGTCGTTCTCTGGAGTTGAGTTTTTTTAAGTATTTGAGTGAGATATGTCCTGCATAATTTGCTAAAATATTCTGTCACTCAGTTCTTTATGAATCATCTTCATTTTCTCCTTTTTTCGAAGTAGATAAGAGTTGACTCACATCTCCGAAATATAGTGAAGCATCTTTGGATCTCTCAAGAATCTGTGCTTTGCAAAAGTTCAGCGCTAGATTTTGTACTTGGATTTGTACTTGTATTTACACTTTCTGCTTATATTAGTTCGTCTTAATTATTTTTTATATTGATAATAAAGTTAGGTCTATCGTATAACCGTTCAGGATTGTTATCAAGATTTCCTTGTTATGTACTTGTAATTGTTTGGCGTTTAATTCTATTCCTAGACCTGCCTAAGCGAGTTACCTAAATGATAATAAGTTGCTGCTTATATTTTCGATAGTAGTTACGTTATTTAATATTATTGTATGATTATTATTTTGGTAAATGGTTAGACCTCATTCACCGTGTATTTTATTGCCCGAACAATTTTTATTGTTCTTGTTTGCAAATTTAATATGATTATCTGGACACTTAAAAATTTTGTAATTTAAACTTTTTCACACTATGCGATGTATGAATTCAAAGTATAAAATAAATTTGACACATTTTGACGGAGATATAATTATATCTTACCTGGTTTGTAGCAATTTGTATTTTGTTTGGGTGCTTCTCCTGGTTTACTGGAGGTGAATTTTGTTCTTTTTGTCCTTCTGCTATCCAGCATTGTTTTTGCTTATGGCTTTTGATTACCGTTCAGTGATAGCAACACCTCTATATGGTATTTTGAAGTAGATGCCAACCAATGATTTGCACCATTTCAACGGTAATATTGACATGAGTCGTCGTTAACCTACTCCAGATCCAGAATCATAATTTAGTATCTCATACATGGATTTCTTGTTACGTGTTTTTTAATACTATATTGAAATAGCTGAAATGTAGCAGATTTTCCAATATTTTAGTCTATTTGCATCTTTTGTTTGCTGCGTGCAGTCTACAACATGGAGTTCTCCTCCGCGATCTCATTGACCTGAGATGAACTTCCTTCATCTTCTTTCTTTGTCCGTCGGTTTATCTAAGACGTACTTTCTAGTGCCTCAGAGCTCTTTTCTTCTATTTGAATTAGCATCTTACAGCGCAGTGTTTACTTCAATCTCCTTTTCTCATATTTCATGATAGCCCGACTGTATGCCATGTTTACCATGGTTTTCATCAGTTTGTTCTAACGATTAAAACTGGCAGTTTGTTTTTCAATAAGCTCGGACAATTGCATAATGCCCTGAATTGCATGGAATCATTTTCTTGATTAACTTATACGTGTCTTTTATACTTCAATGTTTATATAGTTTTATTATTTGAATCTTTTATTCGAATGATTATTTCTATATCCACATCCATTTCACTGACCAATTTATTGTGGAGATACTAGTCTTGAAGCCGTAGATAATCGGAGTATAGTATATAACGAGAGAGAGAAAAAGAGGTAGAGAGTAGTAGCAGAGAGAATGTAGAACTTCTTGATCAGAAGGATTCTAACTCGATTCATTTCCACATACCCTCCCCATCCAACACAATTTCCTACTATCTAAATCGAGTACAGCTACATGGTTGGATCGCACAGTTAAGAGAACAGGGAATAAAGAAAAGCAAGTTAATATTCATGCGTACTTACTTGTATATAAATATATGTATTTCTATGAACGTGTCTGCATCATACGCAATTCCTTCCTTCGTCCTACCTCCCTACTTATCATATCAAGTGATACACCACCAGTAAATGTAGTATAAACATTATAATATATATATATATATATATATATATATTCCATTAATCATCAATTTCATAAAAAAATTTGTACATATATCTTCAAATTGTATATATATATATATATATATATATATATATATTACATTAATTTCATCAAAGGTTTACATGGATATACTATAAAATTGTATATACTTATATATATTACGTCATCATATTACGGTTAATCGGTTTCACAATTTAACGTGATAAAAAAACTTGGATAAGCAGTAGATTTTAACGATAGTCACTGTTTTATTAGATTCAGATGGGAGAACTACACGGGGAAAAGAAGTGCTGACTATTTCATTTGTCTTTATTGGGCAATTAATTTTTAAACATCATTATTAATAAAGTATAATAATATGCAAATCCATGAGTAATTTTACGATTACCCTGCGACCGATATTGAACATTTCAAAGGAATGTAGTGCCAGATGACAAAATGTGTACATAGTATAAAGTTTTAAAGTAATTTCATATTTTAAAAATATAAGAATATAGCAGCATACAGTTAAAGAATATAAAAGTAATTGAATATCATTGTTTGATTGATTGTTTTCAAATAAGAATTTATCCCTATCGTTAATTTTGATCGTTCTAAATATAAAACTACATATATTAACATATTTGTATTTTTTCTTTTTTACTTCTTTTTTCTTTTTACGTTATACCTTTTATTGTTATGTATTTTTCCTATCTTCCAAGTTTGGTAATATATTTAAATGTTTTCTTTCGCCTTTCATTATTTCCTTCTAAGCTATTTATCGATCCCTGTATTATTTAACTCTTTTAATATATGTTTCATCGTTTCTTTGTCGTTATTGCATAATCTATAAATTCTTTCTTTCTTCGTTAACATTTATTCGCTCAATTTTTTTTCTTCTATTTGTCGTAAACATATTTTTTTCGTGTAACCTTTATAATATTATAGGCTTTTTTCTCTTCTTTTAACTTTTTCTCTCCAGTACCAGGTTGATTAATATGTTGTAAAAAATTAATTTTTTTCGTTTACTCATTCATTTTTTTAATTTCGCAATATTTCCTTACATTTATTTTTTTCTTTAATTTAATTTTCTCTATCTCTACTACATTTAGATATTTCTATTAACTTTATATTTTAATTCTATTTTTAGTTTAAATATACTATACTATATTTATATAAATAGTTTAAGTAAAACTGTAAATTGTTTCTGATATATTTAAAAAATTCAGTGTAAAGATGAATAATATAAATGTAATGCAATAAGTTTTAAATAATTTTACACAGTAATAGCACAGACAGTGTTGAAAGAGATAAGATGGAAGAAATTCTTACATTCGTTTAAATTTTCAAATCTACAGTATATACACAATAGAGGTGCTATACAAACATTATAATAATAACTATAAACATTTTAAAGTACAGGAAATGTTTTTTAACCGTAATATCAAATAAGTTAAAGATTAAGTCTCTTTTTAAATATATCTCTATTAGTTTTGGTAAATTGATTTATGATTTAAATAGTTATTTTATACTAGTATTAGTTTATTATTCTACTAGTTATTAGTTTTTTAAAAACAATAAATATAATAGTGTAAATATCTTAAAATTTACTAACAAGATATATATTTCCGTTTTATTAATCATATTATTTATTAATCATAAATGCGATTAATATTGTATCTAAAATTATAACGTTGTATAATAATTTAATTACTTTTAATATTATCGTAATATTTTTATGTTTGATGAAATCAATTTACTAAATTTATAAAATTTAAGTAGTCATATACCAAAATAAATCAAAATAATTAATTTTTTTTGTAAGGCAATTTAAAATTTATCAATTAATATTATTCTAAAATTTTTTCTAAAGAAAATTTTCAATGAAAAAATGCAGTCATAATAAAAATAAAAATAATAAATTATAAACAATAAATTTTGCTTAAAATTTTCAATCTTTAAATAAAATATATTAATATTATTTGAAAAATTAATTATCAAATTTCTATTTTTATTGTTTTAATTCATTGGAAATTCTATTTCTTAATTAAAATTCGAACTCTTAAAAAAACCTTAATTCATATTTTTAGGAATTGTTTCCAATAATGAAAAATCATCATAAAGTATATGTTTAATGATTATTAATATATCACATTCCTTTATTACGTTATTGCAATTTTCCGTAGGTAATATAAATTAAAGTTTATATACATTTTTTTTTGTTCAATTTAAAAATTGTAAATATTAACGTTGTATTTCATTGTACCAGATTATCATATAAGATTAATGTATTTACTTATTTATTAATTGTTTTTATTACTTTAAACGTTAAGTAAGGGTTTTGAAAGTATCTCTTTTAAATTAGAATATTATTGTAAATAAAACATAAAGGAGGGAAAAATCTTTAATAATTATAAAAAATGAACAATTTAGCTATTTTATAATTTAAAAATAATTTTTTACAGTAGTAATATATGAACTTTAATAAATACTTTTTCACGTATTACGATAAAAAAAGTATTTTGTCTTAATGCTCTTTTATTTGCATTTGTGTGCAAAACTACCCAGTAATGAAATTATTGAAAATGCTGTTTTCTTTATAAAATTTTTTAAAATAAATATACGTAATTAATATTCATTAAGAAAATCAAATATATTTTAATCATAATTAACTATAATTTTATTTAATCAATTAAAAACAGTTACTTAAATGTATTATATCTTATATGATATTTATGAACTATACTAGAATAAATTTATATTCACTATCTTACATAAAGTTATAAATTTTATAGGCTAAGATAAAAAATTTTTATGTATATATATATTATATATATATTCTATTGTCACATAGATAAAATAAACATTTTTTTAGGTTTATTTGTCGTTTGGTGAGTTTAGAAATCCTGGTTTTATTATTTAAATTCTATGTTATTAATTCGGTTATTACTATAGTGTTGAACAAATTATTTAAAAAATATGAATTACAGTTTTTTTTTAGCTTAAAATATATAGATATATATATATATATATATATATATAATATTAAGTATGTTTTAAGTTATTTCAATTTACAACTAAGAATAATAATGTAAAAACATTTTTTAACACTTAAATATTCTATATAAAATATAAAATAATATTCTTTCTAAAAAGAATTATTATTGTCGGTAGAATGTGTACTCTTTTAATTAGAGAGAAAATATTTTGATGTTACTTTGTCATTAAATAAGAGAGTTAGTTATATAAATACGTTTTTTTTTTAAAGAAATATCTTTGATTTCAAAGGAATATTCCCTGTATTTTATTAATATTTGAATGTATTATTAGAACATCTTATGAAATATTATTTTAATGAGATTTTATTTCCTATTGCTGTGTGTATATAAAAGAATTGAATTTTAGATATATATATATACATTATTTGTAATAATTAATCAAATCAATGATCAATGAAATAAAAGAAATTGATTGTTTAAATTAATAGGTTACGAAAGTAAATATATTGAGGATAAATGTTTCTAACTAGATTCTATCTAGTATATTTTATGTAATGGCAAAATAATTTAATTGTAATGTTATAAAATATACTAAAAAATAATAAATAATAATAGATATAAGCAAGAATTTCTCGACTAATATCTTTAAATGCGAGTTCCAACAATGGACTATTTTTTTTTTAAGTAATCCAATTGACTTTTTACAGTAAAGTGTATAATAATTTATGATTATAATAAAGTGAATTAGTTTGCTAAAAATTATCTCTTAATTATTCTATAGACTTAAAAGAAGACTGAATTGACTTTTATAAAATCGAAAATGTATGAAGAAAAGAAGATTATATTCAAAAAAGTTAATACTATTATCAAATCTCTGAATTTTATAATTCAAGCTTTAATGTGTTTGAATTCGAGGATCAATAAATTTTGAATGATTATGATTCCGCAAGCTTTCAAACACGATAGATTAGGAGGCAGCCTCCCACTTTGAGTAGATTAGCGCACGCAGATTTCTTGGATTTCTTTTAGTTATCTTGGTGAACAACTGGCTTCAAAATCATCTAAAAAATGGAATCGGCATTTTTGACTAAGCTGTGATTTCTGCGATGCGACACGAAGTTGGTACGTGCACGTGGCGTTGCGTCCCCTCGCGTCGATGACTTGGATTATCGACACATGCGCGTTGGAGCGATCGGCGGTGGTGATGGTGGCGTCTATTAGTTCCCCAAAAGGCTCTTGCTAGTCATGGCGAGATCAGTAGTACCGGCGCGATTTTCGAGTGTGACAGTTATGGCAGATGTTGTTTCATTCTCCCGGTTTTCTCCCTACCTTAATTGAGCAAGATTTGGTGCTAACACAACGGTAATGCATATAGAATGTGGTCGGCAAGTGCGCGTGTGCTCTATATTGGCGCTCTTTTTTCCTATTTTGTGCATGCGCGAAGATAAAATAAGTGTGTGGATACTTTAAACTCTAATTCCACTTGTAGAAAACTATGCGTGAAACTTATATATTATATATCCTGAAACTTCGTAGTGTTGAGTTCAGTACTTGAAATAATTATTATTTCATTATTTAGGTTTGAATGTATTATTTTATTAAAAATATATATTTGTATGAATCTTATTTTTGTTTTAATGACTCTGGTTACATTTATATTCATTTTTTTACTATATGCAGTGTAGGATTTGATACAATTTTTTCAATTAAAAAATATAATATTTTTATATATTGAAAATAAATATATTTCATGCATATTTGTTAACATAAAATAAGCAATAAGTTATATAAAAAATCTTGATAAAAACATGATAAACATTAACAAAAAAAATTAAAATATTTTTTTATTTTCATTATATTTAAACAATTGTAGATTATTTGTTGTTTTCAGAAACTAATTTTTTCTTAGAATTAGAGAGTTATGATATTACACAAAATTATTATTGATTTTAAAAAGTTTAATTCTATCTTATTGTATTATATTCTTTTATACTGTAAAAAAACAGTAAATTATAGCTATTACTAATCTTATTATTGATATCAATATTTCAAGAAATAATATTTTTTTAGTTTTTTCGAATAAATTATTTGGTTTATAAAAAAAGGATTTTCAATTTATAATTTTTTATTTAAAAAATATAAAAGTAATTTGATAAAGATTTTGAAAATGCGGGAAACTATATAGTTATAAAAGTTTTATTTAGAACTATTAGAATTCCATTAATTGTGTAAATATGACTATATTATTGCACTAGTGTACGTAAGCTCACCAAAGTTGTAAATAAAAAATAATAATTCTTAATTATATTTGTATCTTATTTTATAAGATTTATTAAAAGTTGTCTATATTTCATTAATTTTTAATTTTACATAAAAAATGTAATTTATTACTTGAACATACAAAACACAATTATTTCGCGTATATAGTTCTTGTTATGCAGTTACCTTGAAATTGGCTGTTGAAAAAAAACTATTTGATTTTATATTGATATTACTTTATACATTTTTATTTATTGTATATTATTGTTATATTACATTTAAATATTTGACAATTTTTAAAATTATATTGAAAATAGTAAAAACTTCTTGTTTTACTAAAATAATAAAAAAATTTAATGAAAATCAAAATTTTTAGACATCAATATTGGAGTAATTTAAAACGTTTTATAAAATTTTTAAAAATCCTTTCATTTACATTTTTATTAAATGTCGCTATATAATATTTCTCTGATTTCTCACCAGATTTTTTCTGATAGCTAATTCTAAAATTTTTAAAAACCCATGTATGTAAATAAGTACACCTTATATGTATCAAAGAACCTTGTTCTACATTATTTCGATTCATTATTCTATTTGAGTTGGTCATATATTAACAAATAAAAATATAAATAAATTATAGATAAATATAGATATTATCTTATATTCTTTTTTAGATACGATATTATATATGCACAACAAAATTTACAGAAAATAAGTACTAAGAACATTATTCTTTTAATGACATACGTCTGAAAAAGCAATTATTAATAACAATATTTAGAAAAGATATTCAGCAACAATTTTTTATTAAAAATATAGTAAATTAATAATATTTTCTTATGATTACGAATACGTATGTAATTTCGAAGTGAAAAGATAAATTGAACGATTTTGAAAATATAAGTGCACAGTTGTCGCTCGCCGCCCGTCGGCGACGGGCCAGCGCACATTAAGAAAAACAATAATACAAGATCGAGTAATATCTAACAGTTTTTTAACTTTCCGCGAAAGTTAAAAGACCGTTGAGATTCTCGACGATATAAAATGGGGGGACAAAAAGGACACGCGAATCTCTCATTATTCTTTCAGCTACGCTTTGTTTTAATTATTTTCCCTATCCCTTCTCCTCCATCCCTTGACGTTCCTTCCCCGTTATGGTAAGAACACGTCACAGTTTCTATACGTATATGGCTTAAGTGTTTCTATCGATGACGCATCAATTTTTTTAATTGCTATCTTTATTAAAGAAATTCAGCAATTTTTTAAATAGATTATTAAAGAAAATTAAATAATCTTTTTTATGAACTCAAAATTATAAGTAATTTTCGAGTAGAAAGATTAAATGAACTATTTTCAACGTTAAGAGCTGATGGTAAGTAAGAGTATATACGCATATATTGCCTTCCTACGATGTCCTCCTCTCACTTTTCTCTTTTTCTCTCTTTTTATTCTAACGAATCTTATTCGGTGTATTATTTTTCTTATCTTTTATAATATTCTCTCAGTAGTTTGCAAGGAACGTCATAAAATTGTACACTTTCAAATATGCTTTATTATTTAGCGTTAATTATTACGCATTTTACACATTCATTCCTCTTATATTAACTAATGTTTATGGTTTTTCGTTCCATACTTCTAAGTATCTTCATTCCATTTTTTATACATCTTTTTCTATGTTAATACTTTAAATTTCTTTGTACCTCTCTCTATCTCTTTTTTGTGCTTACTTCTATTGTATTCGAATACTTTTTCTTTTTCAAACTTTATATTTATTTACTATTTGATGATTCCATGTTTTCAATGTTTATTATTCTTTTTTAAACGTAATCGTTCTTTTAGCTGCTTTTATTTTCATCCTGCTTCGTTTTTTTTTTAATATGAAAATGTTATCTGACTCGTTTTTTCTAAAAAATAAGAGAAAATTACGAATTTCTTAAAAATCGGCTACACTCTTCTACTTCTTCAATGTTATCCCTACTCATATTATTTTATATATTACTTTATCCAATCTCTTACCATCTTTTTTCTACTGTACTTCCACCTTTTTTCACTATTTCATATTCTTCTAGGTTCTTTATTTTTATTCTATCAATTATTCAGCTGTTTGAACCTGCTTGTTCAACCTTTTTACCCCACCCCATATTTCCTTTACATCATATTCATTCTCTTTTCTTTTCTCAATTATCCTGTGCTCTCGTTCAAGCATTGATCTGCCTCCAATAAAGACTTTTCCTTTATAACTTTTCTATTTGGTATTAATTTTTTCGTAATCTTCTTTTTTTTGCCTGTTGTCAACTACCTCAATTCTATAATACTTTTCATTTTTATCACGGATGCTTTTATGTATTCTTCTATCTTCTTATTTTTTCGTATTTTTATATTTTTTCTTGTTTTATCGCCAATAATATCCTCATTTTGCTTTCTCCATTTTACTATCTCTTCTTACTTTATTTTATTTATTATTATTTCGGACGTCCTTAGATTTTCTTTTATTTTTCTTACCTACTTTTCCTGTATTGTATACATGTCCTCGTTAATTTTATTACTCTAGCCTAGAATTAATCTTGAAGCTCTATACCTTTTAACCTTTTTCTGCATTTTTCTTCTTATATCTATTAGACACTCTACTTTTTCTACATACTTTATTATTTTTTTTTTCATACCTATTCTTTTTTATAATTATTTCCTTCCATTTCCTTTTCCATATTTTTACTTTCTTTTCTGTATATTTTCATTAACTCTATATTTTCCTATGACTTTTCATTAACTTCCTACAACTTTTTGTTTTAACGAGTAAGTTGTTTATTTCTTTCTCTTTTTCTTATCCTTCTGTCAATTGATTGACTTAACCGCAGTCTTACTTTTAACTTTCTGGTATTTTTTTATGATAAAATTTTATCCCTTTTTTATTTCCATTTTTTATAATTTTTTATATTCACTTTTTTTATTTTCCTTTTACCTCTCTGTAGGAAAGAAATTATTTTTTCTCTATTACCCTTGCTTATCACTTCTCGAATGTTTTCATTTTTTAAATTTCTTTTTATTCTATTTTTTAATTAGTTTGTCGAGTTTCTACTGTCGTTTCTTTATTATTGTTACGAATTCTATTGATGACGTCTATCATCTGCATTATCTCTACCCAGTTCATGACAAAAATTAACTAATTTGTTACGTTTTCGTCATTTTTAATCACCGAAAAAATTTTAACCTAAACCTTAGTTACATTTATACATTTTTTAATTTTGTGACTGTGCGTAATTGTTTTGTGTTACTTTTTCCCGTTTATTTTATAACGTCGTTTCCTATATTTTTCCTTTTAGATTTAATAATAAATAAATTCATAAATACACTAAACACGATTCATTGGTTCATGTAGAGAAAGTAACAGCAAAGTAAAAGAGAGACATTGTGGAAAGGCTATATATGCGTATATACTCTTAGTACCATTAAATCTGTCCATTTCAAAATTATTTATGATTTTACGTTCATATAAAAGATCATATAATTTTCTTTTCATTTCCTCCATTCATTATTTATTCTGCCACTGTTTTCAATACTTCTATACACGTATCTGTTATAAGTTAAATCAAGCTTTTGTATGTTATTGCGATAAGTTTATATAGTTTATCGATATTCGAGAAATAATAGACGCTGTTCTCAGTAAGACGGGTTTCTTGATTGGAACGAAGGGAATTGAAAATTTGGTAAATAATAAACGTTATGTAACTAAACGACGAGCTTAGAAAATTCGAGGAATCTTAGAGGACTTTACTCCTGCATCCTTAGTTCTCTTTCTCTCTTGTGATGTTATTAAATGTTAGTAAAATTTGCATGCAAAAGGTCTTTTCCCGTTTATGTGACACGCGGGGGTTTTTTAAGCCAGGATAAAGCAAATTTAAACAAAATGAAAACTAATCATCACTGTTATGTACCATACGTTTCTTAGTGGTCAATAAAAAAGAAAAAGAGAGGGACAGGAGGAGAGGGGGTATAAAAAAGCGCGAGCGCGATTTTGTAACTACTATCCATTTGTTACTATTTGTTATCCTAACGTCACAAATAAACAAATATAATAACAACAAATAAGTTCATTTTACTCGAATACCCTTTTTTTAAATTCCTTCCTGAAACTTGAAAATCACAGAGGAAAAATATCTATTAGATTTAAAAGTATTATAATTTTGTTAGAAAAAGTCATTAACGTTAGTTTGACTTAATTTATATAAAATAAAATAATATGGATAATGTTATCTTATTATATAAGATAAATGTAAAAACTAAATTTTTATGAAATATGTGATAATTTATAATTTGTTTACGTATTCTGATATTTTATATTTATTTGTTTTGGTTCACATAATAGTCTTATCTCTTAGATTTATATTTTTTCAATTTAATACTATTTTACACTATTTAAAAATTTCTTGAAAATATATACAAAAAAAGTTTGTGTCTTGAATTTGACATAGTTTTTCGGTGCAGAAACGATAAGCAAAATAATAAAGTTGAATAACATCGACGTAGAAATTAATCAAATATTTCATTAATAAAACTGGTGCTGTTATTTATGTTACAGGAAAGACAGCTTTTATCCCACTAAGAATTAAATGAAGTCGACGGACGATAGCGAGGACTAAAAAAAAGTTGTGCTTCATATTTGTGTCTTTATGATGTTGAGATTTGGCAGCAAAGCGTTGCATGAATCAATATAAAAAGAAAAAGTACTCGGATAAAGGATCAAACGATGTACAAACTTTTAAGGCGTGGTTCCGGCCGTATTTTGGTGTTAGGAGTAATTCTCCTTTCACTTTTAATCTGCCTCTACTACGTGAGTCAGGCACAGAACTCAAATGCAACAGGCACTAATGGCGCATCCGCTGGTATCATCGCCGAGGGTGGAAGTTTTGAGCGCGTTCTCACATCTATTGTGCCGGACTACAATGACCCACCAGATGCTGAGGTATCACCAGATACATGTCCTCTCGTTATGCCCAGAGAAACTGATATCGACGCTCAATACGAATTCGATAAATTCGACTTTCAGGTGAGGTTGCACAATGTCTTTTTTACATTCCTGCATTTATCACTTGCCACTATTGACATAATTATTTTCGGAAAACAATTATTTATTTTTATTGATTTTATTAATTTAATTTTATTCTGTAAATTTAAAAATACATAACTTTTAATCCTTTATGTATTATTTCAAATATTACATAAAAATAATTTTGAATCACTCACATTTTTGTTGAAGTAAAATATAAGGATTACATAAATTCATTTAAATAGTAGGATTATTTATGATAAACAAAATATTAAAAAGTTATTGCATAAACACATTCTTACGAAAGTATTAAACCTATATATGAAACTGGTGTTTGAATATATTTTTAAATATAATTAGTAAATTTAATAAAAAATAATAAATATATCAGAATATTAATCATTTGCAAATAAAGTTGTTCCTCACATAAATAGAGTGCCATCGCTAAATATCATTTTTATCAAACAAATTTAAAAATAATATAAATCTACTTTTCCAAAGAAATAAATGAAAATTCACCGAGATAATTAAAAAATTTAAATTTCATTAATTATTATGAATTATTACTTTTTTCAAGCATTAATAGATCTGATAATTAGTTTATATATTATTCTTTTATAATTATCTTAAAATTAAAACCCGTTATAGAATTTATACATCATTATTTTTTTTTGTTAATTAATGGATTAAACACACTTGTATATTTAATAGTAAACTTTATTTATTAATATTACACAAATATGTAGTAACACAAAAAATACAAAGTGTACAGTGCTAATAGAGAATGATTATAAATTGCACAACACTTATTATTAATAATATATTGAATTTATTTATATGTGAATAAAAGTATAAAAGGTACCCCTGTAGTATGACTGTATTTTCTCACAACTTGTAGACTACTGACTAAGTGAAGGAAAAACGATGTCTTACAGTCTAAATAAATTTCTGCTGTTATTGTTTAAAAACATTATATTATATAATATATATTAATGTGGCTGCAATCTTAGAGCCATTACAAGGAACCGAAAAACCGTTGAGTGATGTCATAGGCGCGTCAAATAGTTAAAACAGTTATTTCTAATGTAAGTGTTCCGTGTACGGTTACAATGGCCCTTTATTCAACACTTCTATATTACATCGTGTGTGCGTTGTTGATTAGAATTAAATTAAACAATATTTTTTATATTATTTATATCAAAATATCATTAATTAGTTTTTGTATTGATATCTGAATTTACAGAAATATATTTAATATATTTTGATAATCCACATGTATATACTTTCGAATTTTAATTAAATTTAATTCTTAATAATTAAGCATGGATTATTTAATACGTTAAACTGTGTATAAATATATGTTTTATTCAATAAATTTAAATATATTAAACAAAATATTTTGCAGAATTGATTTATCATTTAAACGTTGTTATGAAAATTAAAAAAAGTTAAATTATAAATTCGATATTATTCAATTGATTATATTTAAATATGATAATTTATTTAATAAAAATTTTTACAATATTATATTAACATTACTATAATGTCAGTGATAATGTATATTATTTTACAAGAAGTATGATTGTATAATATTGAAGAGATCTAATTGAAAGGAATTTAGAAAACAAGAGTATATTTTGGAATAATTATTATACATCAATTGCTGTTAATATTAATTCCGTTATACATTTATAAATAACAAAAACATACGATACAATAAATAATACAATTAAACAATACAATAAATAAACACGAAGATTATTATATGAAATATTATATACATTAAAAATATAAAATTTACGAAAGTTGTAATTAGTTTCTTTTTAATCATAATAAAAAATGTCATATGTGGAGTTATTTTATTAATTTTATTGTGTTTGCTTATGGGTTTTTAAGTTTAATGTTTTTGTTTCAAAATTTATATAATTTTCTTTAATATAAGAGCAAATTTTAATGTTTGGATTGTAATTTTATTATTTTAAAACTTAAACTCAAACGCTTATTAGACTATCGATAATTTTTTTCATAAAACAAATTATTTGTAACAACTATTGTAAATGATTTATGTATTGTAAACTGTGAAATGATCTGATTATTATCCATAGGTTTTATTTTAATATTTTTATTTCTATTTTTATATAATTTTGAGTTCATTTTTAGTAAGTTATTCTTAAATTGATAAGGTTTAATTTGAATTTTGCTATAAGTTTATATGATTTAAATTTTTGCCCCTGTTTGGATTATAAACGATAGTGTTGATCTTGGCATTCAAAGGGGAATACGTATTTTATATCTTATTCCTCTTTCTGCGATTCTTTTAACAAATAGATCATTTTCCTTCTTTAAATATTTTACTAGCAATCATAATGTTCTACATTAGATGAATTATAGCATGCGAGCTTTATTTTCAAAGATGAGTTCTTATTGAATAACTTAATGGTTTGTGTTTTGTGTAGATGTGTTTATATAGATTGTAGGCATTCATACATTGTAGTCTTTCTTATCAACCATGCAGTTTTTTAAGATATTCGTACAATGTATGTGTTTAACTTTCCGATTTGACCGAGATTTTAATATTTTTTTTAATTTTTGAGATAAAAGATATGCGAATTAAAGGTGATCGTTTAAGATTTTTGTAAATAATTTTTACATTTTATTTTTATACTATCGTAATTTCTTATAGAACTGTGATGTATTCTTAATAAGGTAGTATTAGAACTGAGTATTCAACTAGTAAATTGCTTGACTCTGTTGAGTATTGCATAATTAAAAATTTTAATTTTAGATGTTTATGCTTAATTGTTATACTCAAGGAGAATTTTTTAAATTATTTTTTCTTTATCTTAATGACACATTTGAAAGTTTTTTTGATGAACTTTTAATTTTTTCATTACCTTCATTTATGTTGTAGATTTATATTAGATTTATTAGATAGTATTATACTATATATATATATATAGTATAATAATATCACTAAATGTAAATAAATTTAATTTGATAATCTGTTAGGAATAAAATAATAGTTTATTCTCTTTTGGTCTACAAAATTCATAATATATGTATATGTTTAAATTATTTAATAGTGAAAAGAGTTATACTTGATCATACTTCCATTGTCACACACTTGTTTTGATATAAAATTTTTTTTATTTCCTGTTGAATAATTATATATTTTTAATATATAAATCAAACTAGAATCTAAAAAGTATTGTTATATCAATTACTGCGTTTAATTTTTTTAAAAATTTTATCCGTGAAAAAAATTATTCAATTTCTACTTAGGAATATATTTTTTTTTAGGCATATAGCTACGATGTATTTATATTCATTACTATAAGTTTGATGTTCAATTTACGATGTTCTCTGTGATGTTTTTTTAGCTTTAAATATATGAATAGTGGTCACGCTTCGAAATCAACGCGTTTCCATGTAGCATTTTGTGAAGTTCAATCATTGGGGAGTGTGTACCTACCCCCGGCTTCTCTGGATTTTAGGGAAAACTGTTAGAGAGCTTCAGGATCAATAGTTGTCGACTTTTGACATTAGTCATATCATTAGGGCGGTGTAGACTGCAGCTGCTCTTCTAACCACGTTTTTGCCTCGTTATCTTCTAACTGTTCGACTATCTTTATCAGCTCCTTAATCGTCATTATATCTTCGTCGTGGAACCGCGAATTGAAGAGCAGGTAAACCTGGTATTTAAACTCGAGGAGAAACAGTTCTCATTTATCTATGTTTCTATATTCTCTATTTTCAGCGTATCGTGACTATTTGTCTGGTATTGAGTATCGTAGATGCCTTCTGATACTTAAAGATACACATTTATTAAGCATCATTTGATAAGAACGAAGAAGAGACTTAATTCATCAAGTGAAAAGGAAGTCTCCATGAATACTTCTTCGTTAATCGTGTTGTATTTCCTTCTATTTCGCTGAAGCTATATCATCTACTTGTTTCTCCCGAAGTTACGTCTTCTGCTACTCGTCACATAGCCAAAGCCATTTATAGATCCAGAGTGGTCGAGATGGTACGCATCAATCGTTGACGGTACTGCGCTGGATAAGATTTCCTGGTGTTTAGGCTAGGCACGGGGAAATATGAAATCGAGTTTTCAATTTAGTGCACATCAAAGCATCACGGCTGGATTATTTTTTGTGATTCACGCCCGTATGGGGATCAGCAATCTCGTGTTGTTAATATTTCTTATACATTGGAGTGATAGTTGTAAGAATAGGGAAAGCATGCTCTGACTTGTTTTAAAGATAGATTTAAAATTCATTAGCTGAGAAATTAATATATTTATTTCACTGCTTGTGATAAACTTATTAGATATTAGCAATTACTGATATTATTATTGACCATTACTTACTGTAATTAGTATAAAGTTAATATCAAACAGTTACTAGTCATAAAAAAATGACAAAATAAGATGCAATTAAATTTATGATTTATAGGGGATATTTTCATATACTATTTAGCTATTGAAATTAATTTAAGCTTACAGGAATAAGTATTACGAAACTTTAAAAATATAAATTAAAATTTTTTGGAATATTTTTTATCATATTTACTTTATATTAGTTTTTTTAATTTTATACTATTAATATTTATTATTACTATTTAATAAATAAATTTATCATTATAGCAAAAACTTTCTAATAACGAGAATTTCCATGTTATTTCTCAAATTATTTTTATGGCATTTTACAAAAAGTAATTAAAATATGATGATAGTAAACTTAATTTTATTACATTATTTCAATTATGCGTTTATGTATTATGTATTATCATTATGTCATGTTTATTTAAAGAAATCTATTTAATTGTTAAAAAAATGAGAAAATTAACGTAAAGGGTATTATCAAAGGAATTATGAATCAGTTGAAATGGCGAAGAAAAATCTTAATATGAAAAATATTAAAATGAATTAAAAAAAAAAGAATTAACTGTAAAATTAAATGTCATCATTAAATTTAACTATTAACATAACTAAAGATATCTTAGTTATATTCAATATATTATATTTTTATTAAATGTATATATTCAAATGAATAAATAACTTTTCATTTTTGGTTATTCATCAAGAAAAACAAATATAAAAGAAAAATGAAAACTGCTAGAAGAAAGAATCAACAGCATATTGAAAGTAAAGTTAGGTTTTTAATGTAGAGGGCAATAAGAAAAAGAAATATGAAATATTCTAAAAAATGAATCTACAGTCTTTTAGATAAATAAAAACGAATAAAAACATAGAAATCGAGGAATTAAGCGAAATGAAGAGAAACCAGCCGATTTCTTTCTTTGAGACTTAGAAAAGGAAAATATAAAAAATTAGAAAAGAATACGGATAACTATAAAATTTAAAAAAATTTTTTGAGAAATCAATAAAAGATATAACAACAAAATAGAAGAGACGTAGAGAGTCATTAAGGAAAGATTAAAAAAATAAAATAGAATACAATGCATATAGCTAATAGAAGAAAATAAAAAATGATGGAAAAAAATAATAAAAACAAAAAGAGATGAAAAAGTCGTTGAAAAGATTCAGACTGAAATTAAAATTCTGAGAAAATATAAATAATGATAATTATAATGAGAAAGTTGCTAGTATAAGAAGGTTGAATAAAAAGAAAAAATAGTTGAATATTAGTGGAAAAAAGGGAATAACTTTTTATAAAAATATTAGTGAGATGAGAGATAACGGTGAAAAAAATAAGTAAATGATATTTATTGAATTAGTCTGGGTGTAAATCTAAACATAAAAAAATAATTAAGGAGAGTGGGAATGTGAGCAGGTTAAATGGTAAAGTAAAAAAAATTAAAAAAAAATTTTTTTAAAGAAAGATTAACTAATGAAGATATATATATATATATATATTTATTTATTTACCGAAAGGACTTTGACTTATTACGAAAGGAAAAATAAAAATATGGGGACAGTTTGAAAAGTAATAGAAGAAAAAAAATTCGCAAAAATAAGATTTAATAAGCAGTGCAGAATAAGAAATTTTAGTGCATAGCAAAAAGAATAAGAACATAGAATAAATGATAAAAGGAAGGATGAAAGATGAATTAAAAGAAAATATATTTGAATTTATTGAACTTCAAGACTTATTTTGTATAAAAATCAACTATATTTTATATCCTTTTTTACACTGGTGTTTGCTTTCGATATTATAATCTTATTTAACATGTGTAGATTTATTTTTATTGATACAGACTAGAATTGAAATAGGAATGTTATATTTTAGGTATACAATCAGAGTTAGAAGAAAAATGAGCAATCGGAGTTTGAATGAATCTTGAGAGACAATTAGGAAATGAGTGAGATCAGCGAATGAAAAAGAAATTAATGAAACTCAGGGAATGAATGAGAAATTAATGAAAACTTTATGTAAAACAGTTGTAGTTTTATAGTCTTATAGAGTATGTCATATTGCTTAAGGGGAATGAGCTATCGAAAAATATATTGAGTTATACCGCTCAGCCCAGTCCTAGGCGCGGGGTGAGTAATTTTTACCCGAAAACATAAAATCGGACCTGTTCGTTGTGTGACTTAGCTTGGTAAGCGGTATTGCGTATGATCGGATGCGTTCGTTGAGCTTGTCGGAATGTGCTGATCGTATGTGTACGTTACACTTTTAATGAAAAACTATTAGTGGAACTGATATACATTACCTTGAATCTTTTTGCTATTTTAAAAATAGTGAATAAAAAGGTAATATATAAAAACGTGTTAGAAAAAAACAAATGTGAGTTGAGTTTTTAAAATATATTACGAGGTTTCAAATCACATGGACCAATATAACTTGTTTTTTCTCAGTGCAAGTAAACGATTGAGTAACTTAAAAACTAATTATCAATTACTAGCAATAATTTATAAATATACGTTATGTAAAAAGAAAGAAATATCATTATATTTGAAAAACTTTAGCTCTTATCAAATGTTACATTCGTTTTTAGTATTGCATCTTTGTCCAGCTGATTAAAAATTTAAGATGAAATGACTTATTAGTAAAAATATTTAGAAAATTTTTATTTTAACTATAAATTTATTATAAACTAAAATTCAAGTTATCTACAAAATTGTAATTATATTTATTTAAAGTAGCTATTCTTGAGGTTTAAATAAATAGTTAAAATGCTTAATCTTATATCATTGAAATTTTCAACAGTATTATTAAACGAATTGAAGGCTATTTACATCAATCTAAGCTGATAGACGAACGCGCAAAAAACGCAAGAAAAGGAACCCATCAACAAATTATATGAGAAAAAACTTATCGTATATCTCGTCACAATATAAAAAATTAAAATTTGTATAAAAAAATAATATAAAAAAAAATTAAGTTTATTTTCTTATATAATTTATTTTCAAACATGTTAACAATAATAATTTTAATTTTATTTTAAGCCATCTTGGATGAGAAGTCGAGAGTATTGGGATGATAGTTTTGAACGACGTTATGCTGAACTAAAAAAAGATCCGAGAAGACCACCTTTAAAGGTATTATTGACTATAATTTATTAATTTTTTTAATTAGTTAAACTTTATATTTTTTATTTGAAAGAGTTAATATAAATGATAGTAATATATTTAAAAGTAAATTTACTAATCTTATTATTGTGCCAAAAAATTTTTCTCGCTAAAAGTACAATATAATTCGACGTTTTTATAAATATATTTATATTGATATATTGAATATATTTATTGCATAAATCTAATAATAAATCATTTTTGTATGAAGAAAAAAAGTATTTATATCAAGTCGAGTTAATATTTTTTGTTTATAATTGTTAAATTATAGGAATTCATATATAATAATATTTTCAAAATAAATATTTTTTTATTTTATATTATCTTAAATAGAATTTAATTTAATGTTTTAATAAAGACATACTAATCAATAACTTTCTATTTACATACCAAATTATAATAATACTGTCACTTTAATTACATCATTAGTTAATAAATAAATGTACTATTGTAAAATAAAATAATTGTAAATAAATTGTAAAATAAACACAATAAATTATGACGGCATATTGTGCTTTTAAAAAAAAAATTATTTAAAATAAAATTAAAATCTCAGTTTTAAAATATATAAAATTATATAATTATATTCATGATGTAATTTTATAAAAATATGAGTTGTTTTATTACATAAAATGTTCAAGAAAAATTAAAAGTTAATAAAATAAGGTGACTAATCAAAAGATTAATTATTTCAGCTAAATAGTACTGTTAATTAACACTAAGATTATATTTATTTCATCAACTTGTTAATAAATTAAGAGGCATAGAAATGATAGTATTATTTCTTAAAAAAGATTCGGTGGATATAAGAGTTTTTAATTTTAAAATATATTGTATTTAGTATTAAAGCAAAAAAGTTAAAGGCTAAAGAGTTACTAGTTTTTTAGCTAAGGCTTCATATACAATTGCTATTTTTTTATATAGGTCGAGCTATAACTTTTTCGTTAGTGCTAGAAAATGCACACATTATTTACAGATTTTCGAAATTGTTTACAAAGACAATTAATTGGTAATTAATAGATATTGTAATATATAATTTTAGTCTTAGAAAAAGGATTGCGGTTTGAATCTAAAATATTCAATAATGAAAAAATTGGTTATAATTATAAAGAAAAAGAAATTATATATATATAAAAAAATTTTTTTGATCATAATTTTCTACGTTGCAATTATAAATATAATTAATAACGGCAATTTTATCTTTTCTTATATAAAAATATCTAATGAAATTTTTGTTTCTTAATTTCTTATGGAAGTATACCAAGTCACATAAATGAATTTATAAAAGTATTTTATTTCAAGTTAAAAAATACCCATGTATACAAAATTACAAGTACGTGTTAGAAATATATTATTTAAATTAAAATAGGATTAAGATTTTAGATTTAAACAAATATTAAATAAGAATTTAGAAACTAAACAACATTTAGAAATAACTGTTTATATCATTTGTAAATAAAATCTGTTTTTATTGATACATACAGATTGAGAAAATGGATAATTTAAATAATTTATTTATATATAAAATATTTTAATATAATTATGGCTACCTAGTCAAAATTTTAAGTACCAAATCTGCTTCAATGTACTCATATGCATTTTATAGATAATGTCTTCAAGTTGTTTATTCAATTTTCTATAAATCTCTATGGGATTTAAATTATGAGAACAAATTTCTATACGATTCGTTTATAACAAAAGGCTCTTCTTAAATAGTCCTCCCTTTTCTTCTTCAAAAGTAAAACCTTTACTGCATGATTACATTATCGAAGGATATGTAGACTTACTGAGAGAAAGCAAGGTGAGAGAGAGAGAAAGAACAAAACTTTTATTTGAATTAAATTTAATATATTGAATAAAACTTAATATATTGAAAAAAACTTAATATATTAAATAAAACTTTGGAATTAAATTTTTATTATCCTTTGCGATGGGTGCAATTCATTAAAATTGTTAAGGGCGTGAGATGGGATTGGCAAAGGTTAATAGAATGAACAATAGGTCCTTGTATATTTAAAAAAAAATTTTTTGGTACTGAGAATAATTATTGTTTATATCAGGAAGAAGATAATATCTACTGTTCTTTCGTGATGGGTCGAAAGCAGAATCTGAACAGCATAGACTGGTTTTTCTTAATCTCTTCCCTTTCTGACCTCCTTTAATATACTTGTCAATTTAACTTGTGGTTTTAACTTATTTATAATTTATTTTTACTGCCCTGCTACGTTCCAATTCTATCCTTCTCTCACCTAATCCTACATTATTTATATGTATACATTAATTCATTCTGCAGTCCTGTCCTGTAGTTCTATTTGCGAAAATTTTAGGTAATTAATTTTTGAGAGTTCTATTTTCTTTCTTTCTTTTTCTATGGTAGTTTTGAATATTGAGCCATAAATTTACGTACAGTTTGAATTTTCTAAAATAATTATATTAATAAAGACTATTATTTTTTAATTATATAGTGTGCATTTCATAAAGAAAATTCAAGAAGTTTTAACTCTGTTTTTCTTAAGGTACATAAATTTTCTTAAGAAATTAATTCTTCTTAATTCTTAATAAATTAACTTAATTATTAACAAATAACTTTTCAAATTATTCACGTAAAATTCTAATCAACAAATATTGTTTTACGCGTCTACTTAGATCGTTATGCTTTTGAAAAATGTATGTGCACTCTGCAACGTCCACCGAGAGTGCAGAAACTACTTAAAGTGGAACGAATGGATCATCATAAATCTTCTGAGTTTTTCCGGGTTCTGAAGTCCCTAATCCACTGTAGGCATTTCTGTAGAGTTTATATAAGTGAAGTATGAAGGACGTTTCTACCCATTCGCAGACTATGATGGTAAATTTCATTGATATGGTAGTTAATAAAGTATTGCATTTTGCCAATATGCATGAAGTGAGCCAACATAAGTTAATGCAGTGTCAGTGATATATCGGCACTGACTTATTAGATGCAGAAATTCACTGCATAGGTTAATGTGCTCATAATAAACGATAGTCGCTTTCACACCTTTGAAGCTTCGCGAGGAAGCACGACCCGTAACCAGGCAGATATACGTGGTGATAGTGAAGGTGATCAGCTCTGCTACTACTATGAACACTACAATGAGTGTGGTAGAAAGTACTGGGCATAATTTTACCATTGTCAAAGTGTTCGGGAAACGACAAGATCCGTTGGAGAACTTGACTATCACTAACGGACTAGCGCAAAATATCGATTTATTCGTGAGAGATTGGAGTTGACGTACATCATTTTTGGAAGATATCGACACTGATTTATACGTGTACCTATGTACTTGGTTCGTAAATAAAACTAACAAGCGTGACTACGATCTTTTCGCGGAAAATGTTTCAAAAATTAAGACTGAAATGTGACACTCGATCTGAACCTTTCGCTACGTCACGAATTTCAGTAACCGTTCGTTATCGCTGACGTGAACTCCACAATGACAGGTATGGGTCTCCTCGTATAATATAACCTGCTTATCGATGCGAAAATACATCGCTTATCGATAAGTCAACGCAAGTGGATATGAAGCGAACCAACTATAATGGTCACCACGGTAGATAATCGGCGAATCAACTTATCATAAGCTATTCGTCAAGTATCAGGAGTTCATACACCGCCTTGCATCCGATCGTCTCAAGATCCCCAAAGCCGAATGATATTACAGTAAGGTATCGTGCAACCTGAGAAGGACCCATGGTCATTACAACTCCAACTCTAAGACTGAGCAGCAGCATTGAATATTTGGAAATCTTGTTCGATTAACTCGAAAAGGACGATTTCGTGATACACCCCAGAAAGTGCACATTTGGTGAGAGAGAAAACATTCCTCGGATATACAGTACAGACAATGATGTTGTGCAAAATATGAATAAAATCTGATAAGTATTTATCATTCAAAGACATGTGAATTCATTATATAGCAGAAAGTAGTTTAAACATTTACTGAACGTTTATATTTAGAGTGCATCTTTCGATGATAGACAATATCGGAAGTGAACATTGCTAAGATATGCTTGCAATTATACACTGTTATTCAATATTGGCTAAATTCAATATTGGTGAATTTGTCATTAAGAAATTCAAGTCAATATTCACATTCAATTTTTATACTAAGTGCTTAAATTTCGTGGGTTCATCATATGAATAAATACACGGCATAAATTTGGTGTAGAACGTGACATAAATTATACCAGAACTAATGAATATTATATATGGAACATTATAAACTTTCAATATTATTAGATACTGTCAAAATAATTTAAATAATAAAAAATTATACGTTGTGCAAATTACGAAAAAATATTCGAAAAATGAATAATTACTAATAAATGATAATACTCTAATTCTATAGTAATTTATCTATTTATTTATCCTTAATTTAATAATTACTTATGTATTTACTTGCAAGTAAATACTACAGATGTTTTAAATTCTAAAATAAATTTTTCTTATAATAATTTGAAGTTATTAGCAGGAAGAAAAATTCGTTTTCAAATACTCTTCAATATATAAAATTATTGGCACTCTTTTTATCTATTTTATACACTATGTTTTTTATACACTTCCTTATAACTAATTCAGTGTAGAGTAATAAATTAAAAATAATTGAATTTCTAAAAATGTTATGTGACTTGTATAAAAAAATAATCTTAAACGGTAAGTATAGCAGGGCTAGGTATAGATCGTCTCACAGTCGCACCAATACGTACTGAAGAAAAGCATATCTCATAATATAATGGATAGTGAAGAATTTCTAATTTTTCTATAAAATCGATTTAATTTAATTAAACATAAAATATTTATAATAGCATAAATAGCTGTTATTTAAAATATATTAATTTAAATTTTAGTATTGTTTTACTTTTACCTTAGCCACTAAGTGAAAATCGAGCAGGCTCTTGAAAGTTTTAGCACCGATCAACTTTAAAGCACGTGGAACACAGATTATCGGAGTCTATCATTACCATCGAATACATTGCGCAATTTCTTTTTGTAATTTGTTTCATTAGTTCTTTTGACATTAAAGTGATAATTGCATAAGATTTCACCTGAAAAAAAATTTTTTGGTTCTACAACTTCAAAGTATAAAAAATCCTGGTCATGTTTATGATAAGCTTGGTTTTCATTTAGCTATTTTATGTAGAGAATAATTCACAACACAAATAATGGATATCTTAGATATTTAAGAAAGTTGAATAGTTCGATAATTCATTGATCACTTATGATAAATTGTAATCAGTCTTGATTGCAAAATTGGTGTAGTTCTAGATTTGATCTATCGTTGAAAGATGCATGAATATTAATTAGCAGTTGAAGCTGGAAAAGTTATCCCTGACTACGAAGTGATCGAGTGTTATTACGTCGAACCCTGAGAGTTGAACCCTGACCGAAATCATTTCAAATTTGGCTATTTGTGCTGCTCAGATGCTTTTTGCGACTATAGTTTATTTGCGAGATGTTGTTTCCGCATCCCCTTTTCTCTGTACATAAATTTTCTCAATTTTTGGCTCTGAGAAAATTTTTATACTACTGGACACACTCAACATTTTGAAAGTAGTTGTCTTCATAATTGCTACCTTGCTTTCGCAGAGATTGACGATATGGTCAGAAGATGCCTGTGCATCTTGTATGATTATCTTTGCTCATAAATATAGTCCTATCACCTGTGCTGCCTCATCTTTGATCGTTTGTAGTTAGGAGCAGTGTTGTTGTTAAGAGCATCATGTTTTTTATGACATTATTTTTTTGCTCTAGAGCAGAAATCAGAAGTTTTGATACAGTTCTCTTAAATGATTTAAATTAGTCTTGTTATAAAGTTGTGGACATTAGTCGGTTGCTGATATGCTTTCACTTAATGATAAATTGAGCAATAGCTTTTCCTTCGTTTTGATATAATAATTTTTTAAATTCATGTATTAGAGCCTGTACAAATTCGACCAAAGTAAAATGCCTATCGTACTACTTCATCCACCAATGGGTTCCGTTTTGTTAGAATTGTCATGTAAATCAGTAACTCTTCGTCTATTTTATATGGTAGAACAGTCTCAACATTTTTCGAAGAACGTATTTAGTATTAGTTAAATCCCCGAAGCATTCTGAAATGTTAATGAACCATAACTGCAAATATTACAGTAGTGTTATTTCCATGTTTGTTGTTTATGTAGTTGCTATTTTTTGTTATTTTTGTTATTGTTATTGATGTCATTTTTATTGTATACCAGTGGCTATTTCAGTACTCCCAGAAGTATTATTATTGACTCGCAATAGCTTGTTTAGTCACTGATAGATTTCACTTTTCTATAATTTCGTTTGTGCAGGAAGATATTTTGGTGTTGGGGATTGTTCGGGATAGAATGAGGGAAAGCGAGTTATTAAATTAAACACATCGATTAATTTTGGTCTTATTTTTTATTTCAACACGTAAGTTAAAATAAACGTGTTGCACACTTCACCACTAGAAAACAAGGAAAATGTGGTCAGCATGAGAAAACGTGTCGACGGTAAGAAGGCCTCGGAGTTTTATTGCCTCCAATTTAATATGCTTTCTCGGCCATCCTCTCCCTTGTTTCTTTACATAGTTTTACATAGTTTTCGGCAGGTTCTTTTTGCTTACAATTATTGCCCTTGTAAACAAACATTTACGAGGGCCTAATGTGCGCCATCTAGGTTCTGACCCTGCCTACGGCAGCGGTTCAAACTTATCCTCGGCATAAAATCTCCTACGTGTCGGTCAGGACGAAAAGCCATTTACAGTCTAAATTTATGCGTAGGCGGAGATATCCCGGTGATCGTACGATTCCCTAAATCCCGAAAATTTCTCCCCCAATTGCGCCGCAGAGTTACCAGGTTCCCCCGGTGCCCTTAAAGCTTCGCGGGGCAATTATTCCCCGCGAGCTGAGAATTCGACATTTCGGCGATCCCGCTTGGGTTGACCTTGGCACTCTTCACGGGATCTATGGCCGAAGCGGCGCAGGAGAAACTTAAAAAAAGGACTTGCTGAAAGGTGGATTAAGGGATTAAGGGATATGATAGGATCTTCTGGCTCCAGGGCCCAAGTCCCAGCTAAGGCCTTTATGGCGGATTATCTCCAGAGCTTGGGCCCGCATACGCAAAGCTTTGCGTATAATGAAGATTCGGAAAAGGGTTAATCCCCCGCCAGATTAACGACGGATTAGCAACCTACCCGATGCTCGCTCGTATTGTTGGGGCGCGTCGCTTATCCAGCCGATCGCGCAGTCATTTTTCCCGAGTTCGCCGAACCGTTCTGGCGTATTTCAACCGGCGCGCACCGGCCCAAACACGCGTGTATTATCCCCCAGGAATGTGCCGCATACATGTTGGGAAGTACTGGATCGGTGCTGTTGATTGATACTTTTGAATGAAAGGTAACATGCAATATTCTGATTATGCAGCAAAAGTTGTTTGAATTGACGAAGCACTTAATATTATTTAGTTTTAAAAAACTCTTGTAAAAAAGACCTTACCATCACAGTCAATGGAGTTTCATCACCATGCTCATCTTTCTGAATTGCTGAGAATCGTATATAACGTAATCGAATTGATATTTTTCTAAAAAAACTTCTAGAAACACTTCTTTATTGTCGATGTTGTAGTAGATTAATATAATTAAATTATTTCATAAAAAAATAAATGGTAAAATTAGTTTTTATTTGAAGCAATTAATAGTAACAATAGTTTTAATTTAATAATATATAGAGAATTGTTATATTTATTATGTTTATTATCTGTTGAAATCACCATAGAGAATTTTTTTAATAATTCCAAATATTTTGAAAATATTAATTTTTAAATATTCTAGGTAAATAAAATTCACAAATGTGTAAAAGTATGTAAAAGTTATAAATAAAAATTGTATTTTTTTAATATTTATAATATAAAAATAGGTAATGATTGATATCAAGAGATCTTTGAAAATAATACATTATATAATTTACATACATATAAATGTGTATTAAAAGATTTATATTTGATTTATTTTACAGGTTATATTAGTACCACATAGCCACACAGATCCGGGTTGGTTAAAAACATTTGAACAATATTTTCACAGCGCTACTAGAAGCATTTTAAATAATATGGTAACGAAGCTGGAACAATGGCAAAACATGACGTTTATATGGAGTGAAGTATCCTTCTTATCGCTATGGTGGGAAAGGTAGTATGTTTAGCTATTGCTTATTATTAAAATTAGAATACTATCATGAATTAATACTAATTTTTTATTAATATCGGTTTCGTTTGTGCGTAGGTTTTGTACGTATATTATTTTTATTATTTAATGAAATTATGATTACCGATGTTATTCATTTATTCGAATCAGAAGTTTATTGAACATGAAAGCAGTATTTAATAAATGTATAATACCTTCTCAATATTCTCATCAAAATTTCTTATCTATTATACCTTACTAAATTCTTTTCAATATATTTTGATGCACTTTAATTATATACTTTTCTTTTATGATGACGTACTGAATAAAATGTTATATATTTTCTTTAATAACTTATAAATACTCGTGTTTTCGTTTATAATAAAGTTAACTTAAAAATTATAATAGTAAACTATATTATTTATAAAATAGATAATTTTTATATATTTAGCGAAACTTAAAGAAAAATAGTTTTTAATTTAAAAACAATTAATTAGAAAAAATTCTAATAGATTTTACAAATATTAATATATAAGAAATCTTTTTTGTGTAGTAAAGTAATAAATTTACCATTATATTTAAATGAAATAAATATAAAGTAAATTACTATTTCTGAATAAGTTGATAATCTATATTATAATTATGTATTATACATATTACATATTATAGATTGTTACTGATTGCGTCGTGTACCCGTATTGGAATAGGAAGGTTGGAGGAGATAGTTAAATTATGAGTGTCTTTTGTAGGCTCAGATAATTAATATTTTATTAATAATTGTTGACAAATGTATGTGAATATCGGCGAAGTAAACGGTTTGTCTCGATACGAGTATCGGGGCAAAAGCTGCTCAATCGCCTCGCACCGACCTTCTATTGGTACATCTGTATGCACTTCCGCGGTCATAAATTTTCCCTTTTTTGTATTTTACGCGTTAAACTTATAATTGAATAGTGGACTCTTGTAAAACAATCGCATAAATTTCTAGCGAAATTTCATATAATGCAAGCCTTGTAAGTTTAAACTATAACTAAATATACTCGCCATAAATTAACTAAATTATCGCTATTTATTGGTATTGGTGAATAGGCTACAGTCTAGTACTTTTGTTTCCGCTTAACTTAAGTAATGTAAGTTGAATCTATATAAAATAAATATGCGCGATAGTTGTGATTGCGAGTACAGTCCACTGGGTATTCGCCGCCTTTTCGTTCCGCTTAAAACATATTTAATTTCCGCGTGTCCCTGGGCCAGAAAAACCCCGCTTACCCGCCGGGGAAAAGGCTCTCACATGCTATCGCGTGATGAACAGAACCTTGTACCATTCGACTAAGCTTTGTTTGAGCTTTCAATCTGAGTTTTCAGGCGAACACGTATCTATGTATACCGCCCCCACCACTCCTGGTAATTTCTGTTGGAACCACAACACCCGCAAGATGTTCGACTTTGATGCGAGGGGTTGCGCCACGTCTCAGCTGACGGGCCTCTGACACTACGACGCATCCGAGTCCAACTTCAGACCCACTTCTTTCGTGCGAGTGGGAGTTGATGGTAGCATAAGTGAAGAGGGAAAGAATTTTTCTTTAATTAGGTGACGATTTCTTTGCGGTTGGGGGCGAATTTACCCTGTGCCCGTCGCGGTGGGCTATTAATTCCAAAATCCCACCCTTCTTCGATTGTTTCGGTGTTTACAAGACGTGGACTATAACGAATGAGCGCTAAAGAAAGAGAGGATAGGCATAGACTAAGCGCGTGAGACCGAGAAAGAGGGAGAGAGAGTAGGAGCAGAGCCAGCGCGTAAACGATAGAGAAAGAGGATAGGAATAGACTAAGTGCGTGAGAGCAAGACAGAGGGAGAGAGAATGAGTGGGGACGAGTGACAGGAGGGGATCGCTGCAGCTTGCTCGCACTCAAGTGCCGTGACTGCATGGCATGAGCCTGCAAATTTTAACTTTTATTTTCTGAAAATATTTTACTTAGAATATTTTGGACGATGATTACTTTCCTTTTTATGCCGAATTTTCAGCTCACTTGGAAAGTTTCGATTTTTCGTTTTGTCTACCTGCCCCGCACCTACTTATCCTTTTCGCATTTACAGTATTGTTCCTTTTACTACCACACGCTCATAGTTCTCGTTTTTAATTCTGCTTATTTCTATTGGGGCAAGCAGATGACTTGTCTAGGATTTCGTACTTGTACGTCGAATATCCCGTTACTGGAACATCGCTACTTGGACTATGATTTACTTTATCATTTAAATTCATACTATAGTTATACATACATACGTATATCAACATAATTTAATACATAGTATTCGAGTCCCATTTTTAATTGTAATTTATAAATAATAAACAATTATATTAACAATAATTAAAATATATAAATAATAAAACAAATTTTGCTATATTTGTATTAACAGTAATTAAAATATATAAATAATGAAACCAAATTTTTCTATATTACTAATTTCTTAAGCTAAACATGTGCTCGGAAATCGACAGGTACGTGTAACTCGGTGCATAGTCTACACGCTCCCCCTACAAATATCAATGATTTTGTACAGTCGCCGTTGTAATGTGTATCAGCTTTGCTGTTGGGCGTTCATAAACGCCCTTCTTGGTTCTCACCTCAGCAGAATGTACACGCTGGTCTCCGCTTATGAACAACCGAGTGACCGTACCAGTGAGCCATTCGTTGCAGGAGACTTGGTAATCCACCATGAGCATGAGGTCACCGACCCCTATCGGTTCTGTTGCTTCAAACCACTTTTGTCTGCCTAGCACTTTAGGTAGGTATACCTTAATCCAGCTTTTCCAGAAGGCAGTGGCGAACGCTTGCGCAATTCGCCACTGTCTTCTTAGATAAACTTCGTGCGCCTCATACCTGCCTAGTACAATTTCTCCGAAAGACGTCCCTATTAAGAAATGGTTCGGGGTCAGCGCTTCGCTGTCTCTTGGGTCGGCCGATACGTGTGTTAGCGGTCGTGAATTAATCGAGTGTTCGATTTCTGCAAACACTGTTTGCAGCACCTCCTTGGACGCTACCTGTGCTTTGAGCGTTGTCCTCAACACCATCTTTACAGATCGTATCAACCTCTCCCATGCTCTCCCCATATGGAGTGCATGAGAGGTGTTGAATCGTCACTCGATCCCTCTTGTTTTGCGACCTGTTCTATTTGTTGTTTGTCCGTCTGGGTGGTAGCTTCTTCTCTAAGCTTCTAGCAGTTTCTTCCTTTTCATGTTTCCCTCATATTGTGTTTAGGTTTCGTCTCTCGTTTTTATTCTCGCGATCTTCTCCACGCAGCTTCTTGGTCCATGTTACGTTGTCGGTCGTATCTGAAAGTCGCGGACTTCCGCTCTTTGTCGTGAATGCGTACACTTTCTTTCTTTCTAGCGCCTTCTTCGCCGCTGCCTGACTCGCCATTACGCTTTTCTTTTGCGGCCATTCTGATTCGGGCTGACGCAGGAAGGATGAGCCCGTGAACCAGATTGCCGCTGCATCGTTAAAGCTTTCTTTCACCCTACTCCCGTTGTCCGCAGAATTATCTTTCGTCGGCAACCATCGCCACTCCTCCTTCTGCGTGATCTCGGCGAACTTGCTGAGTCTGTTCGCGACAAATACTGGCCTGGATCGGGGGTCGGATTGGATTCATGCTAACGCGACCTGTTAGTCCGTCCATAACACTCATTTCTCGATTTTTATGTCGAGTTCCCTTTCGACGAAATAGGCGAGTCTCGTCCCCAAAACCGTTGCCTGAATTCCAGTCGCGGAATGGTTATCGGTTTCAGAGGGGCCATGCGTCCTTTCGCCGCTATTAGCGAAACCTCGCATATTTTTGGGCTTCGTTGAACACCCAGGTAGGCGGCCGTTGAGCTGGCGCCGGAACAGATATGAAGCTGTATGCGGGTGTTCGTCAGCCCTCTTGAGATTTGTGCGCAAGGAATTTGCAGGTCTTGCTACTTCCCCACAGTTTTCACCACTCGCTCTATTTTAATTCTTCCTTGGGGTGCCCGGGCTGATCCCATGTCACGCCACTCCGCCATAGATCCTGTAGCAACAACTTCGAGCGCAGGATGAACGGTGTAAGGAGCCCTAGTCGGTCGAACACCGACATTACCACTTGTAGTATTTCTCGCTTTGACAGTGTTCGCTCCCCCCTTAGTATCTCGCGTTTTATTTTGCCAAACGACAGGTCAAAGTTTAGTGTATCGCAGGTCGCGTCCCACACTAAACTTAACACTTTCTTTTCGGCCTCTTTTCCTAACTTTAACTCCGTTTTCACCGCAGTCTCCTACGGAGTGATTTTCGATATTAGCTGCTGGATATTGCTCCCCATGGAAATTCGCTCGTCAGTTTATTTTAATTATGCCATCTACTCTCGCTATCACGTCCTCTTCCGTCTCCGTGCTCCCTATACAATCATCCATATACATGTCTTGGATGATTGTATTCACAGCCGCGGGATTGATTTTAGAGAAATATGTCGCTTTGTTATTTTTTACACATTTTGCGCTGTTTGAAGACGATTTCGCGTCGAACACGAGAATATTCAGTAGGAAAACCCTGGGCGATCCGGCGCGATTTCGTTCACTATATAGGAACCGTTGCGCCGATCGGTCGTCGGCCCTGATGCTTATTCTCAAAAACATATCGTGAATTTCGGTTTTAAACCCTACCGCGAAACGCCGAAAACACATTATCACTCCGAGTAGCGATTTTAGTAAGTCCAGCCCGGCCACTAACTAGTCGTTGTGGCATATGCCGCCAAACCTTGCGGCCGCATCAAACATGAATCGGATTTCGATATTGCCGAGCCATTTTCGCGCCGTCTCGAAACCGTTCGAGTTTGGTGTTTCTTCGTGCTTCCAGAGGAGGCCCGTTTCCCACCCGGTTATGATTAACCTGGTAGTCGGGCGCATTATCTCGATGGCGTGGCTTTCGCTTGTTTTCGCGCGTGCTGTTTAGGCTATTCCGACGTCCTCCAATTTGAAATAGTTTTTTATCATTAAATCCATGTGGTTTTCTATCAATACGGCAGGCGATATCCCTCTTTCGATATTTTCGGAGAAGGTAAGCACTGTTGCCTCTTTCTTACTTCTACCCTCCATTTTCCCGTGAACTGCGAACCCTAAGCGGCAATAGGATACTATTAAATCCGCGTCTTCGAGTACCGAGTGTTCGCGGGTCAGGATGAGGCCGAAATTGTCCTGACCTATTAAAATTGTAGGGCGTATAGCTGTATATGCATCGATGTCTATTCCTGTTGTGTTTTACTTATTCAGTGTCACGATATCGCTCCCCACCATTTGTTCTGGTAGCCTCGAATTTTTCACTGTAATCGCGCCTCTCAAGATTTTACTTTTCCGCTTCCCTTTTATTAACGCATCCGTGCGTTCTGCTTGCGTATTTAGCGAATCTCCTGTAATTCTTTGAACGCTGCGGCGCGTCCTCACGCCTTTCAAGTCCGCGGTCTAGTAACAGATAGATTCCGTCTAGTAACGCGTACATGTCGATTACCCTCCTATCACCGCAAATGATAACCGGTAATATTTTCAACATGGTTCTTTCGCTTAGTCATAAGCGTGGGGAAGGCGGGTTGTCGAGTTGCTCGATCAGGTTGATTACACCGTCGTATTCCTCGGTCGCTAATACTTCGTTAGCTTGTTTCGGAGCAGGTCTCGAGGTACACCTTGCACCTTCCCCTAATTCTATACGTTTCTTCGCTTTACATTCGCGTTTTAAATACCCTGGGCTGAGGTATGCGAGACAAAGTCGTTACTGTTATATCCCATCTGTCGGTTTTGTTCGCTCGAATTAATATGGCGCACCTCGACGCTCGGTGCCCCGCATTAGATATTACGCAATTATATTTTGTCGCAATTTGGCCGCCCGATGAGCCTCGAAATCCACTTTCCAACGCATACGTCAAATATATAGGGGGTGATTGTCCTCCAAATTTTCGCGGTTGTATCTGATAAGTCGATTGTCTCGCCGGCTTGCTCATGGCAAATGGCTTCCGGGAAGGGGCCAGAGGGGGGCTGATGTATCCCACCAGCTGAAAAAGTTACCAACTCGAGCTTGCTCCGGTACTTCAATCGGTACCGGTTATATCCGCGAATCATTTCGCGTGGAATTTATGCGCTCAGGGTCTGTATTAGATCGGTTTTATATAAATACCCGCAGTTTTCGAGCGCGCAAAGGTTCTGCACGGCATTTCTCACGCGTGCAGCGAACGTTCCCAATGTAATTTTCCCGGACTGAACTGTTGGCAATAACTTTAATTCCGTAGTAGTAATTCCGTAGTTTATTAATATTAATTAATAAACTTTAGATAGTTTACGATGAAAAGTCAAGCCAGACATGCGATAGTGGTTTAGTGATTAGTGGTAGTAGTGGTATCACATGGTCATACTACAGGGAAAATCTATATTTATGAATGCCACAATTGCTTTTGCTTTCTTAATGTTTTTACTTTACAAAATTTGAAAATAGCATCTACTCGATAGACTGGATTCTTATGATCTCTATAGGATTTTTAAAAAAGAAGCTGTAGGATAACATACACAACATTGTCCAAAGGAAGCTTTGCTTATCTTAGTTAAGAAAATAATGCACTAGGTAAGCCATTCTCCTAACATACAGTGTTGCTGATTTATTTTTTAAAATATCTAACTGTTCAACATCATTTCAAAACTCAACCGTGAGTTACTGAGAGGAAATTCGTTTATCACAATATTTATAAGTCCGTTTAATATTGCTCGTTTATTATAAACCTTTCTGACACTAATATTATTTAAATATAGTCAATACTACTTATTTCGCCGTAGGACCCTGTAAGTACCACCAAATCTTATGTTTATCTATTTAAAGCATAAAGTTAGTATAAGAAATATCTTTTCAGTATTTATCACTTCTTTACTTAGCTCAAGTTAATGTTATGTATATTTTATAAATATTAAATATTTAATCCGTTCTCTGTAATGAACTTTCATAAATTAAGATAGGAACTTAATTTGTCGACCAGTTTATTATTGCAACTATTAATATTTTTTATATGAAATAGTTAGATATTTATAAGAATATAAAAACATAAAAAGACTATAATTATTGAATTTTCAGTGTCCATCCAATAAAGAAAATGATCGTAAAGAGATTGGTAAAAGAAGGTCGATTAGAGATGACAACTGGGGGATGGGTTATGACCGATGAAGCGACTTCTCATATATATGCCATGTTGGATCAACTAATTGAGGGTAAATATAGATATTACTGGAAATGTTTTTATTATAATTTAATAAAATTTCTTTCTTTAATATTTCTTGATATAAAATTACAATAATCAACAATAGATTCTTTTATTTTCATTTTATTGTTATAAAAAATTATTTGATTCTTAAATCTGAATGCGATATATATAGTTATTACGTATCATTATTATAATTTCATGTATAATTATTTATTTTTTCAATATAACTAAAAGATCTTATTTTATGAATCATTAAAAATATTGTTGTATAAATCTTAACAGATTAAAAAACTTAAATTATAAATCTGAAAAATCGACCATATTTATTTATATTGAAAATTTAAATGTTAAAAATGCGTTTGAAAATTTTATATTTATGTATTGTGGGTATACAATTTTATTCGTGCATAAATTTTTTATGTATTTACTATATTTTGTACAATCCTGTTTTTCGTGCTTCTTGAATTAATGGTTGATCTTTGATGTCAGAATTTTTTAACTTGAATTTATAATATTGTGATGTTTCGATTTTTAATGCATCTAGACATTTATTAATTTATTCACTGATATAAAGTAGATTAGTTAAATTAATAAATTTTAATGATTTATTATATAATATACAGTACTCGGAATATGCTAGGTACAGGATGAGTTTCGCAGTAGTCAACTACTAATTGGAAAAGCTTTTGAAAACTATTTATTCCCATGTAAATTATATTTAAATACTTATGTAATAAATTTTAGAAAATTTTGATAAATTTTCTTAATTTTACTATATAATATATTAATGATGTTAATTATAAGAATTCTAATCTATTTTATTTAAATTTCTTAAAATGAAAAAGAAGATTTTAGGCTATTTTTAATAATATAAATATTTATCCTTAAATATTTATTGTACAAAAAATAAAATACTTTTTATCTTAATTAAAATTTATATTAAAAAATTTTAAATTATTCAAAACGAAATAATTTTACTCATGATACGGTCTTAATGCTTATGCTTAAAAGTTACCTATGTAAATGTTAAATGGATTTTTTCTTTTCATAATTATTTATAGTAAAAAATATATTATTCACTGTGTAAAAACTAAAAATACAGACCATATTATATTTAAAATATTCTAATAATTAAAATTTAGTTTTGGTTTTTTTAAAGAAGTTTTTTACATATATATATATATATATATTATTTTACGTATAATTTTTATAAATATTCATGGGAAATTAAAATTAATATATATACGAGTATAGTAACACATAATTTATGATTCGTTATAATAAGTTTCAATTAACTTTTTTTTTGTTTAAAAATATTTTAAATAAATTTTTTTTTTACCTTGGTGAGGTTATAAGTTTTCTAAGTGTATGACTTCATCATCTAGCTAATACACTCTGTGCTAGACCTACATGAACTTGGTATTATTTACGTAATAGTATTTATATGTAAAAATATAAATTTTATATAGAAAAACAACTAAAATCTATGAAAATATAACGATCTGTCAAAATTTTTATAAACCTGAAGTTCTTATAGTGTAATTTGTAACCTAGATAAGTATTGTACAAGTGTATAAATATTATTAAAATTTTGGAATTCATGAGATCAATAGTATTTTGAAATAATTTAAACCACATTCTGATACATGATATATTTTCTTGTTCTTAAAAGTATTTACATTTTCATAGGTTTTCATTTATTGTAAGCGTTTTTAAATTAGTACAATGCTTATACAAATTTAAATATGTATGTGCATATATTTAATGAAATATGAATACGGTATATACATATGAGCAATATCAATTAATAGAATTAAGAAAAAATTATATGTCCTTAACTAATATATATCAGTTAATTTTAATTCAAAATTCTTATATATAAGAATTATTTAGTGCAATGACGAAATGTTTTTGTTGTCTTCCTAATAATATAAAAATTAATGTGTTATATGTCTATAAATATATACATACATACGTTGTTAACGTTACAGAAAATATGTTTTACTTGTTCTTAATAAACATTTTATATAAATTTTAAATAAATTTCATTTGATTTAATCTAAATAAAATATTTTAAATATTGATATAATTTGTATTTTTAATGTAAAAATTTTACTTTAAAATTAGACACTTTTCTCTTCAATTTTCTTTCTTATATTCTTCTATAAAGAGATATTCTATATTTCTTGCTTCATTTTTCGAAAGATTTTTCTGAAGTTGAAAAATGTATAGACAAATATGGCTACAGAAATTCAAAACCATGTATACTAACTACAAGTTAGCCTAATATTTTGTTTCACAAAAGAGTGTAAAAGCTTCAAAAGCTTAAAAATAAAAGTTGCATATGAGTAAAAAAAATTACAGCTCACGTCATGTTATTTTTCTTTAAATAAAACATTTTAGTGCTTATCTCTCTTGTACTTCTTAACAAATTTATTTAAAATCTTTTGCTGGAAATTATTTGAACGACAAAAGTTGCGTGCACACTTACGTTTTTAAATTTATTGACTCATGTTTACATTGAAACATGTTTCTATCATTGACGGTTTTGAATAAGTATAATTATTAAGTATAGTTATTTGTGGATGAAAAATATGGATGCATCAATGATTCTAGATAAATTTCTTATATTAATTGATCATAAATTCTTATTTATCTAGAGCACTTTAATAGTAATCATATTTAATCGCTGCATTTTTAAGGTTACTATATTTGATAATTGAATTTACACAAGTGCAACATTATCTTCGACATCAAAAGAAATCTTTAATAAATTTCTATTATAACACAAGTAATATTTATAATTGTTAAGAAAACATAAAGAATGAATACATAATTGTTTATGAGACAATCATACATAAAAATAGTTTGCATCAATTAATAATACATTTATTTTACAATTCGCTAAATATTAGGCCGAAATACAGATGGAATAAAAAAAAATTAAATATAATAATGTAAAACAACAAATATATCAGTAAAAAGTTTATTATATAAACTATCTAATATAATCTATCACTTTTATGTTTTATACTTGGATAAAAGTAATAAATATTTTTTTCATTCACTATTAAAAAAATAATTAATTTTTATTTAATACACGTATATGTATTGAAATTACGTATTGTAAAAACGTATTACGATTTTACTCCTATATATGACAATTTATTAGTTTCTAAGAATATTTATATTTAATGTTAATAAATTAAAAAATGATTCTTAAAAAGGAAAGGAAGATGATTAATATAACTAAATAACTTATAATAATGAATAATTAATTTATATTATTTATGAACTAATACAAAATTTTTTGTACTCGAAGAAGAAAAAAGCGCTAAAATTAAAGATAAGTATAAATATAAGAGTTTACTCCAGGCTTTATGATTACAGCAGTCGCTTGCATAGGCGCATGCTTACAAACGGTGGTAGTGACTGAAGCACGCCAGTCACCGTCGATCTATAAAACACATCCATATTAAGTGAATCGACTCACAGCTTCAACATTTTATGATTATATATACGAGTCGGCGTCGCTGCACTTGATGCACTCCACATTGTTGTATAGAATTCCTGAAAGGTAATTGATCGGACCTTTAATGGTAACATATTCATACATACAAACAATATGCTTATATTTTTATGCGATGAAGAATTATAAATTCCTCTAAGCTATAAGTAAATTTTAGATTTTTTTATCTACCAAGCTGTAAAGGATCGATCTTACCATTCCTCGTCACGTCGGATTCTTGATTCTTTTTCCTAGTCTATCATTTTATTTCACATCGGAACCATTTTAAAAATTATATTTAATACGAAAATTGCAGCCGTGTTTTATTTAAATTATGTGAATAAATTGTAATATTAAATTTTTTTACGAATTTTATTATCAGTTTCTAATATTAAATTTTTTATTCAGTTATTTTTCTTTTCCTGTTAAAAAATTTCCTATTATTTATTTTGTGTATACATCAATACATTCTTATTTTATGTAATAAATTGTATGCTACATTTGAACATACAAATATATGTAAATAAATATTTTATAATCTAACCTTAGTACCCATACCTAATCTTTTTTTTATTCTTCTTTTTCCTATGTCTATATTTACCAATCTCTTTTGTATATTTCTGCGCCATATCAATGTCGTATTTTTTGTTCTAGATTTTACCTTCAAAACTCCTCTTTTTTTCGTTGTATACCAAAACTTTCTCTTCTGTCCTTATCTTCTTACGATTTAATATTTTTTTCTTCATCCTTTATTCATCTATATTGTTTCCCTTCTCTTTTTTCTTTGAGTGTATATTAGGTCCTTGTCTGTATACAGATTTTCCTCTTGTAATACGTCCTTATTTTTCAGGGACTCTTTATATTAACTTCTCTTCCGAGCTTTTTTTCATACTCCCTTAAATAGTAGTTTCTTTGATACTCCTTTTAAAGAAAATTCTTCGTCTGCTTTTTCTTTCCTTTTCCTCCAAAATTAATTTTATTTATTTTTTTTAGCAATTTTCAACTCTTCTTTGCGTCTTTCTATTATTTCTAGTATTTCTTCTTCGTTTTTCTTTAATTTCTCGTTCAGACTTCTATTCTGTTCCGACAGTTCTTTTATGTCTTCTTTCCCATGTATTATCTTCCTTTCTAATAAAATATAAGAGTCAACAAAAAATTACAAGTATCATCTAAATGATTTTAAAATACAAAAATTGACACTAAGAATTTACAGGAAAGTTGAGAACAAATTATGATTATAATATAGTATTTAATTTTTTAATGGTTTCAATACATAAATTTTAAACAGGAGAAGGAAGACTCATTTTGAGAAAAATTACTTTTAGTTTTGATAGATCATGTATTTGATAAGAAATATACTTCAGATATAAAAGATAAAAATTGAGCTTTAAAGATATCAAATGCGTGATCAAAATATTAACTTACAATCCTAATTATTTGTTGCATACTATTGTTTATTTTTAAAAGGGTAAAAATAAAAATATTAAGAGGATTAGAATTATTAATTAATTTGAAAAAAACATTAATGTCAGCCTTGTGAGAAAAAAGGGAAATTAAATGATAAAGTTTTTAAAAATGGTAAATTTCTGAAGTTGTAGCGAATATGATGTAATTAATTTACATTTACATTATAATACTGTTTAAAAGATTTATTTATCTTTTCTCTTTTAAGTATTTTACTTCATTTGTAAAATAGTTTTCAGTCTTTTGACAACTTTACAATATACATTATCTGAGTAATAATTATACAAAATCTTTGTAACTTTGAAATAATATAAAAAATTTTTATTTATTGTATTATTTTATATTATATTTTATAATTAGATTTATATAATTTTATATTTTTTATATGTAATTTATATATAATGTATTAATATAAATTTAGAAGTATATTGTGATTAACATAATTTATGGAAAAATTTAATCTTTTGAACGAGATTTATGCTTTATTATATACTTCATAATTAATACATTCTTTTAGTAAATTGAATATTAAAACGAAATTGATATACTTTTTAACTTTGACGCGCGCCGACGCGGCTCGACTGGAAAAAGGTCGAGTCGTAATCCGGGCAAGTCACGACACGTATTGACGCGCGCCAGTGTCTGGCACCGGCAGACACCCTCGGCCCGGGTTATCCACCCGTAAACCGGCCACGTCGACTCGTGTACCGGAAAGACCCAGATTATCCGACCTTAAACCGGGTAATTCGGCCAGAATACGGGCCGAACATGCGTTATCCGGTTTCATGCGTCGGTCAACGACGAATGACCAACTTTAATGCGCCGAAAATCAGTGGTAAACTGTGAAATGAAGTCGAGATGCCTAAACTGCCGTGGGGAGTACTTTTCCTACTTTTGGTCGAAGGCAAAGGTTAAAGGTTTATGGTCTGTAAAAATCCTGAAATTTTTGCCTTCGACAATGTGCCGGAAACGTATCACGCTCGGATATGCTGCCAAGAGTTCGCGATCGTAGATGCTGTATTTTCAATCGTTAGAGATTTTGTAAAAAACGTCACGGCTGCCACGTGTTATTTATACGTTGTTGTAAGGCGCCTCCGACCGCGTGATCCGATGCGTCAACTGCGATGCTTAGCGGCGCATCGGTGACGGGATGAGCGAACAAGGCAGCTTTCGCAAGGGCATTTTTCGACTCTTTAAATACATCGCGCGCCTCTTGCGTTCACTGGACAGGCTCGCTTCCCTTCTTCGCGTTGATAAGTAACGCGTTACGTTAACTTTTGCGGTGATCAGAATGAAACGTTTATAAAAATTGTACAATTGCCAGGCATCGATGGCAGACTTTTGATGGTACCGAGAAGTGTATAATTAGTAATTGCCTCGACGCACTCTTGCAATGGGCAGATGCCCTTAGCACTTACAGTGTACCCGAGAAATGTGATTTCTTTTACAGCGAATACATATTTCCCGGGATTTATGACGACGCCGTATTTTTTGAAGCGTTCGAACAGCACTTTGAAGTATTTAAAATCGTGCTCATTGCTCTCGAATACGACCAAGAAATCGTCTATATATGCGTAGACGAAATCGAGGCCACGGATGATCTCGTCTACGAACCACTGCCAAGTTTGCGCAGCGTTTCGTAAACCCAACATCATCATGATCGGATCAAAAAGGCCGAAAGACGTGATTATCGCAACCTTTTCGGGGTCGTTGAGCACGATCGGGATCTGGTGAAAACCGCGCATCAAATCAATTTTAGAAAAGTATTTTTTGTTACTCAAGTTTTGCACTATATCTTCAATGTACGGCGGCGTGTATCGGTCCGAGATGGTGCGGGCGTTGAGGCCTCTATAATCGCCGCATAGTCGCGGGCTTCTGTCCTTTTTGGAGGCCACGTGGAACGGCGAAGACCAAGGGCCTTTTCCGGGCGGCATGATGCTTAGCTGCAGCATAGTGTTGAACTCCGCCTTGGAGACTTTCAGGCTGTTAGGTGCAAGGCGGCGTGGTACGTGCACTGGCGGACCTGCAGTGGTTTTAATGTAATGCACCACGTGGTGCTTCCAGGTCCGTTGTTGTAGCGCGGGCGGCCGAGTAAGCTTTTATCCCTGTGCCATTTGTCGCGTATAATTGATATGTACACTCATTGTTTGTTTCACTGCACTAAGCGCGCGGGAATACACACACATCAGCTCCTGTGTTCACTAGAAACAGTCTTTCGAAGTTGATATTCTTGACAAAAATTCGGCGCTGCACATTACCGTCGGTGTTTACCGAACTCACTGATGATTGCTGGAGTTTCCCGAGAACTCCGTCCAATTCGGGCAGCCTTTTCTGCACTTAGTTGCCCATTTCTTAAAACGCTGCTAATAAAAGCATTCCTCACTTTCACCACGTGCAGGTGTGCTCGCTCGGCTTTTACGGGACGGAGTTCATCCTCGCGAGTGAGAGCGGCTGTTGTTTGTAAATACGAATGTGTCTACTTCAACAGTTAGATATCTAACCATTCTTGCGAGCATCGCAAATTCGCTGTCCTTTTTTTTGCTCATTATTGCAGCGACGTTGTTTTTGGCTGCATCCTTGTCCTGCACGGCGTCGGATACTTTGAGGATCGCCTGTATTTTTTTCTCGTCAGTTATATGCTTGCTGATTACATTTTGGCAGACGCATTTGCTAGATTTGCACCAGGAACTTGTCAGAAGTCGCACAAGGCGTGAGCGATCGAAAGCTTCGGAAGAACTCCAAGGACTTTCAATCGTCTATTTGCTCGCCCTGTAATAGGCTTTTCACTAGCGCGTGATCCGACTCTGTCAGCCGTTTGATCGCGTACTTTTTCAAATTCTCGCACGCATTTTCATCAGGAGGGTCCATTATTTAATTATTTATTAAAAGTAAATATCTACAAGAATATATATATATATATATATATATATATATACGGAGCGGTTTGTGCAACACTAACGCTTGCACTTTTCCAACTTGCCCGAATGCCAACGACATCGGTCGCAAAGCTCTTTTTTTCTATTAGTTGTATAGTATTTAATATTTTCTTAAAGCCTAAGTAAAACTAAAACTAAGGGTATGTGTCCGTAAACTCTCGAAGGTTCAGGTCACCCGATCTTTATTATGGTTCGGCCGTGCCAAGTTGGCACAAACTTCGGCGGGCGGCGAACGACAATCGGGCCTGTCGCTTGCATGCGGCACATATTTTCTACGAGTAATACGACACAATTAGTTCAAGTCAGTATTGTGTTTTTTAGTTATTCAAGAAAATGGTCTAATTTATAATATATTTCGAAACTTGAAAAACATAGTCAACTTTCAAAATATAAAATCCAAAATTAAAAATATTTTTTGAGACTAATTAATTTTTAATAAAATCATATTTTCTATGATATAATTTTACCACGATATAATATTATTTTATTTAATAAAACATAATGACTTGTAATTTTCTGATAATTTAATTATTAATATTAATATTTGACAAAAAAAATTGTATAATTACATAGATGATATCTTTTATTGTATTTCTCGTATTATATTCGAATATTAAAATATTTTATTATATTCTATCTCGTATTTAATCGGCGATGTAGTAAATATTATATGTTGCATTGTATTTTCACTTATGTTTTCAACATTAGATTTTCTTGACCAAAATACAAATTTTTGTTCGAATATATACTCATAAACAAATAAAGTTTCAAAAAATGTACTTTAGAAATTATATAAGACTAAGATGTATAATGCAGAGCTTATACTTTTTAAGCTTATATTTACTTAATTAATGAAATATTTTTAAAGTAGATTGCCAGAGTATTTAGAATCGCTAATAGAAAATTTTAATTAAACAAAATCTTAAAAAATTGAACATACTCTTATAACATTTCAATGATTGTTTATAAATATGGAGAGACTAAGCTGATTAATTATTGAAAGGGCTATAAAAGTAAATTGTTGCTTGTTATACACCATAAAAAATTTGTTCTCGCGTCCCAATTAGATTCCATTGTCTTGTTTAGTATTATAACACTTTCCACGTATTTACGCGATCCAGTTACATATTTGCGCATATAATAGGAATGATTGGCCATAACTGGTTTTAGAAGTATGCTTGCTTAATTACTTAATCATACATTCGTTATTCATTTAACACTTTAAAACTTATATATCTTTGTTGAGCTACTCACTTTTGTACTAACCCTTTTTGGTAAAAGAGTGAGTAAGGGTAAAATACAGTAAAATGAAAATGAATAATTATACACGCAAAATACTATATTAACAACTTATATTATATTAACAGAACATATACATATGAACGAAAACGCACTGTAAACTTAAAGCTATGTTATAATATAACGCACCATAAATAGAACTTAAATATATGATAACTATAATAAAAAGAAATATTTATGTGATTAACGCAATTTATAAACTTAAGGTAAAGATTAAGAAATATCAATGTTTCTATATGAATGAGCCTATGCGAGCGTGAATGTGTCCTTAATTGTTTAATCACTGTTAATATAATTTTTTGAGAGTATTTCAGGTGTGTGAGTGTGTCCGTGTATTATAAAGTTAAATCTGGTGTTGATGTACTATTTTTATGTTTAATAATTAATAAATTATTAAATAGATGTGTAAAATGAGTAAACTCTTATGCGTGTAAATAACTTGTAACTAACGTTGAATTGCTTATCGATTATTATTGGTAATCGATAATACAAAGAATTTTATTACTATTGGTAATCGATAAGCCGATCATATGAATCGTTAATGGAATTGACGAATCATATTGATTGATGAGCTGATAGCATGTCTGTCTGATGCGCAACAGAAGAAAATAGCGACATTAAGTAGCGCAGTCTTTTTCGTCACGTGGTGAGTGAGTTTGTCGATAATCACAGAAAAAACAATAGATTTTTCATGATTACAAGATGGCGCCACCTATGTCGTTTTGAGCATTCTCAAACAATCTTATTAATAAGTTGAAATCAGCTACATACCAGCTGTAATTTTATTATTATTGAAACTCTTTCTTTATTTATTAAAAAACATTAATTAATTCAATTTTACGACTTTCCTTCTATATTTTTTCGTTATTGATTTCATTTGTGTTGTATAAATTAAAATTTGATTTTTCAAATTAATAATTTATCAATTTGAAATACATTAAACTCTGTTGTTACAGTTTCATGACTATGGATAACATTATTTTAAATTTATTTATAAAAAATTTATTGAATTATACATTTAAATATATCATATATTTGAACAAATAGATTTTATAATATATTTGACTAATTAGAAATTTTAAATATAAATAAGATTATTTTCATTGTAAAATTCATTGTACAATTATTATTGTATATATAATATTTATAAAAAAATTTGATATTAATATATTCATAAGTAATTAAATTCATATTATTTTAAATAATACAAAATTATAAGCAAAAAAATATCTACAATGTCTTTAGCGTTTATTTATACAGTTGTTGAGTAATTTTCAGCACATACATTAAGTTTTTCTTTATTTATCTACATCGGTCAGTAACTGATTTTACTCCTATTACCTAGCGAAAAGGCGAAAAATTAAAAGTTGCATACCACCAAAAGATAAAAAAACAAAAGAATATAGAGAAAATATAGATTTATCATCCTTAGACAAATTAACTAGAGAAAAAATTAGACACTTTAAATATATCTCGCAATATAAGTAGTATTTTAAGTAATTTATGGATTACAATTAAAATCATTTTAGATCTTCTTTTATATTTCTAATTAGATTTTTTAACTAAACTTAATTTTAATATTAATAAAATTTCCTATTTATCCGTATTTATCTCATATGATTAATTTTCGAAATTTGAAGTATTTCGATGAAATATTTATTGTTGAAATTATATGAAGGGTTGACACAATAATCTTAAAAAAATGTAAATGTTAAATGATAAAAAAATATTTTTACTGCTAAGTTATTACTATATTTCAAATTTCACCTATTTTTAAAATGTCATTGACATATGCTCGTATGAATTTATTCTTATATATTACAAATCATGCTCTTAATCATTAACGTAATTATTAAACTAATTAATTGTAGATTTTAGGCGTTATTATTTTTAGTATTATTTATTAACTTATTTTAAAGTATTATAAGAAAATTTATAATCTAACAAATAAAAATTTTTTCATTGATATTTAATTTAATTTTAAAAAATTTTCTGAATTCTTTTGATATCTCGTGAAGTCCACCTAACGTTAGGGAACGATATTTATCATTACTACAGTTATTTTATTATTTTTATTACGTATTAAGCTAAGACGTGAGAATTAATAACTCTTTATTTAACACCTAAAATAAAATACATAAAATTTATACTACTCCATCCCATATATCACAAGTTTTATTATTGCCAAATTTTTCTGTAAATTAGATGTTTTCACGTACATTTGAATGTAACATATAATGTACATTTGAAATTCATTTTTTTATTTCCTGCGTTAAAAAAGATTTTGGTTTTTCTTAGAGATTGATTAGATGAATAGAAACTTTTAATCACTGATGATTATTTATATGATAACGTATTCAATTGATAATTTATTTTTGATTCTCAGAACTGCGTCTGTTTCAGCACTATCAAAATGAGATATTGAGTGGTGACGGTTGGAATGAATATGCACACACTCAAATAACGAAGAGTAAATTAAATTATATTTTAACAATAGTGAGCACTTAAATTATTTCTTAGTGGGTAACGCGATTAACATTATGAACTTAAAAAACTATTAACAACTTATCTATAATATAACATAATAAATATGATATAATAAACTTAACTATAAACGGTATAATTAATAATACACTTAATATAATTATAACTAAACACACTTAATAAATGATTAACTTTAAAATTGTAACAAATTAAATATATGATGAGCCTTTCAATGATGTGTGAATGTGTGTGTATTGCTTTGCATGTGTGTCTATGAGTTGAATATTATTTTTTTATCTGTGTAGAATGTTGATGTACTGAAAAGATAATATGTGAATTATACTGGTGTTGGTGTACAAATTTTTATAATAATATTCGCAATGAGTATTCTGTTTCTAAAATATTGCAATACTTTGAGCAAAAACTATGAGTATACCTGTGATTGCTTAGATAGAATTTATATAACTGAAATTGATTATCAGTAAGCAACGAGCATGAGCGCGCAATAATGATAGATCTAAAGCCTAGTCATTGATAGGCGAACGATTGGCCGATCATACGGCGCGCCATGCTCATCATCAAATGAAATGATTGATGACCAATTTGAATATGTGACGACGCGAAGTTATCGAGAATGCTTCCCGGGGGGTCAACCGCTCCAATTAGTTATTGACGCGTGATCGACGCCCCCGAGTTGAGCAGCGCCCTCTTCATCGCCACGTGGTGAGTCCTTCTTATCTATAATCAATAATTGATAATCGATAATCAGGTGGCGCCAAGGTGCCACCAGAGGTGCCAAAAATGATTCATTCTGAAACAGCGTCATATATCAAAAATTAGAATTCATATTGTATTTATTAATTATTATTAATTATAATTATTAATTCATATTTTACTTGTTTTATTAAATGATTTACAATGATTATTACTAAATAAAAATTAAATGCGTAATTTTTGTTTTCAATGAATCAAAAATTTTGTTATTTAATACAGAAGCAGATAACTTAATACTTTGTTTGAAGTTTTATTTACATACTCAGTTTATTTTGCACTCTTATAAGATCTTGTGCATGAACATTTATTTAAACTGTATTTGAGATCTGTGTAATGTACCTCTAATACTGATATATACCTCTGATATCTTTAACTATCGTACACCAAATTAGTATTCGATTATTTATATTATTTTTTTAATGTATTTTGATTGTTTCAAACAAAAAAAAATTCTTATAATTCAAACACGTACGAATACTGCCTTGTGTAAATTCGTACACGCAAGTAATCAGTTTTTAGAGACCTACTATTACTCTGTTAAGTAGACAGGTTAGTTTTTCTATATTTCGACACAATTTTTTTTATTATTTATTGAATAATCAATGTCTATTTATATATTTAAATTTAATTAATAATTATTAATAATAGTAAGCTTTTTATAAATTTTACTTATTATGTATATAGATTAAATATTTTAACACAATATATCATACAATATAGATATTATTAGATGTTGTTCAATATTTATTTACGTTAAGATTAGATAATTATATTAAAACACAGATAAAAAAAAGTAATCCTTATACATATATTGAGTCAGATAAATAATATTCTCTGCAGCATAAATTTATTTTTGCTCATTATTATTTATATTATGAAAATTAGAAGAGAATTCAAAAATATTAATTGAATAAATAATTTTAGTTTTTATATTAGCCCAAGAATAATAAAATGACACTTTAGCTATTCGCAAATACCAAAAATTTTCCCATTTCTTCAGAGATCTTAATGTATTATTATTAATATATAGCTTTCTTCCATTTATTAATTGCGTTACCGATTAAAAATTTGTAATTGACTCGTATACAAAGAGAATTATCCAGATTTTATAATGTTAAATATTATATTAGTGTCATTTTTATAATAGTAATAATGCAAGATATAATTCATTATAAAATATTTTTTTTTAATATTATAAATTTACTTATAATTATAGCATTTTAAAATAATCAATTGTTAATATATTACGAATAATAAATTATTTATTAAAACGAACACGTAATGAATTTTTGTAAAAGTTGCAGCCAATATAATTATTAGCAAATTAACAAATTTTGAGATTTAAAAGATAAATTTTATTATAAAAAAATTTAAATTATATTTATAAATATAATATTGTTGAAATTACTACTACTAATGTTACTATTAAAATAAATAAACACAAATGTGTCTATTCCAACTCCAAATGTATGATATTTCTATGAATACAATTTATTTTTTAAATATCTTTTAAAAAATAAAAAATATTTTATTTCATATTATTAATAAGAAACTATTTATAGATTTTAAAAAATACTCTTATATCAATACAAGTGCCACTGTTTTCATTAAAATTATAAAAAAAAATGATAAATATTAAATAATCGTATATCTATTTTACTTTTCAATACCAAAAGCAAAAAAATAATTGGGAATATTCCGTTGATTCAATGTCTAATATAATAATATAATCTATTAGAGGTATACTATTAAAAATTGCACCTATTTATTAATTTATTTAAATATTTTATAAATATAATATAAAATAAATATAAAACAAAATATATATAAAACAAAAAATTATCTAAAACATAAAACTTGTAAAAAATCTCAGTAATTTGATAATTCTGACAAAATAAGTATCGAATGATCATATATATATATATATATATTCCAATATATATATATATATATATTGGAAAGAAGAACATGAAAATGATTTTAGAAGAAACAATAAATTTAAAAAAGATCAAAAGTTATATAAATAAATTAAGTTAATTAAGTTAATATAATAATGTTCATAAATAAATAACGACAAAAAGTATATAAAAGAATAAATATAAATTTGAAAAAATGAAAGCAGAAGGAAAAAAAGTAATGGAAATTTTGTTCAAATTTAGAATGGAGAATGAAGTAAAAACAAAGATATTTTGGGAACTTGAAAAATTAATTAATCGTAAATTTATACAGAATATGTGAAGAAGTAAAAGAAATAAAGCATGTTGTGAAAAAGTTTGGCGCAGTGCTTCAGAAAGCAACATTTTCAATAGAAGCTGTGAAAGCGGATACGGAAAATATCAGAGAAATGTATTATTTGGAAATTAAAGGAAAGCTGAAGGACTAAACAAAAGATAATTGATATACATAAAGAAAAGAAATTTTAGGTAAAAGATAGTACATGACTTATAATTATCGAAAATATAATTTAATAAAAATAATGTAAGTAGCAACGAATTGTTGAATAGTGTGCCAAATAGATCATGGAAGTGGCTTATAGAGATTGGTAATTAATATTTTAGCACCAAATTTTCAGCTCGTTGACTATTACAATTGTTTACCGCAGACAAGAAGTGAATTTTAGCTTAGTATTCGGATATTTTAAGTAAACTACTTAATGTCGTTGATGTTGATAAACCCTAAATGAATTATTCTTTACTAAAAATCAACCATTAAAACAACAGATTTTTTTCGATAATTCTACTACAAACAAGAAATAGATGATTCTATTGCTTGGAAAGGTCTTATATGTGATTTGTTAGAATTTAAAGCTAATAAGCCTTACATTCTTTCAATTCGAAGCACTACTAAATTTAATTACTGATTCAATTTGTCAACATACTAGTTTATTTATTCAAAATCTTCGTAATCAAATTAAGTGCTAGATTTCGGTATTGCATATACCAGTTACTAAACCTAACTTATCTAAGGAGTTTGATAAAACGTTTTATACAGGTTGTAAATAAAATAAATTTTAAAAAATAAAAGGCTTATCGTCACAAGTAAAGATTATGTTGATAAATAAAAAGAAATGTTGTAAGAAACGTGCATCTTCGTTCATCTTATACCGTATAAAAGTTAATTTATCCACGAATATATAAATTAAATATATACAATAAAATATCGATTCAAATGCTTAAATCAATTTTTTCTTAAATAAATATTCTAAAAAATTTGCTTTTAGTATAACATTTTATATTATATATACTATATATTATTCAAAAACTATTTCAAACTTAAAAAAGATATTTAGATTTTTACTATAAAATTATTAAAATTAATATTGTTAAGGTATATTTTTTATATTGTTATTTATTAAGTTTGTATTAAGAATCAGTAACGTTTTAACATCAAAAAATCTTCAAAATAAAAATAAAAAATAGTGTATAAGAGAAGCAGCGAGTATCCGGAAAGACGGTACATAATCAAAACTATTAAAAGGGACTGAAATCGAAGTAAAGTTAAGCCTTAATCGTGTATCAAAATTGGTAGTATTGTTTTAAATTTAACTATTGTTTTCACGATTCTACCTTGTATAGAAGTTTCTGAAGAAATTAGCAAAAAAGATTAAAGAGATGAGATGATACTACTATTAAGCATTAACTATTCAACCACACTTAGCTTCTAATACGCGACAACAATAATAGAAAGTAATTTTCGGTTAAAAAATAATAAAGTTTTATTATAATTAAACAGGTTATCGTTGGAAATTAATATTTACGCAAATAATCTGTAATTTTTGCACTATAATCGATTTTACGACGCAGGTGTACATTATTAATAAAGCAGCATTCAAGTCAAGCATAATTTTATTTTGCGTACGCTGGTCACATAAATTACGTATATGCTATCGATCTTCGGTTCATTTCATTATGTGTTGTTATGTTTTCAAAATAAAGTTTTTCTTGAATACGTTTCATTATGGATGTTGTTGAACTAATTGTTGACGGGGCCCTAGCTTCGAGGAATTCGGGATAGGCCCGGAGTCAAAGCACGGGCGAGAGAAATATTCTCTCGGCCCAGGTCGTCTTCTCCGGTTGGGAAGGGAAGGAACTCGTCCGGAAACGAGCACGGCCTTCCAGGGCGGCCCTTAGAAAGGCGGATTGGTGCGGCGTTGGAGCGGGTGTCGGCTTCAAATGGTTGAACGGAGCGGTGAACTTGCTGGGCTGGTGCATGCGGCGTTTTAAAGGCTCGCTCTGCGACGCCTGAGCCGACGTGGCTCCTATTTGGTAGGCGGCTGCGGTACCCTCCGGGTGGGGAATATGCGACATCCAAGGTTCACCCTGAGAAGGGCGGATTGTGGTGCAAGGAAAAAAAAAGACTACAACGACGTGCTTGTTCCGAGGTAGGCAGGGGCAAGCACTGGAAGGCGTTCAATGCACGTAGTCTCCTTCCGACCGAAAAAGATTTTCTCTGCCCTTTCGCAAAGGGCGCCCGGCTTTTATACCTTCCACCGCGCGGAAAGCCTGAGCGTACCTGAGCCGCAAGTTCGAACACGTCGAGACTTGCAGTCAGGGCTTTCTCCGCGGCTGTCTGCGCAGCCGACATACTCCGGGCTTTTACTGGCTCCGGTCGTCTGGGCGTATTAAATGGCAACAGTCATGCGGCAAATGACAGGTACCATAAATCGCCCGACCCAGATTTCAGGCCATATCGATCGGTTTTTATGGCCAGGCGGTTAGGTCGAGCAAAATATGATGCCAACTTAGACTGGCTAGGCCTGCCCGATCGGCCTGGCGCGCATCATCGTTATTCAAACTATTTTTATATCTGTATTATTTATAGATAGGCTTTATCAAATTTTTTATACAGTATAATGCATATATTTTAAATGTAAATGAATACAAATTCATTCATTCTCGCTATAAAATGTATAAAATGTATTCTTATTTTATCTTGCTCCAAAATATTCTTTTTTGTTCGGTAAATCGTAATGTAAACGTATGATTTGATTATATAGTTGCGAAAAGAAATATGTACACTGTAAGTGTTCGTATGCCAAAGTAAGGGTTTTATTCTTTCTATTAGATCGTTACCTTTATCAAATATTTAAGTGATTTTATCCATAATAGAACTTTTCTTAATTTAATTTCCAATATTTGAAGATTTATTAATTTAAAAAATGAGTAAAATAAATGCATTTTTGTTGACTTAGATAGTATTTACGACTATTTCGCAGATGTTTTTCGTTTATGATACATTATTGGTTGCTCTTGGGAAGATTTGTTTGGTAATATGATAATGCATAATTTTTGTTCATGTCTTTAATTTTTGCTCTTTTCTATATCCATGAATAATTTTATTAATTTATATTAATTAATATCATTGACTAATATTAATTACGTTAAAAATAATACTATCGTTTATCTTTATCTTATTTCTTTTCATCTTATATTGTTTTATATATTTCCTCTCCTACTTATGTGTTAATTATTTATATTTTTTACTATCTTAAATTAAGATTATATTTTTATCTATTACAGATTTTTATGTCAGTATGGTTAATGAACTTTAATTTAACAAAAGTATATTTTATTATTGAAATATTGCATTTTTGTATATTTATTACAATAATACTTGTTCTTAGCTTATTTTCTTTGTGCATATAAGATAGTTCGCTATTCAATTTTGTCTGAATTATTGTCGAATTAGAATTTTCAGTTTGGTTTCTAATCTTTCTTTTTTGTATTTTTGCTGTCATTTCTAAATATCACCGACTTCTGAAAAATTTAAATCAGATGTATTAGATTTATTGTATACCTATTTATTTTATTATTATCATTTTAATAATAAAATATATGTATCTGCCATTAAAAAAACCTAAAATTTAAATTAAAAAAAGAGTATTTCTAATTTGATTTTATAGTGATGCTATTGCTTTACTTTTTTTTTATTGCTACTGCATTATCTTATTTGTAATACATTCTATAATAATAATAGCCTAATTAGCATACTCATGATTGCAAATTGTCTAAAATTAAATTAAAATTTGTTTTTACTTTTAATATCTTATTCTAAATTAGTTATTATAAATTTAAATAATACAAATTTATTTTTATATAATTTTTATTATAATTTGTAATAATTTATCAAAAAGGATGAACATAAACATAAAAATTTTTTGTAATTATTCATGTATTTAAAGTAACGTCTGAAATATAAATAACTATTAATATAATCAAAATTTTTTAATCGATTCATACATATTTAAGTAAGTATTTATTTATCATAAAAACTATTAATTTTTATATTATTATAGATAAATATTTATCAAAACATATGAAAATATTATGCTATGAATACATTTTTATTAAATTATTTTCCATTATTTATTTAAAAATTTTTTTCAAAAAGTTTTAAATTTTAAATAAAAGATTAAAAATTATCAAGTTGTTACTGAAAAATATTAGTTATAGCAAAAATAGCATATAAGCCTAAATAATAAATATTAAAATATTTTAGAAATATGTGTTCCCGTTATTTACTTTAAAAGGCGTAGAATCTTCAACATTTTAAAATTTTAAACTGAATTATATATTTTATATTTATTAAATACTTTTTATATTCATTGATATTTATCTTCAAAGTAAATAGTATTATAAAATTATTAAATAATGAGCTAAAAATTTTAAGCTAATTTTTAACAAGTCAATACAATAGTAAAGTTTGCACGACTGCATGATTTTTAAAAAATTTCAACAATTCTAAGAGGAGTCTTTCAATTAGTAGGCGCACATAAAAGAGCTAATTTCCATGTACTAAATAAAACACAAAACAAATTTCTGTGAATGAATATATTTACATATAACTTAATAGTTTGTTGATTTACATTTTAAATTTTCGTACAAAGATGTGTAGAAATTTTTTAAATAATGATTTTAATATATAAATACAATTTATAATATATTAAAATTGCAAATTATTTGTATGTTAAATTGAATATAATTTAAAAACTGCTTTAAATACAATCATGTAACATAAAAAATTAGAAACAATGCATTTAAATTAATAATTAAATTAATACAGATGGAGTTATTGAAAATATTACTTACTCGTTTATTCTAATACGAAAAACGTGTCATTTTTATAGGTCATCAGTGGTTAAAGACCAATTTAGATATAATACCGGAATCTGGATGGGCAGTTGATCCTTTTGGTCATGGGGGAACGATACCGTATCTTCTCAAAGCATCAGGAGCATCTGGCACTGTTATTCAACGCATCCACTATGCTTGGAAACAATGGTTTGCTAAGAAGCAATATGGTGACTTTATTTGGGTACAGCCATGGGATCGAACTGGTGCTTCTGATATGCTTACTCACAATCAACCGTTTGATATCTATAATATTAAACACTCATGTGGGCCTCATCCTCACGTATGTCTTAATTATGACTTTCGCAAGATTCGTAATGAGTATACTGAGTATTCTGCTAAAGCCGTGGATATCACATCTAATAATGTTAAAGTTATGGCAGAACAATTACTTGAGCAATATTTTAAGACTGGATCATTATTTCCGCACAATGTGGTATTAATACCATTAGGTGATGATTTTAGGTGAGCTATTTATTAAATTTTTAAAACTTTATAATAAAATAAATAACAACAGTATTTTATAGTAAATAGCATTATATTATTTCTTATAGAAAAAAATTATCACATTAAAGAAAAATTTGTATCTAATTTATAGCTAAAAATAATAATAAATTTTATGAATTAAATTAGACTTATACCAATTTTATAGTAAATCGATTTCAATGAAATGTGAAATAATAATTCATAAAAATTAAAATACAGATAGATGAGCAACTAATACTATTATTTTGTAAAATTAATGTCAATTATAAATATATTTAATCATTTTATGAAATTTTAAATGTATCATAAATTTTCCATTTCAGTATAACTAAATATAATCATTTGTTCGGATAATATAAATAAGTTTTATAATTTAAAAACTTTTGATTATTAAATTAATAATAATGCCTACAACAAAATTTTGTATTATATTGTAATAATTTATATTGTACCACAAATTTATAAAATAAAAAATAGTATAATTTATCAAATTTAATTTAGAATAATTAAATTTTATTGTCAATCTTATTGCAGATATGATCATCCGATTGAATGGGACCAACAATATACCAATTACAAAATCCTTATTGACTACATAAATAGTCGTAAAGATGATTACAATGCTGAAGTGATATTTGGAACTCCGAAGGACTATTTCAATGAGATTCAGAAACGCATTACTCACTTTCCAACGCTTAAGGGTGACTTTTTTGTTTATTCTGATATCTTTAGTGAAGGCCGACCTGCTTACTGGAGTGGTTTTTTTACTACTCGACCATATATGAAAATACTAGATCGTGAATTGGAAGCTAATCTTCGATCAGCCGAAATTCTTTACACAATTGCATTAAATGTTGCCAAACAATCAGCTAAGGATATCAAACTCTATGAAACATATTTTGAAAAGTTAGTAAAAGCACGTCGAAATCTTGGTCTTTTCCAACATCATGACGCCATCACTGGTACTTCAAAATCATTTGTTATGAAAGACTATGCATTAAAACTTTTTGAATCAATTTCCGATATGACCAATTTACAAAGCTTCGCTATTCAATCACTGGTTGCAACTGAAGTTAAAACAAATTCTACTTCAAATCAGGTTTATGTTTTGTCTGAATCTGATCGTGACAGTTACGAAAAATTACCTAAAAAGATTCCAATTAATATTAGTACTCATGAGATGAAACGAATAGTTCTTTTCAACTCTATTGCTCAATCACGTCAAGAAGTTATTAGTCTTAGAATTTCAACCTGCCGTGTTCGAGTTCTTGATTCACAGAAAAATCCTATTCTTTATCAAATAGCTCCAGTGATGAATGCAACAAGTATTACACACGATATTTATGTTCTGTTATTCATAGCTGATCTTAAACCATTGACAATATCAATATATCACCTACAGAATACTGATAAAATTCCTGTCGAGGCCATTTCTACAGTGTACTGCAATAGATGTGGCAAGGACAATATATTTCCTGTTAAACCAATGCAAGTGGGTGACATACAATTGGAAAACCAACGAATGAGGTTGTTATTTGATGGACAAACCGGATTTCTCAAACGCATTACAAAAAAAGCTAGTGGGAAAATTCTGCAATGTAATATTCAATTTGCAGCCTATACTTCAGCACAATTTCACAGTGGAGCCTATCTTTTCATGCCTGATCCAAATCTTCGAGATTCTGACAAGGATGTCCTAGAACCTTATACGCCACATCAAAAAATCTATATAGTATCCGGTGCTTTAATGTCACGCCTTAGCGTAGAGTATGGAAAACTATTAGCTCATCATGTAGCTTTATATCATAAAGAAGGAGAACTATCTGAAGGAATATATTTAAGAAATATAATAGATTTTGAAACGCCACCAAAGAATCGAGAAACGGAAATGTTTATGAGAATTCAAACTGACATTGTTAATGGTGATCCACCAGAGTTCTATACTGATTTAAATGGCCATCAAATGATTAAGCGTACAAAAATTGAAAGAATAGGCATTGAAGGTAATTATTTTCCCATCACTTCGATGGCTTATATAGAGGATTCCTCTCATAGACTTACACTCTTGGTTAACCATGGTCAAGGTGCAGCGAGTTATCAACCAGGCTGGTTGGAAGTCATGTTAGATCGAAGAACTCTATATGATGATTCGAGAGGTATGGGTGAAGGTCTCCTTGATAATCGAAAAACAGTAATCAAACACTGGCTGTTATTGGAGGATGTAACAGAAAAAGAGAAAGTAGAAAAAATTCCATATTCTAAACCTTCTTTATTCGCCAATCAAAGGAGCAACGCCCTGAATTATCCAGTAAACATCTTTATAGTGGATGGTTTGGAATCAGAGATCAAATTAATACCAGAAACGAGGTTGCTCAGTCAGAGCCTCCCTTGCGATATACACTTATTGAATCTTAGAACAAATCATGATCCAAAAATGCCACATTATCCTATTAACAATGCTTTAATGGTATTACATAGACAAGGATATAGTTGTACCGTTGGAACGAATATTTTAATCAAACACTGTCCATTGTACGATAAACTCTCACCTGATACAATGTTTTATAAATTAAGTGCACCCAATGTTACGAAAACTTCCTTGACAGGTACAAGAGTTCATAAACATTTAAAAGATGGATTACAGGAAATTGCATTACAGCCCATGGAACTAGAAACCTATAATCTTGACTTCGCAAGCAACTAATAACAAATAATAGCAATAATAATAATAATAATAATAATAATAATAATAATAATAATAATAATTCGAAGAAACAATAATGGTGGATGAGTTATAAGTCTTCTAAATCTTTTTTGCCAAAGCTTGGCATATAAATATTTAATTAAAAAAATTACTCGTTTTATTTTTTTGACTTATTATAAAATAAATATTGACTTGTTTAATTAATACATTACGAAATCCGTGAAAAAATCGAATTTTCTAAAATATATTTAAAAAATGTTTTTATTTCACTTTAATTAATTATTAATTTAAATAGATATATTTGGAATTCAGATTAGATGTTTATAATTTAGTAAATTATAAATTTTATATGATTGACATAGTAATATTAATAAAATTGATAATCGATATATTTTTTCACAGCATAAATTTTTTATATTCAAGAATATAAAAATTATAACATAATTGCTTAATTGAAAGCTTATATAACTTATAAAAAATAATATATTAAAAAAAAAAATCTTACAGGATTTATGAGTATTAAAATAATAATATATTTAATTGTGATCACGTTTTTATAACTTATTTTAAAGATTAAAAAAATTTTATAATTTAATTACAAAAAATTTATATTTACTAAGTTAAACGTAAATTTTTTAAACGTAAGTTTAATTTATTAAGATATATTTCTAGATTCGTATACAAATCTTTTGCCAGAGTACGTCAATAATTATAAGAAAAAATAAAAAACAATTTCATAGAAAATATAATGTAAAGAACAAGCAAATATTCAGTAATAAATTTTAAAGAATGGAACATGGATGATTATATGAGGATGTAGCTTATTTTATGGAAAGGCATTTTAAAAATGCCTTTTAGCTAAACAGGAAAGTAAAAATTCCCAAGGTTTGGGAAATATTTTATGGATATACATATTGATATTTATACCTATGATCACAAGAATTAATTATTAATCAATCACACCAATAAAGGACACCGTCTTTTTATCCATCTTTGTAAAAAGCGTATAACTAGCATCTACATGATGTTGATCATGATGAGTAAAGAGAAAAAAGAATATTAGTTATTAAAAAAAAAAAATGAACACAAAATAAATGTGCGTGTGATTGTATACGTTATTTGCTCCATGATTTTTCTCTCGCTCTTACCACATTAAGAGTTAAATGCGAACTGATGGTGATAACTTGATTCAGGGTAATGAAAAAGTTCACTATTTGCTATTTTATTTAAATCTAATGAGAAATTTTTTATTATCTGAGAAATATTAAACTATATAAAAAAACGGAAAATTTGTTTATTACAGTTTAATAGAAATTACAATTTCATATTTTAGTTTTCGAGAAAGTTTGATTCAATTTATTGACTCAAAGCTTTTATTTTTTCACAATAATAAACTTTGAGAAACACGCTTTACCTTTTATTTACTGATATATATTATTATAAAAAAAATTTTTTAATTTAAGTTTATGCGTTGACAGTTTTTAAAACTTAACAATTAATGATAAAATATATTTTGAAATTTGTTATTCTTAAAAGGTTCAGTTATTAAGACTATATCATGAAAGTTTTACGTGGAATAGTTTAAATAATTTTTATACATAATTTTTACATGATTGTTTAAATTTAAATTACAAACTTATATTGTTATTATTAACTCATATTTTCTGAAATTCATAAATCAATTAAATAAAAACTGTAAAATCAGGTGAGGGATTATATACTAACTAAACATTAATAATTTTTTAAACTAGGTCTTATAATAAAGTATATAAACAAGGAAGAAGCTATTGAAGTATTAGTTAAATTACTATGTGTAGTTGTCGATGTATGTATGTACTAGTGTATGTATTGTTGTCCAGACATATTTCGAGAATTGGTTTTATAAGTAACACAATTTCTTTCCATTTATCCGTATATATTTTGAAAAATTTATTTACTGCATGATTAAACTGAAAACAATATTTTTAAGTATATAATAAGCGTTTTATAATTTGCGAATGAAAACATGGCTTTAGTTAGTAAATAACAGATATTATCATTACCTTCAAAGGTAAATGCTTGAAGACTATGAAAAAAAAGGGAAAGGTAAAGATCGTAAGAAAAAATTTAAAATGATAGTTATCATTGTACATATCAACCTAATCTTCTATATAAATGATTCATAATAAAAGATTAATACTAAATTATAATCTAAAAATAATATAAGTTTCACTTATTTTCATATTTCAACTTGCATTTCGAATTTTCTCAAAACATTTTACTCGCTTAAATTATTTATTCCTAAACTTGTAGTAAAAATAAGTTAGAAAGATAAAAAACAATGGATTACGATCGATAAGAAAACGACGATGATCATGTGTACATAGAATAAATTTATATTTATGCGATTAAATAATGAAACCAATAATCTATATGTTTTTGTAAATTTTATTAAGAATATAATATAAAATTAAAAGTTCATGAATAGCAATGTATCTATAATGTATCTATGTCTTGCGAGAAATATTATTCTTAATTTGCCTTAGTATTTTTATGATATCAAGTCAAATAATGTAGATTAATAATCGATTTTAACTATTGTATAAAAACTGTAAGGTTTATTTATTTTGTAAATGAATATATTTAGTAATTGATAAATAATAAAAAAATTTTTGTTTTATACCATAAAAATGAAAGAATAAATATTTATATACACAAAAATAAATGATTAAACATTTAAATTACATTTCATCTATTAAGTTTAAATTCCTACAGTCATTTACAATATACTTTAATTAGTACATATTGTAGTTAGTAATACATTATTCTAATTTAATTGTTTACAAAAAAAAGTAAAGACTCGATTTAAGTCAGCCAATAAATTGTACATAAACTAAAAGTAAACTATCATCATTCAATCACAGTCAATGAAACAATATATAAATATGTATCAGTTGTTATTGATATAATATTTTATAATAAACTCTATATTTGAAGATACAAATTAAATACCTTAAAATAATACAGAGCTTTTTAAAAACTTAACAAAGCTCTTCCAAAATAGTCCGTATAAATTAAGAATAACAGTTAAAGTAAATTAAATTATTTACTTAATTTTATTGTAAATGGAAAAATCGAAAAAATCCATAGACTGTTTCAAACTATATTTGGTAATTTCAAAAACTAAATTTTGGTTAACTAAAATCAGATAAAATATCTTACTGAATTTTATGTTTAGTTTAAGCAATATACACAATTCATTTTAATACATAATATGATTAATAATAAAATGGTTTTTTTATTTAATATGCTTTATTTTTTCAATTTAATATAGAGTATTTCCATAAGAGAAATAGAAGTCTAAATGCTAAAATTTTCCAATCCATTTATGTTAAAAATATTCACTTCATATATATATTGTATTTAAATTTATGTTTAAATTTTTAATAAATGTATTAAATATGATCGTTCATGTTCGACGATTAAATAAGTTTTTATGTGAAAATTGTGTGAAATTGTATAGTTCTATAGAAATTTTAATTTTATGCGTAAATTATAAATTTTTATATTTATAAAATAATTAAAATTCTGTTAAATTGAGTATTTAATTACTTTAAAATAATCAAGCGGAGAAAATGATTAGAAGAAAGAAAAATGAAATACTAGATGATAAAAGTAAAATTAAAGATAAATAATAATAAAAGGATAAAAATAGATAAACGAGATCATCTTTCGATTACAATTTATTAATTGAAAACAAATTTTATAATTTGAATGAACTGTATAAAATCAAATCATGTTTTGATCTTTTATGAAAAAGATCTTTTTTATAAACAATAAAATTACCGTTTTATTTTATTCTATAATGCAAAAGTAAAATAATGCAAATAATTGTAGAATTCGATGAATCTTTATAACAAAATATTAATTATTAATTAAATATTAATTAAAAATTATGGTGATCACTTCTAAATACATGAAATATAACAAATATTTCATTTCAAAATATTATAATTTCATTCAATACTATTTTAAAATAAGAAATATAATATATTATGGAATATAGTATTAATTTATTACGTTTAAATTAACATATTTGTGTAATAAATATGTTATTTGATTAAAAAAATATAAATAATTAAATAATTATAAATTAATTAATTTACGTATACAAAATATGATTTGAAAATACAATTTATTTGGTTTATAATTTAAGAGAATCATTAAAAATATAATTAATAGAATTATCGAAAGTTTAATTACGTCTCCTTGAAACTTATTGTTAAAATATTTATTTTCATTATTACGAGCTTATTTTATTTCCATTTATTCATTAATATCATAAATTATTATCTTATCTACACTTATAACTTTAACATGATTATCAATAAAAATTACTTTTGTTTAAAGAAGTGACAAACTTCTCGTAAATACGTAAAAATTTTGTGTAACACAAATTAAAATATAAAAAAATATAATTTATTGTGATCAATATTGTTATAGCTTATATTCTCTGTAAAGATCATTTAAAATTGTATGTATTTTGTGCTGTCTTCAAGAAAAGAAAAATGAAAATATTATAATATTATGTTATAAAATAAAAAAGAAAATAAATGTACGTGAAGTTTAAATTAAAACACCAGGACTAAAATTTATTAAATTTGTCTTTATTAGGTATTTATATTTTTAAACATCCTTTATAATTTTATATAGAATAAAAAAAGATACGTGAAATATTAAAAAAATAGGAACTCGAACAATATTCATTTTTATAAAAAAAATGGTAAGAAATTAATTTGTATTAAAAATTATTTTTTTAATGTTCGAAAATCAATCTGTTTTTTTTTCTAAGTACTTTTGATTTATTTAAATAGTTTCTAATTTTAAAAGAATTAGTGAAAAAATGTTAATAAATTATTTTTAACTCAGTTGTGAATTTTATTCTTTTCTCAACTACTGTTACTGTAATATTAATCATTAACGTTATTCATTAAATGTTTCTTCGAATTTAAAAAAATTTAAGAGTAATTTCTGGAGAAAAGACTAATTATAGTATGATATTGGTTTTATTCCTCTGACTAAAGTTTTTTTTGCGATACTGTTTTTGTTAAAAATTTTTTCAATCGTTCGTTTATCTTTTTAATTGAAGTATTTGAAAGACAAAATTTTTTCTAAAACTTAGTCCATACATATTATATCAATTGTGAGTGGGTATCACAAATATGGTGTTGATCGCGAGAGCGTGTGGGAGTAGGTTGAAGGATGGTGTTTAAAATATTCACTGTTTTTATTTTTAATAATTTCAAGGTTTATTCACAACATTTGCACTTATAACTTAACGATCATTTTCGTACAATAGTACAGGAGAAACGAGTAACTGAACCTCATGCGTCGAGTGTTAGATCAGAAAAATCTGATTTTTCATTCGTCGCTCTACATTTATATTCCTTAGTTTACCGTTAAAACATTTGACATTTTTCAATTTTAGCTGGCCACGTAATTTAGCCTCACAAATATCTAACAGGACCGATCGGTCCACTGTCTGGTGCCTTGATTTCCCGGGGAAAACTCTCGAAAATCTTTATTATGTGTTTGCTCGGCGCCGCCCGACATCGTTATTTACGACTTGGGCTGGCCCGATGCCGGCTATCTCCGGGGGATTCCCTCGGAGATTCCATCGGCAACGTAAGGAATTAAAAAAATTCAACGTTTATGATAAATATAACGTTGAATAATATTATTAACAATACAAATTATTTATACTCATAAAGAAGATTATATCCTGAGTTTTTTCAACCTTCTGTTCAATGTCACACCATCTATTCTCTTTTATGCAGCCTAATACTTGCTTTATTTATGTACAAAATTAAAATATCTAAATCTCTTAATATCCTTTTCTTCTTATCTCTTTCTGATGGGGGAGTACATGTATAACTTTATTTTTATTCAGTTAAGTGAAGAACACTGCTAATTCATTTTTTCCTGTGCCAGATAATATCAACTAATTACAGATTAAAATTTTTAAAAGATTGTCTATTAAAGCACATGAGTCCATTTTAAGATATCTCTTAATTTAGTAATACATATTTTATAATATATTACAATATATTATTCCAGATTAAAGTGAAATTTAATTAAAAACAATATAATTACATTTAAAATAATAACAACGAAAAAGTATAATAATTAACATTATAAGACCTTATATATTTTTTAGTAATCATTCAGAAGAAATTTTATTAAAAAAATATATATTTTTTGGTTAATAAAAAAATTAAGTAAATTTAAAGATATTCAAATTTTTTTCAAAAAAATACCATTTACGGTTTACTCTACTTTCTTTAGATAAAAATTTTTCACTGAAATCCATCATTATGCGTAAATGTTGACATCAGGAATATCTATAAGGAATAGTTTTAGAGGTTTAAAAATAGTGATTTTGATATTATTAATAATGAGTGTGAAGTGAATAAAACATATAAACAAGCTATATAACATTATATAAAAAAATTATAACGAGAAACCTTACCAAATCCACCCTCTTCATATATTGTTTCTCTAAATTATAATTATTATACATCCATGAAATTAGCTTTTTTGGGGGAATTCCCAGCTTAAAAAATAGATATTATTAATGAATATAGATATAAATAAAATAAAATTGATAAAAATTCAGGATTCTACTTTAAAAAAATTCATGTTTTGTCTGAAAGATAAATGTTTGTGTGAATAAACGAATAAAGAATATATAAACAATATAAAAAATAAATTTTTAGTATCAATTATTATATTGATAGTTCGAGATAATCATTTATTTAAAAATTTGAATTAAAATAAAAATTTCTTTAATACAGAAAAATATTGATAATATAGTTATTAATTCTTAATTAAAAATAATAACATAAAAGTATCATATTTTTTTATTATACGTTATTTAACAGCATTCTTTAAATTTTTTGTTATTTTTTTTTGTTCCAACAATTATTGTTGAATAAAAATATTTATTAAATGTTTTTATTGTTATCAGAAATCATTGATGTGTAATCAATGTGAACAAAAATAAACTTCTCATGCGTGGCTTATAAAAATTTGATTTCCACTTTATTGTAAAAAGTTTAATTAGATAGCAAAATTAAAGTTTTTTATATGTAAATGCATGCATAAAATATATTTTAATTAAAAAATCTGTTTTTTTTCTTTAAAATGATTTTTCTTTCGGAAAACCATATGAAAATATACGTGAGAATTATTTCAAAAAGAAATATGAGCATGGAAAACAATTTGATGTCAATCTCTTGAAGAATAAAAGATATACACGAGATAAATAATTAATTAATTAATTAATGGTGATTAATATAAAATGTTAAATTTGGGAAATCTTGAGCAAAATCTACGATTTATTAAAATTATAGAACCAATTTTTAAATAGCTTATCGGCTTTTTTCCTATTGCTATTTTTCATTTTATAAACTTCCTTTTTTTCTTTCCCTCGGGCTTGGTAATAGCAAAAATACCTCAGTGTTTATCAATTCTTAATGAGTATAAGTTAGTATAAGTTCAATTAATCAGTGAAATGGATAAGTAGTGTTAAATTTACCTCTAGAAATTAATATCTGTTGCCTGAAAACTTCCCTCGCTGAGAAACCCGAAAGAAAAGATTTTATCTCTTTATCACAAGCAGCAGAAGAAAAAAGAAATGGAAGAAAAAATGTATAAAAAGTGTAAAAGATTGAAATAAAGCATAACTTCAAAAATTGAAACATTTGTTATGCATTGCATCTATAAAACTTTATGTTTACTATGTATAATATCAGCGTAGAAGAATTGAAGTATTGGTTTAAATTTTTTAGAATATAACTGCTGAAAATTTGTATGTGTGAATAGCTAATCTATTGCCTTAGAGTCATCGCTTGTGTTCTAAAGCAAAAAATAGAAAAAATTCGAGATTTTTATAATATTTGTTTGTTATAATCTAATAAGAGCAAACTTTTTACACATTTCTTACATTGGATTTTAAATCTGTTGAGTTTAACTAAACATCATGAAAATAACATAGTTCCTTATATTGTGCATTGTCGTTTTCAATACTCTTAGAAAGTATTTTCTTACATACTAAGGAAGCAACGAAATTACTGAAGAAGAAAACAACATCTATTTTAACATTTTGAACAGTATTACCGATTTTTATTACCAAGAATTGAATAAAGAAAGAAACTTATTAATCAAATAAGAGATGCTATATAAGGCAGTAGTCCTATACTAGATTTTATAAGAGATTAAACTAGCCAATTTTTTAAACAAATAATATAAGAATTAAATTGAATATTAACTTTGCGAATTTATGATTAATTACTTATGTATCATTAATAGTAAATAACACAATGCGACTAATTGACAAATAACAACTCTTTTTCCTTTATTTTAAATAATCTACCATTTATGAATTAACTATTTTTTTATATTAAATAACAAAAAATATACAAGTTCTATTACACATAGAATATTTTATAAGATAAGTTTTTAATTTTTTCAAAACATTTTACTAACAATTATAAAAATTTGATCGAGTAAATATTTTTCATTTCAATTTTAATTTGACTTTTAATATTTTGTAACTTCTCACAATCATAAAAAAATTATTAAAACAAAATATTTCATTATACGTGTGATCGTCGATACTGTTAAATTGTTACGTTACTGAAAAATACTAAACAGCACGTCTTAAAATTTCTTACAGTCGTTATCACTACGAGAATCTAATATGATTTCATATTTCTATAAATTTATTGTATTATATAAACGTGTCCATAAACTGTATTACTTCTTCAATAATTTTGTTACAAAGACGAGAATGTATTACGACATTACAGCGCAAATTATGAAACATATTAATTATATTTTAATACTTATTATGCGACTAAATATTTAGTTTACCAAAAATGCTAAGTGATCAATAATTTTATTTTATAAAGGCAATAGTTTATCCAGTTTAAGTTGAAGTTGAAATTGAGGAAAATTGAAATTCAAATCAGTAATTTAAGTTTAGCAAATTCAAGTTTAGGGTTCCATAAATTGAAGTCAGAAAACAAGTTTAACAGTCAACTTTATAAATTCAAGTTCAAATTGAGATAAATATCATAAGTTGCAATTCCGTACAATAAAGTCAATCTAGACCTAGTCAGTTGTTAGACTAAAATCAGAAAATCGATATGTGGAGAAGAGGGAACATTGATATCCTCGGCTCAACTGATCAAAGTGGTGACAATTTTACACGCAGCCAATATCATTCGGCCACAACCATTCATATTGGACAAGTTCTACTGAATTTTTATATAATTTTAACAAATAAAATATATTTATTTATCTATTAAATTGATAGACGTGGCACTGACCACGTAAAATATACGAAATTATAATTTTAAGACGTAAGAATATACTTATCTCGGGTAAAATGAATAGAAAATAATCAATAATGTTTTATTTAAGCTTTATTCATCTTTACATATCTAATCGCATTTTGACACCAAAAGCAATGCTCTTTCATATCTTTTATATGTCACGTAGTTTAACAAGTGCCTTAATTATAAACATTGAATTTTGATAGAGTAAAAAAGTATAATACAGAACTACACTTATAGCCATATTTAATTGAAAGCACAATACTTAACTATTAGTATCGTAATATAAGTATTCGCATTTTGTTTCTGCTACTTAGAAGTAATTTATTTTTATATTAAATATTATTTTTTTGTTAAATATTATTGTTAAATATTATTATTATACAAAATTCAAGTCTTACAATATGTGCATATTTTATTAACAAACTTATTATTTTTATTTTTATTTTAGAAGTTTATTAAACAATATTACAATTCTTATGATTCATTACATAATATATACATAATATATACATTTGTCTTATCTCTAAGTTTTACAATTAATGATTATATTTTTATATTGCCATCATAATTTAGTTTCTTTTATATCTTTTTCTTAAAAATAATTTTATCGTGGTCCTTATAATTTAAAATAGAAAAATAGAAACATTGCATCTTAATAGAGTAGTAAGGAGTAACTTATTACACCTTTTAGTCTAAGTTTTACATATTTTGGGCTTATAATATTTAGATATTTTATTAACACAATTATTATTTTAACATTTTTACTTATGTTTGATAGTTGTACTTAATCTTACACTATTCCCTTAGTTATGATCTTTTTCTATGATACGTTTTATGCTAATTTTAAATAGATAGCTGTTTACACTTTATATAATTAATCCACTTATAATTTATACGCGTAATTATTATGTTCAGTCGCTTACCTTTTAATTTTGTCTGAATTTTATATTGTTATTTCTTTTGAGTAGCTAACGTTTATATTATGCTGCTATTTATGTATATATTTATTTACAGTTTTATATTTATTTATAATTTAGACTATATATATATATATATATATACCTATCTTGTGATGTTTGTTTTCTTTAAAATAATTAACTAATCTGATCTGTCCTGTCAATTATTTTAAGCAGGTAATCATTACGTGCAGTTTAATAATAAAATATTACGTACAATCTTGTTTAATCCGTGTAAAATTTAGCGTTTATATCTTAACGTAACTCCACTACAATATAATTTCTTAAATCTATACTTAAGATATTTATCTTTCACTGTTCTTATATTCACGTGTACTTCTGATGTAAAGGTTTTATTTTGCTTTAGATCTTGTTATATTTCTATTCTCTTATTATTCCTCTCTGTTTTCATTGCTTCCCTTTTCTTGACCATTTTATCTTTTGTAGTGTGCTTAATATTTTTTTATCTTCTTTCATAAAATCTTCCCATCTGCTGGCGTAAATTTCTAGTTCTTTCGATTTTCGGAAAATGTGCTTCAAGGTTTCCGTCTCCACATTACAAAGTCTAAAAAACTTTTCTTTTTCTTTTGTCTAGTGTTTGTTGGCCCTGGTTTCATTACCGATTCTGAATCTTGCCATAATTTTCATGCCTGGTCTTCTTTTTTCTAGTATTTCTTTCTCCTAAATACACCTGTTCTCCTTTAAGCCTTTTTTATTAATTCTTTTATTTCTATGGAATATCTTGATCACACTCTCTAACTGTTAGTATTTTTTCATTTTTTATAATTTTGTCTTCAAATTTTATGGCTTTCTTGGCTGCTTTTATCTCAATTTTCTCTTTCCTTGTCTCTAGCATTTCGGTTTACACCTACACACCATTTTAGGTATTTTTTTTAGCTCTTTCTAGTATTTCTTTCCCACTCCACACCTAGATCTCCGCGCCGTATGATAACACACTTTCAACTAGAGCGTCGAATAATTTTAGTTTTCCGTTCCAATCTTCTTTAAATAACCCGTCTGTTATACTCCATACTTTTCCTAACACCATGTTTGCTTTCTTAGCTGTTTCTTTTTTATGTGTCTCATCTGTGTTGTTTCTTGTTATAATGTACCCTAAGTACAAGTATTTTTATAATTCTTCTATTTTGTGTTTATTCCACCAAATCTCTATGCATTTCTTTTTTTCCATTTTTTCCAAATCTCATTATTTTTGTCTTATGTACATTCATTTCTAGTCCTTTTTTACTAACCATTTCTTGCAGATTCTTAACATTTCTTTGAGTTCCACTTCACTCTTCGCCAGTATCACGATATCGTCTGCATATAGTATCGTTCTTATCTTTTCTCTGCCTAACTTAATGCCGGATGTTCTTAATTTTTTAAGTTCTTCTTCTAAATCAGCGACCTCGATTTTGAAAAGCATAGAGCTTAATAGGCAGCCCTGTGTTGCTCCTTTATTCATCTCTATTTCTTCCATAGAATTTTCTATTTTTATTTTACTTTTTGTTTTTTTGTAAATCTCTTTCATACAGTTTATTATTTGATCTTTTATATTTAATTTTTTTATGGTCTTTCAAATCTCGCCTCTCTTTATTTTATCGAAGACGGATTTTAAGTTCATGAAAAATGCCAAGATTTCTCTGTTGTCTTTTTCTAACTACGTATCTATGGCTGTTTTTAATACATATATTGCCTCCACGGTGCCTCTTTCTCTCCTGAATCCGAACTGTGCGTCAGAGTATTTATTTTTTTCTTCCATGTGTTCTTCTATTTTTTTCTTATGGTCTCGGCGTATAGTTTGTACCTCGAGTCCATTAACATTATCCTCCTATAATTTTTACCTATTTTTCTATCCCCTTTCTTGAATATCGGAGTAACTTTCCCAGCACTCCTCTCTTCTGGGACTTTTTCCTTTTATTAATTCATTGAACAATTCTGACATTTTTATTATTAGATTTTTAAGGAAAAACATCCACATCTCGTTTTGGATTCCATCTTCTCCTTAGATTTTCTTCTTATTAATTTGTGAATTGCACTTAGTATTGACGAATTACACGATGAAATGCACGTACTTCTTCCTCCTCCATTCTATTGTTCTCTTCTTCAATTCTATTCTCTTCGTGTTCTTTATATTCTTCTGAATCATTTGCATATATATCTTTGAAATGATTCCACCATTCTTCTTTTGAAATGTTTTTATCTATGTCAAACTTCGATCTTATATTTTTATTTACTAATTTCCAAAAGCCTTTCCATGTTCTGTCCTTTCTAGCCTCTTCAATTTCTTTTTATTTTTCCCTTTTTCTTTTCATCTTTATCATTTCTGTGTTTTTTCTTTTTTCTAGATAACACACTCTCTCTGTTTCCATGTCTTCTCTCTTCCAACATTTGTATGCCTCTCGAAGTTCTTTTTTCTTATAAGTTTTTTTTTTGTGATTTTACACACATCATTTTTAAAAATTATTTTAAATCCATCCTTCGAAAGTTTGCTGACAGATAGTAAATTAGAGTCTAATTCAGGTACATTAAGTGCATTATGTAAATTTATTTTAAAAAATTTACTTTTATTATCTGCGTATTTTATAAGTGCAGTACTAACTCCTGCTACTCCAATACATTTTTATTGTCTGCTACTCGTACGTACCCTTTATTTTCAGTATTTATTTTTGAAAAAAAATTTTTGTTCGTACCATATGACTAGTTGCTCCAGAATCTATAATCCAATTATTTTCTTCAATTTGTTTATTAATATGTTCACCTTTTGCTAGATACAGCCATAACTGTGATTTATATTGTCTTTTTCAGTTATTACTTTATTAGAAGAAATAATAATACATGTAAAAATATTGAGTAACAAAAAGGGGAAAAAAGTATAATAGAAGAAGAAATTATAAATCGTGAAAAATTTTCTTAAAACTAATCAACAAAAGAAGAAGAAATAAAAATTATAGACAGAAACATATTAAAAGAAAAGATTATATTGTAAGAAGAAATTAATATATAATGAAGTTGAAAAGAGACATTAGTTCTTTTTATTATTATACAATCTATATATTTTTTCCTTCTGTAATACCTAATATTTGTTATTTTTCATGTTATTATCCATTATAAATATCGATAATAATTATATTTACGATTTTCTTTTTTCTTTTTTTTTCTTTTCATTTCAGTTTTTTTATTGTAAATTCTTTACTATGACATATGTAACTTTATTTGCATATTTTAAAGTTCCGACTTTATTTATTTAAACTTGCTGTTATTCTAGTTTTTGAACCTCAATTTCTTCCTATATTATATCTTTCTTCTATTTTCTGCTCTAAAAGTAATTTAATTATTTAAAATAATTTATAAAATTTATTCTTTTATTTCTATTAAATACGCTCTGTGTCTGCTGTCCTCTTTGCTGCTTTCTTCTTCTTCTAACTATTACTTTCTTTCCTTTTATCTTTCTTTGTCTTACTATTTTTCTACCTTCTCTGAGTGGTGGGATAATGTACCCGCGATCATACTTGTATAATTGCAATGATGACGAGACTCACGGCGCTGGGGAGGCACAAAAGCGCGCACGAACCAACAATAATAAAACACACGAAATTTCATTAACGAAACAAACCAAACGGGTGTTCTTTAAATATAAGAATGCAAAAGAAATTCCGACCTTCTCTGGACACGCACCTGAATAGCCATGTTTCAGAGAAACCTTTCTAGCTTTCATAGCGAACGTGGAATTTACTACTACTGAAAAAATTACACGCGTACCTACTGCTTTAAAGGAGAAGCTCGTGCCATTTTCGTTAACAACAATATGTATGTTAGTTCTATGTACTATAGGCGATACACAGGGTGCGTGTATGCCTTAGGCATATCGTTTTTCTTTTTCTTTAAATTTATAGTCATAAATAATATTAGTTAGGGCACGCTCCGCTTAAAATGTGGTGCATTGTATAATTATATTACTTTTATTTATATTTATTTATCTTAAATTGGTTATATATTTATTATTTCCGTCTTAAAAACGATACCTCTTACTAATATAAATATTAAATTGTATATCTAAAATTCTAAGTTAAGAGCCTATGTATAGATACAAGTACTTATAGAGTTAAGATATAATGCAACGCGAGCGTAATATAGATAGTACAACGTAAAATATATTTATTTATTGAAATTGTAAACGTCATCTACAATTTCGCGTATTCACCAAAAATAAGAGGAAAAATTATTGTAATACAGAGTGCGATATTTGTGTACATAGGTCAACACACTCGACCTTCGAGGAATATCAAGTTAGGAAAGGCGATCGGTAAACGAGTAAGTATAATGTCTATTAGACAATAAAGTAAGTGCAAAAAGGGAGAAACTTGACCAGGCAGGTAGCCGACCGAAAAAGACGAATTGCCTCTTCAATTTGAGCCGAAAACTCGGCACAGTAAGAAAAATAAATATTGTAGAACATATTCTAGTGTGGAATGTTTTCAGAAATTTGCAAGCCCATGCCATGCGGGGCACGGTACTCGTATAAAAACCAGCTGCAGCGTTATCCCTTCCCACTATCAGGCCTTACTCTACCTCTCTCTCTCTCTCGTACCCGCACTAACTCCACGACTTCTCTCTCTCCCTCTTTCTCGTTCTTATACACTTATACGCTAGATGCTGTCTGCCTAGTGTACACGTTCTTTCCCTCTCACTTTCACGTTGACGTATCTAAGCTCCCCGGGAGGAAGGCCGAATGTCGCGGACGTGTCGCAGCTACAACAAATGAGCAGAAGGGGTGGGGCAGCACGCGAAAATGCTAGCTGCTTAATACCCAATATCAGGAGTAGTGGGGAAAGCCGCGGAAAAGCGGGCTACCTGAGATCAGAGAGAAAACCACAACCTCAGCCGAGCGAAAAAATAACAAAGTAATATGCAAAAAATGTAAACATATGACGAAGTCCTGCTCGTAGAATATTAGCTTATAAGGACCTCTCCGACAGCTCAGCGGGGGTTTTTTCAGGTTCAGAAACGTGACAATTGTAATTTATGTTACAAGCGGATCAGAAAAATAGCGAAAATAGCGAGCGCATTGTATTTTAATAATTATCAATGGTATGCATTAGTTAATAGTAAATACGAGTAGTATCTAATTGAGTTAACCGTAAATAAACCAGTTTAGCTTAGTTTAATGTAAGTGCGTATCGCGTTAACCTAGTAAAATTATAAAGAAAATATTGTGTTGGTTAATATGAAATGTAAAAGTTGATGGCGCCGAGCTCGATCGGGCCCATCTGGCCAGACCGATCCGGCAATCCGGATAATCTGGCCAAAAACTGCTCGATGCGGCCCGAATCCCTAGCAGTAATCCGATTAGATCGAAAAAGGCCGGGGGCCGCATGGACGATCGACAAGAATAATCCGATTGCTCGATTCGGCGAAACCGAACTACCGGTTTGAACGCGCCGATCGAGCAATTCGGGAAAATTCGCTTGACTTTTCCGCCCGCCGAAAAGCGCCCATATTGGTGCGGCCACGCTAAGCAAACTGATTGGCTGACCCACGCGTTAATTATTTGCGCTCGGCTTCTGCCTCGCCGGGGATAAAAGTTGGGTCCACCAGGGTAGTTGGAGAGAGATTCATTCAGGAAGTGGACGAGAGAACTAGACCTTGACGCCACCCACTCCAGCCACCGCTAACGAAAATTTTTGTCGTTTTTCTTATACCCTTTGTCTCTTGCGCCCTCATCCGCCCTTCTCAGGGCGATTTTTTGGAACGCCATGCTCGCTGTCCCAAGCGAGCATTGATAGCCTTGAGCGCTCTCGAACCGTGCTCACTTCCCCAGGCGAGCGTTCTCTTCGAACCCCGCGCTCGGAACAACCGGGCGAGCACCGATCGTCCCCGAACGCCATGCTCATCGCTCCGGATAACCGGATAAGCACCGGGGGTGAACCTCTGCTCTCATTGCGGGAAACCCCGAGCCGAGAGAATATTTTTCCCGCCCGCGCCGTGACGCTGAGCCGTCCCGACCGCTCGGACCCACGTCAAAGTATGCATTATATACATATTAGGTACAAAGGCGAAGTATTTAGATATTTTATGGTTTACTGTGTAACAGAAAAAATAAAATTAATGATTGCTAAAGTGCACGCAGATGTGCATGGAATAACAAAGGGATAAAAGGGAAATTTGAGGCGATCGAGCAGCTTTTTGACCGGAAACTCGTATCTTGACAGACCGAAATTTCCGCTAATTTTTATCGCTTATTATATTAACATAACTACAATTTAAAATAAAAAACTGAGCTGGTAAATCATACAGAACCGATGAAATTATTAAACTTACTCCCTTTCTTTCCTAACTTCGACGATTTCGTGATACGATCAGTTACAATGTACAGAACTTTGTTCTTTTTATTTACATTTGTTTTTTATAATTTTTTACTCCTTTTTTCGCATCTTAGCTTATTCCTATGAACTCTTTCTCTCTCGCCTTTCTTTTCCACATATTCTTTAAACTAACTTTTACCGCCAGCCTCTTTTCTTATTATTTAACCTCCACTAACAATTTCAGCTCTTTCTCTTTCATTTCCTCCTTCTCATCTTTCATATTCATTGTCATCCCGTTTTCCCTTCTAGTTTATAAATTGTTATATAGTATTTAGTGTTATTAGCTAATTGCTGTTTGGATGTCTTCTTTATTATATTCCTTATTATTTTTCCTTTTTCTGTTTGTTCGGGCAACAATTTTCCCGTTCACTACTTTATTTGTGGATGTATTTATTTTTATTAATTTTTTATTAGTTTTTCTTGCTTACTGCTTATACATATAAATTTTTTTTTACTTACTGTTTATTTATTATTTTTATATCTTACTTTTTATATTTTTTATTTTTTGCTTACAATTTATAAATTATTTTTCTTTATTATATTAGGCTTTCAAAACTGTGTGTTGTTTGAGCTTCATACAGATAAGATACCGTCACTTTCTCAGGTCAGTCACTTTTTGCTCTTACTCTACTACTTCTCTTTTTCACCCAAACAAAAATTTTTTCTTCTTCCTGTATTCAACATGCAGCTATATTTACTTCACTTTAAAAACTTCTATTTTTATGAGCTGTTTTCTCATTTCACTTTTTTACGTCTGTTCGCGATAGCGCGAAGGAAGCGAAAGCTTAAGGATCAATAAAAGGAAGAATATTGTTTCTGTTGACGACAAAACATATCGATTCTGTCACCACTTCCGAAGATCGTGCAACAGCGGGTGTTCTTTCCACGATAAAATAAAAATTATATAATTTTTTGTAATTTATAACGCCGAGAAATGATAATCGCTCGAGAACATTCCCCGAAATGAAGAAACATATGTTGCACACGTGCAAAAGGAATTGCACGCGCGACAATCGCTGAAATTATCGGAAAAAAGAATTACACGCGCGACAATCGCCAAAGTTATTGAAACCTCGGCGCCGTTAAGACTTCGCGAAATCGTCAAGCGGCCGTTAGAAAAAGGAGCATCGCTAATTAGTATATAAAAATGCGACCGTCGACGAACGGTGCAGAGTTCTTTTTTCAACTTTGGAAATACCGGTCGATCGATTGTATTCTAAAATAAAATGGTGCTGAGTATAAAATTATTAGATTCTATTACCCTTTTTACCATTATCCTACGATGAGTTTAACTAATGATTTTAATGAATATTTTGCGCAAAAGGGTGAGAATAACAAAATGAGTGCTTAGATAAAGTTATCTAACTGAACTTGGTCATCAATGAGCAACGAGTATAAGCGCGCCATAATGATCGATCTAATACCTAACCAGTGATAGGCGATCGATGAGTCAATCATACAGAGCGCCATACTCATCATCAAATAAAATGATTGATGACTAATTTAAATATGTGACGCGAAGTGGTCGAGAATGCTTCCCGGGGGGTCGACCGCTCCAATTAGTTATTTACGCGCCCTCTTTATCGCCACGTGGTGAGCCATCCTTATCGATAATCAATAATTGATCATCGATAACCAGGTGGCGCTAGAGGTGCCATAAATAAGTCATTCTCAAAGAGTAATTTTGATTTTTAAAATTAATTTGAAAAAATTGGATTACAATTAATTTATACCATGTAATAATATTTTACTAAGATTTACTTTAAAGTGTATAAATGTCAATTCAATAAGTTGTAATACTTATACTTATCATTTATTAAATATATAGATATAAAAGAATTTTATAAATGTATACATAAAAAGTAATTAAATAAAATTCGTACTAACATAAATATATCTGTTCTTGCATTATTTTACTTATTAAAATAATAAACACACATTGGTCCCTTAATTTAATTTACATTTACATTTGTTAATTCATAATTTTTTTTAAAGCGTAATACGTGTAAATGCTCTCCTCTAATTTTTCGTTCAGATATTATCACTCCAATCATATTGAGGTTTTGAAAAAATTTTATAATATCATCAGGTTCATTTTCTTTGATAACAAGTAAGTAGAATAGGCCTTCTTGTGATAAAAGGTTAGGAATCCATGGAAATAATCTATTCATTACTTGCCTACCTTTATAACCACCAGCCCATGTCTTAGTAATCATTTTATTTTCATGAACTTCTAATGGTTCTGTTACAACATATGGTGGATTAAACATAATAACATCAAAAATGTTTCTATTATATATATTATTTAATAAATCCATTTGAATAATTTCAATATTTATTTTATTTTTAATGCTTGTTTTTCTGGTAACTTTACAAGCATGAGGGTTAATGTCAATACCAAGAAAATATGAAAAACAATATTTTTGTAAAGCCATTGCTAAAGCAGTTATGACAACACCAGATCCAATTCCAATTTCTAGACATATGGCAGGTTTATTACATTTAAATTGTTCTTCAAGATCTGATTCTAATGCATCCATAAGTAAAAATGAATCTTCAGATGGTTCATATACATTATCTAACTCATCGTTGGTTAAGTGAACTATTGGAGTTTCCATATTTATAATAATACAACTTTCGATGAATTTTTTATCAGTTTTATAATGTATTGTGTAGTTATAAAACTATATAAAAATTTACTGTGATATTTCAGGAACAGTCAAAGTTAGTTCTTTTGTATCTCGTTTTATTGTCGCAGTGTAATATATAGAACTATGATCCAATAAGGTTTTTCGTTTATTTGTCTCTTTTTCTACAGCATGATGAATTTTATTTAATCGTTCTCGAGTTTTTTGAAGAATGTTACTAATCACTACAACTTTTCGTTTTGCACTTATTAATTTTGTTACATAAGCATCTAATTCTAGTGGATACTGAAGTAATTCATTTATTTTTACCAGTTCTTCTGTTAAAGAATCAATTTGCTGACGAAGTTCTATTTGACTGATTCTGAAAAAAATATATCAAAGTAAATATTTAAAAACTTATATTTAAATATTTAGAAATATTTAACATGATTTATAGTTCAATAAAAATAAAAATTTCTTATTTAACTGAAAATCTTAATATCATATAAATTTACTACATAATTTGTATTTTAATTGTAAATATTATTAACATATTATTAATAAAGTATTTAATTTTGTATTCAAGCAACAACTAACCTATTTAAAATTGATATAAATCAAAATTAATTTAATGAAAAAAGTATATTTATTGATGTGAATGTGTATATATTTGAATATATTTGCATTAAATGATTATATATAAATAATTTAAAAATTAAGGAATTTATTTTTGGTAGACCAAATTAGAAAAATAGATGAATAATTTTCACCTAGTAGCACGAATTCTTTCATCAAGTTGATCTACTGTTGGCTTTAATAAACTCATAATCCCTTCTGTAAGAGCATCTCTTGTAGGATTTTCGCAGTAATCTTCAGTTTTGTCATCTAATGATGTGTTATCACTAGTAGTGTCAACTTCCATTTTATAACTTATTTAATGAATCAGTAATTTAATTATATAAAATAAAAACTAACCTCAAAATATTGAAATTGGAGTTCGTAGATCACAAACATTCTATATACCGTAGTATACACTGTATTAAATTTTCTATCATTACGTAAAATATTAAAAGAAGATTCTATATTGACTTATGTCGGTAATAGTAGAAATTAAAATATTATATATAGTACCTGCTAGTGATAACTTCTTTATATTAAAACCTATTATCAAAATATATTGAAATATTTAGATATCAGAATACAAAACTTACTTTTATTATAAATATTTTACTTAAAAAATTATTTTAGATCTCAAGTGGCAACGTAGAACTAAAGTATATATAATTGTTAACCTTAAAAACTTTGTTTATCAATAGAACTTTATAAATAACCGAATATACTACATGCAAAAAATGCTTTCACTCTTTAATATAATTAAATTAAACAATACAGCCAAAACACATTCAAATATTTCATTATTAGTTTTCCTTTGAAGACTATTATAAAAATTTTCGATTCCCTAAAATCTTAAAATGTACATATATATAATAAAAAGAAATTTTTTTTGTGATCAAATATACAATTCTTAAACATTTGCAATTACTGTAAGAAATATATTTTAATAATAATTAACATATTTTTATACTTTGGGTTTAAAAATTAAAGTATTTAATTATTTATTAATACAATTTTTTTTTAATAAAAGTATATGGAATATTAATAGAAATATGTTGTATTTGTATATATTTGCTCTAACCATATATGAATCATCTAGTTTTTAAATGTAAAATATTATTAGTTTCTAACATTAAAGAAATAAAAAGTAATATTTTACTTATTAATATTATACTATTATAGTAAGTTTTACCATAAACAAGATAAATATAACATTATTACAATTTTATTACTAAAATTTATTTTTTGGACGTTAAATTTATTTGTATAAATTATTATTTGATATTTTATACGTAATTTTACCATAGCATATGGCAATTTTGATTTATATAGTATTAATATGTATAAAAAAGTCTAATAAGCAATAAGGTAGAAAAGATATAGAAAACTAAATAAAATGTTGAAATAAAATTTGTTTTATATGTTTATTTATTAGAATCAATAACTTCGACTAAGTTTATATTATGAAATATTGTTTTATTATTTTGATGTTTTAAATAACATTTTTATAGAATTGCACGAAAAACTTTCCCTCTACAATAGGTACACTACATTACTTACAAAAATTTTCTTAGTGAATTTAATATTAATTATTATGTGTATATAATATTTAATAAATATAATATTTTAATTAATTATTTATAATTATTTTCAAACTTATTATTAAATATTATCAAGTATATATAAATAAATTATAAGTAAATTAGAATTTTCAAACAATTAATTAACATAAAAAATGTTCAAAAGTTGATTAATTTTACAAACTTTGTATTATTCTAAAAATAATACTGAAATAGAAATAAATAATATATTATATAGTATAATAACAAAAAAGACTATGATACATAAAGAATCTGCAATAATAGTAATAATATAACTGATTGACAAGAAAAAGATTATATCCGTAAGAATAATAAATTTTGTTCTAAGTAGTTCTGACTTTGCTTATTCTTTTATCATACATTATATTGAACAGCAATGAGTATATAAGACCAAAATAGAAAAGTCGTAGTCTTATTTCAACAATTGTCTCTTCCATTTCTCTCTCTCTCTCCTTTTCTCCGCAATCATTTTTCCACCATCTTAAAATCTTTCTGAATCTCTTGTTGTCGCTCTTTCAAAAGTTTTTTTTAGATTTGCTCTTTCATTTTTTAAAGATATCATTTTATTCGTGCATAACACAACCGATAAAATCTTTTTAATCGACAGAATATGTCGAGGGATGATATTTGTAAATCATTAGTCTGGCAGTAAAAATGCGTGCCTGCACTAAGGTAGAGGGAACGAATACTAGGAAGAAATTGGGAGAGAATTAAGGATCAAATAAAGCTAAAGAAAGAAAGAGTAAGAATAAAATGAATGAAAAAACAAAGAGAAAAAGATAAAGATAGAAAGATGAGGAGAGAGAGAGAGAAAGAGAGAGGGTTAAAAAAAGGTAGATACAGAAAGAATGAGGGGGAGAAGGGAAAAAAAGAAAGAGAAAGAACTGAAGGGGAGGAAACGTCTCGACGCGAGCGCGAATCTCATCTTGTTTACAAGACAACTACAAAGTAAATTGGAAATGTACTTAGTAATTAAAGTCTTCGGAAAAGAAAATGAGAAAGAAACTTTGATAGCATAGCCAGACACCGTTCAATTAATGTGTATTGGCAAAAATTTCACAACATTCGAGTTGACTTTTACTTTTTCTTAAATATTTTTATAACAAAAGTAAAGTTCAAAATTGATATTTTATTAACTATATAAAATTTAATACCAAATAAATATTCGCATTTATTAAAAAGAAATGACAAAATCCGATTCAATTGAAATCTGGTTTTTTAAAAATAATTTTATACATTCTTTCATTAAAAATTTGTTGATTGAAATGTACATTTGTATATTTCTAATATAATATGTATTATCAAGAATAAAAATATTAATGACATGCTTAGTATGTAAGATACGAGGATGTTTGCAGTTATAATATTAGAATTACTATTAAAATAAACGTACCTAAATTATTCGCTTATTATACATTTCAGTAAAAACTACATTCTTTTGTACAATTTTCTTTATATTTACATATATTTATTTTTTTTTAATAAAAAAATTAATTTTTAAAGAAAATCTGTATATATTTATTTTTAAAGATCTTATTAATATTTATAATGAAATTATCTGTATGAAAAGATGTAATTTTTACTAAAACTTAAAATAAGCGAATAATTAATTTACTATTATTTCTTATATATATAGGGTACAGACTTGAGTTTTTACACTTTTTTAAAAGGTGATGAAAATAAATCACGAAACATTAGTAGAAATCTAAAATTCAGCTTTCATGTATTAAGGCATATAAAAAAATTATTTTGCATATAGAAATATAAACAATAATGTTCCTAGGCAGAAAATAAAATCGATAATATATCAGATTAACAGTTGAAAAATTACAAATTAAATTTACCAACTGATAGAGGATTACAAATGCTAGTGATCGAATTATTATATATTACGAGACTTTTAACATTCAATATAAAATACGGCAACATCATTTTCGAAACTGAATAATAGTCCATATAATGATACGTCAAACAATAAAGAAAATGAATCGACCTTGGCGATGGTTAACGAATACGGAATTATTAACAACGTATGACTGGTTGCATTACCTATTGTGTAATTAACTAATTTTAAAACGTGATACTCATCTTAAATACAGATTTTTCAAGAATACGAAGCCCTTCCAGGATAAATTACAGTAACATTAGAACAATGAAGTATCTATAACTCGAACAAATACCATTTTAAGTAATCTAAATTTAGTATATTTTTTAATCAAGGATTACTTTGGATTAATAAAAATTCTTGACTCGATAAGAAAAAAATGATATATTAACAAAAACAAATTCGAAGCAAGTATTAAATATGCATATATATATATATATATATATATAATGAAAACCGTATAAGTGTGTACGATATCTCAATTCAATGTTACCAATACCAAATTCTTTAAATTTACAACAGAAATACTTATTCAGTTAAATAATATTATATAAACGAAGATTTATAATTTTTATAAATATTGTATTTATAAAAATTTAAGATGCAGGTAAGTAAATCCTTGATCAAAAGGTTTCAATGAATTGATGATTAAGTTTAGGGTGAAACGATTCTTGTTAGATTCGAAGATACAAGGGTAACGAAGAGTCGTTACAAGTCTACCAATCTTATTTTTTCAGTCTGGCAAAATACATTAATATACTAATGGAGAGGTGAAATCGTGAAATGTAGAATACTTAAAAGGTTTTTATTAATTACTCAGTAAATTAATTTAATATAAGAAAAATGTTAAAGATATGCTTTATTTATTTTATGTATATCAGATCAGAAAAAATAAAAACATTGTTTTTATTAAAAAATAATTTTTAATAATTTCATAATTTAATAACAATAGTAATAATAAATGTAAATATATATTGAATTACAAATTCCATTATATTTTTAGTTAAAAATTTTATTGAAAATATTTTAATATTACAGTAGACGCGAACTAAGTGTTTATTATAAATATGTAATAAATAAATTATATATATATATATAATGCGACATAGTTTCGGAACATGTTTGCTGTATAAGTACATCAGATAATTGTTAGTCGTGAAAACATTGGATAATTTTTAATTCGAATACTGAAATATTTAATAGGCCTTATTTATTAGCTTCTATTCAAACTAATATAATATTTTGTTTTTTATTTTTAAGGATATATTTCTGAAAAAAATAATTAAAAGATTGATAACTTTTCATTTATTGTGTGTTAAACATAAAAAAATAAAAAAATTAATAATTTACTCATATTTTTGACAATATTTTTAATAAAAATAGTATAATTAGATTTATTTAGATATAAATAAAAATTTCTATTCATAATTGAAAATTATTCCAAATTTTTTATACTGAATATTTTATTAATGCATGTACACATTTTAAATAATGCATTTAGTCAGAAAAATGTAAAATAGAGTATGAAAAACAGTAATAATACTACGTTAAAAAATCAAAATAAAGAACGGCAAGAGAGCTCATTTTTGGTGATTACATGAAATATCGAGGTACTTTGTCCAGAAAAGTTCAATTAAGGGACCTTCTGTGTAGTGAGATTTTGAGATTACGGCTCTGGGTGCAATACTTCTTTCAAATAAATGTATCGCGACGAAGAAAAAATTAATACGTTATATTTCTTCTGAGAATATTGTAAACAATAGTGGGACTCTTCAGAAAATATATGAAAAATATAATAATAATTAGAAATCAATTTCTTTCTACTTATTTTAAATAGGATGTATCTCTTATTATCTAAATCTAGAAAGATAACATTATGTTAATGATGCCACTTCTTCAAAATAAAAGAAATAAGAAATTAATTGTTATTAATGCTTTGTAATTCAAATTTTTTCAATCATACCATAAATAAAATAAAATAATGTGATATAATGATACTAAAATCAATTAATATTATTTTTTAAATATTTATAAAGAAAACCCTAATTTAAAAATATTAACGAAGACAAATAAGTATTAATATTGAAACGAATACATCAACATTTAATTTTTTTTTATTTTGTAGATATTATATATATATTTTGAGATACTTATTTCTTTACATTAAATTTAGTTCAATGTAATATTAGATTTATTATTTAAAAAATTATTTTTTTGTTACGGTCATAAAAATAGTTTTCTTAAAAATACTATATCAAAAATAAAATCATAAAAATATGTAAAATGTAAGGAAACTTTTACGAATGATGTTATCGATTAATTTCATCCACTTTACCAGCCAGTGTTCAATTTAGAGAAGAGAAAAAAGGGTTTTCTCTCACAAGACGTAGGAAAATTTAAGGGAAACGGACATTGTGATTGATTGTAGTCGTAAAAATCTTGACATACTCAGAAATCTTCGTCCATGTGTTATACAAGCATTTATTTCAATTCAAAATAATTATCATATACGTACAAATAGTAATGCTGAATATAATGCTGTGTTTTATTTTTCTTTTCAGTTATAATTTTTTTTTGTCTATTTTATATATATATAATTTTGGTAGAAAAATTTAATATAATTAAATTAGCTTTAAAAAATAAAATAAAATTTCTTTCATAAACGTATATTTTGTTTTACACGTACTTTTCCAAAATTTTAAATAAATATTTTTATAATAAAACATAATATTAATTTGAATACAACTGACAAAAAATGAAAAATATATTGAAGGAGTACATTCAATACATATACACTTAAGGCCATTAATGAATTTTTGTATTACAATGTATTGTGTTACAATGTACGAGTACAATGTATGTACTGAGTTTATAATAATTACAACGATATAAGTATTTAATTAGAGATTGTGTGTATTAAAAAATCTCTAATATTTTTTAATATTAGTGATTTTTAATATTTTCTAATATTTTTCGCTAAAATAGAATATATACACCGTTATTCAGCTTCATTATTTTTCGTGGAAAGATAAATACGTACGTATTTAGCTTTTGAATAAAATGAACAAATGTATATCTAATTAATAATAGTTTCCTTACAATTGAACGTTTCGAAATTATATATATATATGTATCGACATATATTAAGCTCGGATTGTGATCTACCCTTGTATTTTTTAAAGCCGCGGTACCACATATTTTTTATGTACAAGAGAGTAAAAGAATCTTGATAAACTAATATTTATTTATGTACGAAATCTAAAGAGTTTAAGCAATAAAAATTTATAAAAATGAAGATTTTGAAAAATAACAAAAGAAAGATTTCAATTAAAATATTTTCTAAATTTTTCTTATATTTATTGAATTAAATTAAGTAACATTCATAAAATGAATTTACAAAATTATTACATGTTACAACATTTATTAAGTTACGTTTATGAAAAATTTAGAAAATCTATGATATCAAAAATTGTTATTAATCGTAAATCAAATATGATATAGTATGTCAAATTATAATAAATATGAACCATTCAACAATATATATAAAATAAAATTTGTTTTCACAATCTTAAAATTATTTTTAAGAATATCAACAAACAAATTATATAATATGATTAGCATTATTGTATTCCATAAAACATAAATTAGTTAAGAAATATGTAAAAGAAATATTAATATTGAAACTGCACAAACTTATTTTATAACAAATATAAAAGTTACTCTTTAGTTTTTTAATTACATATATCTTATTAAAAATTAACTCATCAATTAATGACTCAAATAATATAAAAATTTCAGTAAAAAATTTCTATTTTTACTTGTAACCTTCAAAGTATTGTAATATCAATGTTTGAATATCACACATTGAAGATATATTTAAATTATTGTAAATTGAATATTTTACAACATTGTTTAAATATTCGTTTAATTTATTGAAAAATATAATACTCAATATTAACTAGAATGAAATTATTATAAATTAAACATATATTTATTCAACTAACATTACATGCTTCTGGTGTGAGTAACAATTTAGTAAAAATTTAGTTAAAAAACGAGGAGGTTTACCCAGAGTTTGAGTGACGAAAATAAAAAAAAATATACGAACACAATAAAATAATAAAAAAGCGTTATAAATAACCGATGGAAATACTAAAATTTGAAGACAAAGTTACAAAGAACATCAGAGAGTAAGAGATGACATTAACATCAGGAGAGATTTACGTTATTCACATTTATAAGGGATAAATAATGGAATATCATTCTGAGACATCCCTTTCAATTACAAGAGCAGCATTTATTTTATTCAAACTCTAGTATTTTTAAACGTGCGAAAATGGATCATCAACATTCTAATTCTGGTGAGATTTAAATACATTGTAATTTTGACTGACATAGCTGTATTTTCGATTGACGGAATTGAAAAAAGTTAAACTGACATACGAAAATTTTTACTAATTGACGATAATTAGCGTCTAATCTATTTCTACTGAACTTTTCGGAATATACAATGAAGTTTTTGGTAGGTCAGTTAAAATGACTTCATTTTCAAAGTGTGAAAACATTTAAGTTGTCACCTAAGCTTGGTACTTATAATAAACAAATAATGTATTCTATTTTTTACTAGTTTATTAAAAAAAAAAAGCGCGGAAATAATGTTGATAACCAAAAATGATATCGACGCGGTTATGATCATATATGAACTATATTGTATCAATAAGAATATATATATATATATATATATATAAATAAATTTGTAAATGCTACCAAGGCTGGGGAAAACTTAGTAATTTTGGTATGCGGAAACGGAAGTTATTGTGACATATAAGCAATATGTAGAGATAATATTAGATAATATAAACAGAATAATATTATATAATAATATTAGAGATTAATACAATTGCATATAAAAGTTAAAATATGAAAATATTATATATATATTGAGAAAGAGAACGTGAAAATTCTAAAATATGTATGTTTTGAAGTGTATAAAAAAATTCTTTGAAAGGAGCGATAAATTTACCTTTAAGGGAAAATACTGTGTGGTTTCTGTAAAAAAAAACCACCCTGCCTTAGAGTACATGTTCTTTACATGCGAAACAACAGAATAGAAATAAATTACCAAAAAAGTTAATAATACTATTTGAATAGAAAAACAAGTTAATAATACAAATGCAAAGTACGATTGATGTGGGTCGTCATATTTTATTGTACATATGGAAAATTCAACAGTTCATATTTAGAAGATTCATTCAATTTAGCCCGTTTTAAAATAAAATACGAAGAACAACTTTAATTCTTTACTATTAAGAGGAGAATCTAAGATACAATCAATATAATATGAAACGTTAAAGATTATAATATACGAGAATTAAATCGCTCTATCGATAAGTTTTTACTCTTAGACGAAAGATCAATTGTAACGTTAATTGATACATAATTTGCATAAACTTAAGGATTAAAAAAGATACATTTAGTTGTAATATTAAAGGGGATATATTAAAAATTACCATAAATAGAATAATGTAGTAGCTTTGAAGAAAATCATTTAAAAGTATGTTGACGATTACAGATTTGGTTTTCTACGAATAAAATATAGATCTACTAGAGAGTCCTTTGTTAAAGATTTAAAAAGCATAATGGAATAAAAATACCTTCATAACTACATCAAGAGTAAAATTATTGATAGCGCTAGATAATTGGTGATTAATGGCTAATGATTGAGTTAAAACAGAGTTTGAACAGTATTGGTTTAGATAAAAGATCTAGATTCTAGTTTAGTTTTTTTATATTTATTCTATAAATGATCATTATACAATCACGTATAAAATTGCGCGATTAAAGAGGAACATTATACATACTGTATTAAACTTATTAGATCGAACTAATAGGTATAATAATTAATAAAGAGATCACGTTTAAAATAATTTAAACTAAATAAAAAATTATTTAAATATTAAGAGGATACAGAAATATTTGGTTATTGGAGTTGATATATGAAATATATGAAATATTGAGGACGATTGAATTGTACAAATTCTAGATAAGTTAAGTTAATATAAGGAAAATTTAATGGAAACATTTTTTTTATTAAGATTAAAGCAGAAAATAAAACAAATACAGTATTAAATATTCCTAATCATTAAAAAAAAAGACTAGGTTACAATTTAATATATTTAAATTTATACTATCGAGAAATGCAAAGTCACGAATTTTAACAAATCAAATAAAATCAGATTTGATGGTATGGCAAAAATAAGGCGGAGAAACTATTATTTGTTAAATATGATCGACGTTTCACCGGGCAGTAATGAAATACTAATAGACGAAACAAGGAAAAAATATTAAATCCTTCACTTATAGAATATGATACAATCAGCAGCAAAGTATAGTATTAGAATATTCTAATAAAAACTTCAAAAAATTGACAATACCGTTATATCTTGGTCATGATTAAAGAGAAGTCTTTCTGTTGCTAAGAGATAAGTTTTGACACCTTATACGTGGATGTAGACAACGAAAAATAACTGATAAGTCTTTTTAATTATGTAACCACAATTACTATACATAACTTAACATCAAGTCCTGTAATAAAAGTGCTTCAAATATCACCCGCACAGTGAAATGCATCAATATTTCAATTATATACAGCTATAATGGAAAAAATGTTATAGATGCAAGTATTAAAAGAATCAGAGAAAAATATAAACAATAATGAAATTACAAAACTTTCTTATAATAAAAGAATTTAATGAAAATTTTAACCTCGAAATTCATTGGATATGTATATTAAATCGATTCACTTTGTTAAAACAGGATTAGGTTAAGAGTTATTTGTTCAGAATACACGCTAACGAAGAAATTTGCACACTTTATCGAAATTGATCAAATTACATTTTAATTGATCTAAGATTTAATAAGGAAGTAAATCCATAAGTATTTTTTATGAAATATTATCCAAAAATATAAAAATGAGAAAATTTGTATTTCAGAAAATAATGATAAATTATTTGAGGCTTACAGATTCTTATGACTGTTGATGACTTCATAAATAATATATAATTAAAAATATATTTGTAAAATTAAATTAAAAATGTTTTAAATAATAATTACAAAATTGTTCTCATCGAAAAAAATGTATAACAAGGAGAAATTATATTATCTGGGTAATTTAATTTTGATCGCAAATTCATGATTTTCAAACAAAATAGAAAGAAAGATAAGATTATATACGTGTATTGTCAGTCTACAATAAATATATTGAAATTAATAAATCAAAATGTGATCTTGCATATTTTTTTCTAGGTACAATAATCATTTTATGTATTTTTTCTGAAACTTTTTTACCTTAAATTCCAGTTTCATTTAGTAACGCTTAATACATTTCCTATTGACGCATAAAATATTTCTATCTTTGTCCTGAAATCTTCCTTAAATCATCTTCCTGCAATATTTCTTACTTTCACGAACAGAGTATTTACTCCTTTAGTCATAAATTTGATGTGCTTCTTCTTGTCCCTGCTATTTTACTAACTCTGCATTCCAAATATAAAAATTGCTTAAATTTTTTATTTTGTTTCCTTTTTATTTGAACTAAGATTTTCTCTTTCTTTATCCTAATTTCCAAAACTTCTTCATTTTTGTGTTTCATGTGTTTAGTTTCAGACCTGTTATTTATAGGTAACTTCTAAATTTTTTATCAGCTCATTTGATTCGACTAATTTTAGATCTTGATCAAGCAATCCAATGCTGGAATTATAGATGCTTTCCAAATTCTTCTTTAGTCATAGATTTTAACAATCACGATATTCTTCTTTTACTTGGAATATATTCTAAATCAATCCATTAAACTCCATCAATTTATAAAAAGAGAATTAAAGTAAATGAGATTAAGTTCAAATGAAATCCTGTTTTCTAAATTATATTCAAGAAATTAAATAATGCTTTGCCCGAAATAAAATTAAAACTTTAAATAATCGATACTCATACCTACTCCAATTATTAATGGCAATATTCTTAACATCCTTTCTCTTATTTATCTTTTCAAATACATGTTTTAACGTGAGTAGAACGAATGGTAAATAAATAGTAAATAAGTCTGTACTTCGTCAGATTCTCCTTGGTCTCATGTCAGTATACTATTATACTTTGCGTTTTACTGTTTTTTTGATTCCTTTCTTATAAGGATAGAAATATAATGAGTATTTTTGGTCTCTTCCTCTATGGTGATCCTATTATATCAACCAACAATTTCAAGTATACTTCAAGCTACTACCTTTTATCTACTTACAATAATAACTATTCCCTCAGATTATATTTTATTCTATAAAATTCTAATTTCCCTGTCCAATATAACTTAATATCAATTCTTAGTTTCCCTTCTTGTCTGATTCAAAAAATGAGTCATTTTATAACCAATCAGGTAAATCAAAAGCCATCTCCTTTTCTGATTGAAATTACAATCTTAACCTATCTAAATTATTACTCATAGAATTCCTTGTAGTTTCTCGATTAAATATCTTGGAATCATGTTTAACAAAAAATTCTATTAATGAAATTATATTTTAGCGACAAAAAAATTTTTCTAGCTAGTCATTTCTATTATTTTTTAAAAAATAACTATAAACGATTATATAATATGAAATAATCATACTTAGAGTCCTTAAAACATTTATTTATATAAGTTTCTTAAATATTCAGGACTTACGAAATCATGTGTATACATAGCCTATGTGATGTGATGATAACACTTGTTGAACTTCATATTTTTTCTATTCTACATTCCTCTCCTATTTCTGTTATTATTGTATTACATCCTTTAATGATGTCTAATATCTCTTAGAAGTATAATACTCCTCCAATACCTTCCTTATTAATTTTTCTTACGAAAACATATGACATTTTAAAATTTTTTATGTGATTAACTTTAGATTAATTATTAACGTATTTTAAAAATGTAAGAAATTTTACACAACGTATATCGACATGTAAGCTTTACAATGTTTTTAAGTATTAAAGATAGTTTAAGAGGATTTCAATACAAAGATGAAACTATTTTATGCACTCGTAGAGAATGTGTTACTTTACCTAACAGAAATTTGAAGATGGAAACATTGCGAGTAGATATAAGAAGTGCAAATAATACATAAATAAATATTGAATTTAGAAAAAAATACTTAGTCATACTATGGTGCAAGAAACATAAAAATAAGAAATAAAGGTAGCAAAGAGAGCCATCAAGTACGAACATATCTTAAAAGTATAATGAACTAAAATGAAAATGTAAATGCACAATGTACTCTATATCGTTAATTTTTCAAAATTCTTCTAAAAAAATTAATAATTTTAAACGGCAATTAAAATGAAATATTTAGTGTATTAACATAAAAATTAATTTAACAGCTATTATTTTTTAATGCTAATTTTACAGGTAGATAATAATTAATAATAAAAACATACACCATATTTGCTATGGCTTAATTATTGAACTAAGTCAAATTTGCAATTAGAAAAAAGATAATATTAGAAAAATTTTATTTTTATAAAAATTATAAGAACTTGATTTTATATTTATTTTATTATGATAAAAAAATTTGTATAATTCTTTATATGAATATATAAATATCTTATGCTCTTAAATTTCCTTTAGTTACTTCTCTAATGCTTTCAGCTTTTTGTCTCTTTCTTTTAATTTTCATCTTTTATTTTTCTATAGATTTTTTCGGATTTCTCTGTTTCTTTTTTCTAATGTCTTCCTTTTCTTGTAGTATTTCTGCTTTTGAAATTGCATTTTTTCTTTATCTGCTAGAATGGTAAACGGATGGTAAAGCTTTGGCGGAATCTACCTGAATGACAAAACAAGAATAGTAACGTCAGTAGCAGCAACTTTTGAGAACAGGTGTTAGTGACGCCTTTGATCTCTTTTAGCCGTTACACACGAGAAGGCGGAGAAAAGGAGAGACGAGTTAAAAGAAGAAAAGTAAAGAGAATACGTAGGTGTGTATGCACATATAATTTTAATGTGATAAAATATTTACAAAATTAACAATGCTTCTTTCATTTACAGTGAAAATTTATTGCAAAAGTTTTTACGTATATACATAAATTTCTCAAAACATTACTGATTAGTTATCTCTTATTTTATTAGTAGCTTGAAACGTTCTATGCTGCCGTGTTACCAACCTGTTACGCTTACATATTTATTAAAAGGATCAATTCTCATATTATTTGGAAGTCATTAGTATCATCGTTGTAATATTTCTTGACTTTTGAAATTATTATTTAAAAAATAGAAATTATAATTTCTGTTGTGTTTGAATATGAATCAATGAAATAATATACTATTACATATCATTACCTCTTGGTTCTTTCTTTTCTCTAATTAAGTAAATTAAAATATTTTTGTTTTACTATCATAGGCAATTTCAGTAAAATTGTAAAAAAAGTTTTGCCATATTATTAATACACATGTATAACAAAAATTATTATGAATTAATTTTACTTATGTTCATTTAAAAGAGTAATGCAGTTAGATTCGATAATAAAATACTTATTTCTTAAGAAAATATTTGTCACAGAACTACATCACTATGCTATGTATTTTTACCGATCATAAATAAATAATTAAAAAATATATGTACATAATTCGTATTTCTATTGACATCCTAATAGTTTTTATCTCACACTGCTATACTAATGAGTTATACAGTATTTGAATTAGTTTCTTAGTTCTTCAATATTTTTATACATAATGTACAAGATTTTTTTATTAATAGATTAAAATAATTAAAATTATATTATTTTTCTACTTTAGATAATATATAAAGAGTTATTTTATAATGTAATTCATACTTAAATCTAGATAATAAATTTTCATTTTATAACACAATTTATACAGTTCATTTTTACATTTGTAATTTTTTGTAAAATATTTTAAATCTAATAAACGTTTGATATATCTTAAATTCTTACAGATTCAGCTATTTGCAATAATCAATTATAAAAATACTTGAATAATTAAAAAACTACGATGTTAGAAATTTGAAAAATATTGCGAATACTTTTATTCAAAAACTTATTAAATTTTAGTCAACTATGTATTTAAAAAAAGTATCTTGTATTTAAAATTTTTCAATTTGTATTGTTCAATAGTATTTTTATTTTAAATTAAAAATTTGAAACTTCTAAAGTAACGTAAATATACAATCTGACTTAGACTAATAGATAATTTTATTAAAATAAAAGTGTTTTCACGAATTATATAATGATAAATTATCAATTTTGCCAATTTCATCTTTTTATATATTTTTAAAGTATTCTTAAGAATTTTTTAAATCCAAAATTTAATGATTTTAATTTCTGATTTAAAATAAACAATTTAATACAATGAATAATAGATCTTTTTGAGACTTAACCTACTCGAACTATATGAAAATACTTTTGATCTTTATTATAGGTACATTTAATTGTCCGCTTTTAAAGTACGTACACACACACACACACACATATATATATATATATATATATATATATAGATTCGTTCTTACACTCTCTCTCATCTTAACACATATCAGCAAACAAGCCTTAGCACCAGGAACTACTACCGACATTTCGAAAAAACCTTCCCATCAATATGACAAAGTAATAGAAGAGAGAGTGAGAGAGGAGCGAGAGAGAAAGAGAGAAAGAGAGAGAGAGTAGCAGAGCTGTTGACGACAAATCGAGGGTTAAAATACGATTGGTAAATATGCCGAGTAGTAGAGAGAAGGGTCAGCCGCGATAACTATCTATGGAACATCTATCTGAGAGGATTATAGCCCTAATTTCTAAGTATCACTCTTTTTTTGTTCATGAAACAAATGGATGTCGAAATAATTTTTTATACGTCTTTTTCAAATTGCTTAAATTTTTAAAGTCTTCAGAAATGCTAAATTTTTATACATACAAAATATAGAGAAGATGATTTTTCTGGAGTGATTTATCTTTTAAAATGTTTTCCATGAAATGTACTCCTGAAAGCTAATATTTTATAAATCAATGCCTATTCGTTTTTATCAAGGTAGATTCAATTTTATTTTTATTTTACTTTTTATTTCTAATGCGATACTTAATTATAACAGCATAATGATTGTGTTATTCGAATATTCAATTCGGAAAAGCATAATTTATAATTCCATGCATATTTAGAATGAAGATTATGCTTGTATGAATTACTCATAGTTCAACATAAATATAAATAAATGTAAATATAAATAAATGTAAATATAAATTACAGTAAACTACAGTTGAATAAAGATGAATTATTAAATTCAAATAAAACATTCATTGTTAATAAAAAATAAAATATTAGTAATATTATTAATGTAAAAATGAAATATACACGTTTTTATTCTTTTAGTTTCGTATTTACTTCTAATTACTCGTTTTAATGTAATTTTAATTATAATTGATAGTTTTTCAATTGATATAAATAAACACATAAATAAAATTTTTATCGATAAAATGAAGGCTCACTATATGAAGACTATGGACTGTGTGTTTAAAATATTCAAGGGAACAATGAAAAACAGTACTACACGAAAAGAGACTACATCAACCCCAACAAGATCGAGAGTCTAAATGCCCCGAGCTGAAGGGAGCATTTACACACATTGAAAGTCTGTCTGAAATTAAACGTGCTCAGCACACTCGTATGATTACCGTAAACGGCGTAGCGGCGGTAAAATTTGTTTCTCCGCCTCAGTCGATGTTACTCTCAATTTTTTCTCATGAGTGGGAAGGTCGAACTCCCCTTATTCAATGTTACAGCTCATAGGACTCCTAACCTTTAACCACTATTCGATTTTCACGGGTTTGTTATACGAATAGCAGCTTACACTCCGTCAGTCTATGAGAGGACAATTGAAGAACTGTAAAGGGGGGAAGACATGATCAGGCGTATTCAGTGTACGTGCCACCATTGTAATTATAATATACGCGGTAGTTCTCAGATTTTAGAATTTTTCGAGTCTCCTCTCGCGTAGGTGCTTACACGCACACATTTTTTAGCATACCGAATGCCGCTTATTCGGAATCCCATACCATGAAGAGAGATTCGATTCATTTTCTGGGACCTTTCGAGCCTAGCCCCTCGTTTTACATTGCACAGCCAATTATGCTGGTGCCAGACATTTTTCTAGTAAATGATAAATACGTTATTTGATGTATTCATTACTTGTTTGTAGTTGTTGAAGATTATACATATTTTTTACATATTTTGTCAGTGTTATTTTTCATATTTTATGGTAAAATACAATAACACTCTATGATAAAAAAAATGTTTATTGTAATAATGTCTAATATGAAAGAACAGTATTGTTTATTTTTTTTAATTAATGTTTACATATGTATATATGTATATATTAATATAAAATCATACATGACTATTGTCTTTTGTTTTTTCTTTTCTTTTGCCGTCTTTTTATTGTTGTTATTTAAATGTATTTGTGTTATAAATTCAGTTTTTCTATTATAAATAAGTGTTTTTTTATATTAACTAATTTTTTCTTATTTAACTTATTCAGTTATTTGATATAATAATATAATTATATAATTGATATAATAAATATCAAATAACATACATATTAAATAATATGCGTAAAAATATTTTAGTAATTTTGCAATTAATGATCAATTAGTATATTTGTCGACTAAATGTGTGCCTATAAATAAAATGTAAAATTTGATCAAAAAATAATAAATCTCCTGAAAGAAATGTTATTAACCTTCTATATAAAAATGTAAAGTATAAAGGATAAATAAAATTATGCAAGACATTTAAACAATTAAAGGATTGTACTTAAATGTCATATTTGAGTTTTTTTAGCTCTGAAATTTGTTCTATATCGTACATTACATATAAATCAGTACAAATTAGGTACGAGCAGTTAAAGGCAGAGAAAGAAGAAAAGAAAAATATAGTGGAAATTGAAGGATTTCGCCGAACAGAGATTAGCAATTCTGAACGAGACTTTCATGTTTTTCGGATCTTAGAACCGTAGATCAAGATAATTGTGAGAACAATGCTACAGAAAATTTCATGCTGCAAACACGAGATATACTTTTTCCTCCATTGAAATAAACACATACACGCACGTATATAAGTACGTGGAAGTTCCTTCAACAAATAAATATTGTCAAATATAGATTCAAAGTGTCTCAAATATGTAGCATAATACATTTATTAATTAAATTATCATATATATATTTCTTAATTTTATGAGTATAGATATTAAAATTTAAGGATATAAAAAATATATTGCATTTATAGAAAAAAATATAAAATAGAAAAATTATATCTCGTATAAATATTTGTGAATAAATTTATAAATAAATATTCATAAATTAATGTAATGTAATGTAAAGTAATGTAATTTCAACATTTTCTGATTTTTTGAAGAATAATGCAAGTTTTTTATATAAATTTTTAATAACAATGTGTTATACATTAGCCTACTAAAATCAATATATTTTTAATCACATCATTTAAATATCTGGTAATAAATATTGGAAATATTTCTTTTAATATATAAAATGTTTTCAAACAATAAAAATTTAATAATACTTATTATCTCGGTACTACTAAATATCTTTAAAAATAAAATAAATAGTATTGCTAAAATGGAACTTGTATTCATTTAATTGTTTTTAATTATCATAATTTATACATTCTTAACTGTTTTTTATAATCTATCAAGATTTTACGACGAAGTTATATGATTTTTATAAAGTGTTTGATATTTTTTTTGTTATCCACATATTTATAGATAAAGTACTTTTTATTATAGATAATTGAAACATAATGCAAATTTGGATGGTTTTTAGAACAAATGAATTATAAGTAAATCAACTATATGTAAAAAACATTTTTTTGTTTTAAAAAATATAAATATGAAGTAAAGTATATATAAATATAATATAAAAACCTTTTCGATTTGAAAAATGATAATTTAAATTTAGCATTTGAAATAACTTTATGCAGTTGATTTTGAAAAATAAGTGATTTTCTAGAACTTCTTAAGGTATGCAAGAATATTAATTTGAAATGTTTTTACGTAAAATTTTCACTCGACTATGAGTTTTTTCTTTGCTTAAAATTCGTATACATGTTGTTAATTTTGTGCATATAACCGAAAAAATTGTTGAAAAACGCATTACAAATCAGTAAAAAAGAACACATCAACGTTGCGTGCGTATTAAACTTGACAATCGCTGTGCGCGACCAAATGAGTCTCAAAGCTTTGTCTCTTATTGTCGGTAAAAGACACTCTTGCGGAAAAATATAGGGAAGAAGGAAGAAAAAGAGCAAAACAGAAATTTGTGCCTTCTAAATGCAACCCTAAAATTTTTGTGTTGACTGCCGCAACATGAAGAATGTGTAATTACGAAGCATAAAATGTGTAACCATCGCCCACTCATCCGCTTCTTTCTTTCCGTGGATTACTCGAGCGCGTCTTGTAACGCGCTTTAACGTAGTTTCGCGGATCGTCGCCCCCACGATGACCACAGTTCCCATCGATCTCTTGCTGAGCTCAAGGAAGACTTTTTGAGATATTCGACGGGTCATATTCGTTTTCTCTTCTGCAGCCATTTCTCTTTTCTTTTCTTCCTTTAATTCCTTTTTCACCAAAATACCATTTTACGCTGACAAGAGTAGAGGAAAAAGAAAGAAGGATCTTCTCTCTTAACTCCTAACTTACAGTTTCTCGTTTTCTTAGCAATAAAATGTGCCGATAATGGGATAATGAATGAGTAAATGAAATTATGTGCGTGTTCGCAGTGACTCTTGGGACCGTTTTCCGAAAAATACAGTCACTTTTTCATTTTAATGTCTGTTTTACTCATTATCTTCTTGCGAAGCGATAAGGACATTGATGTGTAAAATGATTATCGCCTTTCTTTCATTCACTTAGTTTTTCACAAATTTAAAAGTAAAGGTGGTTTTTTCTTTTTCTCTTTTTGTCTTTATGTTTTTTTTATATGTAACAACCAGTTTGCAATAAACTAACAAAAACCAAATGAAACTTTAAAAGAGGTTCGATTGCATATATTAATAAATAAAAAAATAATGAGAAAATATGCAATTTGAATTACCTAATATTGATTTTGAATATGTTACTTACAAAATTAGGTGAAAATTATTAGATTTATCTAATAATTGAAGAATCATGTAGACTAAAAAAAATTTAAACTTATCATCTTATCGAAAGTACAATAAGATATCGATATCAGTTAAAAATTATTTATTTAAAAAATTATACTCTTCTCATATTTTCTTATTTAAAATTTTTAAAGTATTGACATGTTGGTTTAAAAGTAACTGATATTATAAAATAATTAGTTTTTTATTATAAAATTAAAATAAATATTTTTTAATGTATTATCCATAATACATATTTTATAATTCAACCAATATTGCAATAGAATTAACAAATAATTTTTAAACGAATATTTTAATTTATAACGAATTATACGTGCATATTCTTAAAAACTACCTGTAAATATTATAAATTACAAAAAATTAATATTGCATTTTCTTTTGATAGTTTTTTTATCATTATTAAAAAAAATATATAAAATAGATAATATAGCAAATTTTATAATTTTGATTATTTAAGAAACTTCTAATTTACTTAAAATAGTTTTATTTTTATATTTTATTTTCTTAAGAGAATAGTTTATAAGTTTTATTGTTATAAATACAATTTTCAAGAAGTATATTTAAAGAATAATTTAGTATTAAAGAAACGTTTACACATTTATATTTTTTTAATATAGTTATTAATATTTAACAATGTACTTATTTATTTTTTCAATTAATACCTTAAATGTGAAACTTTATTATGATTTAAAGATATAATTTTAGTACAAATTTTTATAATAAAAAGCAAATAAATTTATTTCAGATTAAAATCTAAAAAAAATTTCATCATAATTACTAATAAATACGTAACAGCAGTTACAGTCATAATTTTCGGGTAACCGTAGGAATGCGAATTTAGATAATATATATCTACATATCATAGATACTAAAATGTTCTCCCGTACTACCATCTGTCATTTCGAATTGCTAACTCATTTAACTCATGCATATCAAATCGTGGGCAGGGTACGGCTTATGCAAGAAATGGGTAGTAACAGTAATATAATTTGGATAGGTAGAGTCCTGTGGGACATTTTGTTCTCTCTCTCTCTCTCTCTCCGTATATATATATATACGCATATATATTATTCTCTTACTCTCTTTTTCTGATGCTGTTGCTTATTTATATCTCCCTTATCAGAATGCTATGAACGATATACATATCTAAATATTGTGACGAACTGGGACGAATTGACGAAAAATCTTTTGCTCAGTTATCGAAGTTCTGACAAAAAAGAAATATTTTTCATTTCTTTATGAGGTGAAAAATAAAGATATTTTAATATTTTAAATGAAAGAATGTATCAAATTATAGATAATGTTTTCTATTTCGTGTCCATTTATTTGATTAAAATTTGTTAAATATAAACTTAACTATTTTGAACATAAATTATTTTTCAGTATATTCTCTAATTCAATTTCATTTATAATCACATAGAACTATTACAAATATATACATTTTTAATATTTTATATATTCTTTTATATATTCGTTAATATAAAAAATATATTTATTATCCGCTTTTACTGATTTTTTGAAATAACATAGAATAATAATACTTTTTATATTAAAGATATAAAAATTATTAAAAAATTATTTATCATCAAATAAATATTAAAATTTCCTATCTTGTAGTATTATAAGTAACTTTATTGAGTATTAAATTGTAACATGCATTAAAATATTAATTTTTAACTTTCAACTATTTAATTATAATAAAAAAATATACATATAAATATTATAATTACTTAAAAAATAAATTTATAAAATAATATCGAAAAATATTTTATTAAAAAATTTACTAAAGATAAATCTTAGATAATTTTTATTATATTCATTATTAATCAGTAATTCTTTTTCTTCAATAGAAGGAAATTTAATAACGGTTTAAGTACGGTTATTAAATGTATTCAATTATATTTTAAAATGTTATTAATATTGAATATATTTTGATTGTTAATAATATTGTTAAAAAATATGGTATATAAAATCTATATTATATCTATAATTAATGTATCAATATAATATAAAAGTTGTACGAACAAATTTTTTCTGTGTTAATCGATAAGATTGCTGGTTTTTATCATCGTATATTAGCTCTTACGTAGTTAATCCTGTTACCGAGATCAAGAACATTGAGAAAACGAAGGCCTTGTTATTGTCCACCCTCTTGTAAATCCTGAGAGACTAAAAACTTTAGGTACCTGAGCCGAATTCGACCACCAAAACACAGAAATATATATATATATATATATATATATTATATCGCTTCTCTATATCTTTTTATTTATTTTACTACATTAATAAATATTTTAAGTAAGAAAATGGAAATTGATAATTTATTTCTGTTGAAATAATGCTTTATTATTTTATCATTAATTAAAATAATTACGTGCACTTACATACAACTTACTGTCGATACGATTATACTTTAATTTATTAAATAACTCTTATTGAGCTCTTTTATAAATAATTCGAAAGATATTTTATTTTACAAAATCGAAGTTAAATGTATTTCAGTAATTGTATATTTAGCAATCAAAGTGTCTCGCCATATTTTATTTGAGTAATGAAGATTATGTTTTTCAAGTAATGAAAACACTGAATTAAAACTATAAAATAATGAATCTGAAATATATTGTTGAACTTAAAAAATCACCGATAAGAATACTTATGAATTTAGAATATAAGGCTAATCCAATAATTTGAAGGTGTAATGTCTTCATTTGTAAAAGATTGATTTACTCAATTATCTATCTTTTATTTTATAAATATTTTTATAATACTTCAATATAACTTTATTCATAAGAAAATATTCTTTTTTATTTAATTTAAAAATTTAATTTTTTTAACATAATATATTTTTAAAATAGTTTAATTAATTTTGTATTATTAATTTTACTTTTTATATTTTTAGAATAATATTATTTTATATATTCATTTTAACTTCTTATTATTAATAAATGATTATTCATTAAATAAAACATTTCGTTGAAATTAAATTAAAATTTAATTCCCAAAAAATTATAATGAATAAACTACAGTTTTCTTTTATAAATAAATGGTTATAATATTAATATAATAAAATAAATAAGACTAGCAGTAGAGAATAAAGTATATAGATAAAATCTATATGTTTTGTAACATTATAGGTGACTGGAAAATAATTATTAAATCTAAGTTTTATAAAAAGTAACCATACTTTTAATTTTATAAAAATAACAAAACTGATTCATGTGCACAAAAGTGCAATAACTTAAAATAAAATTCTGTTGCATTTGATGTCACAAAAAAGTATATTTTTTACTCGGTATCAGCAAAAGTCGTAGTAATAGTAGATTTATTAATTTAAAAATTTGAATCAAAGTTTATAAATTTTGAAATAATAATAATATCTTTGGCACAGCGTGGCGTCGGGATCTTGCTTTGAGATGCAACAGTCTATATGATTGTTGAAGTTTAGCGAGCTACAAGTTTTAGTCTTATTGGGTTCTGTTCTACTCAGTCGATAAAGCCAAATTTGCCTGCATTTAACGTAATAAAATTTGACTTTTAGGTTCCTTTATTCCTTTATAAATTATTCTGATCTTGGTTATTGTAGAATATAGGTTTCTGATGAACTTCTATGCTGATGTTTCCTTCGAAGTGATTTATTTAAAAATATTTTTAAGTCATTGTAAATTACATTTATATAATAAAATAGTGTCATTTCTATCAGTACAAGGTAAAATATTAGACAAGTATTCAATCATAAATTTTATTGATAAAAAAACCAATCACTGATCATATAAAACATTAATAAAATACATTATTATAATAAAATTAATTAATACTAAATTCTCTATTAAAAATCTTAATGATTATATGGATCACAACAAATTTTTTATGCATGCGTTAAAGATTTTATTATGTTTCTCATTATATATAATGAGATTAAAAGAATAATATTTCTTATGAACTGTATTTTTATTTCAAAGCATTATAGTAAAATTTTATTTTCTTCAAACTTTTTTTCCGTAATAAACATGATAATAAAAATCAGAAAAAGATATAGTTTATGAGATGTCATTGTAAGTGTAATTAGAAAAATGATTTCTTTGAAATCGTTTAATAAAATAGTATTATTTTGTTATATTACGAATAAAATTACATATTCATATTCAGTTATTTATAAATATTCAAATTTTTATATTTGATTGGAGTAAATATTAATAACAAGAAAAACAATAGTTTTAATTGTTTGTCATTTTTTTTTTTATAATAATATAATTATTTAATTTTAAAGATAATTTAAACAAAATTTTCATTATATAATGTTTTATGAACTGTACAATACAATCACTGGGTTTGCGCTATAATGCCGAAAATATATATGAAAAAAGAACGCATAAATATAAAGAGAATTCCGATGGATATTCCGTTGGAAACTGAAAATCATAGATTCAACTTTTACTCAATTAAAGCAACGTAACACTTTTTTTTTTATCTTTTTTAATGTTTTTAATATTAATAAATACATTATCAATACAGATGCAGGCTTGAAGAATTTTACATTTCAAAATATCAATCATATAGAATATTAAAATTAATAAACGTTGTTTAATTTACATAAAAAAAATTTAATTAATATTTAAAATTAATTATCTAGAATTAAAAGTATGAAAAGCGAATTTTAATCCGTATTATATAAGACATTTTTGTAAATATAAATTTTATTATTTTTTTTTAATTTTCATGAAACGAGTTTTTAGCGATTTACATAACTTTCAAACCTGAAAGTTATAATTCGCAATTTTATAAAAATAATAAATATTTTAATTATTTGTTTTTCAAAAATGATACATTTTGATCGTGTATTTTTATCCATGATAAATCATGAAAGGGAATATAAAGGCAGCACTTTCAACAGATGGCTTGAATCTCAGACCTCAGGCGCGTAAGCTCGTTCTCTACTCGACGATTTTTTGCCCAGGGCAAGCAACCAATGGAAAAGTTACAGCCCGAGTGCTTCGTCTTGTTTTTTGGTTTCGTATATGTTCCTTACGAATTAAAAAAAAGAACAAAGAAAGCTTAGATTTACACTATAACCACCCATACAGCTATTTTCCTACTTTCAAAGTTGCTCAAAAGTACTAAACTAGTTTGATCTAAAAAATGATTAGATAGATGTTTTATTCATATAAAATCAAATACAAAAGTATAATCTTACAGAAATAAAAAAAATTATTTTGTTATAATACAAAATTTATTTTTATTTTTTAACAAAATTAATAATAAATACTACACAGTATCAATAATTAATTAACGATTTTATTAGTTTGTAATTAAATTAGACCGGGACTTATCTACCTATCTTTTGTTTCACTTTTAATTTAATTGATGTAACTTCTTCAACTTCAATTATGTAAAAGCACATGGAAATTATTTACACGTTTTACATATTTATATTAAATAAAGATGTTTATATTTTTAATAAATTATATGTAGTTTAAATTTATTGAATATTAAAAAATAAATGCTCAATTTGAAACAATCCTTGAATTAATTATGAAATTGTTAGAATTAATAAAAATTGTGAGCACCTATTACCAATTAGAAAAAATTCTTTTACCATTTAGTTTTCTGCTATAAATATAAAGAAATAAAACACAAGGACAAGGTTAAAACAATCATTTTTTCTCGTTTTTAATATATAATGTAAATAAATGTGAAAATTTGAGTACTTATAAAGTAACTGTATAAATATTCTTGTAATTTTATAATATAATCAAATAATACTGTTATAGTAAATATTTATAAAATATTTATAAAAAAATTGTTTATATTTATAAAATATTTATAAAAAAAAAATTTCTAATTATACTTTTACTTTGTGAACATTTCGCAAAGTATATTATTTTCTAATTCTCATTGTTTGTTTATTATTTTAAAAAATTGGAAGAAAAATTAAACAGAAAATTAATTGAATATATGATTTTAAATTAAATTTTAAATTAAATCTTTTTATTCAAGTTGATAGAGGTGTATAAGAAAAAAATCGAACAAATAAGTAAAGAGAACTTTCATACATCATCGTCATCATAAGTTTTATAGAAGAAAACCCATTCTTCTGATGCTAGCTTTTTTTTGCTTTTGTAGTCACCATTACTAATGTATTCTTTCCATCCTATGTAAAAATAAAATAAAATGAGAGAGAAAAAGATCATATATAAGACCAAATAATTATCTGTGAAATAAACTCGACAATTTCATACCAAAGAAAACTGCTATACATTTTTTCCATCAGGAACCAATAGATTGATAACAATTAATTTAAAAGATAAAGCCTGTAAAAATGCGCATAGATTCATTTGTTTATTGTATTATGCAAAATTAAAATTCAGAACATGATATTTTTCTTAACAACACTCTTTATATTCGGTTATTTTACTAGTAATATTGCTGTTATATATAAATATACTTCAAAATTGACGTAGAATAATAATAGTTCATGCATAGATAGTTTAGTTCGATGCTAACGTGCACAAATTAATATATCTAAAAAATATTCTTTTTTAATTTTGAAATAATTAGATAATTGTTATATATATTCAAGCACACACACATTCGTGTGTATATATATATACACAAAACTATTTAAATTAGACTTTATTTTATTTGACTCTCTTTGAAAGCTAAAACACCGGGAAAATAATTATTTAATATTTAAATAGTTTAATAAGATAAATTTTGTGAATAAATTGAATATTTTTATAATTAAAATAACTGAATTGTATTTATGTTGAAATATAATTTTGAAAAAACTCAATTAAGAAAACTGAAATAGATGTAGATAAGAATCTTTAAATTAACATTATAACATATAAATAATAGCAATTAATTTTTATTCAGAAAAAAATAATTTTTTAAATAATTTTTACCGTTACAATTTATTATTTTATATATTAATATTTACATAGAAATTAAAAATTTGCTCATAAATTTATATTAAAAGTGAAACATTGTTTTTATAATTTTTTTATTCTTATTTGTAATACGTTTAAAATATAGAAAACCAAATGTGTGTACATAAATTTAATAAATCTAAGTATTTATTATGGAATCTAAATAAATTTTTTCGATACTGGAAAGGAAGGAAGACATAAGTTTTATCTTATCATACTTTTCAGTTCTCGTGAATCATACGTACAGTATAGTTTATAATGAAGACTCGCGCCATGTGGTATGCCAAACCACCAATTTCAATTCTCCATTGTTATCATTTATTAGAGGCATCAACGCAACACTGGTATACTTTTACCCTAACGCCTTAGGGTACTCGCGTAAAAGAAAAAAATAAATATTGCAATGATAATGAGAAAAATCTCTGACTTAGTAAAGTACATAATATATTCGCTAGTATAAGCCAGAATATAATTTTTAGTATATTCAACTAGATCTAGCACTAAATTAAAATATTTAAAAAAATTATTTATGACATATATTCTGTACATATTTATTCAATGTGGAGAACAGGAGAAACTTTGTTAATCTTTAAATAAGAAACCGTAAACAAATTTTTATATTGCGTGAAATATATAAATTCTCAAATGTTTTTGAATATTTAATTTAATACAAATTTATTTTAAAAAGTGTCAATAATGTAATAACGCAATTTTATTGAAAATTATTTGTCTAGGTGTAATGATTCAAATTTCGATATTATATTTTACTAGACATAAAATATTAAATTAATTTTTTTATTTAAGGAAATACTTAAAGTTTATTGCAGTGAAGAATTACGTAAAAGTAAAAGAGCAATTAGAATTACATAAATTAGCTTATATTTTTATGTAATACTATATGAAAATTAAAATATATAAGAAATTCTTATTTTGGAAATTAGTTTTGGTTTTACTATATTCTATTTTACAGAGAAACTGAAAGTTTTAAAAGATTTATATATATGTATATATATATAAATATATATATATATATTTGAATCTTATAAATAGATGCACATGTGTCCAATCGTTCAAAAAATTTTCAAATTGAATAATTTAAGAATACTTATGAAGTCACCTTAAAAACTTTTCTTAGAGAAACAGAGAGATGAATGGAGAAATAGAAAAAAAGCGCGCGCGCACACACACACACATAGAGAGAGAGAGAGAGTCTCAGCTAAAACACGCAACTATAATTGGATCCTCAAAGAGACAATTCCTCGTGGTGAATTCAGAGGGTTCAATCGCGTCGGCATCATTTGGCTGCTTCGTGGCTTGTCAGAGCGGTACGTCAATTGTAGAGCAGGCTACCCATATCCGTGTGCACTGTCGAAGCATAAACAATGCTAGTATCTGGCGTCGGAACGAGGCTTCGGTGGCCACTTGGCACGTAGCAGACCAACCCCATCCAATTACCGTTACGGCGCCTTCCTTGAAACGTTCGCGGGGGATCGACTGCTGCGCAATCGTTACGCGCGTATACTCCAACGCCATTGTTCGCAGAACGTGATTGCAGTCATTGTTTATTCTTCGCTTTCTTAATCTGTTAAAATAGATGTGATGCGTCGATTTCCAGAACCGATTAACGAATTTCCTAGAAATCTTTATCAATATCATATTTTACGGAGATTATTGTAAATATATGCGTACCTAATTCGTGAATATTTATATTTACTGCTTCTTCATGCAATGATTGAATTTAAAAAATTTTCGAAAAAAATTAATTTATTATATATATATATAATTAAAGTATACAATTAAAGTATTAAATTATTAATTAAATTATAAAATTAAGTTATACATTTAGTTAAATATTACAATATTGTACTTTTATTATAAAGTTATATCTTATTTAATAAATATAACATCTTATATTTTTTATAAAAAATAAAATAAATAAGGTATGCATACATTTTTTTCAAGTCCCTAACGTTTAAAATGTTTAAATTGTATCAATATTCTTTTCCTTTTTGTTTTTTCATTAATTATGTATTTTTATTTACTCTGAAATTCATTTCTATTTATAATTATGGAATAAAATCTGATTGTTTATCTAAAATCATATTTATTTTTATATTATTTTTTTAAACCTTTAAAAACATTTTATAAATTTATATTAAGTAATTTGAATACGTTTATAAAAGAATGTTTAGAAAACGCAATTTTTGATTGCAGCTTTTTTACATTAATTTATTCTATTATTATAATTGTACAAGTCTATATATTTGATTATTACAAAAACAAGAAAGAGATGATTTTCAAAAACTATAATTGTTTAATATTTATCATTCAGTTGGTTGTTTTAACAATCTATTTTCATTTATTATAAATATATTTATTTTTAACGAATATATAAATACGCAACAGTTAAAATTTAAGATACAGTAGTGAAAGTATTACACAATACATTAGATTAAAAAATATTTATCCTTTCAAATACTAATAATGCTCCTATATTTTTCTTCTACCTTTTAATATATTATAGAAACAAACGATAAATAATTTGCTTATCTTTGAATTAAATACTAAATTTAGTTATATTTAATTAATACTAAATTCAATACTATGATATTTATTTAAACGATTATTTGGTTAATGTTCATTGAACATAGAAAATTTTATTCACATTAAATACAACATATTGACAACTAAAAAAATAATTCTAACAATATTTTGTATTAAAAAGAAAACTTGAAAAAATTAGAGGAACTATTTTATTTCTATTTTTTACTTTTATATAAAATAAAAAAATACAAATCTGTTATCTTTTTGGTGCAAGTACCATCAAATATTATAATATTTTTATTAAACTATATACAAAACATATTATAAAAACAATGTAATTAAATGTAATTAAAAATTTTAATATCTATTGAAATTTAAAAAATTTGCTTCTTATATTAGTTTCATCATTATAGGATAACTTTATATGATGTGTTTTTATATATTATTTAAAATAAAAATCAGTGAAATATTTAATTTAAATAATTAATAGCAGTAAATACAAATATTTTTCTATAATTTTACGAAAAAATAATTAATACCTAAACAACTTAATTTAAAATTAAATATTTGGATATTAATTATTTTTGAAATTATAGTAAGTCTTACACGATAAATTTTTATAAAAATATAAATTTTAACATATGCAAACATTTTTTTAAGTGAATTCAATTTAATTTTAACTAATAATACTACAGATTCTTATTATTATTATTATTACTATTATTATTATTATTATTATTATTATTATTATTATTATTACTAATATTATTATTCTTATTAATATTAATTAATATCATGCAGACATTGTTTTGCTATTTATTTTAAAGTTGTTTTTTTTTGTAGTTATTAATTAAATAGTGTTACAGAAAAATATCATGTTGCCATAGTCATACAAGATTTTTTCCTATTCTATACTTACTAAAAAGTAGCTTATATACATAGCAGATATAAATAGAATAAACAAGAATGAATTACACAATGAAACGATATTAGAAGAGAAAATATAATATCGCGAAAATGACTTTTCAATCAGTGTAAAATGTATTGAAAAGTGAGAAATGTAAAAAAACGTGAGGTTATTATTTGTTGCAGTAAGTTATTATGCGCATCAGACATGCAGTTTTCAATACTCATCTAAAAAACTTTTCTATTCAATATGAATACGTGTTACTAATTTTCATGTTTCTGTAGGATCTCCAACTATTTACTAATCATCTGCATTAAAATTAATTTCGTGTAGATAAGAATTGATTTTTTAAATTAATGAACTTGCTAACATTTAATATATCATAAGTATTTAAAATCAATTTTTTTAAATTAAACCTTAACAAGAAATTATTGCTGTATCGTAATTGATATAATTCGTTATATAAAAATAATTTGAATTAATTTCAATACGTTAAATGCAATTGATATAAATATTTATTTCGTTTTTTTGGCGCCAGAATATTATAAGATATTTTATATTTTTAAATTGGTATTTTCGTTTCTAACAAAAATTGATTTCTGAGATTATTTTAATATTATAAACTTGATTGGTTATAAAATTGATTTTTCTACATTTAGAACTAATTATTAAAAAAATTATTTTAAAATTTTTACTATTAATTAATTTCAAATTTAATTCATTTATTTATAACATTATTCAAGTCTAAGAAAAGCATTTTGTTGCAGTTTGTATATTTCGTAATTTCATGCACAGAAATTTTCATATGAACACTTATTCGTAAAGTTGTATTATTAATACATAATAAATTTAAATAATTTAAAACAATTATTTCTAACAATACTTTATGATACATAAAATATGTATATTTTAGAACTCCGATAATATGTAATAAAGTGTTCATTGTTTTAATCGCAGAAAAATTATATCTTATTACTTTATAAATGCGTTCAGCATTCAGTTTTTGTAACTAAGCATAACACGATATACAAAAAAAGTTCATTATATTGAACATGCGTAACTAAATTAATTTAGTCTCGAACCAAAATTTTTTTCGATCTCAAGATCTATTCCTTACATGTAATTTTTCCTCCTTTACTTATTTTCTCTCATAGTGTTTCCCTTTTGCCTGAGGCTAAAATGGTGTATTATGCGTTCTTATAGAATAAAGATCCTTTGACAAAATCATCCCTTGGGAAATACTTTAGGGACGCCTATTTGGCCATCAGGAAATGAGGAAATCGCGTTATAATATTGTATTATTATAAAGACAACCTCTACCAAGAAATATTACTGATAACCAAAGTTTGGACAATACTTTTAAATATGCTATACATGTTGTTTTTTTCTACCGTAAAAATAAAATTTACTGTTAATAATATCGGATATTAAAATTGTATTAATAATTAAAAAAAATTTTTATTTCTCCTTTATATATTATCTATTTAAATATAAATTAAGTTTGTGTTTAATTATGCAATTAATTAAGTTACAATTTATTTTATTTTTTACATAAAACTAAAATTTATATTAATAAAAGACTATTAATAATTTCAATTTATGGAATAAATCAAATATAATGAAAACAATGCATTTAAATTTAAACACAGCTATAATATAGTATTCTATAATATTAGCTTCAAGATAAATCATGAAAAGATATCAATTTTTTCATGACGTACTTATGTATTCTTCCTGCTCATATTAGATATAATGTGCTGAATTTCAAATCAATATATAATTGAAAAATGATTAAAGTATTATCAATAATAATTCGATAATAATTCAATTTTATTAAAATTTAGCACAACATAATTATCACTTTGTTTGGCCATGTGTCATTGATGATTCAATTGTCAACCTAAATTACAAGTAATCATATTTTAATGCGAAGTTTTAGTCCATATGGTGAGCTCGTCATTACCGTCAATCGTACGTTTTTAAATTGCATAAGACTTAAAGTCCACGATAGCACGTAATTTTTAAGTACCGAGTGCATGGTTGCTACGGAATGAATTCCCAGATTCAAATGCGCGCTGAGGCCGCGTTGAATTTTCGAGTTTAGGTTCAATTTATCTATAGTATATCTATAGTATACTCACTTGATTCGTGGTCACTTAGTGAGTTCTGTTTATTTACTACCTGTAGTTATTAATCGTGCTGTTGCATTTCGAAATAATCTTTTCTTTGCTAGTTTTTCTTGGTTAAAATATGCTAATCACATTAATTACATAAAAATTATACAATTTTATATAATTGTTTATTTTTTATTTGAGCTTTTTATTTCAGTTTTAAATTACAAAAAAGATAAAAATTTTGTTTTTATATTCTGTAATTTAAAAATATTGTTTAATACAAAATTTATGAACAATTAGTTTTTTTTGTTCAAATAATTTTTACTCTATAAAAATATTTTTTTTAATATTAAAAAAAGAGAATTCAAAAAGTTTAATTTTGTAATTTAAAATTAAATTTATGCAATGATATCGAAAAAACTAAGATTAATACTTTCATGTAAATAAAATGACTGTTATTGGATTTTTAATATTTAATTTCAATATTCAATAATGTATTTTAATTTAAAGTAGCTATAAATATTTCTATCATGTTAAAAAAAATAATTTTTTAAAAAATTATTTAAAAAAAAATTGCTATTACATTGTTATTTACATTAAAATAAATTGATTACAAAAAATTAAATGATATTAATTTTATTAAGTATGAGATGTTTCCAAAAAAATTTGATGCATAAGAAGTTTCGTATGAAGTTTCTGAATTTAGAAAAGGATAAATTAATCCAAAAATTTGTAGATAATAAAAAGAAATAAAATAAAGATTCATGTTAGAATAATTAAAAAGTTATGTTCGAGGCAATTACAAAATTTTTGAGTTACAAATTTTTTGTCATAAATGTAGAAAAAGGTAATTTTTTGTCGATATAGTAGAGAAAAATTATATTACATTAAGTTAACCACAATATAAAAAAAAGATCAGGAACAAAAGAGGCGACGAATAAGCCGAATGTCTCCCCAAAAGGAAAGGATAAGTTAAAGGAAGATATTAAAGAAGTAGAGCAGTTGATAGATTAATCAATTTTGTACAGGTTCTTGGACTTAGTAGCAAGGATATGACATGTCGATGTAGCAAAAGTGAGTGTAGAGATAATAGAATGACCAAAAGAAGAAGTAGACAGAATGTAAAAGTTAACAGAAAAGAAAAAAGAATGAAGGACAATGAGAAAGAAATGGAACAAATGAAGAATTGGTTAAACAAGATAAAAAGGGAGTTTATTGAAGAAAGTTAGAAGATTAAAAAAAAAATCAAATGAATAATATAAAAGATGGAAATGCAATATAATTTTAAAAAATAATTATTAAGAGAACACCATGTGCCTCGGTGTAAGCCATTTCATTGTGTAGTTGTCTCACTCCTTTTTTAAGTAACCGTACAATAGCTTCATTATTTTATGATATCAATCTTTATTTCGTGTCGCATGTTTTTTCTAGTGTTCCAGTTATTTTTACGTAATTAGATATTTTTCTATGCAATCAATTGTCTGTACGCATTTCAATTACTTTTACAGGGTCCTATAGCATTTATGTATTCTATCTGTTTGCTGGTATTATAGTTCAGATTAGATTTAATTATTGTACTTTATATGAAATTCAAATTTGAAAGTAACTATCTATATAAATAAGCTAACTCATTTAATAATACATATAAATATAGTTGTGTTATTTATTTTAAATCATACTCATCCACGAACATCACCCACATTTTTTTCATATAATTCTAATACTAATCAAGTAATAAATTGACAACAATATAGTGATAAGAATATTCAGTAGAGACGAAAAACAAGTCAAGAAAAAAAGAGAAAATAAATTATAGATAATATAAATTAAAACATAAAAACCAATGTACGCCAAATTCTCAAAAACAAACTAAAACACACTTTTTATATTTCCACAATCAGATCAGCGTATACAAAAATATTTTATAATAATTGATTCACGATGCTTTGATATTTACTGATTCATTAAGACAGGCTTTTCTTTATGTGCATTTCTCGCCCACGTGACGTATGCACTATGAAACAGAGTTCATCGACAGTTCGTCAATGTAGGAACATTTGCTGCATAACAAATGTGGATTTGCATTTTCGCGTAAAAGATCACGCAAATACAACAAAATCCAGTGCCGGTCAGTCACTCCCTTATATACCCATGACTATTAAATACGAATCCAGGTCTTAGAATTAGATAATGTAGACAAATGTTCGGTGCCGTATCGTTAACGATTATCGCGTGATAATTCGAACTAGAGATAGATAAATAGAAATAAAGAGTGTAAATATGCTAAATGAAAATCGACTAGAGCTCACGTCTACATTTCCGAGATTCTAAATTGTATGACATCTAACCAGAATTACACTTAACTCAGATCGCACATTGTCTGAACGAACCAAATTTTACACACATTTGTATCTTCAAAATTGGAGATTTTATATCACCCCGAGAATTTCACTGTGCCCAGTTGGTTATTCTATAAGTCTAGCTTTCTTATACATTTTCTAGCAAATTTTAATTTAAAATACAAAGATGAAACGGATTTCTACGCTATATGGAACTCCGAGCATAGAACAGGAAGATAGAGATAGATGTAGGAAAGAATAAAAAGCCGACTGAAAGACAGAGAGAGAGAGAGAGAGAGAGAGAGAGAGAGAGAGAGAGAAATAGGGCACTTCTAAAAAAGATTGATAATAAAATGTGAAAATTTTAGTTTTTGATTTTGTCTTGTAAATATCACCAAAATGATTGGTTTTAGAAACTATATGTAACTTTCTATATCTACAAACATTTATCGTTGGAGACATAATTCCTTGCTTATAATTCAGTCAGGTTTAATTTTCATAATTAAATGTTATCCGTTACTAAAGATGGAACTCTAAGTTTTAAATCAAGAAATAAAAATAGAAACCCACTTAAGGAAATAATATAAAATAAGAAAAATTTCTTTCTGTTTAAGTAATTGATTAATTAAGATGATGATGTAGTATGAAATAAAAACTTTAACAACAGGTCAACAGTAACAATTTTGTAAAATAACTTAGTAAAATGAAAATATGCAGAAAAAATATATTGTATTATGGTAAAATGTATAAAAGAAGCAAAGTGTTTATGAAAAGAAAAAAAGAAAAAAAGGGATAGAAATGATGATACTAAGTAGATATAAAGTCTGTAATAAAACAACAACGAATACAAAGTGGATGGTAGAAGAAAATAGATAGAATTCAGAGAATGTTTTATATATTGATATATATATTTATAAACCTACAGATTACCGATATTCTATTTTGTTTAAATGGAAAAAGGTTAGAAGAAGGCAAAATTTATATAATATAAAAACAATATTAGAAATGAATAGGTAAGAAATGGGAAAGAATATAAATTTTTGTTAAATATATATTTAAGCAACGATGCACATAAAATATTTATTAAAAAATATTTATTAAAAGGTATGCTAGACGTTGACATCATTTTTTTCCGAACGCGGCTTATTGTACAAACAACGGTTTTGGCTATTCGGTCCGCGCGTAACGTTATTCAACAGCTCGTGCATTCTCCGTAATACATCTACTATTTTATTATAATAATTTTCTATTATAATATTATTATTATTAGGTTACGACTTCAGGCATCATCTTATCAATAACAGGCTCAGTAGTAAAAAAGACTTAGTCACAATAGAGGCGTACTGCAGAAAATAACTTGAACATATTTTATAACTGTATGTATTCACATTAAGTATATTATTATTGTTAATAATTTATTGTTGCATATCTCTATTATATTTAATATTAATATCGTGTAGTCTGTGTTTATGCTTTATAATTCTTTTTTTTGTATTGCTTGAATAAATTTACTTATTACATATATGTATAAACGTATTATAACATTATTTAACAAGATAAATAAATATTATATATTATAAAATAGTTAAGGCTTTTGAATTGCAAATTATATTATGAGGGGATGAGTTACAAATGACTAATAAAAAGAATTAAAAGCAGTAAAAAAACGTTTAAAGAATAGAGAAAAAAGTGTATGAGTAAAAGTAGTTGTTTAAAAGGAATTATTAATTATGAGGATTATGAGCAGACTCTTTCATTCTTCCACTTTTCACAAATGAATATTGCATGAAGAGCATCATCTTTTAAGGATCTGAAGTACTGATATTGTGGATCCATGGTTTAACTCATTTTATGCAGATGTGCACGGCAGTATCCATGGGCAGTTCGCATCTTGGTAAGTTATAAGTTCATCTCTCCATGTCATTAACCATGAAAACAGTTGACCTATAAGTCGAGCTGTCTACCTTCTGCTGTTCGTTCTATCGCATTGATTTCGTCACTTGAGTATTGTTTACTATTTAGCTTTTCTTATAATTTCGATTTGATTGAGCTTCACCAAGTTTTGATATACGGACTGCCACTCAAGAGCTACGAAGTTGATGAGTGTGAACGCTAATACCAGGTAGTAGTAACCGGTACTACCAGAGTTGCAGATTCCGAGAAATTCTTCACTCGGTGTGTAGATCTCCATTTTATCGCCAAAAGTCGTTTGCGGTACTTTTCGTAACATAGAGCTCACCAGCCTATATCTCTGAGTCATATATTATAAACTCAGCTGTATGCACTAAGAATCGCCTAAGACCAGGGTCAACAATCCTCAACGTTACCCATCACTCCACTCAGGGTTATCGTCATTGCAGCCGGTTTTATCTGCTGCGTTACGTATCTGATCTCAAAAGGCGAGTTTAGAATCAAGCGTCATTCATAAATATTCGATCGACCCTTTTCAATGTTTTAAAGTTTTCTTTACTTCGAAAAACTACATTTTTGGGATATGTCACTTTATAAGCAGCATGATATGAGCCTCTACTAATTATAACTCATACTGTTGCATCTAAGACGGACACGAAGCATTACCTGGTCTAGTCGCATCTGTTTAAATCTGTAGTCCTGGCAATGATGGTAACTGTCACATCAAGCATCCCATCATAGAAACTATTCTTAGATCAGAGCCCAGTATCGAGCTTGACATGTCTTCTAAAACCAATCACTGTGTCACGCGTAATGTAGCGCTCTTTCAAATATATCAAGTATATCTTTAAGTAAAATATAACACAGAATTTTTTTGTAAGATTATTTATTTGTATTTTAAATATATGAATCGTATATCACAAGTCATAAGCTAAGCTTTAGCTATATGACAATTCACATTTGTGCCGAATAAAAGATTACAGATCTCAGGCACGTTCCACTCGTTATATTACTTTGTAATTTACTTTGTATATTACCTCAACAAAGGATCATATCGGCTAAGTATAATAAAGACTAAGACCATTAGAAGTAATGTAAAACCATCATAAATTTTATTTCCAATGAAAGGAGACTAGGATACTTGTATGACAAGAAAAGTGGATAATCAGCAGGTGTAACGACGTATTAACGACGTAAATAAGCAATTGTTCCTTGGTTCGGTCATTCAAATTTTTGGTTATTTATGATAGCTGAAATATAATTAAAGAAAATACACAGGTTTTTTAAATTTCTACTTTATTGTTTGTAAAACATTGATCCATCTCAGAGTTGAGGGTTTTAATTAATAATGTCAGCAGAAGACAGATTGGGTGAGAAAAATCGTTTCCGCTTACCACGATCATACTATTTTAACTACTTCCTGGACCGCTTCTATAGTTTGCTTATCTAAAAGCTAAGTTGATTTTCAGAGAAGCGACTATCTGCAGTGCTATGTGTAATCGAGGTTTAATAATATTTTTCAGTAATTTTCCGTAAATGTCCAGCATGCACAGCGGGGGTAGTATGTCGTTACACCTGCTGATTATCCACTTTTCTTGTCATACAAGTATTCTAGTCTCCTTTCATTGGGAATAAAAACACCGCTCATAGAGAGAAGAGGCTCAGGGTGACTGCAGGCAACTGACTTTATTAACTCAAGCGATGTACCATCTATGACAACTGCCTTCTTATTCTTCATTGTTTTTGTAGCTATTCCTAATTCCTTAAGTGGTAGAGGGGGGATGCACGTTTTTGTTTTCCTTAGACAGGGGTTCTAGGTCATCTTAATGTTTTGGATGGATAAAGAAAAGATCATGGATGACCTTTTAGAACTTATGTGTGCTCATAGGACGTTTCTTGCGAACGCTTCCATTTTGTGCATTGCGATTGTGTATTCCATTTTTTCTACGAGTTTCTGTTCAAATATTTTTTTAACTCTTCAAATCGTTGAAAGAGCACTACCAAGGATTTTCTTCGCTTGTTAATAATCAGCGATTGTTAACATAGTAACGTGATCTAGTTTTTGGCTCTGAGCTATGCGTGGTGACATGTGGCATGCTCGCCTTAACTCCGTAAATTCGTCTGTCCGCGAATGTAAAGGGCGTCCTCAGATGACCATCTTTTCCCGTGGTACCAGTTCCTAACAAACCTGTAGGATAGTACGTATTATCGCAGCCACAACTAGTTTTATCTGTTCGGAGGCGTCGTTTGTATGAAATATTCCAATCAACACTTTTGACCACATTCGAGAGCCGGACATAATTTTTTAATGAGTTGATCATCTTTTTTTGTGCATCTCCGGTATACAGTAAATGTAAATATACTGGTGATCGTTGAATTTATAGTCTTCGACCACCTGCTATTTTCACACTCGGGTAAAAAGTTTTTTGTGCCTTCAGGGATATGTCGATGGTCTCTCTGCATCAATATCTCCCATAGATTGACATCGAACCGGTGTTTAATATCATTACTCCGTTTGTGTATACTATATTCATGACACATTTTATTCTGGAGTGTAGCCCATTTTTCCCCAATTTTATGGCGTTCACGTTAAAATATATCGTCATAATGAGCTCGTCCTCCATCTATCTTATCTCATCTTCTAAAAAATCTAGCTTACACTGGAAAACCCTGATGTTCTTATTTATAAATGTAGTAACTATCTTTGTACATTAGCTGTTATTTTACACTAATAATGCCTCACCAATACGTATCTGATAACGTATTAATGGCTCTTCACTCGAAAATGGTGAGGATTGAAAATCCATATGGCTAGTCAATAAGTCATGGTAACATCATTCTAAGTCTTGATACTGTTCATTAATGAAGACTAAGTAAACATTTTTCTTTTTCTCGAGACGTATTTGAAACAACGATAATAATAACAACATAACAATAACAATAACAACAACAACAATAATAATAATAACAAAAACAACAACAATAAAAACGATAAAAATAATAATAATGTTGAAATAAAACTCTGCGGGTATTTTGCAATATAATTATTTATTTAATATGAGTGAAAAATACAGTTTTACTATACGTAAATTTTACAAGTGTAAAGTTACAATCGATATAAAAAACTGAACTGACAGTATGTGTGTATTCTTACCTATGCATAATTACACAGGCTTGCAATAAACATTCGATCCACACTTAAGCAGCACATGTTGTTTATGCAAGCCATAACACTCATAAATTCAAACCAATTGAACTTTGAGTACATTTGAGTGAAATGTCATCGTGCGAAGGGTTTCAGATACAACTCGTATTTAAGGCGCTATCGTAAAATATTTGGGGTATGGTCAAGAACATAGTTTAAAATTACATTACCAACAAAAAATAATAATAATAATTCAGTAGTAAATAATGATACATCACAAAGATATTTTATTACCATTTAATATGAAATTAATATTAAAATATTTTATTACAGAATATAATTTTTAATTCAAACTATGTATATATATATAATTGTATTAATATTTCTCCGGAATTATAGATGAAAAATTTTTTATTCTATTCATACTAGAAATTAAAAACTGTTAAGCAATGTTTAAATTGAAATTAACACTTTTACTTCTCAATTAATTTGGCATCAAAATTATTAATATTAATATGATAATACTGTTTTAGTTTTTTATTGCTGTTAAGAAAATTAATATTCTTGAAATTATCAAAGCTCAGAAAAATTATAATACATAAATAATTGTGAATATTTATTTTTAGGTTAGATCCCATTTAAACTTAGTCATTTTTTAAGATCCATTTTAATAAAAAATGTCACATAAATTTATGGCTATATAATAATCATAGTAACATATATCTTCTTTTATGTGCACTATTTATATTAAAGTTATCATTAAAGTTTATTACTTAATTTTCAAGTGTACTACATGATAAGTATTATTAATACATTTTTAAGATTATATTTAATCTTTTTAATTGATTAACCAAAAAATTACTATAAATATATAATAAATGTGTTCATAAATTAATACACAAACATATGTTATTGCTTAGAAATATGTTTATATACTTTATTAAAAAAAAAAAATATTTGTTAAAAGTAAGTATTCATGTAAACACACAATCTTTAATTTAGGAAATTAATATTCATTTATTCAGTTGTATAATTATTTTATATTAATTTGCTGAAACTCAGTAAAGTATAAGTCTGGTAAAGAAATCAAAATAATATACTTTAATTACAACGTTATCTGTTTTTATTTAAGGTACATTTACTAAATTTATTATTTGTAATGTACAAAATAAATAAATTAAATCATGTAGTGAATATATTGAATACTGATAATAATTTTTTAGGTTTTATATAATCTTTATGTTCATTAATTTTTCTTTAACGTTTATTTTATTAATTACATTTTATTTTCAAAAATATAGTTTAAAAAGACGTCCATAGAAAAATCTGAAAGTCATAAAATAATAACTCGAATTTTAATATATTTATTGATACTATAGCTAGCATAGCAAAATACGAATATTTTCGACGTGTAAATAAATTTCATGTCATGATTACTTTATCCTCACACCTGACCAATAAACGTTTCAATATATGACTAGAAACAGGTAAAAGTTATAGCTGGTATTATCTTTGTATATAACCTATTTCTATACATCTGTTGATTGGATACTTTTAATTATAGTGAATGCATAGTGACACTTAAACTCATGTTAAGCTTTTTTATGTCTGCAAATCAGACGTTTTCAATTTTAATATGTAAAAGATTATTATTCTAGATATAGGATGCTTATTTTGTAAAAAAGTTTATATTTATAAGAAAATTATTATTACACGAAAACAAAATATTTTTAAATCAAAAATATTTGTTGAGAATCGACAGATATACACTAAAAGATAATTGACGGATGTACTAAGAAAGTACTTGATATATATATATATATATATATAGATCATGTAGTCTTGTAATGTCAAGAAAATGTATTAAAGACAAAAAGAAAAAGAGAGAAACTATAAAGAGTAGGGTAAAATATGTATATGCATTAGCATATACAGACATTACTGACAATAGAACACACGTCCAGATTCACAGAGGGCTTTAAATCCCGCCTTCGGCATTTTTCTCTTTCTCTCAATGAATCCTTTTTTCTCTCAATTTTCTTTCCTATAATTCTTTATCTTTTCACTTTGTCAATTTTATTTTAATGTTTGTTAGTTATATTAATTTTTGTAATTATTTATCATATCGGATCCCTTAGTTTTTTTATGTATTTATAATATTTTATTTTTTAGAAATAATTATTTCAACGCGGTATGTTATCATATGTAATAAAAGATATTTTCGTAGGATTTTTTGATACTCTGTTTTATTTACCCAAATATATCAATTTCATTTTAAGTTATCTTAATTAAATTTGCCTAGTTTTTTTCCAGGTTTGAAATTTTTCGCTCATATCCTTTCTTTTGCACTACAACAAGTTTGTCTTCTTCTCATTTTATGAGGTCTTTATTTTTCATTCTTCTAACGTTTCCCCTTTTCAAGAAAAACGAAGAAACGATTATAAATGCAAATAATAAATTCGTGAGTTCGAAAACAAAATTTTCTTCGCTAATTTTGTAATCCATCATGAATTTTCATTCAAAAATGAAGCTCAGATGCAACGTATCAATGTTATTCGAAGACTGTAAGAATCATCAGTAATGAAATACAGATATGTTGCGGTCATGTGTTTACGTATAAAATTTATAACCTGGGACTTGTGCAATTAGTGGCTTTTAATTTTATGGCCAACTGCATAACTCATTACTATAATGACAGTTCTTAAGAGAAGTAGTTAAAAACTTAGACTAACTATCTAAATTATTTTTCTTTATTGATATTAGTTGTTAATAGACGTTATAATTTTTTCTATATAAATTAAATATTACATATTGATGTGTTAAATAAATATCAGATAGACGAGGTTTGAAAATTTAGTCAATATGATGGTGAAGATAGATAAAGTTAATCATTCATATATTTACGATATTAATTTTTATAAAATAACAGATATAAGCAACATATAAAATGTATTATGAAAAAGACAGACATGGTAATAGGAATATATAGAATATAATGGAATAATAATTCAAAATAGATTTAAAAATTAAAATGAATTAAACTCAAAAAATGATTTTAAAAGAATAATAATTGATGGCTTAACGATAGAAAATTTATTAATTTATGAATTTGAAATCTAGTTGGAAAAATTTTGAAAAAAAACAGTAAAAGTACAAAGAAAAAATATTTAATATAGATACTTGTTGGAAATAAAAATAACTTTAAATGAATAATGATATTAATAATAATGATAAATTGTGGATAAAAAAGATAAATTTCTATCAATGAATTGGATGATGAAGTTATTATTTGAGGGAGAAATTCGATGAAGGAGAAATAATATGACAATAAAGAGCCAATAAAAATAGCTCAAAACGATTTCGAATAAACACCCTGAAAAAATCAAAATATTATATATAATATATAATTTATTACTAGAACGTATAAAGGAATTAATATATATATTATCATTATTATTATTATTATTTGAATATTAAATTGTGTTTATATAAATTCCATGTAGTGTATTAATATTACATAATAATTTTATTCTTTATTTAGCATTAATTTACATATTACACTTTAACTTATTATTTAAATAACTTTACTACGATTAAAAATTATAACTATGTAATTTTTTATATCGTAACCCTATATTTTTTTTGTTTTTTCTTCCCTTTCTAACTTTTTTCTTTCTGACTTTTTCTTTTAACTTAGCTTTAAACTCTCTCTTTTATTGGACCTTTAATATTCATCATATATCCTTATTTTTGTCTAGCACTATTAGCCAATATATAGTTTTAAATATTTTTGTTATTATAAAGTTTTTTTCGTATCATGTGTAATACATTACAACTTATACTTTTTATTCTTAAAAATGATATTCTCTAATACTTACACTTTCAATTCAATTTTCTTTTTTAAAATGATTTATTACCATGAAGTGTTTACAAAACTTAATACTAGATGTTTATTATGATGTAATGATCTAGTGAAACATTTAATTTTAAACTATTCTGTTTGTTTCATTGATAAATTGTTAAAACATTTAATGCTTTTGTATATCTTTTTTATTTTCTCACATTCCACACATTTATTATAATATATTTGATCGCGTTCTACCTATTACACTTGTTTCTATTTTATTCACCTTCATTTAACTTTCCCTTTTTGATTATATTTATCTTCCGTCTATATGATTTGCGACTCTTTCTATTCTCTTTTTTCCCTTGAAACATTTCTTTTTTTTCACATATCTATATATCTTCCTCACCCACTATATTTTTATCTGCATAGAAGCACTCTCTTACCTCCTCTCTGCATTCTTTGCACTTAGTCATGATCACTCTTATCACTACTCTTTCCTTGTACGTTTCACTTACAAGTTGACTCCTTGTCCAATTCTACTCCCCATCAATTAAATTTTCATTTACTTTTTGACCAGACTCTTTTAAACTTCTCGTTTATATCTACTTTCTTCTTTATCCAAGTACTTACTCCTCTTCTAACTTTTCAATTTGTGTTGTTGCAATTTCTTAATTTCTCGTCATATTTCCTTACTTTCTTAATAAATCGTTTATTTTTTCATTAAATTGTTCATTCATTATTTCGTAAATTTTCTCTTTTACATTATCCATCACATTCTCAGTTATTAGGTTTTATATTCCTTTCCAAAACTTTTCTAGCAACTTTTCTAGTAATACGACACTTTCGATTTTGACTCCTTCATTTTTTGATCTTTTCTTCCATCCCTTTCATCATTCTGGACGTTTTCTTTTCTAGCATTTTTTTATATTCTTATTTTGTGATTCACTTTTCTTCTTGTCTACAGTTGACTTTGTTGTACTTCGATTCATTTTGAATTTTTAAATTGTACCTTTTTACGCGCATGCGTCGAACCTATTTTTTACTTTTTGCTTTACGGTAATTTTATTATTTTTTATTTGTTTCCTTTCTATCTAAAGCATATATTTTTTTCTTCCCTTCTATTTTTCTAAAATATAATTTTGTATTTTTTGTTTTTAATTTAGTCTTATTCTTTGTGAGTAAATTTTTTTTCTTTATTAATTCGTTTCATTTTCTTTGAAATTACTATTGCATATCGTATCTAAATTCTACATTTTTTCATAATCTATTTTTTATTTAAAATTTTTTTCTATAGTCTTTGTATTAGAAAAGAATTTTATATCATTCTTATTTGTATTTCTTATTGTTTTTCTATTCATTATGATTATCTAATTTTCAATTATATACTTTTTAGCGCTTTTCTTTAAAAATTTCTTCCTTTTTTGTTTTAATTTTAAGTCCTAATATTTTTTTTTAATAAAATTATTAAATTATTTTAATTTTATTTAAAAAGCATAAATATTAATTTCTACGTTATCCACAGTATTAACTACTTTAACAGTTACCTCTATCTTGATATAGTGGTATCATTTAATATTTATTTTTTAAATATTTGTAAATAAAAAATATTTAGTTAAATTTATAGAACAAATTTTGTATATTATTTATTTATCATCTGATTTAAAAGTAATAGGTATTTTTCATAAATATATTGTAAATAATAATAACAATAATTGAACGAAAAATAAAATATTCAATTTTTGAAAATTTCTGAGACAAATGAGACATGCACAGGTTTCATGTTAATAAAGTATCAAAGCTAAAATAGTTAAATTTGGCATTTTTAAGTATGTAAAATATTGATCAAGATATTTCTTATTTCATTATTAATTTACTAAAATACTTTTTATAAAGAAACATAAAATTTATAGAATAAAATAAAAAGATAAATGCAGTATACGTACAAAAACAAATTACGATATTTGTTATCTTTTATGGCAATATGATGCTATATTTAAAAAAAAAATACAATAATACAAAATAGATACAATTATGAAATAAAACGAGTTAATTTTACAAATTAGAAATGATTTATTTTTACAAAAGATTACAATAAATAAGATTAAATAAGGTTTTAAATGAATTAAATGTGGCTATTGCATTTGCAAAATATTTGTACAGATACAAATAATTCATTTGTTTTTTCTAAACGATGTAAAGAGTCATAAGTATTTTGCTTTAATCTTTAAATCATTCATGAACTCAACTTATGCTAATTTTTAAATAATTTTATATAATTTTTATATATTTGTAAACGAAAAAATGAATACATTTTTTTGTTTCTTTACTTGATACGTATTATATATAGTAAGATTTACATTCAAATTTTTAATTGTTTGACTTTAATAATAATTTTTATAATTTTTATGTTACAAAAAAATCACGAAGTCAACTGGTTTATTTTTCAAGCATTAGTATTAAATTTAAATTATACAATTTTAACGTAATATTAAATTTGCATGTAATAAATTCATAAAAGATATTTTAAAAGTTGCTAAATATTTAGTTGGTAATCATTGGTTTTCAAAAGATAATTTAAACTGCAGTATTTTTATTTTACATTATCGCGAATTTTTTTTTTCTTAGTGCAGTATTCATAATAATATTTTGAAAAGTAAATATATAATCCACGACTTTGTTTTTTTAAATTAAATACATATTATAAAAGAAATCTATTATTTCATAAATATATTTTTTTCACGTAAATTTTATTAGAATCCAAATGTTTAGATTATATACTAAGAAAATAATAAGAAAATACGAATAGAAAATATTAGAAAATATAATAATAATAAATCATAATATAATAAATACTGACATTATTTATAAATCGTTCACTTTTTGAATATTTGAACAATTTACACAAATCTGTATTTGATAAATGACTGCATTCTTAATTTTTATAATTCTTTTGCAATATTTCATAATACAATCGAAATTTAATTTAAATTTTTTAAGAATTCATTGTAAATAACCATTTGACTGCTTTAATAAAAATTAATCTAAAATAATTTAATTTAAATAATTTTGTTATATAATATAGGAATAAATTATAAGAAATTCAACAATTGTAAATTATAATAATTCTGATTTTCTTACATTTTTAAAAAAGTTTTCAACGTAATTTAAATAATTAACTCTAAATTATTCACAATTACAAATTAATGCTGTATCATTAGTTTGGAAATTTATACGAAATAATAAAATGAAAAAGCAAATGTTGAGCCATATCGACAAATTAAAAAGACATTAAAAGATTTAAGACAATATAAAATTTATATCTATTCAATAATAATATTATATACTGGTTTGAATTTCAAAAGAATCTTTTTTTTAATTTTTAGGTAATTATTTTTAGATAAATATATCTTTTTTAACCATTTAAAAAAATATAATTTATTAAATTTTTAAAAATAAGTTTATGTCTCAATTATGATTTTTTTCAATGAATTTTTTCTTACTTATGATATTAGGAAATATGAAACAAGTGTAAAGAGCATATACCACATATATTTATACACAGCTTGCACCTCAGATTTTTAACTATAAAGATGATATATATTATTATTACAGTATAAAACTATAGTCAAACTAAAAATGTTAATAATAATTAAATTAATAAAATTAAATTAATCACAAAGTATCGAATTTATTTAATAATTGTTCGAGAGTTAATATTTAAGTGATTTTGGATGAGTCATCTTGAATCGCGCGTGTTTATTCTAGAAATTTATAAAAGTTAATAAGTTAAGAAATTTTATAGTAAATTTATCGATATTAATTATGAAAAGAATAACATAAAATACATTAATTTGCATGAAAAATATTTTATAAATAAATTTAGATAGTTTTTACAAATTTTTTAAATATTTATATTTGATATTTTTTGAATTAAATATATTTTTTTTAGTTTTTATATCAATAAAATAATTTATCTATAATTTTTGAGTTTGATTTACACGTTTATTATTACATCTATATACTTTATAATTGATTTACTTGATAAAATAGCATAAATGAAAAAAAACAAAATAATGTTTTTCAAACGACTATTTATGTTTTTTAGTTTAAGATACAATTTATTTTTATATAAACAATATTAATAAATCTTTACATAAGATTTTATGATAATAGTTTAGTAATAATAAATAAATTGATGCATTTGAAAATTGTACGTTAATTGTTAGTAATAGAGATATATAAAGTTTTAAAAATTATGAGATTAAATATTTACGTTGACTAAAATTTTGAATAATCCATTTTCTTCCTTTTCTATTCTTCTATGTAAAGAAGATGAATATATTGATATTAGTATTCTATAGTATAAGATTTTACAATCACTTAAAATATTTAGTTATATAATAATATAATAGTATAAATTTGTAATCATTAAATTCAATTAATGTGCAATTAATTCTGCTAATATCATATTATTATCCACAAAATCATCTACTAATATCATATCATATATCCACTAAAATAAGGTTATCTTATCAGGAGAAACAAAAATTATGAATGATACAATTAATCTATAAAAGATAAGTTTCGTAAACTTTGGATAAACTTTTAAATCTACTATCTATTACATATCTCTATATAAGTATATTCTATAAAAAATCTTACAATTTGAAAATAAGTAATTTAAGACTTATATAGACTACTATAAAAAATATAATAGCTATATATTTGAAACTATTCACGATACTTATTACGCTATAATTTCATGAAGACAATCTCGATTAGATCGTAGATGGTGAAAATCTGGATAACATAATCCATTTTGTTAAAAGAGCATATCGTGCAATAACTTGGTAATTTTAATTTATCCGTGAAAATGCATTTAAACTACTATGACATTACTTACAAAGTTACGCGTGAAGCCCTACAAGTTCGGAGTACTAGTTAAATTGCATGCATTTATGAGCAAAATATCCCTAGATCATCAAGTCTCCCTTGTTAGAAGGAGTCTGCGCACATGTTTATCCATCTGTAAAAAAATAAAGGAGAAGGAGCCGTGTACAAGAATACTGATATAACTATAATAATCTAATTTTATCTTAACTTCTGTCTCTCTGTCTCTCTGTCTGTCTCTCTCTCTCTCTCTCTCTCTCTCTCTCTTTATTTCTGCTTTCCATCCCTGAGTTTAGCTATTACACTTGCGATCACATTTTTTAACTTCTGGAGAACAATAGTTTGAAAATAGATTTCCTTTCAAAATTTCTTTATTTTATGCCTCATATTTCATTCTGAATTACTTTATAGGATTCATTGTAGAGCTTAGTTAATTATTATTAAAGTTTGATTTATTCCAGAAAAACCGATTTGTTATAAATAATCAATATTTAATTTATCATTGATTTTACAGATAAAAGAATAACTAGTGCTTTAATAAAAATATATAATTGATATTAAATACATACATATAAAAATATAATTAAAACAAGATATTTTTAATCTTAAATTAAGTTATGTTAAAAAATTAACTTTTACTCTATAAATAGATTTTTGTCAATCTTGAAGGAAAAATTAGTATCTTTTAATGGAAGAAGCATTTTAAAATTATAAAATATCTAAAAATTAAAAAATTCGAATCAAAAGATTTCTTATTATTAATATTAAAAATTAAAAAAATTTCATTTAATAACTCAATAGTATAAAACATAATTGTAAATTGAAAAATTATTAAACTATAGTTTTAAAAATTATTCGCTACGTATAGCAGGTTTGAACTTATAATATGAAATAATATTAATATAACTATTAAATAAATAATAAATAATAATAATTCGATATCATATTTATGTATAGTATATAAAAAAATTTATAATATTAGTCGTGAAAAATAAACTATTAAATGTTCAAAAAATAAACAAGTCTTTTTATTGATGATCAAAGCATTATCAATATATCTGATAAAATATATAATTCATACTAAATGTTTTTTAAACTTATATATATATATATCTTATATTAAATTAAATCTAGTATTAAGTAAATAAATATATATCATAAATAAAAATTTTAAAATATGTTAGAATATGTAATAAAAAGCTACAATACAAATACTATATTATAAATTTTTATTACATATATTATACTTATTACTAAATTATAATTATCATATTTATTACTTTAATATGTGAACTAAAAACTATAATTCAATACACATTTTCAAAAGTTAATACAATATTTATAAGATATTGCGCAATTAAACTTTAAAAACAAACTAAGAAAACTATCGAAATTACTTGAATTGTCTGAAGTATGCAAACAATCATTGATTATCTTTTCTTACTACGTTTCATTCACATTCTATCAAAATTTCTCCTTGATACGGTTTAAAAAAGGGCAAAAATCCTTTGTATTCACTGACAACCTGGAGGATATCTTCTCCGTTATCTATTCATTGGCGAAAGTAGTCTATTGATGATATATATTATTATTGGATGGTTCCTTTTTGTGTTTATATTTTCGAAGACTACAAAATCCTTTCATTTTATCAAACTGAATCACTACATAAAATCGAGGAAAATGTTTCTTATACTACGAGGATCAACCGATCGCGTTAGATCAATCACAAATTACCAAATACATTGATCTGATGCTATCTATTATGAAAACATTTCCTGGACTTATTGAAATCTCTTTTTTATTATGAAGATAGTGAGGGTGCAGTTAAGAGTGGCGATGTTGACTTAAGCGTATAGTGAATTTAGTTCATAAAACAACTTTTCCTTAGAATTGTACCGTGATACACGGTAGGCTTTTTTTCAGCCCGAGACCACCATCAAAATGAAAAAGAATAATCCTTTGCATTGTACACATTAGTAAATACAAACCATGAGTCTTTCAGAGCTCTATTCTTAACTTTTTCATTTTAATACAATGGTCATCTTTTTATATCTTATACTGAAACTCCACAATCGATTAGATTTTGTATCAGATTATGCTGCAATTAATGTATCAATTTTTATTAAAAAAATTATTTTTATGTCTAATTTTATTTAAAATTTTTTTAATTTTGATTAAACTTTATAAAAATTTTTGTTCATGTATAGAAAAAAATTCCTTTAATATACATATAGAGGTATTTTAATATAAAAAGTATACATATAGATATGAATGTAATAATTTTTATGTAATAATGATTTGAAATAAAAACAATAAAGTTATTGAAATATGGATATAATTTTTAAATAATAATTTATAATTATAAAAGATTTTAATTTTTATTATTAATAAAAATGTAATCATAAAAGTTTAAAAGTTTTTTGGAGTTATTATAGCGATAACATAAATAAAAAAGTTTATAATTATTTAATATTCTAAATTATGAAAATTAAGAACGTATGTTAAATTCAGATTTTTGTAGCAAATTTAGCTAAATATGTTCCATAGTATTCTAAAACTTATAGGACAATGCATTCATTTTCAATAGTTTTTAATTTGGTAAATTATAATTAATTTTCTATTACATAAAATAAAATCACTTTTCTCCTTAAAAACGAAAAAGTTTTCCTACTATTTCTTTTTTCCATACTTTAATTTAAAAATATTTTCTTTGAGACTTACGACCATCCATTCAGTAATTATCAATACGTTATATTTTCTAATAATAAAGTAATCGGTATACTTAATTCAAAATTCATTTACAATAATTTTTTTTAATAAAAATATCAAGATATACGTATACCGCTATTCAAAATTTAAAGATATCGTGTACTAAAATTTCATTGTTTATTTTGGTTTATTAACAATAAATTAATTTATTAAAATACAGATATCACATAACATATGTAAATATATTTATAGAATATTATAAAATAAAAAATTTATTTACAAAAAATGAATAAAAATAAATATATGGATATTTATTAAAACGATTTAAAACTAAGTGAACTTTTTATTTCATAGAATGTATGGACCACAAAATATATTTAAAATATAAAAAATTAATATGGATGAGGTTATAGTGATTCTTTTTTTTTATGTTAACAATTATTTATTAAATTTTAAGGAAGACAAAACTGAATTTAAGAAAAAAATATTTTATCATTATTAAGGTATTTTATCATTTAGCAAACGTTCAACATACAAATTATTAAAAAAAAGAAATAATTGGTATAAAAATTTGTTTTTTATAATAAATTATCGGCAGTATTTACCGTGGAATTGTGAAATTTAAGATGACATTAAAATTGTATACTATCTAGAAATTTGAAGGAAGATTTTAGACGTCTCGGGGCGGTTACCATGCAAGTAAAAAAGGTGGGTAAGAGTAAAGCGAGGGTGTCGGCAGCATCAGTACCCTTGGGCCAGTATTTCGTGCTATTCTCGTCGCATTAAGCCCTGCCAGTCAGAAATTCGGATCTTGAATAGCGATAAGCACTCGAAAATACAAAAAAAAACCCTTGTATTACATTTACATTTGTGTTACTCAGTATGTGATATATATTGATATTTTAGATTTTGGATGGCGTTTAATAATACGACCTAAATTAATCATATTTGTAAATATTAAATTTGAAAATTGTGTCCAAAAACATTATATGAAACCTAAAATTTTTTTATGATTTAATTTCCTTATATAATTCTTAAATAATTATTTCAATTACTTGCATCTATTTTTATCTGTAAGAAAAATCATTGCAATTATAAATACCATATTATATTATTATACTTTTAAATATCTTTACAAGCTAAATACATAAATGCACACAAAATATAAAGATTTTTAAAAAGAATTTACATAATATTTAATAATATTACTCCTTATCTTTACGTTTCTTTGTGATTCCATTCTGTTATAAATAGTTATAATACATATAGTTATAGTAGTTATATATATTCACTTCATATTTATTGTACACTAAAAACGTAAAAAGATTGAATTCACAATAATCATAAATATGATCTGCCATACAATGGTACTTAAAAATGCTTTTTTTCTTTACTTTGTTACTGTGTGGTTGAAGCTTTTAAGTTTGACACGAAAAAAAATTATTTTTTCGGTTTCAACACTTTATGGAATTAATTTACACAAATTTAAATGTTTAATTTGTGTTATCTAATAATTTCACTTTCATATTTAGAGCATACATTAAATGCATAAATTAATAAATTAAATGCAATAAATTATATTTTGCGCTTTTTTAAAAAAATTTATTGCATTTTATTTAGTTTATTGATATATTTATTTAGCTATGTATTAAATGTTTATTTTTTCTCTGAATGGTTATATTAAAAGCTATCACAAAATTCAATATAAATTACATATTAATTACTTCATGTGTAGTTTATAAAAAAATTAATTATTAATTAAAAGTATTATAAGAGCACCATTTTAACATTTTAAAATAATATATGAAAATTTATTATAAACTATAAATATCATATAACATATAATAAAATTAACATATTTTGTAATTAAATAAAAAAATTAATTAACATATATAACATTAAAAAACTCACTTTAAAATCTGTTTTAGCTTACTTATTTTTACCAGAAAAATAATAACTTACAATACGATAAGAGTTACTAATATTTAAATTTAAAAGATAATTTACTAAAAAAGGTTACTAAACAATTTTATTCTATAAGAAAATAATATATAATATTCACTTATCTTAATTCAATTATTACATATGAATGCTTGAGTGTCGTATTTGTGCTATTAATCCATAACATAAGTTTGTTGCTTTGTTTCTGTTTAGTTTTAGTCATGATTACGTCCGTCGTATGTATAGATCGAAAAATGGCATTATTTCAAATGAAATTGTTCCATTATTTTCAAGTAATAATTGAAAGATGATGAAAAAAATAACGAAAATTAAAAGAATACATAGATAAAAATCTTCTGTATATATTGTTACGTTTATTTACATAATAGTCAGTTTCCCCATATTTGAAATTTGTTAGAACAATTAATTATAATCGCTTGTTAGCATGGTACTTTTCCATTATATGTCAATTTCGTGATAGTATTTATTATTTCGAGTTTCTGATGCGAGTTTCAAACTATTATTGGTTGTCGAAGGTCTATGAGTGTATCTCTCAAATTATTTCTATTTTACCTGATACACTTTAAGATATTTTAGAATCCCTGTAATAGACCCAATTTTTATCAACAGTGATAATGGATGCAGCAAACTATTTCTTTTATTCAATTAAAACTGTATTTGATATGCAATCAAAAACTAATCTAACTTCATCACTTCAAGTGGCACCTTATTTTCGAATTATTTAATTTTCGTTTTTATTTTATGTAATAATAATTTAATTATGCATATATTGACATTTAATAAAGAGGAAACTCTGCTAATGTTAGCATAAGTCTTCAGTTAGTGGCTGCGTCAGTTCAATATGTTCAATTTTCCATAGCTCCCTCATATTTATTATTACATGAAAATTATAGTTTTCAAATTTCTAAAACTATTTTTTACACCGAAAAATTATTTCCGTAAACATTTATGGGCAAACAATCAGTTTCAGTAGAAATTATGTTGAAAATGATCTAATGTAATAGAATTTTTTATAAACTTTTTCACATCTGGTGAAATGATGTTTCACATCTTGGTACGTTAAACGCAATGGTTTTTTTTTATTTAGAATACATTTTATCTATACAGTTTTTAAACTCATAATCTATCTTTAAAGGGTACTTACCATAGTTTTATCAGATTTGAAAAAGGTATTCTCACATATTAAAAAAGAGTGCTTATTCTGGTAAATAACGAATGTATTTAAATATTTCACATTTGAGAAACTATATTCAAAGCAACATTAATATTTTATATAAGATATGTAGTTATATTTCTTACTTTTTCCTGAATAATTGAGATTGATCTTTATTTATTTATTTACCTATCTAAGTTATTTAATATTTTTTCAGAAGGAAAGCATAAAAATATTCTATAGATATTGATAAATTAAGTTTGTAAACTTAGTACATTAAGATCTATTTTATACTAACTGTATATACTTGCTTTTGTTATATTTTTAATTTATCTGTATAAAAGATTTATCAGTTATGATTAATCTAATTATGCATTATAAAATGTGTAATTATTATATATTGAATGAAATAGTATACTAAGTTCAAAATATAATAAATATAAATTTTTGAAGTAATATAATATATACATACATATTTTTTGCACATAAAGCTGATCAGATATGTCACAACGCGAATCTTCGGGTATACGATGACGAAGATTTCTATCATAAGATCTACTGTCATAAGATCGTAATGATTAATGAGCTTAATGATAATCTGAAACAATACTTAGTCAAAATAAAATGGGAAATCTTATGTAACGGCCCTACTGTTTATATATCCTTTTTTAAGTATTAACTGTTCCGGTCTACACAAACAGTTTGTTTTTCAGAAAAAAGTTACATCTTACAAAAATGTCGAAAAATCACTAACAAATTGAATGATGACGACGACGACGACGATGATGGTTATTATTATTATTATTATTAGTAGTAGTAGTAGTAAGTAACTTAAAAATTTTTATTTGATAATTCGTAAAGATATGTTATTTTGCAAACTATGTTCAATAAAATTGATTTTTGTTGAAAAGACTGAATTTTTAATTTTCACATCAATTTTTGTAAAGTATAAGTATTATTATCAGTTTGAAAGAAATCTATTTCATTGAAGTAGCCATTGATCATTTATTGATTTAATATTTCAATAAATATTATTATTCAATATTTCAATGATTGAGAATAATATTTGTGTACATATAAAATAAATTTATCAAAATAACTAAATTAATAAATCTATTATTGAAAGCTGTCTAATATTGTGTATAATTATATCTAAAATAAGTTTACAATTATATTAATTTAATATCGTTTTTCAAATATTTTTCATTGTAAATAAAATTAAATGATCGAGTTTAGATTAAATGTATATAACAGTATTTATACTTATCAACCATAAAATACTGTGGTTTCAAACATTATAAACTTTTTTTATAATTATTAAATACTTAAAAAATTTTATTTTGAGAAAAAATTATAATATGAATATATTTTAATCTAATTCATTTACTTTGAATTTAGATGAAATTTTAATAACGTAATTTATGTTTAGTTTAATTTATGATTTAGGTTAAACGATTTCAAAATTATGGTTTTAATTTTACATGTTATAATTCTTTTAGCTGTACGTTAATTATCAAAATAATTCATTTAATAATTTAATTTAAGTAATTATTATGATAATATATAACAATCTGATATTAAGGAATTTTTTTATGAATCCTATCATGTCCTATAAAAAATAGGGTATCATAATAAAATGTAATGGAATAGAAATCTACACTAAGAAATAATCTAGGTCTTATTTAAAAAAACGAGTTTAGTTAAGTAAATGTATGTATTTGTGTGTTAAATAGATTTTTAAATACAGAGAGAGAGAGAGAGAGAGAGAGAGAGAGAGAGAGAGAGAGAGAGAGCAGAGAGAATTTCCAGGAGAATGGTCGTACTTGTCTTCTGATTATATTCTTTCTTATATTCAAACATAATTCTAACGTTCGTGAATTAATGTGAATATGTGTACAAATACATAAATATACCGACTATCTTCTGAAGTACAGACGTACATGAACGAAGAGAAGGCGGTAACGCTGCCACGTTCTAAGGGATAGTCCATACCGGAGAGCCAAATTTACGAGTCACGCGCGTCGGCGAGGATGGGAGGGGTGACGAGGCAGGTAAAGAAACATCGATTCATCGCTACGCATGCGCGCTTGTTTCCCTTAAGGGCAGGGGTCGTGGTACGTTCTTCCTCGCGTATCAGCGCTGCGCGTGCGTTACTGGAGGCGGCGCCGCTGGGGGGAGAGGACACAAGCCTGCCCGTAGGGGGTGGCATCGACGTCGCTGGCGCTGTTAGCGCAGTTTCGAGTGGGGGTGGGGGCGCTCTGGCGCCTATCTCGCCCCGAGCGCAGTGCGACGTCGCGACGCGCCACGTGCGGTTTGTGAGCTACGACGAAGTGAAAGCAGCATCAACAGGAGCTGGAAAAATTGTGCAGATGCATATCTGAAGATCGTGGTATATCTCTTCCTTCCAAGCTACTTTAGAGTACGAAAGTCGCACATGGCCGTTTTCGTACTTTAACAGCTTCGTTTTTCAAATTATTTTGTTATTTTATCCGTTTTATTTTTCTTTTTTTCTCTTCATTAATTTTTTTTTGTGATCTCTTTTGAGGTCTTGATTTAAAGTCTTACGCAGTATTACGCAGTACTGAGTATAAATGGCTGTTTGCATACGCGTTTTTTTATTTAATAATGTTGTTTTTTTTATTTTGGACATAAGTATCGATTTAAACAGTTTATTCTGTAATACTTGATAAGATTATAGACTAAAATAACAGATAATATTTTTTTATTAAGAAAATAAATTCTTGGTATCAAAGTGTACTTCTAAAAATTTAATGAATGTAACTCAAAAATTAAATTTTAAAACTAAATAGCGAGTAATAAATCATGAGAAATTAGAATTATTCGCTAATTTAAAAACAAGAAGTTTATAGCAATTGATTACAATATATATTATATACATAATATATTATATAATAATTCAATACTCATAATTTTAACGATAATATTAAGAAATATTTTAATATTCATAATTTGCTTAAAAAAATTGAAATTCATTTTATATTGTTAATACTTAGAGTTAAAAGTTTAAATAATATTTACTATTGAAATTAAATCACCTAAAAAGTTTATGAAAAACTGATTTACAAATGAGCTTAATTAATTTTTAATTAGTTATAAAAGTGGTTTTATGTAAGTAGTGTGTTTTAAGAAGTTTCGAAAAAATCGTTGAAAGAGCGGGAAAAAAATTAAATAATACATTAAAAATATGATGAGATGAATAAACGTAAAGACATAAATAATAAACGTAAAATAAATTACAAAAAAAATTTTTAAGTAAATTAAATACCTGAATTTGTCGATATGTATTTTTTTTAACGAGTTGGAAAGTGTCGTAAGGAAACTAATTTTAAAAGTTGAAATTTTGCACGTAGATCAAGAAGTTGTTTACTGGTTGTAAAATAGCTCGTAAACAGTAGAATCCCTGCGCAGAAATTGCTGGCAAGTTTGCTTGATAAGTGTAAGGCTCTTTTGTGACGTTAAATAGAGAGGGAGCTTTTAAATACGTGTACTTTCTAAACACTAGGCTCAAGAAAGAAGAAGTAGAGAACTTGCACTATGGATATGCCGCAGAGCACCGATTCAGCCTCTCAACCTTGCGCGTCTATGCACGCATACAAATACTCTTTTTGTGGCAGTTTGCGCGCAATCCCTACCCTTCCTCGATGCATATTCCATGAAACTCATAGAACCCATTTCCGTACGGATGCAAGATATTAATCTCAAACGAAAAAAAATTCAAATTCTCACCCTGCGAGTACTACTATTCGTGTTACCTTTAACTCGCATACTTCTCTTATGGTCGCGACTCTCACCCCATCTATCGCTGTAATTTTGTACGCGTTGTGATTTATGTAGAAAAATGTTTTCCAAATTCCATAACTGATCTCCACCTACACGATGAAAAGATAGAATCTTTTTTTTATTGAGTTTGTATTTATTTATGTTTTGACAAATTGAATTTTTAAATTAAGACGCTGTAAAATCATAAAAATTTGCTGTGGGTTTCTTTTTTTCAATTTTTGTTTCATACTTATTTACATAAACAATTAGTATCTATTTTTTATCTTAATCTGATCCAGTGCTCATAATTCTTAATTATGATTATAACACAATCAAATATAAACTTAATCTAAATATTTGAAATGAACGAATAATCTTCTAAACAAAATATTAAAGTAAAATTAAAATTACTTAATCGGTATTTTATGTAAACCAATTGCGTTGACAGTTGAAAAAAAATTACTCTTAATTACTTTAATTCTATATGAAAAAACATAAAAATGTTAAAAGAGAACAAAGAAAAGGAAGATAAAGATTATAAAGTTTTGTAAAAAAGTAGATAACTTTATTAAAAAGTTCCTCTGCGGAACGAGTGAGTGCTGTGTTTCCTTTTCATTTTCCAGGAATATTTGCAATTAAAAAATGATTGTAATACCTCAGGGAGCTTTATTTGACTTTACTTAACTAAGTTCGTCGGTTGTTGACAGAAAGCCCCAGGGATTGGAAACGTGGCTGCACTACCTATCTTTGTATCTGTGAAATTTTTTAGTCTTCCAAATCTTTTTCTTAAAATTTTTATGCAAATTTAATATAATTTATAAATAGAACTGTAAATTTACACATGTTCATAACTTATTTAATAATTTAATGATTTTTATCTTAAAAAATAATACGGTCATATAATGTAATGTTTTTTTATTAACGGGTCATAATTATATTATTATATATGAATATATATATATATAGTTTATATTGCCTTACTATTAAAAAAAATTTAATTTAGTTTCTAAATATTGATATAGTGTATGTAAATATAGATTTATACAATAATTTAGGAAAACAAAATAATATAATGTATATTATGCAAATCTATTCTTGTTTTTAAGTTCTTAAATTTAACGAATGTAAGTTTCAAAATTTATACTTAAGATAATTTTAGTTTCATAAACTTACTAAAACAAAAAATAACAAAAACTAAAAATTCAATGCTCAAGTCATTATATTTTTTATAGTGAGATTTAAATTTATTCAACTATTTGAATTAGTAATTTAGAGACTGGCTTATTTTTATATAGGTATAAGTAATTTCAAACAAAAAAATAGAAAACAGATTATAAATTGTTGCAAACAAGAAAATTATAAATAATTTTATATTTGTAATAATTATATAAAAAGATTAACAAACTGTTTATGTATTGGAAAAAAATACTATAAAAATGTTATAAAGAAATATAATATTAATTAAATATATATATTATAAAAAATATTAATATATATTTTAACATCTAAATTGTATAATACGTACCTTATTTATATAAATTATTATTAGTATTTTAATTCATATCTGTATAATAATTTTAGAAAATTAAATGATTGTTTTATGGTATCTGTTTTTAAATAATTACTATGAAAAGGAAAAAAATTCAAAGTTAAGTAGATGGTATATCTAAAAAGTTTTATAATATGTATAATCTTAATTTTAACTTTTTTTATTTTTATTTTAAAAAAAGCAATAATATAAGTAATATAGTAAGTATAAATTATCAAGCAAAAATAGAATAATGGTTTTAAGAATATGTACTTACTTAAATTATTAACATTCTTAAAAGCATTTGTATTATTAATTATACTTAAAGAATAAAAAAACATTCTAATTTAAAATTTCGGAAAACAAATAAAAATTTAAAATTATAAATATAAAAATTAATAATATAAATACAAAAATTTTTTGTAAAAAAAATTTAATACTTAAATTTGTTTTGCGTTTCAGATTTCAAAATCCAAGTCAGTGCAAAAAGATGGGAAAGAACACGAAAATATCAACTCTGTTGTAGTTGTGATTTATCTACTTTACTACTTGAGTAAAAAAGAGGTATAGAAGAACATAGAAAATAAAGTTAAAAAAAATAAAATATTAAAAAAGAAGTATTCAGAAAAGAAGCTGCAATAATCGTCGATTTCCGCTGTAGATTAATCAACATCGGGACGTTGTTGCTGTCTTACGCTCATCTTTGAGGACGAAAAATCGAAAAATTAACATGTCCTATCTTGCACTCGATTCAAATGCTTGGCAGGTAGGTGTGAACGCTTTATAATTGCACGTTGCGCAAGTATAATTGTACATACGTGTTGATGTTGAATGGCTATTTTGAAATAAGTAGAGAAATAGTCCTCCGTTGATATATTAGTTTCTGTGTCATAAAAGAAAAAAATTGGACTGCGAGTGTATCAAAATATTACTAGATCAACTTAAACATGAGAGAGTGCATACGATCAACAAATTTTTATCAGTTATCAATTATGTATTTTTGAAATTTTGCTATTAGAAATTTTTTGTAAGTATTACGACACATATGTTTCATATACAATATCTTTAAGTTTTATGTCTAAATAATAATTTATTATTAAATAATAAGCTGTAAATACAATTAAGAAAAATCTTAATACGTGTATAAATAAAAAAAAGATATATTTAAATTAAATATGATCAGTAAATCGACGCTTTTCATAAAAATACCAGTTTTTTTTTAAATTTAAACGAATTTATTAACCAATGAATTATTATTCATTATATTTTGTTTATAAGAAAGAATTACAAGTAAGTGGAAAATATAAAATATAATGTTTAGACTATATCATATTAAATAATTTTTAATGATAAAATGCCTCATCTACCCAACATTCAATCATGGTGTGAATGGCAAAAGTTATGGCTGAAAATTAATTTGCATTTATTTATATAAGAAGTTTTAAGATTTAACAAATAAAGAATTGCTTAGTTGTTATTTGCGAAATTCAACATAAAATAGTGAGTAAATATGAATCATAATATGCAAGTCTTCTTCTTCAAACAGAAAAACAATACTCGACATAAGTACGAATAATGCAATTTATGCTTTATTGATTGATTTTATGAAAATTATGATTTATTGAATATTTATATGATATTATACTTTTACAATTTAATGGAGTACAATTTTTTTATGAGCAAGCTAATAAATTTCTAGTAAAACGAGTACTGCTTATAGGTGCTACGTAAGCATTGCACACTACCTTTAGATTATTACAAAAATTCAAAAAGTATTTTATATTTTATATTTTATTTATTACCACTGAAGAATATTAATTAATTATCGTAAAACAGATTAATAAAAAATATACATTAATACAAATATATAAGTTAATAAAAAATGAAGAACCTCAAAACTTATATTTTTAAACATTAAAGAAAGTTAAACTCAAAGTATAATAAATAATATAAATAAGAGTTTAAATCTTATAAGATTAATTTAATAAAATAATATTTAATTAATTTAATACGTTAATAGATCAAAAGTATTAATATAGTTTCTACACACGATAAAAAAATATTTGAAAGTAATATTTTTAAAAATTCCTTGATAATATTTGAACTAATACAGATATTCATATTATTTTATTTAGTGCTGATTTATAAATCAATGATTAGTATCAATCATTTATTTCAGATATATGTATATTTATATAAAACTGCCTAAATATGCAACATAACGTTGAATTTTATTGCATATTATTACAATAATATTGCATTAAACAGTGATTCTTACATTTTATTAATTTAGAATCATACGTTTTTGTTCTATAAATTATTTTAAAAATCGGCATTGATATATGTATATATATATATATCTACTCTATATATATATCTATATCCATTATAAAATTATTTTGTTATATAATTCATACGTATATTTATAATCGTGTTAATTTGTAATTTTTGAAAATTAAATTATAATATATTTGTAATGCAAAGTTTTTCTTATATATTTTCCATATATTTTTATTTTATTTTAAGACATTTTGTATTATGATAATTTTTAATTTAACACAAAACTTTAAATTAATTATTTACACAATTTAAATCCTGTATTTTAACATGTATTTTTAATGAATTGAAAATCGTACATAAAAAACGAACTTAAAAATAATATAAATTATAATTCGATTATAAACAAGGAATTGGTAAATTCAGTAAATTTTTATTACAAATTATAAGCGAGATTTTTTGAAAAACTAAAGATACTAGTCTTGTTTTTCTTACACATTACAATTGAAGTAAAAACGCAAAAGAATTTTTTGAATTCTTCTTTTTAGAAATATAAAATTATTATTCTATAAAAATAATTTATTAAGCAGCAAAGAAGTTTATTTTTTTTCAAAATATTTTTTGTAACTAAATGTAACTTTTTGTTAATACAAGATTTTAAGTCAATTATATAAGAAATTATTGTGTAGTTTATATATCACACATTTAAAATTTTTTTAATAAGACTTAGAAATTTTACTGTTATGTTTTTTTTTTTAATCAATATTAGGATATTATTAACATTAACAATCATTAACAGTAATTAATTTTAATTATTTTAGTATCAAATTATTAGTGCAATATAAGTATTAACATTAATTTTATAATTTAATTTAAAATATAAATATTATCAGGTCTTTTGTATAATTTAAAACTATACATACTAAGTATAATTAAAATTTTGTCATCATTATATAAATAAGTTATTGAATAATTTTAATAATGTACACACAATTATATTAACAATAATATTAACAATAATATACAATTAATACTAACAATATTAAAATATTTAAAAAAATTATGTACATATTTCAACATAGATAATTACTTGTATTATATGTAATTAAATATTAGTCAATCTACATAATAAATATTAGAAAAATTATTTTGGTTATAAATTCTTTCCAAAATTTGAAAATTTGAAATAAATTTTTAATTAATATAGGAACAATTTAAACTAAAAATTAAAAAAAATGTTTTCTTGAGATTATTTCCATATTGATTTTTTCAATTTTATAATTTATATATATTTTTATTTCAATAACTGATATATTTGGATAGTAATACACTATTTTTTGTCGAGTTTTAAAATAATATATTATTAAAAATACGTAAATAATATTTGCACGTTGTTATAAATTTGAAAATCTTAAAAATCTAATATAATATTAATTAATATTTATTTAATATTAAAATATTAAGATGTAAAATAGATATTCAAATTATAAATTATTATTTAATAAAAATTAAAATTATTGCAATTAAAGTTCTTATATATCATTGTAGCTTTACCAGTCTCTTAAACTTCTTTCAATACATATCAGAAAAAAAATGATAACTTTCTATTACTTTATTAATATTTATCAATATAAAATTCATTGTACTTTTTAAAATAGAAAAATATCGTATTCATAGTTATATAAAAACCAATTTAGTAAAATGTATTCTAATGTTATTATTGAATAGAAAAGTATATGAAAATTTTTAGAAATTAGTATTAAAGAATAATATTATAAATAGTTTTAAATAATTGAATTAATTAATATGAGACTACGAAAATTGTGTTTAGATTTTAAAATTTAAAAATTTTATAGGTAATTTTATATAGGTATAAAATTTTTCAATTTTAATATACTTAATCAAATTTATATTTACTTATAAGAAATTAATAAAATTGGTTAAAAAATGAGTTTTATATAAAAATTAGTTTTTTATACTTTTATAAGCATTATATAATAAACATGAACAACATTAAAAAATTAGTTATTATATTATAGTATTGAAAACTGTTATTTCTTAATTGATTATATAGATGTTATATATCGTAAAATTTTTTTTAAAAAATTGATCTTGTTTCTATAAAAAAAAACAATGCCGTTCAGCTTCAGAGAAGTATAAGGTATCTCTTAATTGTGTATTAGGTGCGATGTAATAAAGTGAACATGTCTCCTACAGGAAACCACAGTCTTTTGCATAGAGTTCAAAAACATAACGCCTTGATTCTACCGGAAGTAGGAAACATAGTTTGGTAACTCTCTAGTCAGATTGTATTACTAAAGCTGATTTGACTTCGTTTATATAGAGTTACGGTAAGGTAGTGTCAAGAATTATTATTCTGTAAATTGAATTATTGTATTTAGGATAAATTAGTATAAGTTCATGATTAGCATTTTATATAAAATTATAAATGTTATTTTAACTGCGTATTTGTAGAATTTCTAATTTATATTTAAATGATTTTTTGATATTTTTTTAAATATATAGAGATTGTAATATATATTATATATATATATATATATATATATATATATTTTGTAAGTATATTCGAGATACAGAGAAACTATATTAAATTTTATTTAGTAATGCACCAATGTATTGGGTAATTAATACGTTGTAATAATATGTTCAATATATTTTATGATTCCATAGATTTACATAAAAGGTAATTTTATTATTTAACTCATATATTTATTAATATAATTATAAAGACATTTAATAAATATAATGTGTTTTATTTGAAACACTAATTTTACAATTTCAAGAACTTGAACTAAAATTAATAATTTACGCAATTCCCTAAAAATAATACTAATGACATTAATTAATGTTAAAAAGATTTATTCATGAACGTGTATATTATTAGTGAATTTTATTTTATTATTAATTGTCAAACATATTTTTATAAAATTAGTTTAATATTGTATTGATATTTTAATTGAATAGTTGTTTTTCAAATTAACTGTTTGATACAGATATATTCTGTTTCATACAGCTTATTCTTAATTAAAATAAAGTTTGTAAAAGTCCCTTATGAATATTTTAATAGTCTTTTCCAGCATGATATGAATTTTTATTGTTCATATTTAACTATAAAAATTATAGCCATCGCTTTTAGGTATCCCTTACTTTGAATTTTACTTATTGACTACTAATTTTGCGTCCGTATCATGTTTCTAAATAATTTTTTTTAACAGCATGTCTGTTCTGTCCCACATTAATTAATATTTGAAGCATAAATTTTCTAAAATTATCTACAGTATGCTATAATATATAGTATACTATAATACTTCAGTAAAATATAATATGTAGTGTACCATAATGCTTCAGAAACCCATAACGTACAGTATACTATAATATAAAGTATATTATAATACTATAACTAGAATTTACTCATTTTCTATCAATGATACAAAATTGTAATTTGTAATTATATATATATATATATATATATATTATATATATATATATATTTTTTTTAAAGATGTACTAATTTTATTACGATTTTTTATAAACAGGAATTAAGAAATTCGACAAATTTTTATGGAAAATATAAGCAAGATTTCCAGACCTGAGAACTAATTGATGTTTGCATTTCTTTAAAAAATAAAATAAAAATAAAAATATGAAATTATTTTTTGAATTTTGTTTCCACAAAATAAAATATATATAATATATAATAATAATTTATCAAGCAAAAAGATTATTTATTTATTTTTATATGATTTTTGTAACTAAACGTCATCTTTGTTTATATAAAATTTTAAGTCTATTATGTAGTCCATATGATAACTAATATAAGAAAAAATTATATTACTATTAATTCTTTGAAATAATTAATAAATTATTTCTAGTTGAAAGTAAGTTTATAATTTACAATATTCTTATGAATATATTAATTAGTGTCAAAAAAGTATGATATAATTTATGTAGCTTATATTTTATATTCCTTTCATAAGATTTAGAGGTTTCTTTTTATTTGCTTGTTTATATTTTGATCATTAGATAAATTTCTTGCATCTTGCATATAATAGTAGTGCATATATATATATATAATTGCATATAATTATTGTGAAATTAAACGAGCAGAAACAATATATTCAAGATGCTTCAGTTGCTTCCAAAGAATATCTTCACACCTCGTCAATTTCCACCCTCTATTGAGAATTTCATTGACCGAAAACCGTTGAGAGTTCACATTGACATTTTGTAAGCATATAACTATATAAGAATAATGTGCAAAAGAGCCCTTGGCCCCTAACCGCGTATTTGTACATCTTCCAATAAAGTGCACGTATGCATAAGTCGCGTGCCTCTAGTAAGAACACACAAGGACACGTGACTTTGGTCTTTTGCATCGAAACTACACAAAGAAAACCTAACTCGAAATATTATGTGAAGACTCGACTGTCACATACCCCCAAGAATCGGCCGTACTTGTGGTTGCGCTGTGAGAAATCAAGTATACGGATTGAACACATAGTGCCGTTGCTTGGTCATTGAAATTGAATATGTTATTGTCCGATTATGTTTCAAAATTACTTACGTATAGTTATTTATCCTTTAGATTGTTTACAAATTAACTGAATCATTGTGTATCATATAACGAATGTAATCCATAAAAATACTTTTAAACTAATCATAAACTTGAATTATAAACTACATTTTTTATAATTTTGTTATTATTACAGTACAACGTTATTTATTATTATTTTAATTTACTTATTATTATTACTTTATTATCTTTATTCTTTGGTTATCGTGATAACTATAACAATATTTAGAAAAATTTTAAGAAAGTAAAAGAATGGTTAAACTTTGTTTATATTATAGTATAGATATATTACTATATGATTTAAATACAATCTTAATTTTAAAAAATTTATCAGAATAAAATCACCAATACTAAAGGTTAAAATTAAAAATAAAATAATTAAACTATTATAAAACAATTTTTACTTTTACGGTTCTCTAGACCATAATTCTGAATAAAGTTAATCAAAGAGTAAACGAATAGTGGTATGATTATTTCCTCTAATACGTCAAAAATATTCAGTACACAAAAAGCGCATGATTAATTTAGATAAAAAGAAGTATAAAATAAAAACTAAAATCAGTTGAATTCCGATATATTTTATTCGCATTTAAAACTTAAATGACGTAAATAATTAGCCAATTTATCTTTTTTTCTTTATGTAATGTGTGATTTATTGTTTTGCATGGCAGAAAGACAGTAGAACAGTTGGTGAAAACTTCAAAAACTTATCGGACTTCAAAGTTGGTATGAAACTCGAGAGCCCGCGAAACGATGAGCTTGCATCTGCATATACATGCATATACATAGGGGTGGTTTTCATTTGCTTGGAGTAATAGGGAGGAAGGAGTGCGCAACGGGGTACAGAGAAGAAATGAAAAATAAATGATAGGTTGAATTAGCGTAATCGTGTGATGGTTTGCAAGGGAAATACTCATGTGTTCTAACTGGTGTCACTATTGCTGATATTGTTCCAAGTTCGTTTTTTGTAGTTGTGATCTAAAGGGAGAATAGATAGAGAAAGAGAAAGAAATGTGGGATATGCATTGAAAATTAAGGGGGACGACAAATCTCATTTCAATTTCTATTTCTATTTGAATTTAACCACGTAAAAAGAGAAACAAAAAAGAAGAGAGAGAACTAGCCAACCCTTTTTTTATTGTTTAATAATAAATTTCTTGGAAATGCGTATAGTTCAAAATGACTAATTAGAAGCATGGCGGTATAGTAAAAAGCCTGCGTGAATAGGTTTTGCTTTATTCTCAAAGCCAACAAAATTCTCATTTTACTTAAAATGCTTGAATGAATCCAACCTCTTCGATAAAATAGCCAAATGCACACTAGTATCTTATCCGTTTTAAAGTTACAATGAAGTTAATAGACATATATGTGAATTTATTGTTTTTAAAGATTATTTTCCGATGTATAAAAATATTAAGTATTATAATCTTTTAATATCATAATTACCAATCTAAGATGAAATAATTCGTGAAATTTTAATGTATTGTTTAATGTATTTTTACGTATAAAAAATTAAATATTTAAAAAAATTTAACATAATTAAAGACAATAACTTACGGTAACACAATTAACAATATTATTTAAAATTTTCAAAATAATGATTTTTTAGGTTTTTTTATTTTATAATAGTGATAATAATAAATGATAATAATAAAAGTGTTCAATAAAAATAAAAGTTTTTATTGAATTTTGAAAGAAAGTAATACTTTGTTCATATAAAGATATAAAGTATTCATTTTAAACATACATCTGTAGATCTTAATAAGAAAAAAATTATTTTAAAGATAAATTAGTTTCCAAAAACTAATGACTTAGAGAAAAAGTAATTATGATTTACGCTGCTAATACTAAATTTACATTTCATTAAAAAATTATATATAATTATCATAAAGTTTTTGTACAAATAAATGGGTATATTTATTTATTATATTTATATATTCTATAACTAATTAATTTATCGGTATTTATTAAATTATATACATTTACAGTATATCATTATATAACTAACTCTACTTGATATTAAATATAATAATAATCATTTTATCTGCATATTAATAAGCATAAATAATATATAGAATCATATAGACATCGGATGAGTAACTAAAATCATTTTCATTTTTTCAAGTCTTGATCTTTGAAATTTAAGATAAAATAAAAATCATAAACTAATAATTTTATTTTAATACATATAATACTTATTATAAAAAGATTATTTTTAAATGTTTCGTTAATTTTTTAAGAACTTAAATAATAGTAAATTATTAAGCTATATATATCAGATTATCCATTAATTTTTATTTAAGTGTACAAATAAATTTATTAATACATTTATAAATTTTATATTAATTGATATTAATTCCAACTTAAATCTAATATATTGAAACAGTACTAATCTTAGTTTAATTGTTGTATTAGAAGATTCCAAAATCATTAATTTATTCATATAAAAATATACTTTATTATTAATTAACATTAAATCTATCTAAAATATAAAGTTGAACTTTGTATTATTTTAATCTAATTTAATACTATAAGTATTTCTAATTTACCTGTTTAAATTTTTGTATATTATGTAAAATTTATACTTTTCTACTAATACCTTAAATTTTTATCCTGGTTGATAACTTTAACAATAAAATTATTTTTTATGTTGTATTTTATTCTATTTCTTATATTCTTCTTTTTCCGACACACTGAATCTTTATAAAATACTTACATCTTTCTTTTATTCTTTTGTAATATTCTTCCAGTTATTTAAATTAGTTCCTGTAATATTTCATGCACTCATACTGAACGTGTTTCGTTGTTTCTTTGTTTTTTTTTATTGTATAATCTACAAATCCTTTTTTCTTTCATTATTTATTATCTTGAATATTTTACTCTTGTTTAATTATCCATTATATGTGTGACCAATATTTTCAATCTAATTATTCTTTTTTATTTTCACACGCATATTTTTTTCATGTAAATTTTATGAAACATTTTGTGTGATTTATAGTTAACATATTTGGATATTTTAAGATTATTGATCAAAAATTGTTATTAATTATATTTCCTCTATATTATGTTTATTATCTTTTACTATATTGTTGTTATTGGAAGTCCGTATAATTTCAGATGTGTTTAATTGTAAAGTTTTATTTATATTTTAGTCATCATAAATAACCAAAAATTTAAATGACCGAAGCAAAGGACAAATGGTTATTCATGATGGCTTCGCGTTACTTCTAATGCGTTACTTTTTATTATAATTAGCCGATATGACCCTTTTTTGGAATAATTAGAAATAAATGCAACGTACCTTACAGTATTTTATTCGGTAAAAACGCGAAAGATCATTCAGTTAAAGCTTAGTTTAAGACATGTGTAATACTTTCATATATTGAAAATATAAATAAATAATCTTATAAAATAAACTCTGTGTTATATTTTATTTAAATATTCCAACAGTTCTCTTTATGATTTATCTCTTTAACAGCAGCTTGATTATATAATTTTTGGTTTTACCAGTAATGTATCCATTGTAGTATCTTGTATCATTGGCAATTTCTGCATCTTTTTTATTTTATTTTATATTAAAACATAATATTCCCCTTTATAACCTTTATTTCCAAGATCAATCTTTATTTAGGAATGTATTTATTTATATTAAGTATTCGTTTTATGCATTCTTGTTGCACTTTTTCTATTTCTTCATAGTTTTTCTCCCAAATGTTTGTTTTATACACATTAATAACACATTCACTCTAATAACTCGTTTTCTATTTACTTTTGGAATTTTTCATTTTCATTCTGATATCTTCTATAAATCATCTTTTCGTAATGATCAATATTTTTTATCCATATCCTTTTCCTATTACTTTATTTGTTGTTTTAACCACAAAATGGTTACACTATGATTTTTTAAATTAAGTTATCAATTCATTTAATTTTCAATGCTCATCAACATTATCATCTGTATATGTTAAAGATTTTCCCGTTTTTACAATCTTTCTTTCTGAAATTCTGGTTTTTTGACATTGTTCCTCCGGGACTATCATCACTATATTATTATTTGAGCTTTACCTAAATCTTTTTCTGTTTTCGTTTTCTTAATCATATCATTTTTTATTTTGACTTTTATTTTAGTTTTACTATATATTTCGTTTATAAAATTGATTAAATACCTATTTATAAATGATTTTTTCATGCAATTAAAATTTTATTTTATTTTTATTTTGTTCAATACAAAGCATGCAAAGATTTATTTTTTTTCTATTATTGATTATTCATCCATTGACGTCTTTGTTTATAAATGATGTATACTATGCTTCTTTTTCTTCTAAAGTTGAATTGTGAATCATCAAATTTTATCTCGTTTGTTATGTTTTCTTAGATTCTGTTTTTTATAATTCCTGTGTATATTTTATATCCTGCATTTATGAACAAAATCCTTTTATAATTATTTGCATCCTCTTCTTTTATTTTTAAATATTGGTACTCTTTAAAAAGAATTTCATTTCTCTTTATTAATTTATTAATAATTTTTGTAAGGAATACTGCATTACTTGTACTTTTTTTACGATTATTCCTTAAATTACTTCTTCATTTTCTGCTGCTTATCTAATATTTTTCTGTTCTTAAAATCACATCTTATTTTTCCATTTTGCATGGTTTTACACTACATCTATTATCTCTTTTAAAATATTTCTTTTAATTTTTTCTATTTTTCCCCCTTTATTAATTATTTTTCTAAAACTTTACTCTATTTATTATTCATCGCTTCTTGTATTTAATTTTTTGTTTTTTTGTCTCTTTTTACTCCTCATTATTTTTCTATATTTTATCTTTTTTAATGATAAAGAGAGAAAATATTTCTCTATTCTTTCTTCATTTAGTTACAACCAATGTCTATGTATTTTCAGTGTCATATTTTTCATTTTTTATTCTCTTTCAATTAGTCTGTTTTCTATTGTGTCCTCTTTCATCTTTTTTTTCTTACCGTATATATATATACACACACACACACACATATTATTTAATTTGTTCTTTTTTTCCCGTAATATTAAATTTTTTTGTTGATTCTGAACTCATTTTCTTCCTCCTTTTTTATTAAATAAAACTTACGCTAATATATGGAAACTTTGTAAATATAATTACTTAATCGGAATATCAAAATATTTCTGTTCAATATGTATATTAAGAAAAAATAATTGTGTATAATTATATATAGTAAATCATAAATAGAAATTTTTGTATTATTAGAAAATATTTAACATAAATATAAATTTTTTTAAAAGGTTTTTAAAGTTATATCTAAAGGTGAAAAAATTTTTTGTAATCTGATCGTGAAATATCTTTGTTTATACTTACAATGAAAGGGATTAATGTTCCATTTTAATCTTATTCAATGCTCAAACACCTAAGAATGTAAATAAATAATCTCCTGTTATTGGAGAAAAGCTCGAGAAAAAAAGTATCGTGAATAAGTTAAAGGTTAGATGGAAGGAGAAAACACATACACGAGAGTACGTCAACATGTCGCTCTCAACGTAGACGCTTCGTCTATTCGCCTGTATACTGTTGTTTAATTTAATGACAATACATAAGCCTTCTGTCCATTGAAATGAAAACATAGGTTATACATACTAGCACAGAATGAATTTTTTGCGAGAGGGTGCCCAACAAGTAATCGAAGGAACTCCTATTGTAAGCACAGCTTATATATAAATACGGTCAGTTGGCTCGTTTAAATACGCTATATATATAGGTACGCATGTGAGGCACTTAATTACAGTAGTGGTCACAGAGAAAGGGACGTCTTTTCATCAAAGTTTCGATTCTTGCACACAAGTCTTTTTAGTCGTGTGAATTTTAAAACACGACAAGTCTCTCTCAATAATTTATTACCTTTTGAAGACTTAAATGAAGAGTCATTCAGTTACTGTTCGTTTAAAAAATATCCGAGGAACTGATGTAAAAGATTGTAACAATAATATCAAGCTTGAAAAAGGACAGAATATATAAGAAAGTATGTATGGTAAACAGTTAATTAGATTATTTATTTTAGTAGGAATTTATGTATAAAATATAATCAATGTTAATATAATTTTATTGCTTAAAATTATAAATAAAAATAAATTATAAAATACTTTATACAATTTTATATTAATATAATTCATATAAAACTCTTTTCACAGTTTCAATAAAAACATATTCGTATAAGTTTATTTTTTTTAAATATTTTTTTCTAAATTAACTAAATTCTAGACTTAGACCTATATAATATTTTCAGATATATAAAAAGAATCTCAAATTTTTTAATAGAATCAATAGTAGATAAAATATATATAGATTGATACGACTAAAAATGATTGCATAAAAACGAATAATATTTTTCTTATTACATAAAAATTATAAATTAATTATCAAAATCATCCAAAAATTATAGGACTAATACAAATACATGTCTGAATATGAATATAATAAATTAGATTGAAAAATTTTTAATATAAACAAAGATTATAATAAAAATATTTTTTTCTATTTAATGAGAATGAAAAACTAATTTTAATATTAGCATAGTATTCTAGTACAAATCAATTGCATAATAGACAGAGTACATATTTAATTAATAAAAGTTATTAGTGAAAAAAATAAAAACACTGGAAATAAAAAAAAAATAAAGATTAAAGGAATAAACATATTTTTACAACAATAATTAAATTCAACTTGCATAATAGGTACGAACAAAAAAATTCAAATGTTCTGTGACACTATTGCCTTTGATCCACTGATTATTGAGGAAAATGAAATACGGCAAGTGAATAAAAGTTATCTTTTTGCTGTTTCTCCATAAATTATTAGTTAATTCATTATTATTATATTGATATAGTGTTTTTCAATTAGGTCGAAGTAAGAGAAAAAAAGTATAATAATACTAATTAATTCGATATTTTTTTAATACTTTACGTTTGTAACTTTTTCTATTTTTTTTTTGCTTTAAAACAGAATACCAGAGTATGCTTTGTGCATCATGCATCAAGTCGCATCTTGTTTAATATGTAAGATAGAAGAAATTAGAGTAAAGAGAAGAGCTATTGAAGTGTTGAGGTGACCTCTTTCACTTCAAAATCTTAAAAATGGAACTTCAATTTCTCTTTTTCTTAACACGTCTGTCGTTTCTTTCGTTTATAAAAAAAATATTCTATACATTTATGAATACTTTTATGTTTACTTTTCACTTTGAATAATGTAAGATTTGTTCATAGAAACTCAAATTTTCGCTTTTTTGCACGTATTTATGCTATATTTTAAGATAATATATATAAAACCCCTTTACTTTGCTTTTTGGATTAACGTTTTTTTTTTTTTTCATTCCGATATACAATCTACTGGTTTTGTAGAAAATTAAAAAAATTAAAAAAAGGTTTATACGTAATTAATTCCTGTTTCTTTTATTTAAAATTTTTTACATTTTATAATAATAGCAAAGATATATTTAAAATTTTTTTAATATATATAATATATAATAAAAAATATTAATAAATATTTAATAATTTAAAGATAATAAACGAAAATTGAGTCATATATATTCGAAAAAACTGATGATACGAACTTATCAACAGATACAATGATCTTTGTCGTTTAGAAATTCACTATCTCGTTTTAGCTTATTTACTGAATTTAAAACATTTGTTTTCATTAAAAAATGTATTTTAAATATCTTACAAAGTTCCATAAATTTAATAATCAATAATTGAGATTGTTTTTTGATGAATATTCATAAATATTTATTAATTTATACATATCAGTAAAATAATAATTTTTTACTTTTATGTACATATTATTTAAAAAATATTTGGAAAGCTTTAATTTTCTTAGAATATTAGATTTTTGTCTCATAAATCTTTAAAAATCTAAAAAAAGTTAAAAAAATGCAGTATATTATATTTTATATACTCATTAATTAATATAAAATTTTACTTTCATATTATGTTCTTGATCGTGCGTAACCTTATAAATACAGTTTATTATCATTATTATTGTTATTGCGGATGTTTTTGTGGTTATTATTGTTATGGTTGTGATTTTTTTATTGTTATATTCAATTATCAAATATTTTTTTAATTTAGAAATAATATAAATAGAGATAGAAAAGCAGCACATATAAATTTTTATACTTTTATTTTATAGACTATATTTAGCATTCGACTCTTTAATTGATTTATAAATTATGTTGTATATATGAATATATTGAAATATTACACATATACAATCTATATAATACTCATAATTAGTCCATAAAAATTAAGTTTTCTTGCACGTACGTACTTTATTAATATTAAGTTAATTCATTTTTTAGGTAAAAGTTTTATAAGATTTTAATATTTTTCATAAATTATTCTTTGTATTCTTTATTGAAAAATAATTTTGTAGTATAATTTTATAAATTATAAAATAAAATTTTTTAAATAAGGTATTCTTATGTATTCAATAAACTACATGTAAAATTTAAGTGTAACTTGTAATTAATTATAATTATAAAAATGATACATGAAATTTTCTAAATTTAATCATAATTTTTTATTTAATATAATATATGTTGTAATTATTTTTGAAAATACTTGTAATTTTAATATAACTTTTTTATTATAATTATAAGTCAATAGAATTTCATTATATATTAATTTCTTTTGTTTTTAAAAACAAATCTTTTTTCTATAAATTTAATTTTTTTTATAAATGTTTTGTAGGTTTAAAATAGGTTGACCAATATCAACTTCATGTTCAGTTTAAAATAACTTTATTTCTTTATTTTACTACTTATTTAATTATATACATATAAAGATACAAATATAGAAAAATAAAGATTTTCTTGTATAGAAGTGAAGATAATAAATATTTATCTATCGGGAATATTTTTTTAATGTTAATTTGTCTTTCAAAGATCATAATGTGTCTAATCTTCGTTATTTATAATGAAATAAATTTATATAAATATATATATATATATATATATATGTTTTAATATAAGCTCTGCTAATTCATATAAAAAATAAGATATTGTGATAAAAATGTTTTCAAATAGATTACGAAATAATAAAATTTCTTATTGAAATTGTAATTCTTTATATATTAAAAAAATTTATGTTAAAAAATAAAAAAAACTATACTTTGTCTTTCTCAATGCTCATGTACCTCAGTATTGCATCTAAGATATTATATAATATAAAGAAAATAAAAACGAAATTCTTATTCCAATTCAACAATTTTTGATTATGTATAATAATTCATCTATAATTTTCATGGATGTTGTTTTTGAATGACAAAAAATAATCACAGCAATCGAGAGCACATACTATCGGAGGGGGGGGGATTTACGTTTGATAAAGTTTGCAACTAGGGATGGTGAATTGGGGTGGGGTTGAGAAGGGACTGAGTATTCGATATATATACAGGCACAGAAACAACTCTATCGTAATTTAGGATCACTTTTTAGGGGAGCCAGAGAACAGGGGTAGAAGGTGAAGAGATCTTACAGTCAGTTTAGCGGCTATCGTGACTATGTACACGCGTTACTAGTGCGGGGACGTTCGTGGTAGTAAAATCGAGTTAACCAAATTAACCATGAAATAGATTCCCTCAGTCCCTACTATCTTTCCGTCTCTCTACACGTATATCTGCATCGTGGTTCCATAATGTAACTGCTTTTGTCAATCTTAAGTTTTGTATATCTTATGAAGGACAGGAATCCCTTGATCCTTATGTCGAGAAATCCGTCAATATGTGATTATTTTGTTCCAATTAAATCAATATTAAAATATTTTAGTAAAAAATTAATATAAAGCACATCAACTCGTTTAAAACTATTTATTTTTTTTAAAATAAATCAGATTTTTATTTTTTCACACGAACTTTTGTCTTTTTTATTTCTCAATGATTCTTACATTTTCCTATTCGTATTGTAAAATTTGATTAACTAATCGATCAATAAATTATAATACATTTACTAAATAAATGAGTTAATTACCATTAATTCAATGAATTATACTAACATAATTAGAAATGGTTTTAAAATGTGTATAAAATATATATGTATGTATATTTTAAATTATTACAATTTTAATTTAGTTTGCAGTTTAATTTTTTATTTATACAATCGTTTTTAATAATATATAATAATTTGTATTATAATAATAAATATTATTGAATCTATTAAGAATAAACCGTCTAATTTGGGATTAGTTTATTTTAGCAATTTATTAATATAGTTTACACGCATTACATAATATCTCTTCTACAATTAATCCTAATTTTTTTATACATATATTTATAATTTTGATTGTAAAATTTTCTTTTTAAAATATAGCTACCTTTTTTTCATCTAATAACTTTACTTATTAAAATTATTTGATATATATTTACTTGTTCATAAATGTTTATATATAAACAATATGGGAATATAAGTAAATTTTTATTATAAAATTTTTTCTTTGTATAAATTGTAAAATATTGCTTGTAAAATAAAATGTGAAAGTCTTACTTACCAGCCTTTTCTGGTTTAATATTTATTCTTTAGAGCTTTTGAGCTTTAATATTTATTTTAAAGTTTTTAAATATTCACCAACATTTTTTAGATTCAAAGATTCTCACAACTAAAGTTACAGTAATAACAAAATATTCGCGTATAACAAGTAACAAACAGTCTTCTATAAAATTAGTCTGAAAATAGAATTGCAACAAAATTCGATACTATTTATAAATCATATTTTTTTAAACTTATTTATTTAAATAAATTTATTCTATTTACAACTTTCTCATTTTTGTAAATACTATTTATTTATAACCAAAAAACTAATTATATATAATGTTTTAAAAGACCAAGTAATAATTATGCAGTACGATCTTTGAAAAAATAGTTAAATAATTACAATATATCATGTATTCCTCGTAATAATTATTGCCAATTAATGAACATTTATAAATGCTTCATAGTCGATCAAAAAAATAACAATGACAAATACGATGGTTGTGTTCACTGACGCACTTTAAACTACCTTTTTCTCATTAATAAACACTTTGAACTAAACCGCCCACATCACGACAAACTAGTTTAATTTCTGTATATTAACCGCTGGCTCTTTTTTCTTTGATTGTTTATTACGAAATTACAACAATCAAAACGTAAGAGTTGTGTCGGCCGTTTTTTTCGTTCTTCTATTTCATAATAGTCGCTGATACCCCTTTCCTTTAGATCTATTTTATTCTCTTTCTTTCATTATCTCTAACATCTATCCTACTTTTTCATTAGTTTATAGCCGAATTTAAAACAAAATTAAGTGACCACCGACTAATTTTATAAGGCCGCACGCGTTCTTAGTCTGATCCTTTACAACTCTAATCTTGTGAATGTTTTCGGTTGGATTGAAAACTAAATTGGACGCATTTCGCCGTCCGTGAGTCTACGCTTTTATGCAGATATGCATACAAGAAGATGAGATTCTGGCTTATAACAGCAAGGTGATTAATATGCAGATCATTTAGATTAAAAAAAATAATTTTATTGAAATATTATTTTATATATTAAAGATCCTAATGTTTATATTGTCGATGTTGAAGATTTAATTTTTTAAAATATTTTATATAATATTCTTGTTTATTTAATTTTCCACAAAAAATTTATATAATAATAATTAATAGTAGTTTAATAGTAATTTAATAATAATTAATAATAATAATAATTAAAATAAATAACAAAAATACATATATTTTAATTAAAACAATACAAAATTCTAAAGGTACTAGAAAGAGATATACCCTTTGATTAGATTAGATTAGATATGGTATTTTAGAAAGAGAAAAAATCATAATAAATATTTAAAAATAATGAAATATTCAATTAAGAGTAAAAAAGTCATTAAGAGAAATTGTCCATCCTTTATCCTTTTTCCTCAATGAAATGAATAGAGTGAGAAATTTTGGCAAGCCGTCCACGTTAGAGCCAATATTCATCGATGAATGATCTCATCGAGCTAATACATAGCCATGATACATATGGACGAAGTAAGAAATCGTTGATTTAGTGAAAATAATCTCAAAAACACAAGCAGGGCTACGAAAAACGAGCAGAGCAAATAGCATCGGAAATATCTATCCTATACATCGTCGAAGTCACGCGCATCTATGATACAATTTTTAAGTAGTTGTAGCGAGTAGTGAGAGGAAGAAAGAGTTTGGCACAAGAAAATAAAGTAAAGAGATCACCAAAACAAAGGGATGGGAGAAAAGAGAAACGAGAGCGAGAGCAATATGAAAAAGGAACGAGTAAGGTTTATAACTCACGTCAGGCAGGTAATTAGCCGCCTTCTGCCAGGCTGTAATGGACCTGTGCTCTCGCGCAACACATCGCGAAGCGAGCGAACGAAAGACCCTTCTTAACTTATTTAAATGAGCCAGTAACCCATGTCCATGTGAACGTGAAAGTACGAGGCAATATAGAAAAACCATTTATAATGCACTATTTCGAAGGCATAGCTTTCGCTTACCTTTCTTTTAAGCACGCTCATGCCAAAGTTACCTTTAACTATTGTGGTGAATCTTCGAATACATTTACGCAAATTTTGTTCTTTTTATTTTGCTGGGAGACTACTACAACTCAGTTCTAATTATATACATTTTTTTTCTTTGATGAAAAGAAGGTAAAAAGATAAACTAACTGCGACAGATATTTGTGCAAGCGTATACATGTGAAGCCGCACAAGAGCGCACATCATCGTTCTGTCTGATGAAACACATTTATCCCCCCGAAATTACTGGATACATTATTTTTATAAGTTTTTTTTCTCATGAATTGTTTAATGCAATAGATCAATTTAGTTTTTTCTTGATCAAGTGTTAAATCTTATTGTGATGTACACAAATAAGAGTAAAGACAGAAATTCATAATTGATATTCACATTATGTACAAGCGAACTATTGCTATTGATTTTGGTAATTTTAGTATTAATTACTTTTAAATATAGTTATGAAAGAGTTTAATAAAATAATTTTATAAAATATATAATATAACGAATTTCTAGTTGTTAATTAAAATCATAATAACTGTAACGTTGATATATTAATAAACTTATTTATAATATATAAAATTCTATATACACGTATAAAAATTTATAAAAATTGATTTATTGATTTTTTTTAATATGACAACAAATAGAAATAAAAATACAGTATTTATATCAAAATAGGAAAGAAGATTAAAATAATATTTTTAACATTTTTATTACTATAGATAAAACTTTAACTAAGTTCTTTCTTCAACAGCTCAGTTTTATAAATAATACAATATGTTTAAAAATATTAATATTTTCATTTTCACCAAGACAGATCAGTTATAAGTTAATACTCTATTTTACTTCATAGATTTGAATTATTGACAAAGAAAATTGTATTTCACATTACCAATGTCGTAAGTAGCTTTTGCTAGTTTATAAAGATAAATGAAAGGCATAAAAGATTGAACGAATGATTCGATTTCGTTGGAATTTAGCGACAGATCTAAAGGACAGATATTGATTTTATGTTGAATTGTAAAGTGTGATTTGAATTTTGATTGCAGATAGGGAAAGATCGCGTAACAGGATAGTGCACGCTTCACCAGGCACATAAGAACCCTTGAAACAACGCTTACTCGACCAGAAAATTAAAGAAATATAAATTTTAAAGCCACTAAACCGGACGTCGTTTGGTATATGCATAAAACTTTTTAATTTTTTGAAAGATCAGTATCAACAATTTTAATTCTAATTTATAGAAATTGTCTATTTAAATAATTTATTACCTAAATTTTTCTATTATCATTATATTTTTACGAAATTAATTGTAAATATTCTTGCAATGTTATTATTTATATAAGAAACCTTAAAATATATATGAATTTATAAAATATTTTATTTTTATGTTTAATTAATTATTAATTTTTATTATTTTTATTTTCCAAATCTTGTAATTAATGAGTTGCCACTTGTATTATTTAATATGAGCTGAAATATTCAATTTAAAAGTATTAATTTAGATAGATATACAAAATTACTTATTTTTAGAAATTAAAAAAAAATTTTTTAAGCGGAAATATTTAAATATATATAAAATTTATAAAAATTGGAAGTATTTACTCAATAAATATTTTAATGATTTCTGACTTTAACCAGTACATGCAATAATGTACGTTTAAATTTACTAATTATATAGTATTTTGTTTTATAATTTTATTTATTATTTACAGTAAGTATTGAATAATTGGTATATTATTAAACATTTTTTTATTTATTCTATCTAAAATTCTGATACAGTTTTTATTGTCTGAATCAAGTTTTCTTAAAAACAATAAGAAATTATTAAATAAAATAAATATGATATATATATCAAATATCATCTAATATGTTTTTAGATACGCAAATTATACAAAAATAAAGTAAATTAGAACAATAAATATCGCCAACAATAATAGTCACTTCATTTGAATAAATTGAATTCATACCAAAAGTGACATTAAATATTTTTTTATTATCGAGCTTGAAATTAATTATCTGTAGATTTTATTAATTAAATTATGAATTTATTTTTACTTATTTATTTATAGTATATTCATTTTCCTATGTGTAATTTTAATATAAAATTTTACGTAAATATATATCTTTGTATGCATGAGTCCATGTATATATAATACGTATATGTATATGTATAATTATCATTGACATTATAAATATTATAAATTATGTATTAAATTGAGATGGATCGTATAAATCAAATAAGATGTGCCTGAAACTATTAAAATAATTTTTTAATTATCTAAAAAAGTAATAATTCTTAAGAAGAAATAAAGAAATAAATTTTTTGTAAAAAATAACTATAATGTTAATATAAAAAAATTAAAAGTTTTTATTTTTTTATATAATAAGTTTTTTGTAGGTATATATATACATACATATGTATATATATATAGTACGTCAGGTTTATTATTTTTTAAATTTATATTGATATAAATATTATTGTTATATTATTGTTAAAATTAAAATCATTAGTTTTCTCTTATAAGCTATTGTAAACTTGATTATATATTTTTGTGATACTATTTATTTTTTCGCAATTTATAAATAATTTAATTATTTACTTTAATGTTTATTTAATAATTGGAAGAAATTTTTTAATTTTTTAAATTAATTATGAAAACCATCAAATTCTGAAATTTGATTTAATATACGATTCACGTGGTGATTGAAAAATATTTAATTCTATTATTTAGTTACACCTATGCTGTGAAATTAACAATATAAAGTTTATGATTACTTTCTATTAGCACGCATCTTCTTTCATTTCTGATATAAAATATTCTTAGATCCCATAATAATATGCATTTTAATTTGAAATATTTTACTCGCAAAACTATTAATAATAAATTGTTTACTCTAATTCTCTACTTGTATACTAACTCTTTATATACTAACGTTCATTTTTCTTTTCTTTTTCATATTTTGCAAAGATTGAATGAAAGAATGCTATTCTTGTTTGCCAGGTGTGTGCGTACATCTTAAAAAAAGAAAAAGAGCTTTGTCTGATCGAAAGAGAAGTGAAAGAATAAAGAAGAAAAAATACATACAAGATCTAACTTTTATAAAGAAAAAAAAAACGTATCGGCAATTTGACATCTCTTGCGCGAACGAGAACAAAATTCTAGTCTGTCATGCGATTATAATCTTTGACGTAGTGTAATTCTGTAATGATGTGTACTAAGTGTTTGATTGAGAAAAGATACTAATTCAGCATTACTTTAAACTGAAGATTACTATGCGTAGCAGATGCTGAAGAATAGCTATTGAAACATCATCATAGACATTTTAACAGATACTCAGAAATAGAGAAGAACAGAATTTTATCAAACTCTGCAAGTTCATTTTTCTTCTTTCTATTTTACTTTATATATATTGTGTGACAATCTTCTTTCGCCATAGTTGCACATGGATCTGAAATAGTTAGTATGGTGCATTTCTACTCTAAGTTTCTCCTATGCTTATAATTTTTATTTATTTTTAGTATTCTTACATTTTCAGATAATTTAACTTGTAATATTGCTAGAAAATTTATGCTAAATAGTATTTATTTATCTACCTTTAATATATACAGATATAATTTTATGTTTTAAGCTAAAGGAATTATTTTAATTGTACATTTCTAAATTTATGTTTAATAGTTTATATTATGTATACTGAAACATTAATTATACATAAAAATTATTGTTGACTAATAATAAAACTAATAACTATTTAAAAATTTTCAAAAAAACTTTTTATTCTGGAAAATTATTAAAAAATTAAATAATCTTGTAGACTAAAAATTAAAGATAACTAGTTGCAAAAAATTTTTGTAGGAAATGAACATTCAATGACGTAAAATTTGAAGATTTATTCGTATTATATTAAACATATAACTATTTAGTGAAAATATAAATTGCATTTTAAAACTTTCATATTTTCAACTTATAATTTTGTATTATTTTACATATAATGTATTTTTATATTATACATTAAAATTAATTAAAAATGTGAATTTAAATTCAAAACATGAAAAATCAAAACATAAAATTGGATATTAACACTTTTATAAGTCTAATTTAATTTTCATATTTTATAGCTGTTTTTAATCTATTTTGGTCAACTTTTACTGTTTTTTATTATTAAATACGATTATATAGAATATAATTTTCAAAATATTATATCTTTAGAAATAATAAAAAAGAATGTTTCTATTTATTTAAAAAAATAATAATAATATATTAGCTATTATTCGGTATTATTTTTTCGTCCTTTTTCAAATTTTCTATTTATTTAAACAATTACTTACAAAATGATTTCTTCACTGCCCTGTGTTAAGTAGCAAATATATTTTTCTACATTAAAACTTCTAATTTTTCGTCTCATTCTGATCTTTAAAAATTTATTATAATCAGTAATATTTAGTAATGGTCAGTAGTGATGAGAATCGTTTTAGACAGTTTTGAAAGTTTACCTTAAAGAACATGTTTTATACTAACATGATCATCGAAAACTAGGATATTTCTTTTTTGTGTCAATGATTAGATAAAACTGACACATTTCATTATTTCAATTATTTAGGGTTATCGTAGCAGATCTATTTTTATTCCTAGTGATAATTTAAAGAAAAAAACTCTTTTTTAACCCTACAGAAGTAACATTTTACACGAACTAAACGCTATGAGAAATTCGACTTCTAAATTTTTTCATTATGCCATTCATATATGACAATTTCTATACGTTATGATTAACATGTAATTCATGAGACAAATGTTTAAGATTTTAAATGAATTTTCATCGAGCGGTTTTTTCAATTCAACAATTTGAAAATATTTGATACCCTTTTCATTCTACTTTACTTACGTAAAATCATTATATTAAACCGATTCTTTATGCGTTTTTGTTTATAGACAATTATTACAGTAAAAATTTATAAACAAACAATATTTTTTAGTAAAACTGTTATTAAAAACGAAGGATGTCATAAAATTTCCTGAAAATGCTGTTACTTTTACTTTTTTTGACTCCATAAATATAATTTTTCTTCCACTTAATAAATGTTATTTACTCAGGTTTAGTTCTTAAACACATACCTTTAAAATATACAAATTATTATTCTATCTTCCATGAAAATAGTATTTTACGACATCTTTTAGGAAACAGTAGAATTTATTTATATTTCAAAAAAATCTTTATAAAACGTTTAATATTTGAAGAATTTTTATTTGAATATTGTCATTAAAATTTTACTTAAATTACATACTAAATAGTACCTGTCGTTATAAATAGCATTTATTGTTCCGTCAAACAGGCTGCTGAACAGTGTTGGATTTATTAAAAAGAATTATTTTTAAAAAGAATATTTTATTTTTTTTAGGTTCAATTTAGAAAAAGTTCTTTATATTATTAAATTCGTTTTTTATTATGATTTTTAAACAGAACGGGCAGCACCAAATAATCACAAAATATAATTAGAAAAATGTGAAATTATTTGAAAAACTCGTTGAAAGAAATTAAGTTGAATAGAGCCTGATTTTATTTGGGGAAGTAGGCACAATACATCTACTAAGAAGTGACTATAGGTGACAGCAAACTCCTTCAGATTCGTATACTTACCGGGTAAAGAAGAAGAATAAAATGTGAAGATGCAAAAAATTCCGCTAAACTGTTAGATCTTGACCCTTACAGTTTCTTCAATGTAGGAATTTAATCTGTCTTATGGTACAACTTACAATGAATTAGAATGTCAAAATACCTCCATCTCTGGTTGGTAACTGACCACCTGTGATAGGTATAGTAAAAGGAAAACGAAGGTTTCCGAATGTTATTAGAAAACAGATGAGTTTCGAAGTTACACGTGACTCAAACGTCCTCTCTAAAAGATTGTAGAGTTTTAAGAATTTTCGGAACAATATTTTAGGAAGTTTTTATGATGAAGTACAGAACATTATATTTAGGAAGAGGATCAATAGTTTGCGATGGAGTGTTTCTCTTACTGTTTCAAACAAACTCAGGTACACCTGAAAATTTATGATTGGGTAAATTCTACTACGCGTTTTTTTAATTACGTTATAGTTTTGAAAGATTCATTATTATATTCTGATTATTATTTATGCTATTGATCTACACTCGTGATAAAGAAGGAGCGAGAAAGAAAGAGGATGTCAGTAAGAGAAATAAATATATAGGAAAGTGTAGATAGAAAAGACATGAATGTGAAATAATAAATTTAGATTTTAAGTTATAAATCTCATAATAGAAAGATCAATTTAAAAGCAAATTTCTATTATAATATTTCAAAATATTTTTATTAAAAAATTGTAATATATTATCATAAACTTTTTAAATTACATTAAATTACGATATTTAACGCTTACAAACATACTAAATTCATGTATAAAAAATGTTTTCATCTAACGTTATATTTTTAGAAAAAATTAATTGAATGATATTATCTAATAATATTTAAACTTTAATATTATGTATGCTTTGAAGAAAAAAATAGTAACGTAATAGCTATTTTGTTAACAGGTAAAAGATAGTTTATAAATAATTGCTGATTATTTTTAATTCATTAATTTTAAAATAAAATTGTTTTGATTAAAGTACTTAAAATATGTATATCCTTTCAAATACATTAATTTTTCAAGCTACTTATTTTATGAAAAATAAATTAAACTTCATGAATAGTCTTATTTTATATTATGGCTACATCAGTTAATATGATAATAAATATTAGTTAAATATTAGTAATTAATCAGAGTTAAATTTTTAAAAGTTTATCGTTATTTTTATGGTTGAGTACACTTTTAATTAAAACAAAATTACATTAAAATTAGTTTTAATTTTGATACTTCAATGAATCTTATGAAATGTATAACTTGCTTTATTTTTATATAAAATATTCTTGTAAATAAAATGGAATGCATAAATACGCTTTAATACTCATAAATGGAATTTAAAGAAAAATTTTTTTTAATTCTCTTCATTTACAAATTTGGTGTTACTCGTTTATAATGGGATATATTTTTAATTCAACGATGGGTATCTTTATATCTAATGTTAACAAAATATCAATTCAAATTAATTCTTAAAGAGAACAGAAAATGGTTTATTAATGTTTAAAATTTAAGACTACGTCATTTTAAATTCACTATTCTTTAGTAAAACTATTTTTATACAAGTTTCAAAAAAATAGAAACAAAGTATATTTTTATTTTAGAAAATTAATGTAAATAATAAATAAGTCGTCACAATATGCGTGTCTAAAAAAATTGTTAGTACTTGAAATATTTGATCAATACTTGTGTATTACCTCATATTTTAATATTCTTTTCTTTATAAAAAATGAGTATTCTAAAATCAATGTAAAAATTAAATTTATTACCTAAAATAACATTCTTAAATGATAATTTTTAACATAATATCTTATCTTTAATGCAAATAAAAATTATTTAAAAGTTATGTAAAAAATAGAAATTGTGCTGTACTTGCTTAAAACTTAGTGATTTTGATTTTTATAGAAAATTTAATAATATCTTATATCTGAAAATAATATAAAATAAGATTTTATACTGTAAAATTTGAGATTTAATTTTACAAAATAATTAAATCATACTTTATTTAGACTTCTTTATTTAGTAGATAAAAATCGACGTTGTTTTTAATTATTGCTTGTATTACCCTATTAATGTATTAAATTACTCTAATGATTATTAAAATATTACCTTTTTAAATATAAGTAGAAAGAGAAAGTATTAATTCTTTAATATTCTTCATTTTAGTAAACTGATTCTATTTTCTTAAAGAAATGGAAAATATGAACTGTAGTATTAAGCATCTCTTCATCCAAATTCAATTTCGATCATTCCTTTGTATTCTCCAAATGTCTCTTTGCGTATTACATCGTCCCATTGCTCTGCACTCCACAACTCCAAAACTTTATTCATATTCCCTGTCTCTATTCATTTTCGTTTCCTAACATCTTGCAGCCCCAATTAGTTAAGAGAGCATCGGTGTTCCTTAGCACCGATGCGTCATTGCGATGTATCCTTTCTTTTCGATCCCAAAGCCCTTAGATTCATTAAGAAACAGTAATGCGTTTTGTTTCTCTTCGCTGCTGTTTCTTTACTCTCTCTCTCTCTCTCTCTCTCTCTCTCTCTCTCTCTCTCTCTTTCTCTTTCTTCTGATATGCGCTGCTGTCTTTTCTGTCTTCATCGCACTGGTTTTCCCTCTCTCTATTTTTATCTCTGTCTCTTTTCATGTCTCTTTCTCTCCCGAGATGCATCTCTCTCTATCTCTCTCAAACTTTCTTCACGGCTTATAAGAACCAAGCAACTCTTTTAATAATCTCGCTTGGGCGCGCGCAGAGATTTATTATTTTCGGACTCCATCGCGAGGATAAGCCGTTCGCGCGCGCAAGTTGATGCTCCCGTTACATAGCCTCTTCTTCGCCCCATCTCTTTTCCTTTTTTATTTCAACCCTTCTTCAACTGCTCGCTTTCTTTCTCCCAGTTTCTTCTTTCTCTTATATAGCTTGCCCGTTGTCTCCATCTTACTCTCACTATTTCCTCTCGTTTTTTCTTTCTTAAACTTTTAGTTTCTTTGAAGGTGCGTAAGCGGTCGATCTTGTCTGCTTTCAAAAACTCCTGTTAACAAATTGGCTGACTTCTTTCTCTTTCTCTCTATTATTATTTATCTCTTTTTCTCTTTGGCTTCATACAGATTTCGTTTCTATATTTGCTAAAGCTTTCATTTTTCCTTACTTTTTTAGTGTATCACATTTTTTAGTTAGTTTAAAATAACTGAGCAGTGCTTGTTAAATAAGTTTACTTTTTTATTTTTATCGATTGATTATTATGAATATTAATTAAGTTTTAATAATTTGAGTAATTAAAAGTGAATTAAAAAAATTTCTATCATTATTTATAAAAGTGAATTCTAAGTATTATAATAGTAAAAAGTATTTACAATTATTGTAATTTTATTACTTATGATTTAATATTAATTTTTGTTCGATTGCGGAAAACAAATATATTAATATGAAATAAATTGTCTCTCAATGTATGAAAATATAGTACAGATATATTTACATAACAAAGACAAAAATTTACTTAAAAAATAACTAATTACAATGTCAAATCTAAATTTCATTCTACTTTAATAGAAAGTTAGCTACATTATTTAAAGCAAACAAAAAAAGAAAAAAGAAATTTAATTAATTAAAGTAAATAATTATCTCTCAATTTCTAAGGTTTTTTCAAGGGATTAAAATGTTTTGTTGAAATAATTTTTAAATAATTTTATTTATATTCAGAACTGATATATTTGAATTTTACTGATTAATTTAATTATTTACAATAACAAAATGCTATATGTATTATTATTATATTCTAATTCTTAATGACTATTTTTAAATTCTTTCAAAAGAATTTTATTTATAATCTAATCAAGCATTTTATACATATTGTTATTCAATATATTTAGCTTACCAATGTACTTATCATGAATTCATTTTATATTTACAATATTTTTATAGATTTAATATTTACTCCATATTTACTTAATTGAATTCATGTAAATAATATTTATAAATTTTAAGAATTTCAATTTATACTCCATAATTTTAAAGAAGTTAAGAAGAAACTTGCAATTTCCAATGTTTTCTCATAATAAAAATAATTAATAAATAATTTGTTTTCTCAATAATATCTTTGTAAAAGATACTTAACCAAATTTATAGTAATGTATTATGATATGTGTAATAATATCATATAATATAATAGAAGAATTACTGTTTAGAAAAATATGTAAATTTGTAAATAACGATGTATAAATTGATCCTATATAAATAATAATAATAATAATATTTCAAATATTTTAAAAATTTATGATACCAAAGTTTATTATATTTAATATTTACTATTAAATAATTATGTATAGTCTACGTTTTATTTACAATTTTAAATGATAGCAATGTGTATTTAATCGACGTTTTATATATTATTGTAAATAATAGAAATGTATATAAGAATTTTTTTTAATTTATAAAACTAAAAATTTTACTTAATATTTAATTCAATATAAATACATTTTAAAAATATTAAATAAGTTTGAATAAATATATTTATAAACAATATAATTTATGATTAAGTTTTAAAGAATAAAATAAAAGTCTAAAATCTAACGAATGAAAAAAAATTTAATTATCATCAACAATGTTAATAAAAAACTTAATCATAAAATCGCAGTAAAAAATATTTTTCTCTTAAAATGAGATATCGCGTATCTTTCTTTATATACGAAAAAGGACTTTCTACTCCTTCGTCACTCGATTATCATTCTTGCGAATGACGTGCTCGAAACGAACGAAGCTCGCCAACTTCTTGTGATTTAACGAGGTGTGGTGTCGGTTATGCTGTAAACGGCATATCGAGAACGTCTATAAACCAACCGAGCGAGTCGGTAAATTAGAAGCCTTTTTGTCTCACTCACTCACTATTTTATTTCTCTCTCCCTTCCTTCCTCTTTCCCTCTCCAGAATCCATCGTATATAGGAAGCCCCTAAAAATACAATTAGCTGACTGTTTAATGGGTCCTTTCGTGTGCACGAGTCACAGCGCTACAATGAAATGCTCCACCAGGTTTTTTGTTTTACTTTAGCTCGTTTATTTAAAAAAAATGAAAGAACGAAAAAGTTTATGGTGAAATCATTGCTTTCATGTTTACGAGTGGAATTTCATATAAGTCATCGAGAAGTAATATTGGTAAATTAAAATTTGTACGTAAGCAATAGTAAATCGATAATTTTAATTTTAATTTTTCTTACAATAATAATATGTAAAAACATTCTTACTGAAGATTTTACAGGATTATACTTTCTTATACTTAAAAATTCTTAATATCAGTAAAAATTGTGATTAATGCAAACTTTAATAGATAAATTTTTATATTTCCATTAAAATAAATAATTTGTTTTAAATATCCATAGCTTATATAAAAAAAAAATAAAATGCAAGTGTAAATTAAATAATTTCTATTTAAATGAAAAATACATTACAGTTTATAGGATAAAAATTTCCAGTATTAAAATATACTATAATTATTTTTATATTTAGTAAAATTGTGTAGTATATTACTATTTACATATATATTTTAATTTATTTACATATTTTTAATTAATTAATTTAAAATTTATGTATCTAATTCTTAATATTATAAGAACCTAACTTAATTACTAAAAATTATTTGCAAATATTATTTTTATGTTTATTGATGATTATAATAATAATAATTATAATTACTGCTTATTAAAATCATTTTTAATTTTTAGTATTTAATTTATAATTGCATTTTTATATAAATTATACAAACAGATATTTTAATATAAAAAAATTGTAAATAAAAATACTTCTACTCACATATGCAACGTTATAATTTTTCATATAAAAATATTCCACGTTATTTTTAATATTATTGAAATGACACGAGAAAACATTTAAAAATATTTATAAATAAACAGTAATTAAAAAACAACAACAATAATAATAATAATAATAATAGATTTTATTGGAATCGATTATTTTAAATACATTTATAAAAAGAATTTATTAAATTATAAGAAGCACTAATTTTGATATTTAAGAAAACTATATATAATAATTATAATTTTTATGAAACAATATCATTTATACAAGTAGTTTATAACAAAAGTAACAACTCAACTAATGTCACTGAATTTATGTCCTTGACTGATATAATATAGTCTACTGAAAAGGTCATTGCTAATCTAAAATTTTAACTCTCTTTCTTTACACATATATATCTTCATCTTCTGAAGAGCTATAGAAACGTCCTTCGAACCATAATCCACGATAAATCATCTAAGGAATCTGCAGTTTAATGAGTTTTTAGTGGCTCGATCTTGCTTGTTCGTTTGTTTGCTAGCTTCATTTTATTTTTTAATCAAATCACTAATGCCTTCACGTATATAATTTCAAACTATCTCGGTTTTGAAGCTTTAGAAATCGCTTGACATATAACAGATTCTGTTTCCCGAGTGTTAATGCTAAATTCATAAATAGAATTTTATTTTTCTTTCGTAGAAAATTATTGATTGAAAGTGTGCTTGAGTTGATTGAAATTGTTGATTGAGATTGTGAGTTTTTAAAAATAAAATAAGAGGCAGAAAAGTGTTAAAACTTATGAATTATTAGTATCAAGACGCAAATATTAATATTGCTAAAAATGAAAATTGACAACGACGCAACTCATTTTGTAAAATAAATTCAAAATAAATTAAGCGATTTAATATTATACAAAAATTAAATGAAATAACATCAGTAAAAATATATAAAAATTAATCAAATGCGTATACAAATAATTCATTAAATATTTCCTAGTCTGGATAATTAAATTTTACACTTTATTCACGTCAATTTTAAAATGAAATTTCTATGGAAATAATTAGAATCTGACAAAATATTATAAATCATAATTTTAATATATTCTTTAAAGGATAGTTAAGTCATTTTATCAGTATTAAAGAACATTTTTTCGATTCAATTTTCAAAATTCAATTGTAATATTTATTATTCGCATTATTATTGTATTAACTAAATACTGAAAAAAATGTATTCGATGATACAATAGTAATATCTTCTAACAATTGAATTAGTTATTTTTCACGTACAGCATTATCATTATTAAACAAAATATAAAATATCACTTATAATCATATTTCTACAGTTTTGTAGAATTTATGCTCAAATAGTTTAGCAAATAAATAAAACAAAAATAAAAGAAGAAGCATATAAATAAAATATTCTTATTTATTTCGAAGAAATGAAAGATCAAATATGATAATGAATTTAAAAGTATAATTACAACTGCTTATACAAGCATTAGTTAAGACGTCGTTAAGACTTGCATGTATTTTCTATGGATACAATAGACATTACATATAATATATTTAAAAATCAAGATTAAAAAACTATTACAATTTTCTTAATGTATATCTAAATTAATAATTATAAAAATAAGCTGTAATTGGCTCGTATATAAATGTATTTTATATTTTATTAATTAACATTACATTATGAATAAAACTATTGAAATAAAATAAATATTTATGGACACTCTTTCTTCCTTATTTATGCGATCTCTAAATAATTTGAACTAATATTCTCTACATAAATTTTTGTAACTTTTTTGGTTATTTATATTAAAATTATAAATAATTACAGGATGTAACTGAGTTGAAATTTATTAGGAAAATTTTGTCAGTTTTTTCATTTGTTTTTCATTTATTTAACACTTTATTTATAAAATTTTATTAAAATATTAACAATTGAATTATTAAGTTTAAAATAAAATTCATTGTGTAAAAAAACTGCAATCTTATGAACTTAAAAATGTTTTTTCCTAAAAAAATAAAAAAGCAGAGTGAATTCTAAAATTACATCAGGTGTTAATTTTTAAACGTATTGAATATATCCTACGCATTTTCGAACATAATTTATTACTTCGTAAGGACCACGAAGAACGTTTTGCATATACCTCATATGAGAGAACTAAGAAGGTCAGACGTGTAAAGTTGCGTCTGTTAGCATATGCCGGTGAAAGAGAAAATAAAAAGAAAGATTCCTGAACAGAGGCTCATACAGAAGTCACATGAGCACAACAGGGGTCGTCTCCCGTGGAGGTTCAACTTTCCGACACCTACTTCATCCTTTGAGTTTTCAAGGAACAGTAACGATGAATCGCACAATCCTTTTAATAGCATCACTTATTTAATCTTACGAGTGGTAACGGTTTTTCGTTTTTGTTTTCAAACTTTGCAGGATCACCTGTTTTTCTGTATTCCAGTAGCTTCATCATCATATCATTCTAAATAATTTCAGTAGTTTCCAATAGTAAGTTAAACAAAATTGATAATTGGTATGGGCGATTTAAGTATCGAAATTGTGATAAATATCGAGAGATAATTTAATTTTTTTAATCGTGCTTATTATTATTAAGTTCATTTTGTAACAACTGTAAAAGAACGCATAAATAAAGTAATGTATTTTCTAGTCTAATGAGTTTTTTATTAAATATATATTTATATATTCAATGAAGTATGACAATATCTTTTAAAATTTTTAAACGATAAAGTTGTTCACAGAAGAACTAAAAAATTTTGAAATATATTTTTTTTTTGTAGAATTGTTATGTATTAAACTATTAGATCTTATTTTAAGTGAAAGTTGACACTAAAACTAATTATAATATATAAAATTTTTAATTAATCAAAAAAAGAATTTTTATTTCAAAAAGTGAAAAGTACAGTATTTTAAATTGTTTACAGTTATTTAATGGTATTAAAACAATAAATTTTCTATCTCAATATATATTTATACTCTTGAAATTTTTATAATTATTCAGAGAACAATCGCATTTCATAACAAGAGTTCTTAATATAATAATCTGCAATAAATGGACTTATAGTTGTAGCCAGTTACTACCAATATTACTAATAATAAGTACAATATCATTGACTAATGATAGACTGTTTGTCAATGGAAAAAACTATAATACTCTGATTACTGTACTCTGACATCGTTTAACATATTTTTCATCAAATCCTAATTCCTTCTTTTTGTTAAACTATAAAAAAGCTTGATTTATCAAGAAGTTTTTAAATTTTTCGATAAATCTTGTCTTTTTTTAAAGCGTCATTTGAATAGTCAAATTTAATATGAATACTGTTTTTTTATTAAAAAAGTTATTGGTACTATCTATAATTAATTTTAAAATGTTTTTTTTTAATAATAAATAATCTCTGATTTATAAAACTACAATTAATTAAAAATATATACAAACAATAACATTCATTTCTTTATTTAAAAAAAAATATGCTACGTTATATATATTTATTAATTTCACATACTTTTCATTTGAACAATGATTTTTCCATTTTCAAAGACTAAAATTATAATTTATTATATTATTATTATATTATTGAATTATATTTTCTAAAAATTACATATTTACTCTTGTTAATTTTTATTTTTTAATATTGTACTTTATACATATTAACATATTTTTTTTAATGAATTTTAGAATTTGGAGTAATAACTGCGTGTATATAAACAAAGACCTGATTTTATTTTAAAAACTGCGTATATAAACTATTAGCAATAATGAAGCCTTGTTTACTTATTTAATAATACTCAGATATATTACAACAAATTAATTATTAGACTATTAATAGTCTCGTAGGTACTACTACTAGTAACTAGTCTAATAATGTCCTAAAAGTACTCGACGTCATTTTTTCCTTTCCTCGATAACATATCTATTAAGGTAACCCGGATGTTAAGCGTGGCGCATAGCAGGCTATACCTTGTAATTAACCGGTAGCTCTTTAAACTCGCACGAACAGAAATCTGAAAGGAAATAAGAGTGAAAAAGACAGTGCTGGCGGGTTCTTCATCGGCACCGCTTAACACTCCAGTTTTTATTATCCGCTTATTGCTTATTTTGGTTCGCCTCGGGGTCCGGGCAAGTGAGATAGACAAAACTTTCAGTGTTTGAAAACGTGAAAACAAGACTTATGATTTTGAGTATATTTACAATGTAAAATAAATTCAAAATAAGCAAACGTAAGGAATTCTACATCTTCTTTAATTCACATATCACTATTGAAATTTCAATAATTGCAGGATTTATTGAACTACTAATACTATTCAAATAATTAAACTTATAAAAATGCAGCTATATAGGCGAATATTTTTATTATTAATATAATAAACTAAAAATTAATTTCAAAAAATTTTCATTGTAATACTTATTAAGTGAATACGAGAAAATACATATTCGTATATTTTTTATCCATACTTCATTGTATAATTTTTCAAATTTTTAAATTCAATGATTATTTCAAAATAGTATATAATAATAATTTTTTTATTTTATATATATTTTTATATATATTTTATTTTATAATATTATTATTTATTTACTTATATAAAATGTATAATTTCAATATAAATTAAAATTTTCTAAAGTAATATACATAAAAATATATAGTTAACTAATTGTTTCTGAAAATCTGTAATGTATAAATCTGAGTAATTTGATTTATAATTTTGTAATTCATTAAAATAATTGATGTCTTAAATATTTTCGTTGAAAAATATATTATTTAAACTTCTTTAAACTCATAGATTAAATTATAATTAACTATAATATATAATAATTATTATAAATATAAATTATTTTTGCTTAATTATAAAAATTTACTTAAATTGAATTACTAAATTACTTGAACCCGATGGATTTAATGAAGAGGATAATTACACGTCATAAGTACGTCCATTGCAATTGCTCTTGTCCGTTCGCTCTATGGTCTAAAAATTTTGTGCCATAGTCTGACTATCATAAAATACTTGAATCTAGTGGTGCTTGAGGGGCCATCAAAAAACGGCGATTACGTATAGTATCATGATTTTAATATCGCACGTGTCAACCAATGTATGCTTTGCTTACAACCTAAGTGAAGGGTTACTTGATACCTCTCTCCCACATTTGTCTATATAAGAAGGCCCATATCTTTCCCCTTATTTACAGCGATTAATCCTATTCTGCCATATATTTTCGAAGAATTTCCAATATATTTTGTATCTACTGTATCGTTATAAATATAAATCAACTATTGCTATTTTAATGTTAAATAAATAATTTTCATTCGTTATTTCGTTTTAAAATAAAAACGCTTGAAACAATAACTTAGAAATAAATAAATATTAGAAATAAAATCAATTTTTTTCTTAAGTAAATAACTTACATAAATTATTTTACAATTGTAACTTATATTATTATAATATTAATGAGTGGATTTATAATTATTAAAAACAAATTATATTATTTTAAAATGAAGAAATTCATAATACTTACTAATATTTTTTACGTAAATTTATCGAATTATTACAATAAAATGTAATAGAAATCTTAATAACTCTACAAATATTTGAAAGAATTTAAATTTAAAAAATATTTTCAACCTAATTTGTCTTCATGAATACATTTCTTTTAATAATTTTGAATCTATTTTAAATATTAAACTTTATTGTTCAATTTTTGTAACTTATTTATTCCACTAATTTTATGCTTCAACTAATTTAAATAATTATGAAAATTGTTTACTCAATTAATCTTCATTTTTATATGAATTTATCAAAATAGATAAATCTATTGAAATATGATTAGTATTTAAATTTTTAAATATAATGTATTAAAAAACATTTTATAGAAACTTTGAAAAGATACCAACCATCCTAAGAGTACTTACTATACTATTGCGATCGACGATGAGCAGGTTTAAGATTGCCCATAATTAACACTTTAAATTGTGCAGGCTTGTAGGAATTCGATTATTTTTACAGGAATAACATTTCAATCAGCTTACCGACGTCCCCTTAAGCTATGACGAAAAGATTTAACCCGGCAATTACTTTACTAATATAATCGATATCATAATACCAAAAATAAAATATAAATTAAATAATGTTTATATTTGAAATATTTATTATATAAAGTTTATAGTAATTTTTATTTTATATTAAAATAGCTTACAATTATAATTCTTTATAATTATTTAGATTTTAGTTAAAGGTATAATTTGTAATTAAGTTAAAAATAGTAAGTAAAAGTTGATTAAGAATAGGTTAAGAAATCTGAAACAAATTTTTACAATTTTTAATATTCAATAAGTTAAATTAAAAAAAAAGTTTAAATATATTACTAATTTAAAATTTAAAATACAAAATAAATAAATATAAATATTTTATATATTTATTTACGAATCAATATTTTTTAATAGAAGTGAAATATCTTACAGCACTTAATGTCTTTAATAAAGAATCAATAAGTTACCGTTCTTCAAAAATTTGTCTTGTTATATATAAATTATTCTATTTCATAAAGCTTTGTATCTTTTTCTCAATACAAATCATCATAATCTTAATCTACTATTTCTCTTTCTCTTTCGCAAAATAATTTGAAGTTGTAACCTTTTATCGAAAGCTAAAAATTGATATTTAATTATGCTTCGACCGCAATTAAACTAAACTAAACCAAACTAAACTAAACTTAAGTAACTGGAATAGAGAGAAAGAGAGAGAGAGAGAGATGAGAAAGGTGATATAGGAGAAACTGCAAGCGTGAGAAAGAGAGAAATAAAGAAAAGAAAAGAAAGAAAGAGAGTGATAAGTTTTAATAGATCGTGTGAATGTAATAGAGAGAAGGATAAAACGTCTTTTTTTACTTTGCGCCACGTGCCGCCACGTGTCGAAGACGTGGCTCTCGCTTACTTTTGAAAGTAGAAGAAAACGATGAGCGCAATTTTACTGACCCTGATATCATAAAATATAAAAGATGTTTTTTATGTACTCGAAAAATATTCCCGCGTGATACAGATATACATTACAGAGTTGATTGCAATGTATAGAGAAAGAATAAGTGAATAACAAAAAACTTGTGAAATAGAAACAGAAAGAGAAATTACACAAAAGACAAAAGTGAGAGTGAGAGATAGCGTATGGTTTAAGTGAGCAAACAGAGTTATGCAAAGAAACATTGTAAGCTGATGTGCCTTTTTACATTACGCTCTTTTTTACTTTGAAAGTTTTCTGAGTATCCATATTTTAATATGTAAAAAACTTTCTCTAATTTTATATTTAAATTTATTGTTTCTGTCTAATAATTTAGAAGAATAATACTAATATAAAGATCTAATTTATTAATTAATATATAATAAATGTAATTTATTCTTATTTCTTGAAAGTAAACGAAAATTGTCCTCATTATATATAACATTTTAAAAGTATTGTGTCTCAATATACTAATTAAATGTAAGCCCAATAAAAGCTATAAATTATTGACATATAGAAATATACAAATTTACATATATTAAAAAGATTTATTATTAAAGTCTATTAATTTTTAAAATTATCTTAATTTGAATTTTATTGATTAAATATAACTAGTAATTGTATAAAAAAATAAATTAAACAAGTTATGTGAAAGTCGTCTTTTTAAGTTATAATTAATTAATAAATTTATTGAATAATTTTAACTTCAAATAATGTAAAAGGTTGGAATAATATAAAAATTTTAACGAAATCAACATTTTTCTAGTAATAAGATACTTTATTATCATAAAAAAAAATAATAATTGATTACATAACGAAGTTGTTTTTTTAATCAGAGATCTGACATTATAATACAGTCCGACACTGAACACATTTTATTAAAAAATTATATTTTTATGACTATGGTTATTTGTATAATTTTACTAACAGTCGCTTAAATTAATTAATTATGTATTTTACTAAGGAAATGAAACAATAACAAATTTTATAATAACTAATATAAAAACAATTAGTAGATGTATTATTTTGTAAAACATTAATAATTGTAAAAGTAAAATCTACAAAATATTATTCTTAACCAAATCAAAATAAAAAGATTCTTCTAATAGTTTCAACACAACCTCAATTGAATATCTTATAAGCTCTGCTTTTTTTCTTTTTTTACCTACATAGACAAGAGCTAAAATAGTAGCAAACAATAGATTTTTGTTGCGGCTTTTAAACTGTGACGCGGGTTGCATTATATTAAAAGATGTGAAGTGTACAAAAAACTATGCACTTCTAAGGAATGTGATACGTAAAAATCTCGTCTCCCTGGCTCTAAATATTAAAAAATTATTCCCGCTGCATATTTCTATAAACTAATATTGTAGTTTAATATACTCCTTCCACAAGTACTATTAATGATTATAAGATATATGTACCGTTTAATGAGCTGTTTACTGTAATAAACAAGTAATAAAAATAATATATATATGTATAAGTGTGAATAGAAACACAATGAATATTGTAAATAATATCAATTACGATGAATAAAAAGAACACAAGAAAAGACACAGAAAAAAACATTTCTGAATAATATTCGTGTTTACTATATTTTAGTTGCTTGTGATGAACTTAAATAACCTATCTGGGAGTAAAACGAAATTGTTGAATGTATATGTCATTTGAAATTTAGGTATCCATTGAATAAAAGATCATGCTAGTGCTTTAATTACCTGTATTATGAATCTGAAATACAAAAATGTGATAAGTTTATTTATTATTTAGATCATTCATCTTACAATCGGAATTCATTAAATAATCTGCATAATATTTTTGTTCATATAATAATTTATATAATATAAGAATAATATAATGTAATATAAGATATATAATAAATAAACAATTTTTCATATATCGTTTTTTATGGTATTAACTGATTAATTTTTAGCTGTTATTACACATAATTAAGTCCGATTTTTATAAAATACTTAATACGTAATTAATACGTTATTTTTTCTTTTTAATTTTTTAAATTATATTAATTTAAAAATTTATTTGAAAATATATAAAGAAAGTTTCAACAAACAAAATAATTTGTGTTTCTTTTTGTGTTATAAAGTAATTAGAATTAAAATAAAACAAATATTCTTTTTTTATTATACATCTGGTGTATATTTAAAATTTAATGAAATAAAATAATTAGAAAAATTATATGTAAATTATCATAATCTTTTAATTAATTATAAACGAGAAATTGTTTTTAATAAACCAATTTTTATAAAACAAAGTATATGAAAACTTCAAAATGAGCAACTGAAACTGACAAAGTTTTAATGTCAAATATAACAATTTATTGTATTATAAATTTATTGTTTTATATTTTACAAAATTTAACTGCCAATTAATATTTTTATATATATATTAATATATTAATATATTTAAAAATGGAGTTATACATTTAAAATATTTTTGTATCTGTATACAGATTTGCAATATTAATATACTTACGTATTTCTCAAATTAATACTTATCTAAATAGTTGGTAATCAATGCATTTTTATTCAATTGATAAAATTTTGCATTCATTTATATCTATCAGATTTCTATAAATATTAATTTAATTAAATCTTTACATTTATACAAATTATAAAATATAAAAATAATTTAATCCTTATTTTTAGTTATTAAAAAAATACATTTTTTAAATACTGAAAGAATATTTTATATTAAAAAACAAAGGTGTATTTTATATAACTATAATGTTTCATAATTTCGTTTCCTTTAATATAAAATTGGAACCATTAACACGATTTGAGAATGATGTATATTATAATAGAAAAAAAATCATCTTCAATTGATCGATTGTTAGATTTTTATAGTTTTAAATTGTATTGGATATAGCTTTTAAAAGTATCAGTTGGATTATTTTTTTTTTGTTTTATCTTGTTTTGATTTTTATTTTTACCAAAGAACATTATCTTTGGAGAGGAAAATGGAGACAAGTGCTATATACTCTTATATATGTATATATATATCTTTTATACATTTGATTAATCATAAAAGATTTAAAAAAAGATGGGTCAGGCCAGGATCTACTATGATCCAATGATACAATAATTTTATCCAAAAGCGAAAAATTTTTTAGAGAATTTCTAGAGACATTCAAAAAGTTTCCACAGAAAAAACTTGAGTTAAAAAGAGAAAACAAAATTCACATGCTATAGGAAAAAGAAAGTTAAGGAAAAAATAGAGTTCTTTGTGAGGAAAATAATACAGAAATGATAAACAAATTCACTTATATATACTATAGATTTATATAGAATAATATAAAAAAAGATCAAATTTAGAGCTAATACAGTTTTGAAAGGTGTGTGGAATATTGTAGAGATGTGGGTTACAGAAAACAAAAGCAATAAAAAAAATCAGCAAAAGCAAATTTGGAACCAACATAGAATAATCAAAATAAGAAGAAAACCAACAAAAAGAAAAATGGTCATGAAGATTTTTAGACAGAATTAGGATGGATAACGGATCAAGAGTGAATAAATATATTATAATTAACAATGAACAGCCTTGTAGATTGTGCAATAACAAAAAAAAAATAACAATAAAACACATTACAGAAAAATACAGTGCTACACGACTCAATAAAATTAAGTGAGAGATATTATGAAGGATGACAAAAAAGATATAAATATATTGAGCAATATTCATTCAGCGGAGAGAGAATACAACAGCAACGTTAAAGAGAAGCATCGTAAGAAGGCAACACTAGTAATGAAGAAACAAATACAAAAACATTAAATGTTAAATAATATAATTAGGAGTAAAAAGTAATCTGGATATAAATGTATATATATATATATATCATATATATATATACACACACACATATATAATTGTAAAAAACAATGTATAAACTAATCGTAAATGAATAAATAATAATAATAATAATAATTTACAGTAACTAAAACTGTTTGTAGATGCAAAATATTGAAAAATTCTCAACAATAGTAATTATGATAATTACTTTTAATCCACTTATATTTACAAATAACACTATAATACAAATTCATGATAAATAAAGAGCGTATCATAAAGAAATATAAAATAGAAAGGTTCGTTACAACTTTCATTAATTTTATCAATAAAATAAATGTTTCACTTCATAAATTCAATCCTCCACTTCCTTCTATTCCTTAGAACATATATAAATAACAAAAAGCAAATAAACTATTCGCCGCATTAAAATTTTTTTTTCTTTTATATTTTAAAAACATATTAATATTTTAAATTGTATAACGATTGTAATAAGATAGTTATTGTACACGCATTCAATGTAAATGGTATTCATTATTAATAACTCAACTCTAATTTTTTTCACCTCAGTTGTGTACCTGATTCCCAGAGAGTGATCCCTGATAATTAAAATCGTATAATAGTCGGAATAAATACATTGCAATACATATTTATTTCTCTGCAAATTTCTTTTTTTTCTAAATTATGTTATAATTTGTACTGTAGTAAAAGCTTTTTGAAATTAAAAGTGTGTTCTTAATTTGATTACTATTTTATTTATAAAGTACTTATATTCGTGTAATCTTTAAAATAATTAATATTAATAATTACAAAATTATATTTTTGCTAATAATATTTTAGTGGCTGTAGAAGAGTTTTTAACTGAATACTGAAATTTTTTAATTGAAATTAAAAAATAAGGCATGCCTTATTTGATCAAAATACTCATGTAAAAAACAAAGAAGAACCTTCCATCCAATGGAAAGTTCAGTTAGTCTAGCTCGACACTAACTCGTCAGTAGGTCCCTTGACGGTAGTAAGAGGCACAATACTAGTCCTAATAACGACAGCACATGACTAGTGCGCTAAATTCAAAAAGCTCCAAATACACATATATTTACTACGTGTTATATGTGCATATATATATATACTATATGAGGCCGTTGAATGCCCGGATTTTTCAAAACTTCAATTGAAACCGAATGAACACATATTTGTTTTTTCTTTCCCTTTCTTTTTCCCTCAAAAATAATCTTAGCCTAGTTTACCGAAACTACTTTAATTGCCATCAAGCGTGAGGGGCTTTCTTTTCCCTTCTTTTTTTTCTTTACCTTACCTATGAAGTAATCAAACGCCAATCCTTCCGAATAAGTTGAAATTATTGTTCTTTTGATATTAATCAATTCAAGTGAATTCATGAAAAAAAACATTGAGAAATTGATAAAAAAACAACATTTTATATACATTCAAAATAATACAGATCTGATATGAGTAAAAAATTCATATAATTTATTTTTATTAATCAAATATTGTTTCACTATTTTCCTAAATGTATAATGTTTATGTTATTTCTTTTGTCATTCGTTAAAATTTTTTTTATATAAAATAAAAAATGCAAATTTTTTTTAATTTTCTATTATACTAATACGTTAACAATACTAAAACCTTTTCTAATATGTTTACATAGTGAAATTATAATTAATTTTTTAATTTTTATTTTAAGCTTATCAAATTGTTTAAAATAATAAATATAAGTAGAAAAATAATACACTAATTTGTTAAAGATTTATTCTTTTTTTGTAAATAAATAATTTTCGCATTGATGGTTTCATTTGTAATATAAAATGCATGCTAAAATTCTGTCAATACATTCAATAATTTTTTTTAATATAAAAATATCATATATAAAAGTTATATATAAGTTATTATATATAAAAGTTATATAAGTTATATAATTAAAATATATCACAATTATTATATGTTCAATATAATATATCATTAATAATAGATATATATTATTTAATATTGAATATAACTTATAGATGTGATATTGATGAAAACGTGGAAGCGTTCATCACCAAAAGAAAAGAAAGCTGGTGGGCTGACTTTTCCTTCGTGGACCGGTTTGGTTGTTTTATCTGTAGGTGCAGCATCCTTTATTTGTTTCTTTAGCAGCTTTGTCTTTTGGTCCGTTGCATGTTCATCATCGCCTTTAATTGGTCCGAGGTATTCGAATCGGTGAATATTAATAGTCACCGACGTGAAGCCGAATAGAATTTCGAGATATCTAGGGGCGCAGAAGTATGAAGTCATATTGTGCTATTAGCGCATATCAAGGCGGTATTACATTATGTTAAACGGTATTTTTTACAATCGTATGTTGATAAATTGGCAAAGATCAGTGTGTCATTGATCAGTATCGAGTTATATTTTTGTCTATGCGACAGTTATTAGACGAAGAAGAAGGTGCTCCGGCTTATTTTGGCAAGTCTGCGGTGGTCAACGTATTATAAACATACTCTGTAATGATGCAAAATCGCGTTATCACCTATAGCAATGAAGTAATTTTAATTAAATAAAATAGGAAACTATACACTATAAGTGTTAGGATTTGTTGCTGACACTATGACTATTATGTGCTTCTACTTCATTACTGAACATCATCATAAAATTAATAGATATATCTGCGTTATTTTAACAGTTATTTTTAACTTTATATAATATATTTCATGTAATCTATTTATAAATAAACAAGTATTTTTTCTTCGGTATTATTCTTTAGTATGACTCGTATTTTTTGAGTAATAAGTATTATAGATAGTAATAATAATTTCTTTAGTGTTATAAATTCATGTAAATAAACAAATAAGAAAAAGTTGAAAAATTGCTTTTAAATAATATCAAATATAGATAAGCTCATTTATCTAATAAATATTAAGAAACATTAATAAGGACGTTATTAGCTTCTGTAATCGTCAAGTTATATAAAATATAAATAACTAATTTTAATTTATTAATAATTAAAGGACCATATTATTAAAAATTTAATTCATTGTGAAAGATTACATCTCATTTAGATAAGAAATACTAAATTTCTTACGATTGCTATTATTGTTTATTTGATCAGTAATTAAGTTTCAACACTTATATGCTTTTTAAAAACTCTGTCAACTTTTGGTACAGGAAGTGCTTCATGGATATAATTTTTAGCAGTTTTCTAGTTCACTCAATATCAACAATAAGCAACACGCAATTTTAGCATGATTTTGTCAATGATGTCTGTTATACAGATGTTTATAATTGAATATTTCATTTACGTCTTATGAAAAGCTTACTTTTGAATAATATCAACCTAGTTATCATGCGAATTACATACAAAGTCTACAATTTGTAAAATACTACGAGTCGGACACTCACAATGATTTAATACTAAAAATATCAAGTATGATTTATTGCTGTTATTAAAATTAAAATAGATAGTTTGTGATTAATATGATCTTATCATTATTTTAAAAATTTGTGCTAAAAATTTTATCTATCAAATAAGTGAAGAAGCAAAAATTTTATATTAAAATTTTATAATTTAATTTTAACTCATATACTGTTATAATACTATTATCAATTTGTTATTATTCATATGAACAACGAGTAGGATATTTTTATAATTTTTATATATTCGAATAGAATATTCGAAATAAGAAATCAGTCTTATGGAACTTTTTGAGTCTTATTCCTTTTTGAGTTCACTTGATTTTAGAAATAATTAGAAATTATTTTTTTAAACATCTTTCTATCATGTTGAAATTATTACTTTCTTATATTCAAAAACTAAAAATTATAGAGTAGAATAATTAAGTCACGCATATGAATATCGTAAAGCTCAAAATAAAAAATTATCTTATCTGTATGTATCTATGTATAAAATCTAAGTAGGGGTGCACATTAAATACATATATTGGCCGTGTCTTAAAAATTCTCTGAAAACCCCTAGTCATACTGACCTTGAAGAAGATATGCAAACCTACTAGTGCACTTGCCACAAGCACCAAGCAACAGCATCATGATGAGCTGCATCGGTCCTCCCCGTGAGGGCGTTTGCTTCGCCCGGATGGTACTGACCCTGTAATTCGGCCTCGAACTCGGCCGTAGTAGATTATACACCCGCGCATGTCCTGGGGCATCTCAAGTTTTGCAGCCGCCACACACATGATAAATCGTGTTACAGTGATGCTCTGTGTCTGTGTGTATCTGATTCAAATTGCGAAACTACGAATATATGCGCATTCACGGTGTAAGATAGAAAAAAAGTAACAACTCCTCGTGCATATCTTTCGCAATGGGTGATGACCACGTATATGCCAACCGTTTTCTTTAGAATACTTTTGTCTTTACTTCTCTTAAATAACAGGGATATCTATTTTCTTTTTTTATATTTTACTTATGTTTTCTAATGGATCGGATTGAAAATTAATTTTTTAAGAGAATAGCATATTTTATTTTTCAAACGTATAAAATTAAGTTATTGAAATGTTTTTAATCTAATTATTTTAACAATGAAAGGATAATCAAGTTTTAAAATTTGGAATTAATTCTTCGATTCAATGCATAGTAAAATTAAATTACCGAGTAAAATTAAAAAATAAGTAATATAAATTCGATTTAACAATAATTCTTGAAATTATACATTATTTGTAAATACAGATTTAAAATGACACTGAACTACAAGATAATAAGGATTTTTGATAAATATGTATGTGTAAAAATACTAAATACTCCTACCAATAGAATTACGGTATCTGTCCATTTTTATTTGAAGTTATGCGATAGAAATTAAATATTAAAAACATATGTCATTATTTTATAAAATGACGTTAAAAAAATATATAAATGTATTTAAATTAGTTATTAATAAAATATTTAATAAAAAATTAATAGTAATAATCTATTTTATTTTAAATTGCCATTTATTCATTAGGGATATTGTATTGTATGTCTTGTATAATTTACTACTTTAATTGTTTAAATAAATAACTATTATAATATTATCCAAGATAAAATAATATTCAACTTAATTCATAATTTACCACAATTATCTACTTTTATAATACACAAAATACAATAGAATTAAATTTATTCTCATTAATATATGATAAATATTAATAAAGTTAATGTACACTTGGGTTATTAACCTTATTCTACCCATCTTTCATTCACTTTATTTCCATTCCATGACATAAAAAATACATAGATAAAGATATTGATAGGTGGATTGAGATATATATATATATATAGAGAGAGAGAGAGTGAGAGAAATAAAGCTAGATACAAATAGTTAACAAAAAAAAGAGAGACGGAAACGAAGTTTGAAGGAAGTACATATACAGAAGAAAAATAAGAAGCTGCGTTGCGCATTGCAGCTTGGATATGATGTGGCCACGCCCGTAGCGGATTCTTGATACGTAACTCGTGCGGTGGCTCGACCTACCCAGACTCTGGCTTTTCTCCTCCTCCTTCTCCTCCTTCGCCACTTCCTCCACCGTTACCACCATCTCATCTTTCTCCTTACCTTCTTACGCTCTCTTTTTCTTTCTTTCTTGTATGCAAGTTTTAGGTTACTTGCTTACTGTTTTTATTGTAATTGAATCTCCTGTAGAGGTGCTCACAAAAAAGATGGAAAAATAAAACTAAAAAAAAGAGAAGCTGTTCCATGATGCACGCCATCGCATCAATCGAGCAACTACCTTCCACTATTCCTTATATCCAAGAATGTTGCTTTCGTTTATTCGCCCCTCTTTTCTTTTTTGTTTGATTTTTGTTGATGGTATTTTTATCTTGAATGAAAAGTATAGAGAAGTCGAGACAAAGATAAAAGAGAAAGAGAGAGAAAAAGAGAAATAAAACATTTTATTGCACGACACGCTTCATACACAATCTGCAATAAAGTGTTGTTACACATTTTTGGCGAGACACCAAAGTCTTGGTTATAATTTTGAATAAAACATTTATAGAATTATAACTAGCATATTATAAGTATTTATTAAAATTTTTTGTATCGATTTATATAATTAATTGTTCTACTTATAAACTAATATAAGCCTGACTTTTTTATAAAAACTATATTTGTGAAAACATAATCATTAAATATATATATTTATATATACACATTTATCATTTTTTGAATTTTAATAATAACAATAGATTTAAATAAGAATAACCTCTAGAAATTGCTTAGAAATGCTTTCATAAATTGTTTTAATTGTTTTAATTGAATATTTGGTAATATTGTAATTAAATTTAAAAATTGATCAACTCAATCCAACTTTTAATTAAAAAAATGTTTATACATATTATAAAAAAGATTTATAAATAAGAGTTAATTATAACTATTGATTGTGTAAATTAATCTTTTAACTATTCTATAATTTTCGTTTTATAAATATCTTTTAGTAAGCGATTTATAGACATACTTTTCATTTAAATTTATAGATAAATAATAAATAAATATATATATATATATATATATAAATGAAATTTCATATAACTATGATTATGTCTATTGATACAGTATAAAAGTAATAATAAAATTTTTAACAATAACAATTGTGTATTGAGAAAACAATAAGAAAAAAGTATAAAGTATGTAATCGAGATATTTGATAATTTTCTTTATTTATATAAATTCCTATATGTAATTAATACAGGATATAATTTTGCAATTTTTATTCTTTTCAATTAATAAAATTAATAAAATGGTAATATAAACATTATTTAAAAATAGAAAATGTTTTAATGTTTTAACTTATACGCTTGTCTTAATTTTTAATAGAAATTACCAGTTTTTAATTTAATGTTAAACATTAATAAATAATATAAAGAAAAAATAAAATAAGATAAAAACAAAAATATCTTAATATATCATAATAATAATAATTAAAGTACCAACGGTTTTTAGTTACAGATAATAATGATTTCAGCATTGTACAGCTTTCACTCTATGGTGAAAAATATAATGCATAAGTGATAAAGGAAATTGCGGTCTTAGATAATTCTATTAAATCTACAACGAATTTCTCGATTTACATTTGTAAATACAGTATACAAACAAGTATGTACTTTAATTATTTTCACTTGGCATACAACATTTCACAAACGCTCTGGAAGTACATGCTTACATAGACTTACAAGTTGATTGCAACGCTTCAACATCTTACGTATCTATTATTGTTGAACCACTATTTCTTCGTCGTCCGTAAGCTATTAATTCCTCATCGTTTCTTTTCTCCTTCTTCACTCTTCCCCATCTATACATCCACAAAGCACATCAGCTCAGACTTGTGTCTTTTTTTTTAATTTTCTTTTATCATTTTGAGCTGCAGCCAGGCTACAGCGCGTCCCCTTTGGGTTTGCTCTTACATTATGAGCTTTGCTTGCGCGCTTGCACCTCGCTCTTTTTCTTTTCTCTTATATGTTGAAGTCCGCCCTCCGGCTCATTAAAGCAAGGCCTCCTTGATCCCCTAATTACAAGATGGCGGTTGAGCGCACGCATGGCGATTGCTAACCACAGCTCACTCTATCACTATCTCTCTCTCTCTCTCTCTCTCTCTCTCTCTTTCCCTTTCTATCTCTCTCTTTTTCTCTTTCTTTTCATTACTTTTTATATATTTTTCCTATATCTGAAAATGAACACGAGAAAACCAGAGAAAACTTAGTAGTACGACTTGGTAACTTCATAGATATACTGCATTTTGGTATCCTTTTTAGTCGTAAAAATTAAATGCGTATTAAATTTTGTTTAAACTATAAATTTAAAAAAATATTTTATTAACTCAAAATATTCGATTTATTTAATGGATAAAAAACGTTTTCTATCACAAAATATAGTTCAACAGGGAAAAATTTCATTATACTATTTCTACGAAACAGCTTGTTGACGTAAAATTTCATATTTTGTTTTCTTCTTTTTTTGTCAAAAAATCTTTAAAAAATGATAAATTTATTGTTTCTTAATACATTAAATTATATAAAATTTTCGAAAAATATCCAATAAACAATAAAAATCACAAAATTCGTAATACACTTGGATTCATAGAATTAATACAGAAATAGTAGGAAGGTATGGAAACAAATTTTTTTATTTTGAAGATTACTAATATATATTATACCTATATCCAAATATTTTTTAGAATTAAAATACAATTAATTATATGTATTAAAATTAATTTTAACATCTTTATAAATTAATTTCAAAAGGATTCATTTTATCATTAAACTTTAAAACTTTTCCCTATTGATTTTATAAAAGTAAAAAGTTATATTAAATATACTAAAAAGTTACTTTTAATTAATTTTATAATGATATTATTTACAATTTTTTTTAATGTAGAGTTAATAAAAAAATATAAAAAATTAAATTCATTCTTTTTACTTAATTAATGCAGGAAAATTATTTTCTATGCAAGTTAAAAAGAAATCCAATTCTAACCACTTATTTTATTCGAAATAATTTAAAAAAAATGAAACTATCTTAAGTAATATTGTGTTATATAATAGTAATACTTAATATTTATCTTAAGAATAATTTGTATTCTTTCTTACTAATAGTATTTAATTTTTTGATAACTTATAATTTTTAAAAGTATATTATTAATTATTATAATAATTACAAAACAATTTTTAACCTAAATTTTTATAATATTATAAAGTAATGCCGTTAATATTTTATTTTATTGTATTTATTTATGTATAATCAGCTACTATTTGATTTCTATACTTAGTAACTTGTTAAGTAGACAGGTATACATTTAATCAGATTTTGATGTTATAATATAAAAATTATTCTTATTATGCATTATAAAAATATGCACAAAAACTACAATTTTTGATAGATTTTATTTAAACTTCTTTTTAATCTTTTCAATACAATGTTTTACAAGAAGTTGTAATAAATAATGATAGTAAGGATAGATGTTCAAAAATATATTAAAAACTAATAATTTTATAAACTTTTTCACCAAATATTCATATATATTAATTATTAAGATAAATTTTAAAAGTAATGTAAAATAATAACTTAATATCATCATTCTTTTTAGGCCTTAAAAAGTTTTGTACTTTTATTTTAACACACTTTAATAAGATATTTGATAAATAATTTAATATGAATCTGAAGTATTAGGAGTCAGTTAATAAATTTCCATAATAAAAGGCTACTTTATTGGAAATATACTGCAAATTCATAAATTATAATCGATCATATTAAATCTAAATATTATTAAACAATTATAAAGGTATAAATAATAAAAAGAAATTCAAATAAAAATAGAATATTTTTTTGTATTAATAGAATATTGTAATAATAGAACATTGTATTTATTCAATTTTGACTACTTTTAAAAAGCTTATCTATCAAAAATTAATTGATATATATATATGGCAAAAATACTTAGCTCATAATTATGTAATAATCTACAATTTAAAATTTTACAAATATTCAAAATTTTAATAACTCGATTTTTACGGTGAACTACTATAGATTGCGCATAATTACAAAATACTAGATAAAAAAGCAGCATTATTTGATAAGGCAGTTGCTTGAAAAGCGCTTGAACCTCTGGATGCCGGCGTCGTACCAAGTGACCTATGCAAAACAAATACCACTGATCGATTATCTAAGAACCTTAGAATTTTGCTTCCACTTCTTTAGATATAAGTTTTAGTTATATTTCAAAAATAGTGAAAAATATAGATAGATAGTGGGCGTGCATGACTTTACTTCGGCTTTGATTCAGCGTTAATCCTATGTAAATCGTATAGCGGCTTCAATAGATATCTGCATTGAAGCAACTGCCGCGATCGCAAAAATTGAGGTTGTAGCAAAAAACAAGAAGGAAAGTGGGAAAAATGCTTGATGACGAAGGCAAGATGACCTAAAGAAATATAAGGAGAATAGATGACGTATACGTTCTGCTCGTAAATAAATTATCCAAATCTATGGGTCGAAGGTCTCTTTCATGATTCTCTCATTTGCATACTTAGCTTTGAAGCTGCTGCTATATTGTGCTCTCGTGTCCGCCTGTACTTATTATATTTGGTGAGAGGAAAACGACATTTCTCATAAGTTCGTAATTTTTTCTATATACTGTAGAGACAAGCTTAAATAACGCCAAGGGGTGCAGATATGTGCGAAATGATCAAGCACTGCAACAACATGCACTCAAACTCGATGGTATTATATATGGGAAAAATGGCAAAGTGTAGGCGCTCTTACTCTAATTGCGCCACCGTTCAGTTGCCGAAGGCTTCGAAATCTCTACTGACTGGACGTGAGCGTGAAACCACGCAGTTGCGTTCTGACTATAAGTGAAAGAGATCTATAAGCTTTTCTCTATCTTTTTCTTTTCTCTCTGTTTATCTCTCCCCCTCTCTCTTTCTCTTTCTTTCTTTCGTTGTGACGTGTTTTACCAGAGGCCATGAATGGCGTGACTCCATGTGCGAAACATGAGCTTCTCATCTTCGTTCATACGTTAGTTTCTTATATATCCTTAATTCGCGCTCTCTGGCTTCACTACTACTTGAAGCCTTGAGCGCTTTTGGCATTTACTCGACTTTCTTAGGTATTTAAGATACGGTATGCATAATGCGAGGGTGGCTGAAACTCTGATGAAACATGTGAATATGAAAGTAGGTTGCTGCTGCTGCTGTCAATAAGAACGAGAGAGATACTCGTGGGTAAAACTTCGAGAGACGTTCTCTGTGATTTTACGTAGCTTTGTCGGCTCTTGGAATTCCAGAATTAATTATTTGCAAGTGCTTGTTGGTGCTAAATCATATACTTTTTTAAAACTCAATATTTTTTCTTTTTTTATATTTTTTTTGCAATTTTGACAATATCTTTTAATAACACTTGGAGAGATGAATAGTTTAAAATTTCAAAAATTACTTCTACATAATGTAATATAGTATGAATACTTATACCTACTGTATACACATAATCTTCAAACTCTTTACATTTAAATAATGCTCTTCATACTTTACGTGATATATAAAATAAATATAAAACTAAACTATATATAAGACCATAGTAAGAATATACTAACATAAAACAAACTAAGAATATAAGACTAAACTTGTAAATTAAAATTTTTAAATACTTTTTTTTATACATTTAAAGAAAAATTCCGATTAATCTTGATCAACTTAAAAAACTTCTTTATTTTGAAATATATAGCTTTGCATATTATATTAAATCAAAATCTAACTTTATCGGTTAAAATAAATTGTAATATTTTTTTAAGAGTCCAACAATTTATTATTAGGAATGAAATAAAAAGTAATTTAAATTTATAAAATAAAAATATAGTGCTTTGAACATTAATAATAATTTAAATTATTACACGTACAATATCCTTTCATTAATCATGTAATCAAATAAAATATCATATTATCATATAATAAACATTATATATATATACATACATACATGTCCAATAATAAAAATAAAATAAAAAATATTTTTTATTATTGGTATTTGTTAATCTTCATTGTATTTTTTCGTTTTAGATAACGTAATACAGATATAATAATATAATTCAACATTTTAACATAAGTTTCTAATTATGGAAAAGATTTTCAAATCTTATTTTATTTGACATAAAATTAATATGTGAGTTCTCGTTATTTAAAAATAATAATCACGATTTATTTCTACTGTTTTATTTATCATCATAATCATCTGAATTTTTCTTAAATTTTTTTAAATTATACTTATCTCAAAATAAACTCTACTGATATTTTACTACTTAAAAACGCAAAATCATTCGCTCTTTTTCTTTCTATTCAGTTTTGGTTTAGTGCTCATTAAATGGCATATGAGAAATAAAGTTTGTGCATTTCATTTTATCGACTAATGCGTATCACATAAGATAACTTAGCCTCTTTAACTTTGTAGAGGAAGAAAGTAGTGAGACACATATAAGGATTTAAATAATGAATGCAGTATTCAAGAGAAAAAGAAGATGTCCAAGATATTTTTTACAATGCACTGTGAAAACAGAAAACAAAAGGATACATGCCGTACATAGAAAGAAAGATGAAAGAATGCAAGGTAGAATGCAACTGAAAGAGAAAGATTGAACGAAGGGGAATGAGGTGGTGAGAATGGAAGGAGGCCCCGATCGAGTTACAGTCTGCAGGTTGTGAGGTGCAGCAGGTCTCAAAGGTGCTACAGGCAACTGAAAAGTTGGAGGGTAGTTAAAATGGAGGGAGATGAGCGCCAGTTTGCTCTCTTTCAATCTTTATCTACCTCGTTCCTTCTTCTTCTTAGCCGCCCCCGCCGTCCTCGATGAGATTACTCCCCCAAGGCAGGCATCGCATGTCAGGCCCCTCTTACAGAGTTCCTTCTTTCTTCTCTCGCTCTTTCGCCTTTTCTTTCGTATCCATGAGTCGTTGCTTCGGGCCTTGCAAACTGCACTTGACTTTTACATATATCTAAGCGTGCACGCGCTTCTACGGGTTCGGTCCAGAGGGCCTCAGGACTGTATTCTACATCTTCTATTTCTGTTTTACTCATATATCTTTGCGCACATATAGACTTACTAGACTTAGTAAGGTTTTGATTCATTAATAAAATGATAACAATGCTTATGCTTTGAAATAATAGGCATGAATAATAATTTATTTAATATAATGTCAATATAAAAATTTTCAGCAATATTTTTTGCTATAATGGAAAAGATATGTCTGAACTTCCATAGTGGATAATGGCAAAATATATTTAAGTTTTAAAAAAGATTTTTAATTTTTCAATCTGTAAGTTTATAAATTAAATGTTGAATTATAATTACAATTATAATTGGTATTAAATTAATTAATATTAAATTTCATATGTTGAAAAATATTAATATTTGTGAGTTATTTTAATAATAAATTATTGATAGACTTAGTATATTTTTAAATAACATCTTAAATCAGATATTTATTTAAATAAATCATAATATTATCTTGTAATATTATAGTATGTTTTTTCAAATAAATAAAATCTGTTTACTGAAGTAAAAAATTAATTACACTTGCAATTTTTTGATATATTTCTTTATTTTAAAAGTAAATATAATCGACGATAAAGCTTTACATGAATCCGCATATATTTATTCAAGTTTTTTTATACTTATTAAATGATTCAATATGTACAAAATAGTGGTACAAATAGAGTAATAGGATTTAATAAAAATAATTAAATTTACTAAAATGATTTTATACATTTCTCTTTGTTACTGATTTTTTTCTTTGTAGTACCCTTAAAGTAAAAATTAAATACTTATAATTTAGAAGTCACATATTTATCTATTTTTTTAAATAGTTTTAAACAAATAGATTCTTAGTATGAGGAAAGTTTATATAATATTAGCTAATAAAACCAAAATAATTTGTGATTTTCTCAAATAAGTTTTTGAATATTTACAATAATAAGAGATAAAGTCAGAAATGAAATAATATAATGAACACGAATCGGATTAACAACGGTGCTATTTTTAATCATATGTATAACTAGTAAATGTATGACTTGTAAATCGATTGTGATATCTTTGAGATTCATCGTTTTTTTTAACTATATCAAATGAAAGAAAAAGGGACAATTAGTTTCGTTTGATATCTCTCTTAGACTTCTTTTTTGTACAATGTTTTGTCACTGTTTTATTGAGCGAGACCTATTCTCTTCCTTTCTCTTTACTTCTCTTTGTGATATTCAGATATCTCTTTATGTAGATGCAAATTAATGAATATTTAAATCTCAAAAATAATACTCTTGAATTATTATGAACTGTGTTTAGATAAATAAAGAATAATTGTTTGTCAGTTCAAATGATGATCAAACTCTTTCACGTACTGCATATACAAATTCTTTTGAAAGAGAAATAAATTATGCCAAAATTCCAAAATTAAAAAAATACAAAACACCGATAGACGGTTTTCAAGCATTAGCATACATGAAAAATGAATTGCGGTTCTTTTCGCTTTTATAGGCGAATTCGGTTTTCTTTTACTCTTATTCTCCTAATAATTCCTATAATTAAACAGATAACTGATTCAATATGCACACTCAACTTCTTTTATCTATTATTGGTGAAGTAATTACTTAATTATATATATTAAATGGTCAAAAGAGCTAATAATTAAAATCGTATAACCAGAACTTAAGTGTTAACGAGTTAAACGTTTTACATTAGGTAATTATTATTATGCTTAAAAATAACCTTAACAATAATTTTTATTCTAAGCTTAAGACTTTTTAGACAAACAAATTTTTTAAATATTTCACAATATTCGTATAATATATATATATACATGTTTATTATAAATAAACTATTTTTAACATATTTTTTTCAATTAATAACAACTGACATTCTGTATTTCAACATAAATATAATTTATCTTTTGTTTATCAATTAACTTACTATGTAATATTATCATTTAATTTTTATTTAAATAAAAATTAACCTTGAAATATAATTACACTACTATACAATATTATATATTAAAGAAAATATTGGGGTAAAGAATAAATACAATGAAATAATAATTATTTTTATAATTTATATGAAGATAACAAACATACAAATTTTGATTATTTAAATCATTTAATTTATTATAGTTTTCTTTCTTGTATAAATTTATTTATTTTTAACAGTAAGTTAGACCCTATATTTAATATAATTTAAAAATAGGTTTTTATTAATCAATAAATCTTAACACTTAATATAAATTATGGTAATATATTTACGGTTTTTGAAAAATTAATTTTTTTAATTAATTTTTTAATTAAACTGTAATTTTTATTTTTGATAAAACTGTACATTATATTTTATCTTTTGCTGAAAGAATTACAACAATAATTAAGACTTAATATTGCAGTATACAAATTAATTAGCTTTAAGTTGTAAATTATTTTTAAATTTTTTGTTTAAAAATTGTGATATTTTATTAATTTTTATTATATTATATATTATAGTTTGTATCCTATTTAGTTTATTATATATCATATTTATACAGTATACGATTAAAGTTAGAATTGAAAATAAGATTGAAGTTTCTATGAAATTTGAAATAGAGTAAAATTAATTATTAATTTTAACAATTTTATTAATCGAAAGAAAATGATAAATAATTTGATATAACTAACATTCTTGTTTGATTATATAATATTACTCATTACTTATGGCATTTTAATTTTATAACAGTAAGACATACATTGACTTTTTATGTGATAAAGTATTATAGAAAGTACTGCATAATATAAAACTACTATGCTTTTTCACCCACGTAAAAATTGTTCGCGACCGATCATCATAATTGACCAAGAAATAATTTACCTATAATTTGAGAATTCAAGTTCTTCGAAGTCAACTTTACAATAATGCTCCTACATACATGAGTATCCATCACCGCTGCCATAATTTTCGTATTTAGCTGCGTCAATAATTCTTTAATAGCCCACCCTCGTCTTCGTCCGCTGTCAGGCGAACTCGCGCTCACAGTCACGTGCGTTTTCTACACGACGTTGCAACAACCCGCTAGTCGATGCCGTTGCTGTGCTCGACTGTAAAATTAAAAGATGAACAGCAAAGCAAGACTTGACGAGACAAGCAGCCGCCCTATTATTTTTTCGTCCGAATCGCGCACTTCTTGACTTCTTTGGTTAGTGTCTTGTGGAATATCTGACCATTTTTGGGGAAGATGCGCTTCAAAATGTCGAATGAGCATGTGGACTGGAGTCGAATTAGCAGTTGTAAATGGAAGGAGGCAGCAGCGGTGTAGTTGTGTCATTTATGGAGGAAGGCAAGTAGTTGCTGTTGTTCGTATTTTCTCTTCATGTACCAAAGAACTACCTAGCAGATCTTCATTCAATAGTAATTGTGTTGTAAATGTCTGACCTTGCAGTCGACGGACCGAAAAAACTTATGGCTTTAGCCTATAATTTTCTTCCTTCTAAGTATTTTTTCTAAACTGCATTCATTTTTTATTTTAGTGATGCCTAATTCTAAAAGTTTTCTTTATTTATTATTTAATTCTTAATTATATTTTTCAATGAATTCTATATTAAAAAATTGTAACACATAAAATATTTCAGAATTTTAAGTAGATAGCTTTTTAATAATAATTTTCTTTCAACATAGCTATTTTTTAAAATCACATATACTTAGTAAAAATTTTATGTTTATTAAAAACAATAAAAAAATTTCAATTTTAAAAATATTCTTATCAATTATTTAAAAAGAAAAAAATATATATTGAAAATTAAAATAAACTATGGTACAAGTAATCATTGAATAGTGAACGTATAAATTTGCTTTTTGAAATGTATTGCTAGAATAAAATATATAGATTGTATTTATAATGAATATATTAGTGAATATATACTTTAAAATGTATATTTTATTAAATTAATTTATTTTTTAAAGTAAAATTAGAAGTTACACCATATATTCACCATATGTTCAGTTATATAGAAATAATCAAATTATCATCCAATCACAATATTGAGAGAAAAGTATTTAAGTTAAATAGAAGTTTTTCTTATTATGAATATTTTTTGAAAAAATATAAAATTGAAAACAATTTCACTTGCTATCACTAAATTATTGAAACAAATTTGAACAATTACCTAGCTAAACTTTTAAATAATTAATTATTATACTATTAATATTATAATACTACTATTAATACTCTATATTTTATAAACTTGAACTTTCTTCATTGATAATATTATATGAATATTTTAATGTTTTCTGAATAAAACTATATGAAAAATTAAAAATTTTCGATCATTTATTAAATTATAACTCTTCATTTTTGTAAAAATTAAAAACAATATTTTGATTTGCAAATGGCACTTAATACGTACATTTTATATAAACGATTAGTAAATTAATTAATCTACACTATTAAATTATTAAACTTTAACATATAAAAAAAAAGTTGAATTTATTTAAGAAACTAAAAAAATAATAGTAAAGAAACTAAAAAAATAATAGTGAACTAAATATGTATTTTTGTAATTGTTTTTAATTATTTTCAATTATAAAATATCTTTTATAGTAAAGTACGGTAGTAACTTTCAAGAATTCATATTTTTTTCAGTTTAATATTTGATAGTAATTAAATTTCGTTCTTTCTTGTTATAAAGATGGTGTATGAATTGTCTGTCCACGTACTTCTTGCATAAAAGATTGATAAAATTAAAAAAAATTTTCAATTTTACACAATTGCTGGATGTTAGCTTCTACATCCAATTTTTTTTTCTATGATGTGAATTTTAATATTTATTTATGTATTCTTTGAAGCTATTTCAATAAAAATTGCATTAATTTTTTTATTTATATTTTTAATTCTTAACTTTATAAAGATCAAATTTATTTTTCAAAAAATAAATATATTTTTAATGCATTAAGAACTTTTAACCCGTTTAGGACTATGAAATCTCGTTAATTAATCATTGTTACTTGAAGCTCTTACAATAGTAAGTTCTATTATTATATAAGTATATCAAAATATGAAAATTTATAAATACTTATACAAAAAGTTTCTTTAGTTTATGTATCTAATTTTATTTTTGAATATATAATGAAGGAAATTATATTCAAATTATAACTGAAATATTATTGTCATCACAACATATGTAAAAAAAACTTGATGTATTTCTTTAAAATATAAAATTATATTTATTAAATATCACAAATTTATTAATATTCAATTCTAAAAATTCAGGAAAGAATTCATTTTTTTAACGAAAAATTTTATTTATTGAATCATTTACTTTTAATAATTTAAAATTTTTTAAATGTCTCGAAAATATCAATGTGTGAATATTTTACTAGTTGTTGAACGAACAAATGAACTTTTCCTTGAGTTTAAATATTAAAAAATGGAATAAAACAACATTGACATTTAAAAAGGCAATATAGTTTCTCAATTTTACGTTTGAAAAAATTTAAAACAAAATGGAAGTTTTTACAATTGATAATGATATTAAATTAATAATAAAGTACAAAAAATTTTAAAACAGATATGGTAAAAACCGAAAAATTAAAGCAAGTAAAAACTTTAATTTACATCATAAAATGTCTCTGAATAAAGTATCTCAATTATACAATAATAAAAATAATTTGAATGTAAGAATCATTCTATCTTTGATTTTTATTGTAAATTTCTGTATAATTTATTATATGATTACTTATAATTCAATGGTTTTATTTTAAAATCTGAAAATAAAATTCAGTATATATAAAATTACTACAGAACTGTTATTTAAATTTAATAAAACTTATATACAAAAGAATTTAAAATAATATTTGATTTACATTCCAATTAAATAAATAATAAATAATAAGTTTTTATATTATATTAATTTACGTATAAATAACTATATCAATTCTCTTCAAAAGAAAAATTCAAAGATAAAAGCATTTTCAATTTTAGAGATAAAAAATGGATAAATTTATAAATTAATATATATTTTAACAAGCATTTTTGCAAATAGTGATTTTGTTAAAAATTTATATTAATATTTAGTATTTTATAGAGTAATAATTTATTAAATTATGAATTCAATAGATGTTTTAATCAGTTATATTTCTTTAAAACCTAAATTAAACGAACTAATTAAAAAATACAAATTATTGTATCAACCCTCCAAAACAAAAAAATCAAGGTCGCACATATATACGTACATTTAATTCCTTGTTAATGGTTTCAAAACATTTAATATGTAATATAAATAAATTTTTTTTTATAAATAATATTTAACTAGAAATTAATTATAGTAGTAATTAAGAAAAGCATTATAGAACTGTTTACGTTTCTTGTAATCTAAAAACAATTTTTCCCTTTAAAAGTTGTATTAATGTGGTTATTTATTATATTTGATTAATATTAAAAAATATATATAGCTTTGATATTTAAATTATCAGATTTTTATTCGATACTTTATTGATTTATTTTTTGACTAAAATTATAAAATTATCTTGTTTTTATTAAATTAACAAAAGATTATTTTAATTATTAATCTATTACGATTATTTGTAATATTGTTCTTGAATAATAACATTTTTGAATAATGAGGAGTAGATTTTCATTTATATACTAATAAGCTTCCTTTCTATGCGAACATATTCAGATATACACAAGAATCACGGTTTATAATAATATTAATTATAATCAAAATAAATTTTGCTTTTTTTAATATTACGTAAAACTGTATTGTATCGTACAAAATTCGTACGACTAAAAAATATTTTCTCTGTATTTTTTAAATACGTGTACACTTATAATAAGAACTGAAACAGCTAAAGATAAATAAATTTTTTTATTTTTATTAATAAAATTCATGTTATATAAAATTATAGGAAACATGAAAATTTGATTTTTTAAAGGATGTTTAGAAATATGTGAAGCTATTGAAAATAATTTTAAAAAGGAATAAAGCTGAAAAACTGGCATTATGACACGGTTTATCATGAAGGGGGGAAACGTTGAATCAAATGATTATAGAGAAATTATATTGATAAATTAAGAATTCATAACATTCGCAGAAATTATAAAAATTATGACAAAGTATTTTAAATTAGCAAAAATTTAGATGAAATAAAATTTGAATTAATACATAAAAGAGGGTGAATAAATGCAATTTATGTACTAAAGACTGCTTTTAATAAGCAACTAAAAAAGAAAAAAGGATTCTACTTAGCAGCTTTGTAGACGTGAAGGTTGTTTTGATAATATGTATAAGAAGGATGTATGATGAAATGTTAAAAAAATTTGATAAATACTTTCAATAACTTCCTAGAGAAGAGCGAATTTAAAAAGTTGTTAAATTAAAACACAGAGGTAAAAAAATTATCTATTTTAAGAGAAGGCGAGGCAGAAGGAAGGAAATAAAATTTTTTTGTTAGAAAAATAAACTAAAAATAGCAAAGAGTTTTAATTATAAAAAAAATCAAGAAAATGATCGAGTAAAGTTATTAAAAATAGCTAATATGTTTGTAGAAACAGTGTGAAGTATTACAGAGGAATGGTTTAAAGAAAATATAAAAATATAGCTCAAGTTATTGAACGGGCTCAAGATGAAAAAATTTCGATCAAATAGAAAAATTAAAAAAAAATATATAAAATAGATCCGGAAATACATCAAATACATCAAATATATTTACCGAAATACATCAAATATATTTAATCATGGTGAAAAAAAGAGTTAGCGAGAAATTAAAGGAACAAAAACAGTAATAGTACATAAATACAACATGAAAAACATTAAAATATGGATATATTAAAAGAATACCTAAGCAATAACTTTATAAACGGGAAAAAGATTAGTGAATATCAAAGAAGAATATAACAATATTAAAGACAGATATGGAGGAAGAAGAATAAAATCAAATCCGGAAAATTGTTAACTAGTTATACTGTTACCGAACGAAAAATTTGTAAGAGAGGAAAAAATTTAGAGGGAGCTTAAAAAAACAAGGAAAGATCAGCAAATATAAATCTATATAGGTACCCTGGATAATTAAAATTTGTACTAGAAATAAAATATCTAATACTAAAAGGGAAAATACTAGAAGCATAAACTGTATTTATAAAAATATAGGAAGAATAAGGGTAAAATTATTAAAATTCTTGCAAAATTTAAAAAAGTAAACGGAAAATGAAACAAGAGTAATCAAACAAAATTACTGGAGATTGATATAATGTATATATTGTGCAATGATACGCAAAAAAAATTAAACGAAATCTTACAGGATTATTAAGATCTAAGAAGCACTTATAATTATAAAAGCTAAAACCAGAAAAAAGACATTAGCGCGTAATGTGAAATTGTTTGGAAACACACGCAAATGTAGAGATGAAAGAAACGTATTTATAACAAACAAGAAAGAAGAGAGAGAGAAAGAATCTCGCAAGCATTTTGTAAAAGAACAAGAAGCAAAAGCAATAAATAAATATAACACGATAATTCACGAAGAATGTATACTTGAGTTATAATGTAATTATTTTTTAAATCTCAAGATATATTATAATATAAGTGTAAATTTTGATGTGTAGATTTTTAAGTGTAAATTTTATATGTAAATTCTTTACTTATATATAAAAGTTATTTATATATAATAATGTATATATTTTTTCATAAATAAAAAATCATTTTTTAAAGTAATTATTATTATAGAAAGATTTAATTTTTTTTACATTTTAATTACATTTTGTTTACATACTAGCATTAAAATATTACTTAAGTATCAACCCATATATTATATATATATATTATATAATATATATATTGAAAAGAAAATACCGTATTTATTTTCGAAATAGGAGTTCTATATCCATAACTAGAATTTTTATATCAAAATGTACATGTATTTGTAAACTGAATAAAATCACGTTAAAAAAGTGAAATTTTCTAATAAATAATAAATGTTTGTATCCAATCAATACCAACATTCATTTCTGTTAGATATAAATGTTAAAAATAAATCTAGATTGAAATCATTTTTTTATTTAGAAAGCTCTTATTATATATAAAAATAAATTGCAAAATAAAATTTAAATTATTTGAAGTAATTATTTAAATTTAAAAATATTGTGGTATAATTTTTGAATATAGATATTTTAATTAAAAAAAAAATGTTTAATGAAAGAATATCATATCATTTTTTTAAATGGATTTAGATATAATTTTATTTTATCTAAACTTTACTTCTGATATTATGATTAATACTTAATAATTTAATTTTTTATGAATACAATATTTTCAAATTCTTTTTCAAATATAAAGTTTACGTGCATAACATTTTTTATTTATATTGCACATTTTGTATATTATATAAAAATTATTAGGTACAAATTAATAAAATATTATACAATTTATCATTTTATAACAAGAAATAGAAAAGCACATGAACGGTAAACTTTTTTATCTTTTGTTTTATTTTTTGTACAAATGTACAATGTAACTCATTATTCTTTTTTTTAAGAAGACAGTTATTTAGAATTGTACACTTTGATCATAGTATCTGTAAATGAATCGTTATATAGAAGTACAAGTTGTTTTGTGATTCACATTATATTTATGTTTTTACCATCTAGGTAATTAATATATGAGAAACTATTAAAGCAACAAATAATACAATTTGTACTTTCTTAGCTCCAAAAATCTGTATTTATTAACTTTAATATCAATACATTTTTAACATACATACATTCATAATAAATATTTTATAGGTATTTTATAATATAACATAAAATAAATATATGAAATTTAGATATAGTAAATAATATATATAACTCATAATTTATTAATTAATTTAATAATTCATAAAAGTAACAAAAGAAATCTTATATTTATTGTGATTAGAAAAATAAAACAAGCTAATGTTATATATAAATTTCTCTTATAGGTAACATAGCAATACACTGTAAACATGTATTTTATATTCATCTATGGAAAATATAAGTTATATTTATTAATTTTTTTAAAAAAATTAAAATTATGAAGAATTATACTGCTTGTGTGCTTTATTGTGGCGACGCGTAGCTAAAATACTTTTGTCCAAGCGCGGTATCATGCAATTCAAAAAATGAAAACCTCGCTTAGGGCCAAAACGAAACTAGTGAGAATTGTGAAAAATCAGCGACGTCGTACGATTTTCATTTTGTTTTTGTAGGCGTGTTTGGAAAAATCTAGCTTTAATTAGCAACTCGATCATGAATTATTATAATTCGGATTTTGTATGTGTGTCTATAGGTATTATAATATATGGACGAGCCCACCTTGTCAAACATGCGCTTATATGGTCATTTCATGCTATGCTTACTTAAAAGGCAGCTCATGAATATCAAGCACATCGTTCAATAAAGTATCTTAGAACGTAATCCAAGAAAACACCAATTATTACCTAAAGGCACTCACAGTTCTGTTCTATTATTTTTTATTGACATCTTACAGTGTAGTGAGAAGCGTTAACAACGCATTTCATTATGCCGATCAGGACTTGAAAACGTAACAAAAATACACAAATTAAAAGCATATTGTATATATTTGAGTATTTTCTTCCTCTTTAAAAGAAAAAACAACCTTCTAAATTTAATTTAATAAGTTTTAAGTATTTTTTTGTTAATTTTAATATTGTGTCTAATAACAAAAGGTATATATCGAATACAGTAAAGAGTCACGTGTAAAAATTATGATAATATGTACATTTTTATTTTTTATATTCTAATTATTTGAAAACAATTATCTTTCCCTTAAAAACCTATTCTTGAACTTAAAATTAATTGTAGTAGTTACGAAATTTTGGCTGCTTCGTATAAAAATATAATTAAAGCACTGTAGGCATAAATACTGTAAGCACTCTACAAAAGACAATTTATCTTATTTTCAATAGGGTTAAAAGAAGAACGAACTTGTACGTATTCAACGAAAGAAAGAAAGGCTTTAAAGAATCGGAGAGCAAGATACTGCAAATCTATAATTTGTCCGCGCTTGGAATAGAAAAACTATATAATCGCTGAATACTAGAAAATATCCTATTCATTATTTCGTTCTGTGCGTTTGCTACCATATAACAACGGCAGCACTATACACCCACCCTCTATTCCTTCGTTTCTCTTTTCATTCGCCGTTTTACTGCGTCCGCAGGCTGTTTTCGGTTCTCTGCGCGATGCGGAATATAAATCCTCAGTCATTATGCTAATCTACCAAATGATAGTCTTATAGTAAAAGAGAAAAAGCTGCAGATATATTGAGGTCGAAATAAAGAAGAAGAGAAATGGAATCGCAATTCAAATCGTGTGAGCGCGTAACTTTGGCGAAAAACTTATTTTTGAGAGAAATTATGGATTTAAACTATTTCTTCTGATTGTACTTTTATATTTCATTAATATAAGTGCATTTTTTAATCTAGACCATAATTCTTTTTATAAATTCCAAGTTAATCGTTTAAGTTTCATTTTTATTTTGACAAATAATATACTAAAAATTATGAAGCTTTATAAAAAATTTAAAATTAAAAAATTAAAATATTCAATTATCTTATAAAAGTTTATTAAAAGTTTTGTAAATGATGAATTAAAATAAGTATAGCTCCAAATTTAAATTGATATAATTCATATAAACTTAAAGATATTTATAATTAATTATTCAAATTATTTCATGAAAAAAGAAATGAGGAAACATATATTTGAAGAATGGTGTGCTGTTATATGATAACAAACATACAAGATGAAATAACAGAAATGATAGTTTCCGGTGCTCAACAATCATCAGTTTTGTTATCGCAAGTGAAGATAATTTATAAATTCACATTAATATTAAAATTATTTACAAAACTAATTTTTTAAAGTTTTTAATAAAATTACCCATATAAATATTTTTCATATAAATTTTTCTTACATCTAAAATATTTAATTCTTAATTTATGTAATGTAAAAAATAAAAAGATATGAAAGCTCTGTTACTACCTTTTTGTTAAATCCTTTTTCTGACAACATTGTTTTATTTGTTTAACGTAAGATAATAATTTACTTATGGTTGTTTTAATTTTTTTTTAATTTGAAAAAATGCTGATGTATAGTTGTACAGTGTATTTAAATTTGAAATCAGGTGTAGAATTTTATTTCTTAAAATCAATAAAAAAATGATTTCACAAAAAATTTGTTAGAAGATGATCGTATATTTATTAAATAGTAAAATATGAGCTAAATTCCAGAAAATTAAATCAACAATCAAGATTTTCTATAAAGTTTATGAAAAAAATTTCAAAACTTTCTTGCAATTTAACCAAATTACTAATTGCCTTACATTTAAACTATATTCATAGCATCTTCGTCGTTGTGTATTATTTTGTAAATTATTTTATATAATCGATTAAAATATTAAATATCAAATTTTTGAAGAAAGATTCGAAAGTATCTTTCACGTGTAATATTATTTTGCAAGTTATTTGACTCATGTAAGTACATACACATGTACAAATCATAGCTATGATCGAGCCACCCACGCGTCTGGACATTTATGAGTTATGATCTCTAGCGCACCTGAGATATCCAACGTGATAATCGTCTCTAATCTTCCACTTTAGAGCCTTTGTTGGGGCATTTCTTAGTTGGGGTATTTACCTCTCTCTCAGTTTTACACATTCCATTATAAATCATCGAGCTCTGTAAATCATTCGAGAATGCGCAGAAACTTTTGGTGGATTTCGGCCTGGTTAATGCTTTTTTCCGACGTTCCAACCCGATTTCGATTTCACGTGTTAAGCGTGTATTTTTTAATAACTGGGTTTTACTCGTAAACCCTAGCTGACTAAGAATCCGCCGTATATCAATCATTCCATTTAATTGGGCAGAAGTATCAGTTTTTTCTTTATAATCAACGAAATCATATAGTTTATTTAAAATTTATTTGTATATTTAAGCTTCGCTCTTTAGAATGTGCAAATTCGTTTTTATATTTTGAAGCTATATAATTAATTGCAGCTCATACTTTTTACTGTATAGAATAAAAATAGAATTTATAATAAAGTTATTTAAAAAAATTTATTTTTAATAAAATATGATTGTGGAATCTTAAATTTTGTTTGAATACATTAAATCAAAATATTTTATTTAATTTAATTACTTAGGCAAAAAGATAATATTTATCTTATAATAATATATATCTTTTACTTAATTTTTATTTTTTAAACTTTGATTAAAATTTGAATTTGATTCATAAAAATTGATTAAAATTCTACACTAAAAGTGTTTCTATTATTCTAATAAATAAAAATTTGTAACAACAAATATACTTTTCTTTAATCAATTATATAGTTTTGAATTATTTTCAATATTATTATTATTATTATTATTATTAATTATTATTAATATATATAAATTACTAAATAAAATTTTTTAAATTTATTTTTAATTTAGCAAATTTTATTTTAAATTAATGTTTATACTTTTATTAAACTGTAAAACTACTTATTTACTTCTTAATTTTTAAAGTAAGCTTTATAAAGTTATCTTTAAAATTTAAATTTAAATAAATAAATATTTCTAAAAAGTAGTTTATATTCTAAAATTCAATTTTTGCATAATTATAAAGTTTTGGTGTTCTCCCTTACATTATGTTTACAATTATTTACATGATTTGTAACTTAAATAAGTTTTATTTAAAAATATTTTTAAATAGATTTAATGTATTTGGTCATAAACAAAAATTAGTTTTTCATTTTGTATTAAACAAAATTATTCAAATCATAAAATTATTTAAATTATAAATTTTTCTCTTTTTTGTTTAACAATTAATTTAATTTCTTTATATTTCCAATTTTTATTTTCTAAAAATCATTTTGTGTTTTTAAAAAATCCTTTAAATGATTACCATAATATTCATATTTATCTGTAATGTATCTCATCAGAACATTGTAAAAAAGAATATAACGTTTATTCCCTTCATTCTGCTTTTAATGAATACTGGTTGTTCACGTTAATTTATTAATATGCAATTCTTTCATTTTTAAATTATTAAAAATTCTGCCATAATTGGTCTGCCATAAGATTCCACAATCATATTTTATTAAAAATAAACTTTTTTAAATAACTTTATTATAAATTCTATTTTTATTCTATACAGTAAATGAAAACAGATAAGGACGTTTTTTATGTATATTCAATGATAAGAATGCTGATTGTATAACATAAATTTAAAGAATAAATTTAAAAAATAAGATAGATATATACTTTATAATTTTATTATTAAAGTAAATAGCAAGAAAATTTACTTACATCTTAAAATTTTTTCCCTTTTTAAACAGTATTTTTTTCAAAAGTTTTTCTTAATTTTTTATCATTTATTTTAATCGATACTAATACGTATTTTAATAAAATGATACTTAAATATTACAATATTAAAACAGCAACTATTACTTCATATTTTGGACCACAGCTAAACTACTTTAAAATATTCAATTGTCATATTTATTTCCCCTTCATAAATTATTGCATTACTGTGCAACTGAAAATATGGGAAGAACTCTTAGACTAGGAAAGAAAACTGACGAAAAGTCGATATCAAACTTTGTAGGCATGGCTAAGTCAAGGAACCTGTCGGCATAATTGTGAACTGGCAGTCTTAATTGAACATTAAGAGCTTATAGACGACTTTTTAAATATTTTTGCCATACTTTTTTCTCTCTCATCTTTTTCTAAATAATTAGTAAACTTAACATCAGAAGTTGATTCCGAACTCAAAATTATGGAAAATAGTAAATAAAGAGTAATAAGTAAAAATAGTGTTAGGAATTCATGAACAAGTTATTAACAAAATTCAAATTCAAAAATAACAAAATAAAACAAAGAAGGGCACATTATCAAGGTGCTGAACAAGCAATTTAACGCCATATGAAAATGTTCACGCTCCCATCATCAAAAGAAATAACATTTTTATTACATAGTGAAACAGTGTATGCAGATAGTGAAAAAGACCTTCTTCAGGAGAATTACAGAATATTCCAAAATAAGGAGAAAGCCGGGGAGCAATAAAATTTTATTTTATTTTTTAACCTCGGATATCACTATTAAAATATTCAGATCTGCATATCCAAGATCGATAATCAACAATACATGTGCATTGATGTAATTTTCATGTGCCATGAACTAGATAAATAATTTAACTGCTAGCATTACGGGCTTGATTCATGGTCCTTATGCAAAATTAATGAAAATGGAAGATTACGAAAACTTTTAACCTACATTCAAAGATTCTGACACGAGTATGTCTTGTATTTAGCCACAGAAAATAGGGCTACGTGAACAAAAATAGTTTTGTGGATATTTGAGAATCTAAATAAATAGTTTACAAGAAAATAAAAAATAATACCATGACAGAGGCCGGTGTTGCAAATTTCATTAAAAAATATCCAACAGTTAATGCACTTTTCTATACAAAAATAAGCAATATGAGAGAAAATTAACAGATCTACCCTAGAAAAAAAAATATTACATGATTTTGTTTTCTATTGATAGAATTAAGCATAAGAGCTATCGAGGATTAATTAGTAGATAAAGTTTAAGCCTATGAGAAATTTTAAATATAAATTCTCAAAGCATCTTATAACAGAATAACATAATGATTCATGATTGTAAATTAAACTATAAATTTTCCATAAGAAAACGCAGATGATGCAAACATTTTTAAGATAATAAACCACTTTTTAGTTGAACAAAAATCTTAAATTTACCTAAAATTTACCTACAAAAAATATAATTTGAAAGGGAATCCACTTCTGTTCTTCAGAGGGATAACTACTGATGTTAAAGATGTTAAAACAATGATGAAAAACGGCCACCTCTAAAATGCACATTCATAAGAACTTTTCGACGTCAATATAGAATAAGATCCACAAAATATTTAAAAATTTTTAAAAATCTTCTGTGTTATAAGGAAGATTTTAAATCATAAAATGAATACCAACTCATAAGACACTTATTAAAATAAAACTTGAAAATCTACAAAACAGAGATGATTTTTAAATCTATTTTGTAATTCCAAAAAAATGCAAAACGAATGCGTATCCATTCAATATAAAATTCCTCGATATAAGTCAATTATAGAGACAAAAAAAAGTATTTTTATTTGTTTCGAAAATATGTAAGAGCACATAAGTGCTGGATAGTTCGTGAAAACGCAATTAAGTCATATTACCTAATTCTTTGAATTGGAATTCACAACTATTGCTAAAATGCTTGAAAATATTGAGTCGTCTAACTTAAATAAATCTCCTCTAATAAATTATGAAAGTATAATGTAACTAAAGTTATAAGAAAGTTCTTAGGTAAAAAATTAATATCAAGTAAGTGATTGATAGATTGTATTTAATCATACGAACACTTTGGTTATTACAAACACTATATTTCTTCTTGATTGCTAGAATACAAAAATTTATAATTATTTTTTATGGTTGTTAAGAAATTAGAAAGTAACTTCTTAACAAGAAATCGTCTTATATAATAAAAGGACAGTAATCTAAATACATCACTCGATATATTTTAACTATTTATCTATTTGCTACGTAAAATTTAACCTGAGAATGAAATATAGTCAATCTCAAATTAATTATATTCTATAATACAAATACCACAGTGTAAGGTGCTTATTATAGCATGGATATAGCTCATATATTTTGTATTATAATTTGTTCTTGGACAAATATAAAAAGATAGAGGGAAAAAATTTTCTGTATCCATAAGAAAAAGAGAAGAAACCGCAAAAGTCACGTTTTAAACTAGATTAATAAAACGAATAAACAGATATTGATTAATTTTGTTTAAATTACTGTTTAAGTCGCTAGTTTTTTAAATAAGAATTTACTTTATATAAGAATATAAAATATTAAAGTGCAAAGTGTTTATCAATTGTATTCATAAATAGATTACATAAATAAAAACATTATCTCATATGACATTAGTACAAGTAGTATTAATAATATTAATATTATTAATTATAGCCACATTACTCAACGAAGTAAAAAGTCTCTATGCCAAGGAGTAAACATTTTTTTAATAGATCTAAAAAAATCAATCTTAACAATATAAATGCAACAATAGTAATATCAGAAACATTAAAAGAATAGGATGTTATATAGAGAATATAGGATAGTAGAATATAGAGATAGATATAATAATTACAGTAATATGGTTGTTAATCTGTCTTTTTTATTCTTTTCATACAATTTCTTAATTACTTTATTTTTGTTGTTAAATAAATATTAATTAGAAAATATTTGAAACGAAATCAGTCTGGGTTTGCACTATAGTATCGTGTCTTGAGATTAAAAAAAAGAAGAGAGACAAATAATGTAGAGGGAGGAAAAGAAGAGAGAGAAGAACAATTCGAGCCATAGGAAATAAACTGAAATAACCTGATGAATGAGGAAATATTTTTATATAAACAGATAATGAAATAAAAATAAAAGAAGTATAGAGCTAAATTAAATCTAATCAACAATACATAAAAGTTATTTTAACTAATTCCCTATTCGAAGACTGCGATATATAGTAAAAAAGGAATTGACAAAAGAAGAAAAATAAATTTCTAAATGAGAGATATGAATCAATTAATTAACACACTAATAGGGAGACATAAAAAGGAAAATTAAAGAACCAACAAAAGAATAAGATAGTAAAAGTAATAGGATAAAAAGTGAAATACTGTGAAATAGCAATGCTGGAAGAGTAAAGGTGTGATGAAAATATATGAAGAGTGTACGAATAAAGAAACAGTTAGTGAAAGATACATTATAAAAAGAATAACATATATAGAGATATTAAGGAACAAAAAGAAAAATGAACCATAAAGAATAATGAAAGCCATGAAACGAAGAAGCTTAGAAGTAGATAAAATTAAGAATGTGAATTAGAGAGGAAAAGAATTAATAAAAAACATGACTAAAATTATAATAAATCATTGAAAAGATACGAAATTTCGAAAGCATGACGAAGTTTTTTGACAGTACCAATCTTTAAAAAAAAACAAAAAGAAAGTAAGGTAATAATTGCAAAAAGAAAGGCATAAATTTAAACATGTTCATCTAGGTGTATCCTGAAAAACGACAATTTATCCTTCCTCTCCCAATCGAGGATATGTCTGCTCATCTGGATATGGCAAGCGGCACGCACTTGCTCCACCGACCGTGCACCTTCACAATTCCAAAAAGAAATGATGCAACATGAATTAGTCTGACAAACATCGATGCCAGGTCACGCGGTAGCGATAAAAGATATCGCCAGACCCATCACCAGACGACAGAAGCGCACGCATAGATCACAAGAAGAATAAAGGAATTTCAACACCGAAACAACGGAACTTACCCGATGAAAATATTATCGCACTTGCGCCTGATTCCATTACCGCTACACGGCTCCATTCAAACTCAAGACTCAACTTCTTATTTCTTTACTATCAATCACTCTTTCACTTTTCTTTTGGATCTTTAACAGTTGCTAAAATTCTTTTTTGGTAACAGATTTTTATTAATATTAATATTAATATCAATCATTTCAAATTATTGAATACATATTTACAATTCGATTATTAAAATATATTATAGATTATCAAAATTGTATCAATATTACTTACATATTACAACAACATTGTGACTATTTAATCACAATATCTTTAACAATCATGAATATTTAATTATATTTTGTATGTCATTGTTAATATAATACTGAAAATTACCTAACGAATCTCATGCATAAATCAAAAATATAATTTATTTTTTATACCTGTCTTCAAAGAAAATTTAAAAAAAAGAAGAAACATTTAGTATAAGCTTCTGCAACTATAGAAGACATACATATGTACACGTTTTGGACCAGTAAAATGGGGAATAGTACTCTTCAAATTACTACCGATTATCCGTTGAATTTCCGCATACTCACGTAACCTAAGAGATGCATTTCAACTTGTAAATAGGATAGAATTGTGATGGATAGGAACGTGTTATTTCTCGACGTAAATTGAAATTTGATATATGCAAACGCAGTATGTCATGAACAGTGGACGTCGGAAAATATGCGGTCTGGATTTACAGATAACATGCTTCTATTATTCTCTAACTGTTTATATATATATTTACCCCGCGGGAGTGAGAATACACATATAGAATTTTAAAAAGTACACAAAATATTGTGTTGTTTTTCACGATTTAGAGCTATAGAATAGAGGTATAAAAATTCTCATTTAGAAGTGTACAATAAAATCCTAATTTATTAATTTTCACAGATAAAGCAATAGGGCAACAGAGAAATATATTTTACAAATGAATTATTATTGTATTTTTATCATTTATTTCTTTTATTCATTCGTTTACCATACAATATATTTATAAATTCAATTTATATGAGAACTTTTGAACACATGCAAATCAGCGTCTTTATTAAGATGTAGATTTATCTCCCTGCAGTAAATATAAATTTATTGACTTTCAAATTATATTTTTTTTATTAAAGAAAATTATGTTAATTACTAATACAAATTATATAGATGTACGTAATACATTTAAAATGCAAAACCTTTTTCATGGGTTTTTTCAATAATTAAGATATCAAATTTTATTACAGCTATTATAATGAAAGTGATATAAACATATATCTCATATATTTTGCTTGTATTATTTTTTATAAAAATTAATATTTGAAAAATGAATTTAAAGATTATTGTATTATATTTATTTAATTATTCTGTTTTATGTAAATATAATTTTAGTCATACTGATTTCACAGAAAATAATTAACAAATAATTTACAGTGTTTATTTTTAAAATAAAATAATAAATGGTTAATATTTTAAAAAAATGTTTATGATAATTCATTTTCATTCAATAATAATCAAAAAAATATTGTATTAATTCAAAAATTTTAAACATATATAATAATATAAATAATAAAAAATTTCTTTGGTATAAATGTTATATACAAATACATTTAAATTAAAAAAATTAATTTATATTAGTAATATTAAAATTAATTAATATCATTAAATTAATTATGTACATACATATATATGTATATGTGTATATATATATATATATATATATATTTGATAAATTATATGATGCGCGAATTAATCCAATTAATATATTCAGATACTCGTGTATAAACATCAGGATATATAGGACTGGCACAATTTGGATCTTTGCGTGACCAAGATGAAATTCCAATAAGAATGTTCTCATCAATAACTAAGGGACCACCAGAGTCACCCTGTACAGTAAAAAATTTTAAAACATTAAAGCTTAAAAATAAATCAAACATAAGATATTTTATTATAAATTAAATTAAAACTACATACGTTACAAGCACCTTTTCTTTCGTGATTTTCCATAAAAGTACACAGTTGTTTCGGATGAATAAACCTATTCACACTTTCGTAATGACTAACACAAACTTCTTGATTTAATACTTGCACTTCGACTTTTTTCAGTTTCTTAGGGTGAATAGACTTCGGCTAAATTTATAATTTTTAGTATTTACTGTATTTATGTACATTTTAAAGTAATATATGTAATTTCTACTTACTCCCATTAATCTTCCCCAACCAGTTGCAATAGCTTTTTTTTTATGTGGTATTACAAGACCTTGACTTGTTAATCTAATAGAACTAGTCATATGATCAAATTTTATAATTGGATCAACCTATAAAAGTTTCAATTTGTAAAATTGGCTGATACAGTAATTATTTTAATTTTTAAAATATTTACCTTCATTAATGCGATATCATTTAAAAATTTATATCCATTTAATGATTGAAAATGTTCGTGTACATAAATTTGGATTATGTTATGTAGACGGTAAATTTTGTCAAAATTGATTGTACCTACTATTATTTGCATTATATCTTTTGGTCGGCTTGAAATATTAATAATTATTGAACTTAATTACGCAAGTTATTTATTAAATTATATACATTTATATATCCATACAAAAAAAAAATAATATACATATAATGAATATTTAATTATATTTTTATGTCATTCTTATGATTTTTATTTTTTATTTTTTAAATCATTCTCAAACTCAAATTATTTTTATAATATATCGCAAATGATCAATTATATAAATATTAAGAAACCTACTATTGTGCACAGTGTGCTGCAGTAATTATAAAATACCTATTTAAAATAACTCCACCACAAAAGTGACTTGAAGTTTCATCTTGAATAGAAACCTTAAAAATTTTAATTGAAATCAATATTTATTGTTTAAATTGTAATAAATATGTGCTTTCTTTTTACTTGATAAGGTATTTCTCCAGGCCTTACATTCACTCCATTGACTATTCGTGTAATTTTACCCCCGATATTATCTATTAATAATAAAATATATATTAGATAATTATAGAAACAAAAGAAAAAAATTAAAATAAAGTAATTTTAACTTATTTCAATTATAATTATAACGATTAAACTTAATTTTTTTATTAGCATTGTATAATTTTAATGACTTATACTTATTTCTAATATAAATTTTAATAGCTTATATATGCTGCTAATAATTAATTTAAAATATTAAATGATAAGATAATACTCATATTGAATATATTAATTTATTAAGTCATACTAGTCATATTAATTTCTAAGGATATTTTATTAAATATAAACCTTTGTAGCTGTTAATATCGTGTTACAATATTTTTTTGATTACAGATGATCAAATATTAAAAATTATGCTTACGTAAAAAAGAATATATTTGGCATCGAATATCAAATATTAATTTTAATCATTGCTATTGTTTGCGTACATCGTGAAGTCTGAATTTAAAATATTTGTCTTCAAACAGATCAGAATGATATGTATGTTTGAAATTTTAATGATAACTAGAAAAAATATATATGTAGGTACATTTAATAACTCTAATATACTAATATTTATGGAATCTAAAGTAAAAATTTCATTTTTTATACTTTAACTAAATTTACTATTGTAAATTATTAGAATAATTTATTGTAATCTTTTGAATTAATTTGAACTTACTATCTATGTAATAATTTAGTAAAAATATTTAAAAATACTTTTGTTTCATTGTATAACATAAAATAATTTTTTTATATTGACAAAATAATATATTATTTTCATTTTCCATTTAATATCATAAAATTTTTCAAAAGAGTATTAGTGATTATTATTACGGAACATTTTTTATGAATTTGAACATATTTATAATTATGGAGGTACCTGATAAACAATTATAAATAAAAATTAAGTTATTAATTTGCATAACGCATATAATTATTTTCTCGTATGTATCTAATTTTATGCTGTATTTAACTGTATTGATATTCTGTAATTTGTTAAGCAAATGTAAAATTATTATTTTCCTTTACTTGTTATTTTAAAACTATTTGTTACAGGAATATTTGTCTCTGACTAGTTATTAATATATTTCTATAGTAAATTTCCAATAAATTAAGCTAAGCGTTCTATATATATGGAAATTGTAGAATTAAAAAATGTATTTTACAGAATCCGAGAAACGGATTAAAATTTTCCTCTATACTTCATTTTAGATTTTTTGAAAATCTCCATGCCTTTATTATCAATTATCTAGTTCTCAAATTTAATTGCTCTAAAAAGAAGGAAAATATAAAATAAATACAAAATAAATACAAAACTAATAAAATAAACAATGAAAAATAAACGCTGTAGCATGCTATAAAGAATGCTGAAAAAGAAAAAAATTAAATGAATTAAATATTTAAAATTTATCTAGAAATAGTGGAGCCAGAATTAAATAAAGATAATAGAAGACATAATAATGAAATTGAAAATATTCGATGATCTAGTAGAATTTTTATTATTATACAGAGAAGAAATACCGGGATAAAAAAGTGCAAAGATATAGAAAAGTTATAGTTTTTATGTAAAAATATATGAAATGATGATTCAAATTAGATAAAATACTTCTGTATAAACAGTTACATTCAGATGAAAAAATAAAATAATCGAGAAGCTTCCTAAAAGAGGAATTATATTTGAGAAGAAAGTAAAAAACAGCAATAATATGAGATCTCATGAAACAAAATACAGAATTTAGTTTAGTTTTTTTATTAAATAATATATACATTGTTATATTGCATATTAGTAATAATACATACAAATTAGTTCTATGCCATACTTGGAAATTGACTTAATTCATAACACATAATCTTCATCATAATGTATAAGCATACTTTTATTTTTGTCTTATAATATTACTTTTAACTTAACCTCCAGTTAAAATACTTTCTTTCTTTTGTTGCTTATTTCTGATTTTTCCCCTTTATTATCTAGACCTCGTCAGATATTTCTCTTTCTCTTTCCTTTTCTGTACTCTCTTTGTTTCAGTGAATCTTGGATAGTCTGCCTATATATTTCTTTTCTCCTGTCAGTATACCTTTTCAATTATTTGATTTGTTACATCTAACATTGAACTCTATTTGCACAATTTATCTTTCTCTTCGCGTTATATTTTATTCTTACTTGCTTCATTTCTAACTTTAAATATCGCCAAAATCTTCATGCCTCTCTTTCATTTTTCTTCTGACTCCATTTCATGTATGCATTTATCTTTTCTTATACTTTCTATTATAATTTTTCTAACTTTAGTAGCATATCTTGAGCTCTCTAACTCATTTAACTGATTATGTGTGGTTGCCCATTTTTATATCCTCTACCTACTCTCCCCATATTTATTCGCTTGATTCCATATTATTCTTCCAATATCTACTGATTCAGTCGATACTGCAGAAGCTCAAATTTATCCTACAATATCTCCCTCTTTCCCTGCTACCTCCCCTTGTACTGCCATCAAATTAATATCTCTCTAGTACCCTACTTCTCACGCATTTTTTGATGCCTCGCTCTTCTACATTGTTTAATATTTTGAGCTTGATCAAAATATAGAGAAAAAATAAAATACATAGTATTAAAAAGAATACAAGAACATATATTCTCGAAAAGTAAGAAGAAGAAAAAAGGAAGTTTTGACTGAAATATTGATAGATAAAATAAAATACGTAGATTGTGCAAGAACGATAAAAAAATAATATTATACATTAAAGAAGCGTTATATTATATTGAGCAGAGAAAAAAATTTAAACATATTATGCAACATCCATTAGACCAGAAAGAAAAAGAGTGAAGAGAAAGAAAAAATATAAAAAGACAATATTGTAAGTAAAAAAAAGAAAATGTATGTTTTAAAAATTAAAAGTTTGAAGAGTATATATAATGGTATAGATCATTTTAAATGTAGAAGAAATTAAAAAAACAATGAACTAAAATATAAAAAATGGGAACATATAACTTAAATTTATTACATTATAATCTTTATTAGTGCTTATTTAAGTAACAATGTATGATTAGCCAAGAAACACTTAATTATTTATTGGTTTTTTGAATTATCTAAAATCCAGTGTATATATTCAGAGACACGAGTGTAGATGGCTGGATATTTGGTACTTCCACAACTAGGATCTTTAAGAGACCAAGAAGCTATACCAATAATCTCTGATTCAACTGTTAATGGAGCACCAGAATCACCCTGTAAATAAAAAAAGCATTTAATATAAAATTTCATTAAATATAGATGTTACCTATAGATTCTTCAAGTTATTAAAACAGTTTGAAAAAATTACAAAAATTTATTATTTATGAATTTATAATTTTATTCATACAAAAATCTAAGAATTTTTCACATAGCAAAAATTTTTTATATTTATACGAATTAATTTTCAATTTCTTTTTACTTATAATAGATTTATTACAATAGATAAATTATTTCTGAAAAATAGTTTAATATAATAGATGTACTTACAAAACACGGTCCTGTTTCAACCGTTGGATCATTTGCACAAATATTAGAATCGTAAATTATCATATGCCGTTCCTTTAAAAGGTTTTTACAATATTCCTGATCAACAATGTAAACTGTGGCCACTTGAAGTTCGTTTGATGCTACAGGTTCATTCTGTTGAATTTTTTTTTATTACACATCAAAATATATTTTAATGTTATATTGGAACTTTTTATTTTTAAATTATAGTTTAAACAAATTAATCAATTAGTATTTATTAATTATTAACTAAATAAAAATGTTTAATATCTCAAAATTATTTCATGAGTGCTAATCTATATTATTTGTAATATAAAAAAGAAAATTCAGTATTAAAATGTATTTAAATTTTTTAATTTAACCATATTTAATATTTATATTTATTTAAAAAATAATAGTAAAAAACATAGTTTACTCACCGCATTCTGTGCTCCCCATCCAGATACAAGTGCTGACGTATTTGTCTCAACTTTTAAATGAGGTTTTGGAAGGTTTATCGGCTGAACAGTATCTGAGAATTCAAATGGTGTAGTTACCTAAAAAAATTATTTTTTATTATCATCCTCTCTCACTCTCTCTCTCTCTCTCTCTCTCTCTCTCTCTCTCTCTCTATCTCTGGAGACGAGTACACATGTACCTATAATATATTCGTAAAAAAAAATAATACTAACTTTGAGTAAAGCAATATCGTCATTTGTTTTTAAATATCCAACAAATTTTTCATGCACAATAATTTTTTCCACTCTATGGGCCTTATTTAGCTTGCTTAAATTAGTACATCCAGCAACAATTTCTATCTGAGATTCTACTCGTCTAAATTAAAAATAAATAATTTTGTATATGAAAAGTCATGTGACAACAATAATTAGTCAATTAACAATTATATCATATGCAGCGTTGAAAAGATTATTTTGCAGGTGAACTTTTGTTTAATGAAATAAATATTTTTCATGTTTGTATTTTTTATAATGTTGAATGTAATAATTGTAAAACCTGGAATTTTTTAATTTCCTCAGCATAAACGCTTCATCAAGATTTAATCGTATTTATGGTAGTACATTTATTTTTCATTTTTTGAAATTTTTAACCTAATATAAAATATATCTGTTAATTTTTTCAGTTTTTAATTAAAATTATTAATGTTCACCAAGTATTCAAAAATATAAAATTAATATAAAAATAATTATATTATATTAATATAAAACTTGAGTTTCTAATAATGAATTTTTGTAAAAAAATATTCGATTATATAAATTATTTGATTTGAAGTTTTTAATAGATTTAAAGGCAACACTGACAGTAATATAATATTAGATTTTATAAATATAAATTCATACCCTCCTAATCCACTTGCTGCAGTAAGAACCCAATCCTTATTTAGAATAACTCCAGTAGCGAAATACTCTACATCCAATAACATTACCTGTAATAAATATTTTTTACATAAATTGCAATTTTTATTTTATGTTTAGTAATAAAGTATCTAATACAAATTTATTCAATATTTCTATATTTTAATAATAAAAATTTTCTTATTTGAAATTTAAAAGTATAATGTAAAAATTAATACCAATTGTGAAAGCATATTTTTTGTTTGATTATTTAAATAACTAACATAAATATATAAAAATAAAATATCATTAATTATTTAAGTATAAATAAATTATGAAATACATTTTGTACACATAAAAACAGAATTTGAAAAATTCATAGAGTAACTATCTTAAAAACTAAACAAACAGAATTAGAGTTTAAATTCTTTCTCTGAACAATTACAATCCTTAATCAATTAAATTCAATGTGATTAAATAAAAATTCAGTAATAGAAATCAATATAGAAATATAAAATATATAGAAATCAATTTCATATAATATCTATGATATATAAAAATTGTATTTAATTTGAAAGTTTAATAATAAAAATACATTGTTCAATGTTAAATTATTAATGAATTTTTCAATCCGTATTACAAAATTTATGATAAAGCATAGATTGACATAAATTAATTATCTTTTCAAACAATTAAGTAAAAAGTATATAGTTACAAATTAAATATTCAATATATTTATTCTATTTCTTAAATATTTGTTTTATATCATAAATAATGAAATTTTATTGATAAGATACCTATTTTTCAAACTATAAATAGAATGTGACATTTAACTAGTCACTGATGTAAATCTATAATCAGTACAAACTGAATTTCTTCTTTTACAACTAATTCATTTAAATATAAAAATAAAACAATTTAATTTTTAATTTTATTATTTATTTTTAAATTTATTATTGTCAGGGTAGATTTAGATAATAAAATTTACAGTATATATTAGAAAAATATGATTTTGTTACAATGTTATGCTTTCGTATCAAATTGAAATTATTATAAAATTAGTATCAAATATAACGTTTTAATAGAAGATTAAATTTTTATGAGAAATAAATAGATATCAATTTATTAATTATTAATTAAGTAATATGAATATCTATTTTAAACTTTGTAAATATTAGCATGAGCTTTGATATTATTAATGTTAATAGGAATATTCCAATTTTTCACATGATAAATAATACATGGAATTATGAGTTTAAAACTGCAGATGTAACTTTATAATTTTTTAAATTAATATAGTATTATATAAAATAACATATATTTAAACAAACACATCTTGTTATTAAATATCTGTAAGAATCTCATCTTTATTATATTAATAAATATAAAAGAAAATTATTGTTTACAATTATTTTATTATTTGAATATTATGATTTTTAAATAATTAATTGAATCAATATCCTTCATTATATATAAATACCCAAATTCTGAATTTAGTCATTGTAAAACCTAAAATGTTTTTCGATTTTTTCTAAACGTAAGTTTAAAATTTGAAGTGCGTATAATTAATTAATTTATTTATATTTCGTTGTATTTCACTAAAACCTTTAAAAATTTTACTTTAAAGTTAGAAAACATACTTTATTATATTTTTAATACATATCTTGAACATAATTATAAATTATATATTTTAATTACATTTTTATAAAAATAGTAAGTTGATAATAAAATTAAAATTTATTACGTGTAAGCTATTATTTTTATGATATTCTATAACTTCATGAATAGATATATTAACTAGGTTTATTATATTAATAGGTATATTAATATATTAAAGATTTAGTATTCTATCTTATATAATGTTTTACATAAAATAATATTTTAATCCATTTTCATATTTCAGATTAATCCGATTGATCTGATATTATGTTCTGATATAATCCCAACAAAATGTATATTTTTTATATTATTTTACACTCTCATACTATATTTTTGCTTTTGAAATTTTTTTAATTTAAACTAATATATACATTTTTTAAAATAATTAGTATAATTTTCATGTTAATATTTATATAATTTTATTCTAAAATATTCTATTTTTCAGAGTTATAATTAGAAATAAATAAAATTATTTTACTGGTGAATGTTTTTATTATAAACATAAAAACATAAAAAATAATAAAATTCCAATGACTTTTAATAAAGACACTATTTTTGTAATATATAACTATTTTATGATTCATCTTAGTTTTAAATTAATGTTTACTATAAATAAAAAATAAAATAAAATAAAATTTACAAATTTGACATTTTAAAAATTTTTATAAATCAATAATATAAACATTCCATTTTTTATTTTTTACCATAAAGGGAAAATCTCCAGTCTTAGCTCCTTTCCCATTAATAATTCTCGGTTGTAATTCATTACTATTCAAAAATAGTCCTACAAGGCATTTTAATTTTATTATTATTATTATAAAATTTCAGAGCCATTTATAAAATTAATTGATAAACATGTTAGTTTAGAATTGAAACATAATCTTTCACAGTTTTGCTCAAATTTTAAAGAGAACTTTTATACAATAATTAAAAAAATATACGATAGCAAATTAAAAATTACCTTGTGTTACATATATCATACTAAGAACAAAAATAGATAATAATTTAATCATTTTCAATCTTAAGAATAACTAAACTGTGAAATTTTTTTTTGAAACTAATGTTATATATATTCAACTAAAACACATCTAAACAGTATTATTATATTAGGTAATAAAACTGTTTAATCGCAATAAAAAATAAATTTTTTTATAATAAATTATACTCACTAAACAGTCATAAACCAATAAGAAAAATAATTTAATCTAATTGAGTGAAATGTCAACCATTGTATAAAAAAGATTAATTAGATAAGGAGATTTATTGTGAAATATACGAATATTTTTATAAAACTTTTCAATATGCATTCGGTACTTTATTATACAAATACTATGCGATAAAAAAAGTCATTTTTATGAATATAAGATAATATGTTTAGTGGTCTAATAATAAATTCGAACTAATAAAAGATAAAATATGTAAGAAAATTTCGTTACAATAGAATTTTAGCATAAGTTTTATCCTTAATAACTTCATAAAGTTCACTTTATTTACATCTATATATAAAAAAATTTATCATATTATTAATGAAAAATCTTAATGTTAACATTATTTTGCCTTAATTTTATTTAATTTTTATTTATTTTAAATAATTTCTACGTTAATAGAGTTTTATTAGAAGTATAATAATTTCAATTTTTAAATAATTTATTTATTTTTATTATTTATATTTTGAGAATAAAATATTGAGTTAATAAACAATATTACCATTACAATAATTAATATGTACGTAATCGAAAATTGAATATAATGAACTTATAGAAATGGAATAGTATTTTAAAATTGATTCTAAAGTTTATTATTAATTTAATATTCACAAGAATTATTGATAAATATTACTTTTAATATTTAAAAGAATATTTGAACGTTAGGTTTTCACTGTTTAGTTTTCATTATTGACTTAATGAAATAATATGAAAAAATTTAATTTAGAAACAATTTATAGACTATTATTGACAAAATAATGTATTTCTTCTACCTTAATTATATTTTACAATACTATCACATTATATTGTTTCATATAATCTCAAAAATAGAATTTTTGGCATATATATTTATTATTTTCTTCTTTATTTTTAATACTGTTTCTTACATATTTCTCCATACTCTTTTCCTCTTCACTCTAATCAATGTAGTAAAAAACGTTTTTATCTTTCTTTTTTCCCACTCAATATTTTTTTTTTTAATTTCTTACAGCATCGTTACACTTTTTTAATACGTGTTGTATTACTTTATTGTCATTCTTGAATAATATAAATATTTTATTCTCTATCAATCAATATATCTTTACTTATATTTAATTATGTATTATTAATATTTTTAGGCAATTTTTCTTTTTCTTCTTCTTACTTTATATATATATATATATATATATAAGTTCTTGTGTTCTTTACTTTATTATTGCTGTTTTTTACTTTCTTCTCAAATATAATTCCTCTTTTAGGAAGCTTTTCGATTATTTTATTTTTTCATCTGAGTGTAACTGTTTATACAGAAGTATTTTATCTAATTTGAATCATCATTTCATATATTTTTACATAAAAACTGTAACTTTTCTATATCTTTGCACTTTTTCTATCCCGGTATTTCTTCTCTGTATAATAATAAAAATTCTACTAGATCATCGAATATTTTCAATTTCATTATTATGTCTTCTATTATCTTTATTTAATTCTGGCTCCACTATTTCTAGATAAATTTTAAATATTTAATTCATTTAATTTTTGCCGCATTCTTTGGTAAGATTACTGCATCATGTACATATCTCAATGATCTTACTGAATCTTCTACATTTGTTCATGAGCTTCTGAATTTTTTACTTAAATCTATGTTACATAATCTTCCTGGACTAACTAATTTTTCTGTTCATTTTAACAATTGTTTCGTTTTCTATTTTAACCTTTTTTAGATTTATCTACATGTTGATAAAGTACTTTTTATTCTTGATTTTTTATACAATTTAAAATATCCTCTTTTTATATTTAAATGCATGTAGGCTTGAATCAGCAAATCATCGACAATTTTTTTCCTCTTTTGTTTGTTTATCCGAAGTAGTATTTATTACTTCTATTGCGTTAACTGTACCTTCTAGTCTTCGAAAATCTAATTTAGTATTACCGTAATTTTTTTATCGTGTATTCTTCTATCGTATAAAAATCTATAAGAATTTAAGAAATTTTTATTTTCAAATATTATGTATATTCACTATGATTATTTTAAAGTTTGGACGTAATTTACTAAAATTCCTCTAATTAATGGAAAAACTGGCAGTACTTGTAATTAAAAAACTATAATTAATTAATACCCAATAGTCTTTCAGCTCAAACAAACTATTACTTTTAACATTCGCCACCACCACGTAACGTTATATAAAGGGCTTACGTAGTAAAAAGAGGTGAAAATAAAAAATAAACTAACTCGATGAAACACATATCGCTAAAGCCATAAAGAGTTACAAAGATTCCACATACACAAGTGCACTTTCGATTCTTTTTCGAAACCTGGGATCCTTAGTCCTTAGGTCTCACCCCAGTTTGATAATTAGCATGTACGTGTCTCCAAAAGTCTACAGGTCTCCATTCGCTAGCATGGCGCCAGTCAAATTACAAGGCTCATGTACATCCACCTCCACGCGCGGCACGCTTTATAATTATACACTTTGTTAGGACTCTCGAGAAGAGAGGAACGCATCATTGCTCGCGTCAATGTTTTCTTCCTTCTATTTTTTTTTTTTTTTTGAGCCTTTTACAGCGCTCGGGACCCCATATATCGCGCCAGGAGGGCCTCTTTTAATGAAAAGGTTACTTGACCCCAAAGAACGCCCTGGCGCCTGATACTCCTAATATTATATGTGAGCGTACGCAAGAGACCAGGAATCCTACGAAAAAGAGGATACATGCTTGATGTGGCTGAAAAGTATGGATGTGTGCGATCGTATAAAAGAGGGAGTTTTTATTCACAACGTTGATTTGAGTATATTCATCCCGATTCTTAATCGTAAACAAATACACATAAAAACTTAAAAACTTCACCTGAAAAATGGAGCTTTTATTCATCCCATGTCACTGATTATAAATGATGAACATATTTTCTTTTTTAAATAAACGTTCTTTTCGAAGAATTAAAACATTTTTTTTGGAAAATTTAAAAACAAACAAAAAATGAACAATTTACTGGGGAATTGTACATTGTACAGATAAAGCATAATATTAGATTTATTTTACTGAACCTGAGAATAGATGTCGGTACAATTTTATCTAAAGAGTTGTATAAAATATTTAAAAAATTTGACTTGTGCCTTAATTCATCTAATTGCCTTCTTTATAATAATAATGTTTATCTATTTACTTTTATTTTATATTAATATATAAATTAATTTATCACAAGCAACATTTTAGTAACATAATCAGAATAAATAAAATATGAGTTAAAGACTACTCTGATTTAATTTTATGAATTAACATCTGATTTTAATAGTTAAAAAAAAATATGTAATTAATCATTTTAAAAAATGATAAGAAAGAAAAAAATTTTATTTTTTATTTATTATGAAAAAATTTATTTTCGATTATTTTTTTGTAAAAGTTAAACTAATTATTTCTTATCCTAATAACTACAAAAAGAAAATTTTTTTAAAAATAATTATACAATTTTTACGTATTTCGTTTGATTAAATTTGGAAAGGTATTCAAATTAATATTAGTAAATATTAATCTAAATGTTTTTTTTATAAATATATAGTAAATTTTTTATAAATTATTATATAATTTATATATAAAGTTATTATAAAATATTAACAAATGTTCCTGTTATATATTAGTCGTATCTCAAATTTTTTTTTTTACACAAATTTTCCTCTTTTTTTCTTTATACATTGTTTTATACGTGCAACATTCAATGATTAATTTATTTGAAAAGAATTTAAATATAATTTTAAAGTAAATATACAATTTGTTGAAGAACATAATATTGTTTTCAGATATTATGTCAAAAAAATTAAATTTTATAATTTCAAATTTATGTTTTAATACTTAACTTTCATATAAAAAATATTCTTCAGGTCTTACATACTCTAGCCGAAAATAACAGTTATGCGTTTAACTGGACCTAGAAGGGCACTATACCTGCAGCCTTCATAGCTGCCGCCGACGCTGCGCGGAACCATTGATTAACCCCCTCCCCCTTTCGCTCTTCATCTTCCCACACGGGTCGTGGCATGGCCTCCCTCGCGATTTAAAAAATCTCGCGTACGAAAGAAAGAAAAGAAGAAGAGAAATTCTAGAAGGAAAAAGATGGAGGAAGAGAAACAGAGTTTTATCCTCTCGCGCCACTTAGCCACCACTGTAATTTTCATTAGTACCTTAACGTTGAGAGGTTTGGAAAGGGGAGGAATGCCCCTTTTTGTGAAAGGAACAAACTCGAGGAAACGAGTGGTACCGTCGTTTCTTCGATCGTTCACCGGTCTTCCGAAATTTGAGAGCGGGGGAGTCTTTGGTTTCACGGCGTGTGTAATTGCTGCGAGCAGAGATAAACATTGCGCGAACGCGTGCGAAAGTGCTAGGTAAGAAAAAATTACAGATACGGGAAGAATTTTTGAAAACATACTCCAAGCAACAGCTAGACCGTTTTTTTGAACGCAAATTAAAAATCATCATTGTATTCAGAAAATCATTGGTTCAATGTAGATTCGGTTATTCTTCCTAGAAATTTTTAACTTTCTGAATATTCATTTCTGTCTCCATTTGTGGATTTTCAGATATAATCTACTTTTAGATAATATTCCATTATTATATTTTAAACTAACGTGAAAGCGCGAAATTTTAAATTTTATGAGCGAACAATTAGAATAGTGTCCACGATTCCTTTTGAATATATTAAAACGGTCTCAATTTGCTTATAGATTCAACCTAGATAGATCTTTTAAAAAACTCAAATTTTTAATAAAAACGATTAATAATGAATTATTTTAAAAATAATAACTTTATCTTCTACAATAAATTTATAAATAATTTTTAAATAAAATGAAATAATTTATTTATGCGAAAATTATATTTTTTAATATGAAAATTGCATTCCATATCAGAAAATATTATCTTTACTATTTAATGGAATAAAAAATGTTAATTAAAATGATTAATCAGCTCTTAAAGTACTTACTAATTATAAAGTAACTAATTTATATATCATATGCAGAATACATTGAAAATATAAGATATGTTTCAGAGTTTAAGATTACATTCATTTCATTTAAAATATTACTTTTAATTTACTTACACGTTCAAAGTTACTTATATTTTAAAAAGCCAATTATATATAACTTATACTCTATGAAATTATAATTTTTACAAAAAAATGTTTAATTCATTAATATTTTTAATAGAAGAAAATTGTAATTTATTATTTTTTCTGCTTTAAAAAGTAGTTAACTATAACTTTGTCAATACATGAAAAAAAATTAATTAAGATTAACAAATATTCAAAATTTTTAATAATATAACCAAAAATTCATATTTTTTAATGTTTATACAATTTTTAAATATCAATACATATTGTTAATGTAAATTAAACTTTATATTTACTATTACTATCTTATTACAATTCATATTAGAAAAATAATTAAAATTTTACATACTATAAAAAAATACATATGCATGTAAAAAATTAATTTCTCTGCTTATATATTAATTTTTTATCAATGTAAATGATTTCATTAAAAAATACTTAGTTAGGTACTTTTCAAATAAATATAGAAGTGGTTGAGAGCAATAAAGAGTAATAAATTATCCTTAACGATCACGAAGCAAAACCAAAAGGAACAGCATTTAGATATACGTAAAGCTATGCAAGTTCTTCAAAATTAAATTAAGTAAGCAGTTAAAAGCTCACACTGTTGGACATACATCATACGCACACACACATATATATGAGGTCTCTCTTTCACTTTTTTTTTCCGTCTGCACTGAAAAGATCAACTTTGACCCCTTTAAACTGTTAACTTATCTTTTTTGAAGATCCATCCCTTCCTCTTTTTGGGTCGCCTGCCAAAGTCTCGCTGCCGAAGAAGACTTTGAAAAAAGGAGAGAGAGATGCACCACATAAAAGGACGTAAAGACAGTGAAAGAAAGAAAGAAGAAATTGGCAGAGGGCTGCGGCGTAGAGGGCCGTACTGTGCGCCACGTCGTAAACATATTTTTATTAAATAATTAGATATTAGGGCCTGAGCTTAATGGGTAGGTTAGGCCCTCGCGTGCCCTTCATTCCGGGCATACCGACACGCTGTAGTACGTGAGATTCCCACACTTGCTGTCTCTTTTAGCATACCCAAGATCTGAATCTGCATGCATTCCTAAAGTTCTGAGCTTCTCTTTTTGTTTAAATTAGTGTTGACCAGCAATTTGAACGCAAATTTATTTAGATATAATTTATTTAAAGGTCTCTCACAGTCTTTAGGGAAATTATCGTCCATCTGAGAATCAACCATTTTCATTTTCTTATTTTTTTTTTAAATATAAAAATTTTAAAATATAACTATAAACAAAAAATAAATAGAAAATTTCAGATCTATAATTGATAAAACCATGAAATATTGATAAATTGAATTTTTTAATTAATATAAACGTTTATTAATTGATTTAATCAAAAACTAAATCAATAACTAAATATTTTAGTCAGTATTTATTTTTTTAAATTATTAACACATATTTAAATTTAAATTATTTAAATTTAACTGATTTTAAAGTATTCATTCACAATTTTAAAAATCAAAATAAAATAAGAAAATTAGTTCCACGAAAACTAACATTCCAAAACTAAAACTTTTATCTTAATATAGTAATATTTATTAATATGATTAAATTTTACTCATAAATACACACATACATATATAGATGTACATACTATGTGTAATAAACAATCTATGACAAAAAAAATTAATTTTAAAATCAAACCTAATATAAAACCTTATTTACAATACAATAAATTTTTTATTCTTCTCATTTTATATCAAATTTTGATCATATTTATAAAAAAATGTTCATATTTTCTTTACTGTAATATCAAACTACCAAATGGAAATTATAAGATTAAAATCAATATTAGGTAAAAAATTGTTTATAAGAAATTTGATTAAAACATTTATTAAAGGTACAAATATGCATTTGTTTCGTTTTTTTATTTTTTTTTTTTTAAACTGATAATGAGTGTTTGTACAACTAAATTATAGAACATGCGATATAACATGGATTTGAATTCTTTGATGTAAAGCTTAATAAATCAAACTTCATTTTTTACTAACAATTTTTAAAAATAAAATTTTTAAAGTTAGTTATTTTATTGAATATTTCTATTATTAAATTAAATTGTTTAATTAAAAACAATATTTTATTTTAAAAAATTTATTTCTTAGATTTTTATAAAAAATATCAAAAGCAGATATAAAAATATGTATGTTTTTATCGTTAATATTCTAAAATTTTTCTTAAAACTAAAAACTAGGTAAAGACATTGAAATATAGATATTATAAGTGTAAACTAAGAAAAATACAAGTAGCTTAAGTTGTAAGAAGAACTCTCGATTACTAAATAATAAAATTAATTATAATGTTTTTTTTGCAATATATAAAAATATTTTAAATACTTTTTTCTCACATAAATCGAAAAAGTTCACTTTAAATCATATATTTATTTTTTTCATGGAAATGGCTTATCATCTTGTTTCTCACGTTACCGAAATTAAAAGAAAGAAAGTCATAAAAAAAATTTATATTAAGAAGTTCATTTTTTCAAATTTTAACGTTTTTTTATTAAATAAATGTCTATAATATTAAATAATAAAATAATATAATCTGTAATATAAATATGATGTATAACTCAAAATGAACAAATTTTAATAGTAAGATTTTTATTATAATAGAACGGTTAATACAATAAATTGTAATACTTGCAAATCTTCCTTTTCATTAATTATTTAGCCGTTACAAAAAGTTCTATAATTTTACTTTTCTTTAATACAAAAAAAAGTATTCAGAAATATTTTTCTGTATCAAATAAAAATTTTAAAAAAACGCAGTTCTTTCATTACAAACCTGCTTTTGATTTTATATATAAATTTTTTAATATTTATGCATTCGAAAATAATACTTTGATTCTTATATTATCACTATCATATATTTCTAATATATTTTAAAATTAATTTTACATAATTTAAAACCAAAATTATAAAAAATCTACAATTAACCAAAAATTGATATTCTTTCAATATATATTTTCTCGTAAAATTAATAAAAAGTAAGTAATTAAAAAATTAATAAAATAACATAAAAATATTGATTCTGTGAAATAAGTTTATTAAATTTGAAATTGGAAAAAGTTATAACCTAATCTTAAGAAATTAAATATATTAATAATAAAGAATGAAGACACTGCTGTATATTTATTTAAAAATATTTTTGATTTTATTTTAACAGGTAAAAAAATTGAGAAAAATATCAAAGACCATTTCTTAGCAGGTATTATAACTAATATATTATACCATAAATGTATATTAATAGCAACGTCAAAATTTAGATCACGGCATTTACTATTGAATAATTCAAAAATCGTTGCAAAATAAAACAGTATACATATACAGTTACCTTTGACTCTAGTTCTTTCTATACCTATAATATAAAATATATGTGACTCTGTGCGTCATGTACTTATCATTCAGACGCGAAACATAGTCCTTTTCTCCACAAATGATGCTCTCTGACGTTGCCTCCCTCGTGCTCTCTTTTTGCCGGTTTGTTTACGCTTCATCCAGCTAAATTGAATTTTATCTCGAGGCTACCCTCGAAAAGTGAGTGAGAGAGAGAGAGAGAGAGAGAGAGAGAGAGAGAGAGAAATGCTGACTAATATTTACCTGAAAACAGATGGCGCGACCAAAAACTGCTCCAGGGTTTCAGCGAAGACATAGGGGCGAGAAAAAGCACAAGAGGGTAGGCATGCATGAACGGGGGTGATTCTAATCCTTTCGGCACAGCTTTGGAAAAGCCTCTGTATATATTTTTATTCATTATTGTATAACTTGGACTACTAGTTTATAATTTTACCAACTACTGACCAATTACCCTAATTCAGATACTATTAATATTACTTTGCGATGATGAACTACAGTGAACATTTTTTAATCGTAAATTACAATTTTTTAATAAGTAACAAAATAAATTTACATCAATAATACTAAAAAAAAGGTATAAATAATATAAAAAAAACAATAAATAAAGAATTGGTTATTTTTTAAATGAAATTATTAAAATTAAATACAAATTATCTTAAAAATGTGAAAAATTATAAGACTTATAGAAGGATAAAATATATTTGAATATCAATAAAATAAATAAAAGAATCTCGGTCATTCATTTAAAATGCTTCTCAATTGTGATATTATGTATGATAAAGTTTATCGATCATATTTACAAAAATATTTTTATTTTAACAAATATTAATGTACAAAATTTAGCTAAAAATGTAGTAAAATATTTTTTATTATGCTAAATTACAATAATAAAAATATCAAATACTGAAAAAACTTTAATTAGTTTTAATAAAATTATAACTTATTATATCAATTTACGTATTAAAAATAGTCAATTTTTTATTTTCATTTGAAATAATTTTAATATCCACCATAACTTGTGACAATATATATTCAGAATATATAACGTATAACAACATAATCGGCGATACAACAATTTTCCAATCGACAGCTAATATTTATACTTATTTTTATAGTATCAATAAATTCTCATTATTAACAATAATAATTAAAACTAACATAACTATAGTAGAACAATACGTACGAATCTAAGTATTCTTTAATTAAAAACCTTTCTGTATTTTTTACTTTATGCATTAAGAATGCCTTGGATTAAATTTTATTTTTATAAAGAAAATTTTTATCGTTCCTCTAAGTAAAAAATTTTTTTTGAGTTTAATTAGAAAAACATAAAAGTTTAAACCTAAGTAAAAATGTGTTATATTCATCTTAAATATCTTAAATTTAAATAAATATTGATCAATGAAGAATTAATCAACTATTTATAGTTAAAGAAATTAGGTTATATCTTTCAAAAATTATATGAAAAAATCAAATTTTTTGTTTAAAATTTATCTTTTTATCATAAACCTTAACAATCTCATATATGTTTGATTATTCAGATATTTTTATTTGTCACGGAGAATATTATTACCAACGTTAATATTTCGTCCTAACCGCAATGTTATTGCGGTTACTGGCATATAAACGTCCTAAAAATTTATGCATTATTTCGTAAGTAAGTAAGTACAGGATACGAATGATAAATATTTTTGCCTGTGACTAAGTTATGCTTAAATATTTAAAATAGAACTGATAGTATACGTGGTGGAAAAGAAAAGGTCAATATATATACACAAATATGAAGATAGAAAACTAAATGGTGTGATGAGAGCAATAAAAAGGAAAAAATATAGTACCCGAGAAAAGGAATAAGGGTAAAATGCAACGAGTATGCACAACTATGGAGGGATAGAAAACTAATGTTTTGTTATGTTAAATTTGCGCAAACATTCATTGTGTATCATCTTAGAATGAATAAATTGTGTAAATAATATAACGAAAATATAGATGTGGATCATTGATACATATACATATGTTTAAAATAATATAATGTTTTTATTATAATTAAAAATTAGACTATCATAAGGCATTCAAAATCATATTAAAAAACATTACTCATATTCTACTATATATATATATATATAAATCGATAATTCTATTTTAGTATCAATTGATTATTATTAATTACACATTGAACACGGTAAAACTCTGGGTAAGTAACATTAAAATTTTTAATCTTAGCAGTACTACTAAGATTGTTATTATTTTTATAACAATGAATAGATAAATATTATTGTATAAAATGTGAATACGAATATGTAATACGAAGATATAACACTATAATAAAAAAATGAATACTAATTGACTACTGATTAACAATAAATTCCTATTCTCAATTATCTATATTGCGGAGAATTGTTGATAATCCGTTATTCTATTTTGCACACCATTACTAAATTATACCATAACTTAATAAATTTGTAATATTTTCTATTACGAGATAGAATAAAGTAGAAATAAATGTCAGAGTATGCACGTAGATATACAAATAAATAAAAGGAGTTTTTTGAAGGAAGAGTTAGAAAAAGAAGAAATTATAAGACGTGATGTACGAGAAAATTCATGAATGGATATTACGTGCGTAGAGACGGTAATTAAGAAAGAGGAGAGCCAAGGCGTGCGTCAATATACAGTATATGTACATAACCAATGGCGATCGCAATGCAATCGCTTATGCACACAGCTTTAGGGGTATATATAATCGCGTGACATCAACAATGCACCGATAAAGAGACGCGTGATGAACCCTTAGTACTTTTGCGCCTGCGATGCGCATATGCGGTATAACCTATATTTGTGTATCTACGTCAATGGAGCTATCAATATACCAATATCATCTTTTGTAACGTCAATTCCCGACGCGATTATTTACTGCAAACGTCCTTTGCATTCTGTATCCTCATTTGACATACTTAATACTAATTTTAAATAAATTTAACTAAATCGTAAGATTATTTTTAATTTTATAATAGTTCATAGGCTTGAATTTTTATTTCCGTTTAAAATTACTTATTTGAAGATTATTTAAGTATCGTTTCCCTCTAATTTACTTTACAACCACTGAAAAGTAAAGTTTCTCGCTTTCAATTTTTTATTGTACTAACTTTCTATTCATATTATTATTACAATTATTATTATTCATTCATTATTACTATTCATATAAATACTGAAACTTGTACAGTATATTTCAAAATCAACATAAACTTCAAAGTAAATATAAAAATAATTAATAAAAATATTTTTTGACAACTATAATTTTCTTTTAATTTTTAATTCTTACAGATACTTATTTAATTAGATGTTTAATAATATATGCAAACCAATTAATTTTGAAATTATGTAAGCGAAAAATGATTATATTATATATATTTTTTCTTTATAAAATTAATAAATGTGGGTAATCACGAATGCACCCACAAATTATATATATATATATATATATACATACTTTGAATCACTAAAAAGAAATTGTTATAAATTTCGTGAATTTAATTAATCATATAACCCAATCGATTTAAATTTATACGTATAAATACATAAGCAAATTTTTAGGTAGAAACACTATTAACAATGTTAATAATTTAAAAAATTAAACGATTATAAAGATATTAAATACATAAGTGTAAAAGAAACTTTTGAATACAGTAATTAAATAAAATATATAAAATTTAATATATTAAAATTTTGATTATAAAAATTTTTAAAAAAGACAACCAACTTTAGAATAGAGTATTGCTAAACAAATAGTGTCTGTTTTATACAATATATATATATATATATATATATTACTTGCATATCGGTACAATATAAAACTACAAAACATGTAAAAAAAAAAACAAATAGAATTTAAAAGACATGAAAATAAAAAAAAAATTTAATTTAAAGTTAGACTTTTCTTATAATCTATTCTTCTACAATAAATTCATTAAGATTTGAACTATCTTATCTACTTAATTAATGTACTTATTTGCTATCCGATTACATCTTGAAAAGTTTATAACTATAATTATTTTTAGTTCAAAAAATGTTATTCAAAAAAATTATCAAATTAAATTTCGTTTACTTAAATTTATAATATAACATAATAATAAAAATAATATATTTTAATCGCAAATAAAAAAAAATTTAAATAAAAATTTGCATTACAAGTAATAAAATTAATTGATGTATTAATTTGTGTTATTTATAATGAGTCTCATAAAAAAAAGTATTAAAAAAGATGTCTAGTCGTAAGTAGGAAAACAATAGAATTCTACAATATGTATATTTAAAACAACTATCTTTCATATGACACCCTCCTAATGCAGATGTATGTAAAAAGGTTTAATATAGATATAAATACTTAGAAATAAAAAAACAGTAAGTAGCTTAATTTTATATAAAATTTATATTAATAATGAAGCCAGAAAATCGTTATTGATACGTCTAAATTGTAAATTATGTATAAATATAGTTTTACAATTTAAATTTAGTAATCTATTACATAAAAATTTAGTTCATTTATATAAGTTATGCATATGATATTCATATATCATTTAAATTAAAAATGAAATATTTTTTTGTAGCGTTAAAATATGAAAAGTACATATTTTATATAAATATTAAAAAATTTATGAAATATTTGAGCTTACACTAATGTTTATATTTAAATTTTTATAAAAAATATCCGTATTTCTAATATTTTAAGATCTAAATAATAATTAAAAATGTTTATCTTTAATTTGTATTTACATATTTTTTCTGTTAATTAGAAGTAATTAGCACACTTCATTGGATTACATCGCAAATACATATTAATAAGGCATTGATTAATCACAGCTAATAAAAAAAACCAGTGGAAGTGCAAATTAACCTAATATGTTATTTAAAAATAAAAGTAACTTTAACGTTTTCTTGTGTTCCGATTCAGATAAAACCGCATAAATACGTAAGTAAATCTCAAATTCGTTTCGAGAAAATGACCAATCACACTCGGCAATATTTAAGTCCAATTACACTCAAGAAGTCATTTCTATCTCTCACTCTTCTTCTCTCTCTCTCTCTCTCTCTCTCTCTCTATCCCCTTCCCCAGTATACGACCATTGATAGTTGATTCAGGTACGTGCCAGCTTACAATGTGGCCTTCTTTTATTCGACAGCTTTGTTTATACCTCTCAATATTATTTACGGCCTTAGCATATGCACTTACACGCTTACAGCACTTCATATGCATAAAACATATATATGCAAGCCAACGAAATGTACGTAACACAATATCGCCGCGAGTTGAAATCAAAGTAATGGGGTTTCGTGCAACGTCGTATAAACGAATAAGAATGGAAAAGATAAGAATTTAATCATGCTGCAAACATTTTTCCTACTCTTATCTTTGACAGTATGTATAATAAAATTAAAAAGACTTTGCCATCTGAAATTCAAATTTTTTTACCAAAAAGTTTATAAATCAATAAAACAATTAATTTAACATTGTCTTGTGTATATTAATAATAATTAATTATGAATATATATTGCATATTCTTATAATATAATTTTCTAAAACTTTGGAAGAAGTAAATATTAGATTATTTATGCAGATAAGCATATTGAAGTAAATTATGTAAGCAAATAAGTGCATATTATTTATTTATTAAAATACAGTTATTTGAAGTTAATACGATTATATTTTAAAATAGTATATAAATTTTTACTTATAGTTTATATGATACTAAAGCTTTGAAGTAATTTATTTTAATTTACAGCTGTTTGGTAAAAGTTTTAAGTTTTCTTATTTCTATAAAAAAAAGTATAATTCAATTCTGTACTTAGTAAAAAATATTTGAAAAATTTATTCTGTGAAAATGAAACTATCTGAATACTGAAATTACAATGACTAAATGTACCTAGTTATTCAAATGTATATATATATATATATATATTTCGGAAGATATTTTATTTTAAACGGAAAACTAAATTAATTTCAAATATTGAAATACTTACAAGTTTTTAAAAGTAAAACTATAAGATTTAAATTCCATGAAATATATTATAATATGAATAAATACAAGATAATGAAATATCTATTACTAAATCAATTCTGTTTTTCCTTTAATTTAATTTACAATTCAATTAGTTCCTAATGTATTGTTTTGGTTTAAATTAAACTTCCTAAACTGATACATTATAACTAAATTATTAAAACATTCTGTTGTTAAAAAATTTATTATAGTAAATTACATTAAGTATTAATAATTATCTAAGTAAAGATAGTAACAAGCGTGTGCTTATGCTTAATATTATTTACATGTATTTAATATTTTCTCTAAATTTATCAACGTAGAAAAATTTGATGCATAAAATCTATTTGAATTTTTAACGTTTTGTCACAAAAACTTTTACTTATTGAACAATGAATGATATATTTCTAGGAGTGTATTTTAGTAAAGAAGAGAATAATGAATGATATATATATATATATTGAAAGCTATTTTAATCAGAACATTCTAGACTGTAATTAATTTATTTTGACTCCAAATAATGCACGGAGCATTCCTTTTTCATTTTTAATCTTTCATTATACGGGGTGTGCATGTAGATATGAAGAAAACGCGCACACATATTCTCGAATAGTTCTGAATGCCGCGGATCAATGTTTCGTGTTTCACATTCTCGAGACTGTACCTTGGCATGGTTAATAATTTAATTCTTTCTACACTGGTAACTCACCCTACCAATCTCCTCTTCCTTCTCATCATCATTCGCGTCCTTCTCTACTTGTGACGTCGTTCTTTCCACTCACTCTAAACTTTCTTAAGCGCGCGCAATATCTTCTAAGGTGCATTGATTTCCTTACAGATTGGTGTGTACATATATTCTCTCTCATGGCTTTTTTACATATTACTATTTTGTTTTTATCCGTTGAATATACTTACACAAAGGCAAGTGCTGCGAAATGTATGCCTGGAACTTTACCCCTATCTCATTATAATTTTAATGTAGAGCCCAACTTCTGTTACTCTATTATTCGTGAAGGTGTTTTATATGAACTTTCTCTATGTTTTCATCTTACAATAAACATATTTAACGAATTACATGAAAATAATTCTGGTGGAATTTTTTCGATTTTAAGTAGATTTGAATTAAGACTTCATAATACGTAACTTAAATGAATAATATTTCGATTACTTAATTACCCGAATATCTAAAATCGATGTATAAAATAAATTTTGTTTCGTCAATCCTCAAAAATTAATTTAAAGTTTGAAAATTTTTATAATCTGAAATCGTATTTTTTATTTAATTTTTATTCTTTAATGTCTATATATTTAAATATTCTGAATTCATAATTTGGTTCAAATTTTATAATAGAAAATATTATATGCAATCAAATTGTTAAATTATTTAAAATAGAACACAGTTAATAAATACCTATGACAATTTTAAGTAACATTCAAATTTTTAATTAAAAATATAAATTTTTATTTATTTGTATTTATTGTTTATAATTTCTATTATATTATAATTTAATATTATATTTATGACGATTTAGTTCGCAATATACTGAAACAAATTTTTTCTTACTAATAAGAATACATAAAATAGATCACTTTTTGTTTTTAATTGTATAAACAGTGTATATTATGAAAAAATTATCAAAATTAATAATTTTAAAAATGTTATTTTCAGTTAAATTGTAGCGCATATTAATACAAGTAAATTGGAAGTCCATATGAAAAAAATAAAAAAATTTTTTAAGCTATAACTGTGGTTACAAAATTAAAAATTAAAAGTTTTTTTCGACAAAGATATTTCTATAAAAGATAAGAATAAAAATAAGAAATTTTAGAGAAAATTTTATTTACATTTACCAGATGTAAAAGAATTAAAAATAGAAGAATAACTGGTCAATAGTTTCGCAAATGCCTCATCTTAATAAAATACTTTTAATTTTTAAAACAATCCTATTTTGCTTACGAAATAAAAAAAAAACGATAACGGATGATTTAAATAGCAAAGCAAAAACTTTTTTCGAATTAATAGTTCATGAATAAAATCTCAAAGTTGAAAATGTGCAATTCCAAGCAAACTTCGATGTCCCGCCCTATTCTATACTGAGCCAGTAAAAAGACGCGCAGCCGACAGAGATTTCAGGCGAAAAACATTGAGCATACGTTACGCATAAGAGAACGAATACGCCTATTCACATAACGATAGCTAAAGCAACAGACATATGTGCATATGCAATCTCCAGCTACGTATACACACGCAAACTACCATTACAAGTGAGTATGGATAATGCGACAACCACATGCACATATGCATATGGACAACGTCGAAGGGAGCCAAAGCGTGTAGGAATACAAGCCGAATGAGAGAATAACGCTGCCGGCAGCCATTTTGTAAGCTCATTCTGAAGGAATCGATGTGACGTCGCCTGAGGGGCGCTTGCGCCACTGGCGAGGCTAGTCGACCCTCCGCACTAGAAGCCTTGTGTTCGTGTTTGTTCCTTGTTCACCCTCTATCGCTCTCACTCTTATTTTTCATTCTGTGCTCTTTTTATTTCGAGTGTTCTACCCTTTTTCACCTTTATCTCAATACTTCATTTTTATTTTTCTTCATTTCTATCTCTCCCCTTTTTTATTTTTGTCTGTTACTCTATTTAAGAAATTGGTACTTACTGATTTTGAAAAAAATCCATGATCAATAGTTAAACTACGTTAAAATAAATAAAATATACAAAATTTTCTAAAATTAATATTTATATATATTTCAAAGAATATTTTTATTATTGACTTCAATTCAAATAGTACTCATTACTTATATATATATTATTAAGTGTGAATAATTTATTTTTTTAACATTTCAATATTCATTCTTTCTTATATGTCATTTCGTGTATGTCATATATATATGACATATACGAATGACCGAATATTGAAATGTTACAAAATTAATTATTCACACTTAATAATGTACAAGATATCAAATATTTCTATTGTACTAATACCAGCTATATTTTGCTTCATTTCTAATGAAAATTATTGAGTATATCAATATTTTTCAAATTTAGTTTTTTTCTATAATTTATCAGATATTTTGCGATATATTTATACAAAAGAAATTTTCACCATGATTTTTACTTACAGTAAATGTTTAAAAACTATGGCTTTAATATTGTTAAAAAATGATAAAGAATCTGTGCTCTTCAACAAGTTATATTTGAGCAATTTATTAAATATAATATAATCGATACTATAACAGAATAAAAAAATTAAATAATGTAGGTATGTACGGTGAAAAGAAAATAAATGTTTACTTTAATTAAACTTGCAATATAACAATATTTTTTACTATTTCATATTTCATATTCTATTAAAATAAAATATAAAAATATTGTTATACATATTCAAATTATTTTATAGAAAATTAACAATAGTACTTATTCGAGAAAAGGGGTAAAAATTATATCTAGTAACTCTTTGTTTTGCCATACAACAGAATCAAACTGAATTTTAGAGCTTATCCTCTCAATATAATATATTATTGTAATGCCTATTTGTATTCCAGAGAGTTAAATATATCTCTAATAAATTTCTTATCTTTTATTTTGAGATTTTAGAAAATGTATATATATAATATATATACAATATAATATATATATATATATATATATATATATATATAATCTGAATGTTATGATATATTAGTATATTACCGTACTACCAATGAAGGTTTTAAATTGAATCTCATTCTGTATTCTTGACAACACAATTTTAAATATATTTTATGCTTGAAAACTCTCTTCAATATTTTTAGTCTTGATATTTTGAAAAATGTTAAATTAACTAATAATTACATTTTAATTTTACATTAAAATTTAATCGACTTAAATTTTTTAATATTTGTATTAGTATAATTTAAGCAAATATTTAATCATAGCTTATGCAATAAATTTAATTATTTAAGCAACACTATTTTTCGAATTAAAATACCACAAAAACTAGCTAAGATAATATAAAAAGAAACCTTAAGGCTGTTTGAGGTAATTACACAAACAAAGAGCAGATTAAATAATATAAAGAAAATATGAATCAATGTAAAAATAAGAATAATATAAAAAGAATTAAAAATGAATAATACAAAAAATTTATTAAAGAACTGCAAAGGATTGAGAAGAATAATAAAAGAAGTATAAGAAGAATAGATAAATATATAATTGTGAGAAAAAAAAATTAAGAAAAAAAGTACACAAGGGTGTAGAAGGGGGAGTTGCGCTGGACAGAGAAAGATCCTGATGGGATATGCGATCACGATGCGCACCTCGAATTACGGGCCAAGCCGAAGATGATCTTGGCAAAAGCTGGCTGGGGAGCAAAAGGCCGAAACACGCCTTCGGGCGCTCCTCAATACAGAATGCACAATCTCTTTTTATCTACCTGCATATATATACACGTTAGCCCTGATCAGAAGAGAACACACTTCCATCTTTGAGAAGCTAACCTCTTTTCAAACTTGCGAACGATCTCAACTTGTCGCTCATTACAACTCTGATTATCGATTCTTCACTAAACTAGATTTTCTTTTCTATATGCAGTCTTCCTTTTTTTATTTAGTTTTTCGCATGGATTACTTTCTTAGGAAGCTCATTCTTGCGTACAGCCCACTACACTTATTATACGTTGAAAAATAGTTTGCTTATCTGAGATATGGAATTTTAGATGACAGTTGACTTAAAGATCAAAGCAACGAAAGAATAAATTCAGTCTAACATTCCAATGAACGTAAAGAATTTTACCTTTATTATCTGTTTTCCGGTTTCATTTACAACTTATGGTTTTATTTACAACATAAAATTATTAACAATTTCTTTTACGATAATTTATATTTATCTAATATTTTTCAGTCTTTGTTTTTGTTAAAAAATGTTGATTTCTCAATTAAAATATTTAAAAAAATGTAATAGACTAAAAATTATTTAAAATAATAGAATACATTCAGTTGTCGCAAATATCACATTAATCAATAGTATTCTATTAATTAATTCATTAAATATTAATAATGTATAATTTATCACTCATATAAAATTAACACATAAATTTCTAAAATAATTTTAATCCAATTAAAATAAAATTTTAATAATTTATTCAATTAGTAACTAGAACAATTATTTTCATTCTTTATTTGTTTTTAATTATTTATTAATAGGTGCACGTTTAAAATAAACATTATATACAAGAGTTATAAAAAATTTAAAGGCAAAACACACTTTTTTAAAATAAAATAGATAATTTTATAATAAAAATTATAAATCAAATATACGTATCAAATACATATATTTTTTCGAAATTTTCTGTTTTCGTTATCTCGACTTGTATCTTTACCTTTATTCTTTTCTCTTTTCAATATATCTTTTAAACTGATTTTGAAACTTTATTCCCTTTTTTATTTTATGAATTTAATTTATAATGCACGTGACGATCATATTCTACATACTGGACGCACGTTTTAGAAAGCAAAAAGGCTATATTATTTTCGTGCTCGCGAATATAAGGTCGAATAAAAAATCTAAAAAATGTTAATCTTACGAAGATCTCTTCACCAACATATCAAAACATTGATTATACTATGAAAAAAATTTGTTTTTTAACTTTGTCGCAGAAAAACGGTTTTCATTCAATAATATATATTTATTATATATTTATATAATTATTTCAATGATTAGACTCGATGTAAATAACAAATATTTCCTTCATTAAAGTATGCTAAACGTATGATATATTTAAATCTTATAAAATGAAACTCATAAACTATAAATTTATAATTATAATAAATTGTTAAGTTTTAATGAACGAGGACAAACAATTGCAAAAAAATTCCATAGTAACAAATACAAGAAATACAAAAACGATGCAGGAGTGAAACTGGAAGACTAAATTTAAGTAAAAGAATATGAGAGATATATTAAGAAACTTCATTAAGCTTTATAAGTACAAATTTATAAGCAAATAGAGGAAGAGATGGTCAAGAACAACGATAAAATGAGGGTGAATTGGACGATATTAATTACAAATATATATATATATGAGTCTCAGAGTATATAATGTGAATTAACATGAACACATGTGAAATATAATGTAGATTTAAGAAATTTAGAGACATGTTCGTAAATACTTCCTCGAGAATAATATCATTAGTATAATAGAAATTTTAGGAAAGTAAACAAGAAAAATAAGATGTAAAATAAATTAAGAGTTTATAGAATGATAAAAAGTGCTATGAAAAGAGAAAAAAAGAGGAAAAGTATAAGAGTAAGTTTTGTTATTAATTACAAACAGAAAATGAGTAAATAAATTGAAATATCTACACGAAGATTTAAGAAAAATATTTATGAGGAACATATAAAACTCATGGCAAAACGAATAAATATGACAATAGGAAAAATTGTGAAACAGTGGAGAGATAGTTCAAAAAAGATAAGTAAGTGAAAATGAAAAAATTTGATGGTATAGTAGAAAATGAGTTATTGTACACAGAAGAAATATAGATATACAAAAACTGTAAAAATAAAGAAATATTTAAATTTGAGAACAAAGTAAAAAAAAAAAAAAATAAGTGAAAATTTTCAAAGAGTGAGTAAAAATATAAATTGAAGATAGAATTCTAAATGAAAGGAATAGAAGTAAAAATAAAAAGTGATAAAAAAAATTTCTGGCTAAGTATTGATGCTTAAATTTAGAAAGAGGAATTTGAAAACGATAAAATCATATTCGAGTAGAGACAATAAAATTAGACAAACAATAACACGTATATTATGCAATAATGAAACAAAGAACAGGCTTTCTATGAATAAATAAAATATTTTTTAATAATTAAAATACAATAGCATCAACTTAATAATCATGTTAATCAGACCGAATGAAGTATTAATAAGAGAATTATAAATACCATGTATTAATTTAAAATTATCCCTTTAAGTAACCGTATAGATATTTTTACATTAAAAAGTATAAAGAAGGTTAATGTATCTTATAATAATCAAAATTTCTTGAATATTCTGAAAAACTATTTAATTAATTTAATTAATGCAGTATACTTATCGCTTATATAATTCAAATCATTGTATTAACGTTGACATTGATTTAGTTGATATTTTATATATTAAAACAATAAATAAATTACTTAAAATATTATCTAGAAATACGTATTTACTAATATTATATAACAAACAAATATTTATAAAGAGTATATAACAATCTATTTAAGAATTCTATACATAAACAATTACAAGTTTGCTGAAACACTAACATTCATTGCGTCTGTTCTTTGATAATTTCAAAACATGTAGCCTCATGAACTGTCATCTATAGCGTGTAGTTAATCTTAATTTTTATATGTAAATTGTATATAATTTACATATAACTTCATATGTGTAAATCTAAAAATAACAAAATTTATTCAAACAGATTTAAAAAAACTTCCATTACTTATAGTATCTTAATCGTGCATATCGTCATGTCAAAAAAAAAACGCAGTATTCTTGAATTACTTTTTAAAAATATATCGTTTCTATCTGCATCATCGCATGCACCTAAATTGATGAAATCCTTCTTACTAGAAAATGTGATGGCTGTCACATACGAGCGAAATAAAACAGTCGTAACTTTCAGTGATTGGAAATCACCCCTCCAGGCGTGAGTAAGAGAAGCAAAGCGCATGCGTTTCTCTCTTTCCCCTACCACAACTATACGCGCCCTTTAGGTTCATGCAATGAGGGCTGCTGAATCTGCGATCCTCCCTGCGGCCCTAAGCAGGCTTAGAATGACACGCCCCAGGCTACTAGATCAATAAGAAACTTCGCTACACCTACCAATCTACGGTCGCCCATCCATCCTATGCTTATAAATACAGATGTACAGATTCTCTTTTTTTCTTCTCATTTCTTTCCACTTTTACATATTTCGTATTTCTATCTCTTATTCTATGTATTAAGATTTAGAATATTGTAAATTTTCTTTTCCATTTTAGAAAAGCGCATAATATTTTATTTTTTGAGTAGCGCAATAATAAATAATTTTAGAACTGTATACAAAACATTTTTTTATAATTTATTTTTTATTGATCAAGTAAAACAATCTGAATATTTTCAAGATACTTTTTATTCTAAATGTATTTGAAAATCATATCTTTTGTGCATTCTAGGTTTTTGTTAATTTTTGTTCTCAATTTTTAGTTTGTTTTATATGCAGAAAAATAATGTTCAAAAACAATTAAGTCTTTCTGTCCTCAGAAATTTCATATTATCACAGGATTAATCTTATTATAAAATCAATATCATTTACTCTTTATATAAAAATTCTTCGCTCAACGTCCTTAATAAAAATTATTAAAATTATATTTATTAAGACATATAAAATACATTTAATAAATAGTCAGGTTAACATTAATATTAAAATAAATTATAATTAAAATGTCACAAATGTCATAGGTTTTATACATTGATTTTAATAATTAGAACTTATACATTGCAAACAATATTTTCGAATATATCAATATTTTTTTCTAAAAATATTTTAAAATGAATAATAATAAAAATATAATACATATTAAATAAATAAAATAAAATAAATATAAATAAGTAAATATATTCATAAAATTAGATCTTTCTAAAATTGTTATATAAATATTGAATTAATCTTTAACGTTTAAAATAAATTTAATTCATAATATCAGTATAAGTTTAAAATAAAAAAAAATGTTTATACACATATATTAATAATGCTTTATTAAATATTATTAAGTTAGAATAATACTTATTGTAAATAATAATAATAATAATATATAATATATATATTTAAATATTATTATTATAATATTTAAATAATTTTAAGTAAATGCTTTCATTTAATACTCATTATTTATGCTGTATTAATTAACCTTATTATTATTTCAAAAACAAAACTGTGTTTAATAATTAACTTTTCTGAATATATTTGAATGTCTAATAATGTATAACTTTGAAATCACCTAATACAGAATAACATTTACTTAATTCACTGATAATTAAATATATATACCAGTAAAAAATACATTATTGAACCCTAGTTAGTGTATACATATGTGTTATAAAATGACAAATCTTTTGAAATGGGTTTTTACTTTTTTGGTCTTTAAATATAGTCATTATAAAAAATGTAATGCACAAAGGTGGTCGTGATACAGTTTCTCGAAATGATTTTCATTCTCTAGACGTAATATCTCCATTTGCGCAAAAACTCTACCTCTCGAAATCATCTACCAATAATAAAAATAGAAAGAACTAAAACAAAAAACGCCATTTCAAGTTAGAAACGGTGGCTTCAACGAAATGTAAACACAAGAAATACATCGTTCAAATGGGCATAAAAAAAACAATGTGTGGAAGTTTGAATCGGCTTTTTATGAATTTTCATTGTGTTAACAACAAAGTCCTTAAATGATCGCGCGCTTATAAATCTTTTTACGTAAATTTTTTATTTTCGTAATTAGAACCAACATCGCGTTTTGCTTCGTAGTTGATAATAAACATTTTAAAAACCAGAACTATGAAGAAGTATTTACTAACGAAGAAATAAAAACTGCATATATTTCTCTTTTAATACCTACGCGATTTTTAATAATATTTTACAGGCATATAACTTGCAGTATTTGAATAGTTTAATTTGCCTTTTGGTCCACACAGGAAAAAGTTTAATTTAATACATTTATCACTTTATAATCAATATTATCTAAAAATTTGTTTTATTTATAGAAATATGATATTTTCTATGATATTGACTAAAATATAAATATTAAAAATATACAAGTTTTAAGTTGGTTCTTATCAATAGTTTAAAATTTGTATAAAATTATTAGTATTTGAAAAATATAATTACTCTTATTATATTTATTACTCTGTACAATTAAAAATAAAATTTTTATTGTATGTTTTAGATAGATTAGTCAATTTAAATATAGTTAATTAGGTACAATTATGTAGATATTTAATATTAAAATTTTTTCTAAAAAATATCAATATGAAAGAATATTACAGTTTAATAAAAAACTATAATATATAACACGTTATAACAATAATATATTTAAAGTTAAAAAAATTTCAATATTATATGTACACTTAGACTTCTCTTTGAAAAAATTTTCGTTTTATAATATATTTTTAAATAATTGATAAAACTTTTCAGTATAGTATAAAATAAAGATTTTTTATATTTACAATTTTGTATTATAAAAATTATTCTAATTTTTTTTAAGTGTGTATAATTAATGTAGTATCACGAATGTCTTTTAAAAATAATATACAGTTTATTATATATATTAAAACAATAAAATACTGAATATAATTTATAGCATAAGAGGTTTTAATTACATCTGTCAAATTAATTTTATGCCATTAAATTTTGTAAAATATTTAAAAATAATAGTTTTAAACTAAATACAGGTAAATACTTTTATTATATCGAATATAACTAGTTGTTTCATATTTTTATCATCAATACTACGTTTTTTGGCTTTGCATATATTCTGAATGTAGTAAAATTAATGATTAATTATTTCTGTGTGAATTTAAATTAAATTTATAAATTGTATTTTGTAATGATCATATAAATTTTAATTATAAATTTTTAACATTTTTCTATTGATGTGCTGAAATAATATTGATACTTTTGATATTTCAAATGAACATTAGACAACTTAAATTAAACAAACCAGACAAAAACCATATGGCTAAATAAAAAAAATTAACTCTGAAATTGACACACAAATTTTTGTACTTATATAACAGTATTACTTGAAATCTATTAAATAATTAATAAATAAATAATAATATAATAATTATAAATAAAAACAAATAAAAACAATAAAAAAATAAATAAAATCTATAAAGCAATAATAGTAAAGTAAGAACAAGTGAGAAAATGATTTTTACTATTCATTTACTTAACAACAAATATTTATTAAAAATGTTCATACATTAGAACTACCAGGATTTACTTTAATTAAAACTTATTTATTATTAAAACTTATTAGATATTGAGAAAATAATCCTTGATATTATAATTTGATAAAACTTTAATTGAAAAAATAGAGGTTCATAAATCATATTTGAAAATTGTAAAGAAAAGCATCCTTACAATATTTATATCGATTGATTATAAATACGAAAAACTTGAATTTAAAAAAATCAAAATAATAAGAAATAACAGAATTAGTAAGACTAACACGAAAAAAGAGAAAGAAAGGAAGGATACTCAGGAGTAAAAGTTTTTAAGTGAAAAGAGTCAGGCAGTGGTCGTGTGCTGCCGCACCAATAGGATCGACAGGTTCAGTGGCGAGTGAGCTCATGCTGATCGTTAAAAAACTCTGGTTCTCCTTTTCTGTCGTGACCCGCTGCTATGAGAGGGAGGAAGGGGAGGTCCGCCTCATCCAATTTCGTTAGGTCAATCGCAAATTTTCTCGTAAGCTCGCGTGCACGCCCTGGGCCATCACGATCGACGCGTTGGCCACTAAAGAGCAGCATTTATACGACGTCGCGCCGATTCGCACACAGATTTCACGTAAGGCAATTTCATTGCCGCATGGAGACAAATGAGTGAGTAAAAGAAAGCAAGACTTTGATAAAGGAAGGAACGAGAGAAACAAAAAATGAGGTGCACTGGACGAGATCGTCAAATGAAGACAAGAATATGCTAAAAGACGAGTTCAATATTTGAGGTATAGTTTAACTTTTGTTTTAAGGCTCAATACTTATCGTAGACAATTTTACATCTGGATTTTATTTTTAATAATGCTAACTTTGTATCTAATATAATATTTTCAAATGTTTTATTGCGAAGATAAAAAACTTTGTATTATTTTATTTATCAACGATATTTTGCATTTTTGCATTAAACGCTTATAAAAACTAAATGCTCAATAGCTAATTTTTATGGCTCATACATCTCAGTAAAATTTTAACCACAATATGATTTATCAATTTGAAATTTTTAAATTAATTAATTCTAATTCCATAATTAAAATTTTAATAGATAATTAAAAAAATTTCGATTTCAAACAAAAACAAATAAATTTAATTATTTTTCCAGTCTTTGTAAAAATATCTGTATAATAAAGCACGAATTTCATCATATATCTGCTTTTTGTGACATTCATTCTTTTTTTTATATGGATCTTATTTTCACATAATATTAGTAGTAACATTAATGTGAGAACAAATTTTCTCTTCCTCAATATCTGTGCGATTCTAAGAGATTGAAATTTCGCGCGGATATAAATACGAATCCTTTTTTTGTAGAAGTTTTAACTTTTTATGTGCATTGGTACGAATTCACACAAGAAATCGCGGACCGAGTAAAGTAGAACAATTATAATCGATGTATTGCTGCAGGGCCACATCCCTCGAAATTACTTTCAAAATGGAATTTACAGAACAATTATACTTTCTTTTTTAAATGTGGGTGGTGAAACCCTTCAAGCTCAATTGGTTTGTTTACTTTAATGATTCTACATATTTAAAATTGAACCATCAAATAACGGAAATAAATTTTATTACGGGAATTGAGAAGGTATAATACAAATAATCTATAAACTTTCCAATCTTTATTTTATTATTTGTTTATTAAAACATAATAAATAATGTAAAACATTCAATATAAAAAAATTAAAAAATATAATATCTATATTAATAGAATATTCTGTTTTATGACTATTGAAAAACTATAAAAAATAATGATGAAATTTGAAAAGTTCTAGGATTATTTCCATATCTACAAAAAGAACTATCATATTGTCTATTTTAGTTATTAATGGATTTCATAATGCAGTAAATTCAAAATTCTAATAAAATTAATTTTTGTATAATTAGATTATTTTTAAATTCAATTTTCTTTTCAAATTTGCTTTTATTTAAAAAGTTGATTAATCAAAACATGCATTCACACTATAAAATTTTATGTGAAAATTTATATCTCAATTAATAATCTATTCACTAAATTTAATATAACTATAGTTCAAGACTTCTTAAGTATATTAAATATATATAATTATTTGGTTAAATAATAAAATTACCTTCAATGAAAAAAAATAAAGAACGAAAATGCGATTTCTAATAAGTGTTAAAGTTTTTAATTACGAATATAAATTTGTTCTGTTACTTTATAACTGATCTTCAATATTTGGAACTCACATACAATTTATATAACTTTGAAAATAAAATATTTTCATATATTAGTCATTTACGCGGTTTATTTTCTAGTTAAAATGCGTTAATTTTATATGTACATCAACGTCATAATAATTTCTTTTCAATAAAACCTGGGTTTTTTAATAAGCATTTTTTATTCTAAATTAATTTGATTTGTTTATAATTTTTTTTAAATATACGAAATTTTTTGATGACTTTTTAAATTAAAAATTTGAACTTTATAATATATTATAAAGTACTGTAAATAAAAGTCAAGGCCTTTAACAAAACATTTATTAATATAAATTTATTCCATCTAATTAACTTAAAATAAGCAAATTATTATTATTGTTTGAATAAATAAAACATATATTAAAACTGAAATTGTATATAGATTTATTTGAAAAATGTAACTTTTTAAATGTAAATGTCTCTAATTAAAAAAAAGGATAAAAAAATTATTCTTGAAAAAAAGTAAATATATTTAATTGTCTAATTTAATTTAATGGTGTTAATCTTCTATTATCCGGAATATTGACCGTAGCTGTTGCACTGTTACATCACTCATGGCGGTATAAAGTTTACTTAACAACGCGCATGCGCGTTAACGTGTTAAAAAATCCACGAATGCGGGTGATAGAATATCTCGCAAAGAAAACATGTCTCCGCAGCAATGGCTACGTTCAAAAAAAAAAGACTTGATATCGAGGCTTTTTCGGTCCACATAAAAGCTTCATTACGAATAATGTATGTATATTTTAATGTGATCGTTAAACCTCTACATGGGTTTACTAGACATGTTTTTCTCTTTGGACTACAGCTTGAATCATTCTTCACACTCTGTCTTAAAGACCTTTAAAATTTGCCCTTATTTATTCATATCACTTTCTTCGTAGCTTCTTGTGTCCAAGGCACGCTATCAAATCTTTGCGAACATTTTTTATTCGTAACTAATGTAACAATTATTTTTACTAATTTAACCAAAAATTTTTAACAAATCTATTTTAAAAGTACTCAATTAATTCTTTAACTAATTTGTTATATTTAGAACATTACCGGTAATGTAATTTTCGCACGATATATTTTTTCTAATTTTTAAAATTATGAACAATAATATTAGTACCTAATTTTTTTTTATTTAAAAATTATTTATGCCAATCATTTATGATGTTATTCTATCTAAACCGTACACATACGAAGTATTGTTTTAAGTTACTATCTCATGAACATACATTATAAATAAATTTTATTTAATTAGAAACAATTGAAAGATCGCTGAATAATAAAAATTTCAAATCTATTTATAATTTAAATATTATATACATATTAAAATATTAAAGATGATCCAGTTGTTTTAAGAAAAAATATAAAATAAAAAATGTCTATATTACAATGTGTTAGCTGAATTCAACATCAACTAAAATAAAATAAAAAATTAAATTCTTTAACTTAAAACAGTAATTTAGCGACTTACCAATGTAGGCTTAATTGAATATTTTCATTACATTATACATTTTTATGTGAACATCATACTGTAGAATACAATTATCCAAGCGATACTTATATTATTTTCTACTATCTAAAAAAATTACTACATCCAAACTACAAAAAATTAACCTTTTTTTTACTTTGGCCATTTTGAAAGTCTCGTATTTTTTCGATAATAAGTCTATTATTCAATCATGTCATTTGAAACCACTTCAAAATTTACTGCAGTTACAATCGCTTTTTCAACTTTTATATTTTTCTTCTTTACATTCGTATATTTATATATTTGTATCTCTTTGTATCTTTCTCTTTTTTCTTCCTCAAATATGTTAACCATTCTCTTTCTTGTATGCACCGTATTGTGCAAGTTGTCGTCGACGACAGCGAAACACACAGCATCTGAGTCACAATGTCTATTTACAGCTATGTTTCTCAGTGAATATAAAATAGAATACAAAAAAAGTTTCGCTTAATCCCAAAAAGAAAGTACACAAAATAATTCAGAAATTTTCACTTTTTTGTAATTATCCAACATAAAAATGATCTTTGAATTTTTACAAGCACGAAGTCTCAATTACAACAAGAAGTTCATTATTAATTAGAGTGAATATTTACAGCTAAGAATTATACAAGTCGTTTTTGAGATTATCTCGTGAAATAAAATCCAAAAAATACAAAAAGAAAAATATTTTAGAGTTCTTTGGAAATTTATATTAAATGACGGAGAATTTTCTTTTTTAATAATTATCCGAGTAATTTATAGTCTTATGCAGAAATTGTAAGTGAATATAATAATTATATACTTTCGAAAAAACAACAATTCATGATGTTTTTAATGGAAAAAATTTATATCCAGATACTTTTTTTCTTTAAAAATTTATATCCAGAATCTTTTTTTCATCAGTAAATAGATATATAATTAATTAACTAGATATGAAGTAAATTTATTTCAAGTTTTATTTTATTTGTTTTCACAAAGATATGTTCATTTATTCTGATATTACACTATGTTTTTGTCTGTTAAAATTATTTTATTTTAATATATATTTAATATATAATGTATATAATAAACATATTCTGATATTAAATGGTTGATTTATTTTATTATTTTATATTCTATAAAAATTTCCAAGAATTATTCTAATTGATTTTTTAATGATATTAATCGTAGCAATTCAAATATTAAATTTAAAAATTTCGTATAGCCAAATTAAATTTTTTATTTTGATAATCAATATTAATAGTAAAGTTAAGAAAAATAGCAAAAGAATGATGGAAATAATTTACTTTGCTAGCTAAATTTGAATTAAGTGTCTACGAGAGATATTAATTTCCATAAAATTAAAATAATGTTAAACGAACATATTCGTATATTTTATTACATTTTTTATTATAAAGATAGGAAATCCATTAAATTATGATATATTTAATAAATATAAATTATTTATTAAATATATACAGTAAAACTATTTTTCTATGTATTAAAAAAATTACAAATTACTTTTTATTTGTACTTAAATATTTGATTGAAATTTTTTTATTTATACCTATCAATGTATTCAGATTTTTTTGATAATTTAAAAAAAATTGTGCTAATTTACTTCATTAATATTGTTAGAAAACTTTTTAAATTACAATTATAATTTTTTGTAAATAATTAAATGGAAATATACATCGGACCTATTAATAAACTGAATTTCCTAAATGACGAAATACTGATCTTTATTCTAAAAAAAAATGTCCTAGCGACGGGTGTCAAATTGAAAGAATCTTTGCTCAGTCGTGTAATATCTTTTAATGGTCGAGTGTGCAGCAGCTGCGAATCCTTATAGAATGAAAAAGGAGTGGCTTTCTTCTTTAATTCAGTTAGAAATTGTGTTCATCTTTGCAGCGAACCGTCTAATAATCGAGTCTTGCTCACTTGCAACCCTTATCATAATTCACCCTTCTTCTCCAACTTTAACATCATCTTCGTTGCTTTAAAAGTCGAAAGAAACGTTGTAGAGTTGTAATATAATCCAAAGAGCTTTGACGCAGGAGTTTTGAAACTTCATTTTTCTTACTTTTTACATTTACGAAAATATAATAGAATTTATCACAGAAAAGTAGTTTAAAGATGTAAACGTAATATTGATTAGTGTAAGATTAAATTTTATTCTTTATCATAATAAAGTGAATCTTATTTTTTTTTAAAAGAAATATCGAAGATGAAATTTTTAATATTTAAAATAATGATATTTTTTTATAAATTCAAATCAAAACTTTTAATATCAAACTTTATTTTTTTAAGAGATAAATATAATTGAAGTTGTAAAATGAATATTATAATAATCTTGATAGGAAGCAATTTAATTTTATATATTTTATAAATTATAGAACCTACAGTATCAAATATGCATGTGCATAAATAGAATTGAACTTTTAAAACAAATTATAAATATTTTACATGTATACTATAGAAATGTTAAAGAGATTTTTGATACATCAATTTTTAAAAAATATTATAATCGTATAGATAACCCAATATATATATTTTTTCAAATAGACTATCTTGGAAACTTTTTTACTACTTCATTTCACAATACTATACTAAAAGCAACACGGATGTCTGTCCTTGAAAAACCGTGAAAATTAAAAAGAAAATAGTGAATACGCACTGTTGAAAAATAATAGAATAATGGATACACAACATCTGTTCTAAGGTTATTATTCACTCACGTATAGTATGGCTATAAACTTCTATGGATTTGGCTACATCTCTACATCCAAAAAATACCAATAATCATTGCCAACATTGAACAGTCTCCCAACAAGTGTCTTAGAGCCCACCTTTCGTTTCTTTTTTCTCTTGACTTATCCATCTTATAGTTTCTATCTCCGTCTTCTTCACATAATCCCAGCTTTATCTTCCAAAAGTGAACCAATCTGTTTCTTTGTCATTTTCTTTAAGTATAAATCTTTTCTTCTCGTTGTTCTTACTATTCGAAGAAGAAATGCGGTAATTTCTCACTCCCCGTCTCTCTCTCTTTCTCTGTATATTTTTCCTTAAGGTACCGACCTCGCCTACGCTTTCGGCGTATTCGCTTATCCTTGCGATAAATATCAAAAAAGAGAGAAAAAGTCCACAGACAGCAGGAAAAAAAGAAGAAAATATCCACGAATGAAGAGAGAAAAAGAACGAGATAAATCCGCGGGGCTTATCCGAAGCTAATCCGGCAGCGCACCAATGGAGCACCGCCGCTGGGCTATGACTGGTTGCCCTCTCAATAAGCTGCACTGATCAACATCTATTGGTTGGAACGGGCCCGTCGGCGGCCAATAGGCGGTCGGCCGCCGGGCCTTCTCGCAGGCGGCCGCTCCCACAAACCTTGCTGTACCCATGCCATCCCCACCTTTCTTCATACATGCTCGAGGGACTGGAGTTCGGATGCACAAGAGACCCTCTCTTTGGGTAGCTAAGGCCCTGCGGGCGCAGTAACCCTCCAGTCCTCTTCAGAGACGGTTTTCTTCAATCGTGCTGTCTTTGAGTACTGTTGTTTAAAAACGGTACGCGTGTCGGTATACACCAACCCGGTTTGCGCGTGACTTTTGTTACGGCGTCTGACGCTCTATCTCACTACGTAATATATATATATATACGCGTGTGTGTGTGTATATATATATACATATATATATATATATATATATATGTATATACACATATGTATTTTTATGTGTTCATATCTCTCCACGTATTACACGATAAGTTCAACAAACAATACCTTCGTTCGGTAACGTTTACACATCTGCAACTTTTGTCCCGTATTTATATACAATTTTACAAAAGAAAGACACTTAGAGAGGATTAACATATATTTGTTGATGCCAATATCAGCAATGCCGAACTGAAGATTCATCACGATTAGATAATTGAGAGTATAGATATTAATAGTAACTCTTGAACCGTCGGATTAATACTCAATTTTTCAACTAAACAGAAAAATGTGACACAAGATTTCGAATTTAATCAGTGAGTGTATTTATACTATAAAAGGACATTAGCCTGTATTTCATTCAAAATAAACATTTTAGTGGATATAAATGACAGTGTGTGCAATAAAATTAAAGTAAAAATCATGAATTTGAAAAAGTGATTGACTCTAATTTTAAGACGACTTAATTGAACCATCAGGGTATCGAAATACATTTACGTCAATTTGTGAAATAGGTTGAGTAAGAATTTAAATTAATTTGGCATAGATATTCAGTGGATAAAATTATTTCGATGCCGAATTTAGACTACTACAACACAACTAGAATGCACCAAATGGTAAACTCTTTTCAAAATATTATTCTTCTGTTGTTCAATTTTATTTCACTATTTTTTAAATAAGTAACATTAAATTATTTATTGATATTCTGATTAAAGTCCTTGATATGTATAAGTATATATTTTAACATCTTATCATTTAAAACAAATTTATAATTCACATTTTAACCATGTTTATAATTGTAAACCATAAATTAATTGTAAAAGTACACTGTTGAATTATGATTCTAATTATATTTAGATTAAAGTTGAGATATATTCTATTGAAAATAATTGTAAAACTGCCGAATTGTACTATAAAGAATGCCGACGGAATGTTTGCATCAATCTATTTAATGATATACTACGTTAAGATTTGCATTCAGAGAAATAAAATAAAAGTCAAGTAAGATAAACAAATAAAATTTAAATCTCTTCAGTTATAAAGCTAATAAATTAATTCCATAAAATATTAATTTACATAATTAAATAGATAGTTACATATTTTATGAGGTAATACAATTTCTTATAATACTCTTTCAAAAGACTATTTAAAAATTTTTTATGTAAAATTAATTACAAGTACATTTAGTTTTTTCGTTAAGTACATAACACTGTGTTTATAATTATATTTTATATTTATAATCTGTATAATGTAACAGAATTAATTAATTCATCAAATAATCTATTATTAATGGAATCTAAAGATATAACTTATAGAATCTAAATATAATAATTTTATAAATTTTTTCGCATATTAGATATGTGTAATATTTTTAAATGATGTACAAACATAATATAAGAACAACTAAAAATTTGAAAACTTTAATCTAATCAATATTACAACAATATTTAAAACATGTAACGGTCTGATTGTAAAGTGTGCAAAACATTATTCTTATATTTATTTGTTTAATTTCTACGTATTTTGAAGTTTCTAAATTATTTATTTAATATACTTTTTTGTCCTACTTTTAATGGTTTTTTTATTATTACTATCTTTTCTACCAATTTTTTTCACTTCAAAAATGACTTGACCATCTAATATTATACCAAACATTTGTTTTTTATTCTATAATTTTTTCCCTCTTTTGTTCTTACTTTTATTACCTTTAAAATTTTTTTTTCCTTCTATCTTTCTTTTCATGCGTTCTTTGAAGATTACTATATCTTTACTATTTATTATTTTGATTTAAAATTTGATTGTTCTCTTAGTTGCTTTTATTTTTACCGGTTTCTATAATTAAATTTTAAGCTAGTATGTTCTTTTCTAGGTTCAGGATTCATTTTCTGTATATTTATTATAGGTTTTCTGTTACTCCGCCGTTTTTCCATCCTAAAATTTCAACTGTATGTAATAATACATTTTACATAAGTGCACCAAATATTTTCATCTTTTTACTAAAATCTTCCTTAAAAACAATCTTTTCACTATGCCTCATAATTTTTTAAATAAAATATATGTCTTTTAACATAAATTGCGTGTATTATTCACCCCTATCGTTTGCTTTAAATTTATACCCATATTTTTACATTTGCTAACTGTTTCTATTTTTTTCTTCACGTCTGAACTATAATTCAGCCTACCCATTCTCTTTACACTGATTTCCTGAATTTTGTTATTTTTGTTTTCTATGTTTAGTTCAGGTTTTTTCTTTTTATGTAGTTTTTAAATATTTTTAAGAGCTCATTTCATTCCCCCTCAATATTTGTCACAATTGTGATATTCGCATATGGTAGAAATCTAATCCTCTTTCTTATTAGACATTGTCTCATTCTTCTCTCGGTTTTGATTTCCATAATTATCTTCTCGTTTAATTTAATTTTTGCCCTGGAAACAATAACTTTTCTTAGTGCAGTTCAAATACATTTCCAGATTCTTTCAAGATCTTTCAAATGTTCTCTCTTTTTATTTTATCGAATGCCACTTTTAGGTCAGTGAAGAAACGAATATTTCTCTCTTTTCTTATTAACTGTTCATCCATTGCCGTTTTAAGCATTAAAATTGTTCCGACTATGTTTCTTTTTCTTCCAAAAATGAATTATATATCATTATATTTTATATATCCTTCTAAGAGTTCTTATATTATATTTTTTATAATTTCTAGTTAAATTTTATATATCAATTCAAAATATTTTAACATCATAGTATTAAATATGTTTTTAATATATATTCGTATTGTGAAAAATAGTAGTAGTTCCAAATTTTAAATTACTGTGTGAATAAAAGTTTTTCAATTTGAAATAAATCTAATCTCAACATAAAAATAATCTGGAAAACAATTTCGTAAATATGAAAAAATACATTATTTCTATTATTCTTATATACTGTATAAAAATTAATATCAATAATTTTAAAATAATCTAGATTTGTTCAAATTTACCGAAAACAGTTTTTATAATAGTGAAACTGTTACAGTTATTTTACATGTTAATGTGTTAAATTATGTGTCAAATATATTTTAGTCAGATTTATTTATTAGATATTAATTCCACCTTGGTTTACTAGTAATTTAAATTAATACATAGATTTTAATTGTAAATAACATTGATATGTAAAAATCTCATCTTATTTTTTATGAAAATTCATTCAAAAACATTTGATTAAATTACTTTCAATTAAAATATCTGGTAGTAAATTTTTAAAGGATGATATTTTGATTGTTTATACTGTACAATATACTTTAAATAAATATTTCGCACATGTGAAAAACGATAGTAAATAAATAGATAGATTCAGTTTATATATTATAATAATCTATAATAAATTAATTTATACAAATAATTAATAATGAAAAAGTATTAATTTATACACAAATAATTTTAAAAATATAATTACATTCAACACTATTGTTTTCTTACTAGCAGTGTATACCTAAACAATTCTGTATTTTTTTTTCTTTATTCGACATTATTTATCACAAATAATTGTAGAAAATTTCTTACAATAATTCTAATCTTAATATTTTTTGAATTTTTTTCTTGAAAAAATTTAGACACTAAATTGATAGACATCGAAATATAAACAGTAAAATGTGTCGTCCAATAAATCTGTTCTTAACAGAAAATCATTTATACAGCTCAATGTCGATTTAAATTTGAACCGTAAGACACCTTTGCATGTGTAACACTTGAAAAAACCACGCTCTCACCACTAAGTGAAATAAACACGTTAACCTTATAGAATATAAGTTTGCGAATATTGGCCAGTAAATCATCGTGAATTTCCACATAAAATGGTTTACACGCAGTAAGCGCAAACGCACGTGCGCCTATATAATGACAGGCTTTAAGCTCTCTCTCTCTCTCTCTCTCTCTCTCCAAAGTATTCGCATATACAACTCATAAAATCTTGCACAATGGAATCATTCGTTTAAGCTCACGTGAAGCTCATAAATTCATGCACAGCATCTTACAAATGATTTTCTCTTGTAAAAACGTACTTAGACCTGTAGCACGTATCTACGAATAAAGCTGCCACGTGCCACGTGGCGAGCAGCCTTCAATTTTGAACGAATCAAATAGATTTTTTGTTTTTTGCCTATCAACCGCAAGCCAGTTCTGCCCTTATTTTTTTCTTTAAAACTTGGTCTCTTCTTTTCGTTCACAGTTAAGATGGGCGTACTTCATGTTTCTTGTATATTATGCGGGGCTATGCATTTTTTTCTCTATTTTACATTTTTAATGTCAGATAAACTTTGACGAACTGTTGATTGCATGCATTCTTTATTTTCCAGTAAATAATGTCATAATCTGAAAATAAAGATGTTTATTGTTAAAGTTTTGACATCAATAAAAACCGAATATTAAAATTATTATAACCTAATAGTATCATTATTGCTAAGAAATTTAATGTTGGAAAGAGCACGAAGGATCATGTACTATTAAAGCATGCCTACGTATTTATTTTTCAGTCATTTTTAATATTTAATATTTTATGAATTCATTGAAAATATGACAAATGTACAAAATTCTATGTATAATTCAAATTAATAAATTTCCATGCTTCGCATATTAATTAATATTGTAATATTCTTTCAGATATTAACTACTTAAAATTTATATTATTTGAATATGGGCCAATTTTTAAAGAGTGTATATAAAAATTTTATATTCAATATTTATTTTATGCATGTTTTTTCATTTTGAATCATATTTTGCATAATAACAAAGAAACCTTTTGAATAATAGGTTAGTATAGTTATTAGTTCCTTAATCATTATAACTTTAACTTTTTTATTTTACTTTTATATTTATTAAAGAAGAATTCTTGTGCGTTATCTCAAAATACAAATAAATAAAGGTAATATAAACGTATATTATTAAATGAAATTTCTTTATAATTATATTTTCTTTTATTTTATCAAAATTTGTATTGGTGAACGTATATTTATATATCATACTAAATGAAATAATACTACTGATTTTAAAAATTTATTATTTATCTTATTTAAATTGAAAGTTTTTTTAGAATTTCAAAAATAAATTCAACTTAAATATATTGAAAAACAATGCTTAATAGATTAGATAAATTTGAATAAAAATAGGAAAAATATTCTGATATCTTCCAGATGTAAATATTAATTTATATTTGTTGTATAATTTAATGTAGTAATTTTAATAAAGTTATTATAAATTTTATGTAATAAAAATCAATTATTTAGACATTTTTGAAAATTAAAATAGATATTTCAAATACTTCTTATACTCGAATAATTTTGAAATAATATTAATCTAAAAAAAAAATAGAAAGGTATCATATTATGGTAAAATATAAATTTATTTTTCAAGTTACGTTAAAAAAAAAATAACACTTTATTTAACAATTTGCATTATTTGTTAATGTTGTTTAACAAACATTTAACAAAGGAAATTAATTTTTTTGAAGTTTTGAAGAATCATATGCATATTATGATAAATAAATATTTATTAGCTTGTTAATCTTTCAACTTGAAATATCTTCAAAAGAAGCGTGCTGGACAACTAAGCGATTTCATCGTTGCTCTTAACAACTTCAGATACTTTATAATCACCAATTACTAAGTGCACTAGCACTATACTAGTGATATAAAATGCTAATATTTTATGATAATATGCGATATTAATATTATATATATTTATATTATAATTTAATTTATTATTATTATTATATGAATTTGTTATTCTTTATATACAATACAATATTATACAATATACATAAATACCATATAAATTTTCTAATAAATTCATCTTGTTATATATACTAAAAATACTTTTAAAATATTATTAAAAATTTATTTAAATGTATTACTATTGATTGAGTGATTTAATTATTATTTTTAGGGATACGTTTACCTTTTCCTTAATCATACATATAATATAATTAGAATACATAAATATATGAATATGTTAACCTACCAATGTTTTATCAGCAGAACAACAAATGTTATCTTTGTAATACTAGAATGTTGTTAGAGACTATTATTATTCTTTGAAATAAACCATCTATGCATTCAATTAAAACAAGTTTTACTAACTTTTGGGAGAAATACGTGGTTTCTCGATTTTTTTATTTAATATAGAGATAATCTTTATCGGTTCTATAGTGCTCTCGAACTGTCTTTCCTCATTCTTTCTTTTCTACTTTTTACTTTCTAACTTCTACTTTCTACTTCTTTTTCTTATTTGTTGTAACATATATAATGTGTAAAACAAATTTGGAGTACCTAATTTGAATTTGTATTAAAATAAATATAATATTCTAAAAAATGTAATTATTAATAATTTTGTAATATTTTACATTATATTAAATATATAAATATATCTTTGTATTTACAATTGAAGCCTATCTACCAATATAAAAAGAATATGATATAATACAATAATTCATAAAATAAATTGCTCTTTTTTGTTGGTATAATTGCTAATACTATAATAAGCAACAAATTCAAAGGATATATATCTTTAAAATTTGATTCCAAGATATTCAGTCCTCATCAAATCCTTATTTTTATAACTCTTCAAAATCCATGCACGTACAACAATTTGTTTTACTTTGAAAAATACATCACATTTAATAATACCTTTTATCTTACTTGTATGCAGCATTCTATATATTGCTGAATTATGCAATGCTTAAATTATAAAAAGAAAGATAAAATCATATTAATTCGGTAGAATACGGAGTAGCCAATCGACATTCCCCATATATACCGTGTATATATATATATATATGTATACACACACGAAGTAAGCGGGTGGTAAAATTGGTGGAATGTGATCAGAGTGAAAAAGAGAGCAATTATAGGGTTACAGAGAATCAAGGAGGGTAAACGTACAACATTCCGATCCGTTACAATTACGGAATAATTCAAATGTTGGTGGTTGACTAAGAAGAAGAGAGCGAAAAGGTGAAACCCCTAAATTAGACTGATTAGGGGGCTACCGTTTTTGCGTAAGAATGACCAACTACTGGAATTTACCTAGTAATTACACAGGTACGATATACTGTGCTATGCGAATCTTAATATAGAACCCGTGGATACTAATCTGAACAAAATTTCTAAGGCTGTGTTCACGCACACATGTATAAACATGCTGCATATAAGCAAGTGTGTGAGTAAGCATGAGAATGGCTGACGTGACCACCTATGAAAATTGGGTTAGAGGTGCAGACGTAACTTAAAGCAAGAGATATTTTAATTCTTTTCGTTTTGTGGAAGACTTGTCATTTTCTCATGAATCAGAAGTCATGCAATTTAGTTTTTATTTTTATTTGTCTATTTATACGTCTGAGACGGTAAAGATTTTTAAAATGTTATTTGCAGGATATAGTAAAATATTCAATCTCTTTAATGTTCAATTTTTTAGTTACCATTAAAATTTGTGTGTAAATAAGAGAAAAATATTTATTAATTTTTGAAAAATTTAAATATAAATTATTATATTGAAAGATTAAAGTATAAAACGATTTTAATTTACGTACTTTAGTTTTTCCATTACATCGTGATTTTAATTAATATTCAATTTATAAAATATACAATAATTATCCAAAGCTAGTAATATATTTTAGAAGAGTAAAAATAGACGGGAATAAAATTAAGAAATCCTAAAACGCCGAAGAAAAGATACTGGTACACCATATAATATTCATTAAAAAAGAGAGAAAATAAAAACATAAATAATTATAAAAAATTATATAAAAGTTTAATATAACAATGTATATATTATTTCATGCATTAATAATAATAATAATATTGTATTATATGTTATATATTTAAAATATCTTTAATACTTACAATAGTATAATTATGTATCGCTTTTATGCAAAAATTATGGGGATTATAAGATGTTTCAATTTATATTTTAATTTAATTAAAAAAGTAAATTTAAAATAAATAAGAGAAGTTCTTTACCTAAATTTCTACCTAAATAAATTATATATAGAGTAAAATAGTAAAATCTTATTAACTGAGAGTTAAACATGTCACTAAAAAAATTTCAAATGTATATAAATTTTAGATTTTTAATTATATATTATCTATTTATTAATTATATTTAAAAATCTTATTATGAGTTATAATTTTGACTCAGAGTTCAATCGGGACCCATTATAGATGACAATATTGAAAAAGAATTAAAACTAAAATAAATGACTAAGGAATAGGTAAAATAAAGAGAGAATAAAAAGCATAATAGTACGAAGATTACGAATAAAAAATGGCGGCAAAAGTAGAGTGAAACAAGAAAGAAAATATTGAATATAAATTAATAGGGACGTTAATGAAAAATAAAAAAAAAGAATTAAAACAGAGATATCGTTTGTATGATAAATAAAGGAGAAAAAAGAAAATTAATTTCTCGCCCGAAGAGGTAGAATAAGGGAAAGTAAAAAAAAGAACGAAAAGAAGACAAATATAACGAGACCATCAAATGGAACAAAACACTTATAGAAGAATCTATGAAAAATATGAGAAAAGAGACTGAAAGTACTTTATCGGAATTGAAGTATAACATAAGAAGGAGAAGAAATAAGAAGACAATAAATAAGAGAAAAAAGAAGGATAAAATATAAGAAGATGCGTTGGGAAGAATAATAGAGACGAAGAAAAAAGAAAAAAAATTAAAAAATTGAATATTAAAAGAAGAATTAAGAAAGAAAACGCGGGTATTAAATATGAAGGAAGTCTTAAAAAATAGACTAAAAGTAGAATTAAACATGTATATAAGTGTGAAAGGGATAAATAGGAAAAATAATGTAAAATAGAACAAGCAGAAACTAAAAAGATCGAATCTGTTTATAGAAAATACTTAATAGTTATACAGAGAGGAAACAGATGAAAACATATAAACAATTCATAAAAATAAAAAAAAAGAGAGAAATAAAAATAAGATAATAAAATAATTATAAAACACAAGTCTTTGTATATTGTGTAAAATATAGGAATTTGTTTTTACAAATAGCATAATAAACAGAGACTTTCTACAATGGTCAGAAGAAGAATAACAGACAAAATCATATAGGGGAAAGAACAAGATAATAGACAAAAGAAGGAAAGAGTAGCATATCCAGAGAGTATGGTTTCTTAATACTCGAAGTTTATTTTAAACTAGGAAGTGATTGAATTGTTAGAAATATAGATCGAAGAAAACAACAAAAAAGGATACAACAAAAAGTAAGCGTGCAGAAGATTTTAGTAAATAGAGAAGGGAGAAAAAATAGGAAAAAAACTAGAGAGAAAGTGTTCATGGAAATGAAATTGAACATAGTAATAAAGAAGGTAAAGACAAATATAGTGGAATATTTGAAGCATCGGTAGTAATAAACAAAAAGCAACATAAATATTGGAATCCTGGTACCCAGGAAAAAATTAAGAAGATTTTTGAAAAAATAGACAAATATGAAAAAAATAAAAGTCCAGATTGTAATTTCTGGAAGGAAATTTAATAGATCGATTAATTAATGAGTGAGAAGTAAATTCAAAACTATAAAGCGAGAGAAAAGAATCAATAAATTGGATGGAAGAGAGATCAGTATATTCATTAAGAGAAATCTGAGAGAAGAATATACATACTGCGAGAAAAAACTCATTAGTATTTGATTATATTATAATGAATGAAAAGAGTGAGAGAAAGATAAAAAATATGGAAATAATACAGGCTGAAATCTGATCGTCATTAATTGCCTTTAAAATAATTTGAACAAATAAATAAGAAGAGAAGATGAATAATAACAAGACAAACATGAAGCTATTTTGGAAAGAAACTAGAACAACTGAGAGATATAAGAGAAATAATAGAAGATATCACAATAATTTTGGAAGGATCTAAAGGAGAGGATACTGGAACAAAAATTAGTAATTCAGTGAGAAACAGTGGTGAGGAAAATTAAGAGTGCTGAAATACTATATAGCTAATAACAAAATGCCAGTAGTAAAAAGAGTCAAATAAAGAAGAGAAGAAGAGGATATGAGAGATACTTTAAACAAAGAAATAAAATATTATAAAATAAAAAATATATTAAAAAAGAAAAGAAAAAGGCATAGAGAAAAAATTAAAAAAGCGATAAATAATAAATATGAAAAAGACTTATGAAAGTTATTTAATAAAAGGACAAATAACAAAAAAATTGATACAACATCGAGTAAAAAAAGATTTTTTCATGAAAATATAAGTGGAAAGAAAACGAAAGAGATAGTGAACAAGAATAAAAGGAGATACGGAAACCAGGGGAGATAAAAGAGGAGAGAAAGGAAGAATTACAGAAGATAATAAATATTATTGTACTTATTATTATTATTATTATTGTTATTGTTATTTTTGTTATTATTAATATTAATATTATTATTATAAAAGTTCACCTGTCCGTGTGTCGTCGACTAAACCATTGAAACAATTGACGTAAGTCAAGTTGGTTTTCGCTATCTCATTGTGTATTGTTTTCTATCGGATTCTTTGTTTTTAATTTCTACCGAGGTTCTCCCAGTATTCATAAACGATCTATAGTATGAAATCCGCTACAACCAGAAATGCAGGTTCTGAGAATGTACCATAGAAACTCGTTGCCCAGAGTATAAAAGTCCGTTTTACCATCAGAAGCCGTTTGCGGTACTTTTCATAACGTAGACTTCATCCCGCAGTAAGAGTCGTTTGATGCATAGTTGAGTTTCTTCAACTATGTTCCTTCAAAATTGGTCTTCACTCTGCTCAGAGACATCGTCACTGAGGCTGCTTTGTCTGCTACCTTACGTATTTGATCTTAAAATATGACAATGTTCCTGGCAAATATAGTTATTGTCACATTATCTACCTACCGAACCAGCCAATATTCGTTTGGCATCTCAATCCTGAGCATCCTATCATAAGAAATATTCATAGATTGGCACACAGTATGGAGCCCCGTGCCCTGTGTTCATCTCAGAGAGTTGTGGGCGTTTTTGATGTGTAGTGTCACCACAAGACAAAGTTATTTTATGGTATTATTTTTATGGTGTTATTATTTTCTGGTATTCATACGTACCAGATTCCATATCTATGGCTCTTCACTTGAAGGCGGTGAGGGCTGAAGATCTATATGGTTGTGCCACTCAATCAATCTTGGTACCATCTTCGCTTTTCATGTCTTGATACTATTCAGTAACGTATCTCGGAAGGTCTTATAGGCACCGAAGCTTGTAATATACGTGATTTCTTCTTTTTTTCTCTTGAACCGGTCGCATAGGCAGCATTTAAACACATCGATACACTCTCATATCATACACATGGCACAGCGATAAGAGCGATTTCTTTGGTTTTATTGCTTTTGCAGTTTATACCTATTATGCCCTTCTATCCAATAGCCTTGTGTATTTTTTGGTACTTGGGGATATAATTTCTCTATTCTTAATTACCGTATTTTTTTTTATTTTTTTCCGTTCCTTCCCTTCCTTTAGAGAAGCAGGTGAAGTGTCAGATTATGTATTTATTTAGGCTGTAGCTTTAAGGGACTGTTCAATAAGAATGGCGAGTCTACAGCGTGACTCTTTTGCTTCCTCTGCTAGTTTTTCTCCAGTCCTTTCCTTTTGCATGTTCTCTAATTCCTCTACTTTATCTAATTACTTTGAAAGACCTTTAATTTTTTAGCTGATACGGAAATGTCTCTTTAGAAATTTAATTATTTTTCAATCAGAGTTTTAATATTACTTAATTTACTTATTTTGCAGTTCTTTGACTCTATCTTAGTAAGGTCTTGTTTCAGGGCGAGTTGCTTCGCAAAAAAAAAGTTATTGGTTCCTCCCGCACTGTCCATTCCATTATTTTTCCTGCTTGTTTTTATTCTTTAATAGGCTGCATGTTTAAAAAAAGTACAATTTATCCCGACATATATCCCACTCTCTAGATATCCTCATCTATGGGACAACTAATATGGCCCCAACACATGTCTTTAAGTGATATCAAACTGAGTACACCATGATGAAATATATTACTCCTCTTTTCGCTAATCCTCCTTTGTTATCTTGAACTTCTGTGGCCTCGAATATGGCGATCACTTCTCTAAAGAATTTTTGGCAGACATTCGGAGAAACGCATTCGCTGAAACCGATTGACCGATATTGGCTAGGAAAGCAGTTGCGCGTCTAGCCATCAATGAGAGCTAAAAATTGTTTAAGTCACCTTGGCACGCAGCCTCAGATGGTGTTCCCACTCAGGATCTCTTTTTGGTAGCTCACAGATCGAGTCCGTCGATCAATTGTCGTTCATCGGTCAATTCGATGGCATGCCATTGGTGAGAGAATGGCTTTCTCTCTTCTATCATACCGCTGCATATACAGCTCGACCCCCTTGGGTTTGGTAGAAGCCCATATTACTGAGTCCTCTCATTCATCCTTCACGATTCATACTAGCAGGGATTGTGTTTTTACGGAACCCCAACGGCTTTCTCTCCACGGGTAGATTTTGATCTCTAGGAGATGCGAATTTATAGATCCCCCGGATAAGCGTGACTCCCAATATCTTTATCTGACCGTTGAAGAACCGTTAATAGGTTCTATGACACCAATAGTTGACATGCAACTCTACTATTTAGTTGCCTTTTCGTCTCCTGCAGTCTATGGTCGTTCCGTGGATGTATACACTCTTCGAAGGAGCTTCAGTATAAAAAACCCTGGATGAAAATATATCCATCTCCTCGCAGGCAAAATGCAGATAATGGATGGAAATAATAATAATAATAATAATAATAATAATAATAATAGTAATACAGTTTATTAAATTGATACATTTTACCATATTTACTGTATTTAAAACTAGTAATTTATCGAATATATTTTTTACTTTTTGTATTATGAATGATTTAATAATTATGTACATTATGTTGATTCTCTAACATTAACAATTTTCTGTTTGAAAACTTCGTTTTAAGCAATGTATACCACTTTAGATGTTCTAACATGATTAATTCAATGTGTTATTAAATAACGAATTAATTCATCTTAATTTAATTTTTTTTACAACGAATAACGTCTTCAAATGAAAGTATTTAATTGTAAAATAATAAATAGTCTACATATCGTATCAATATACATTAAATAATATGAATTAATATTTATTATATTAAATACCCAATTTAAATTAAATTTTTATGTGAATTATAATATATTATTAATAAATTAGAAATTAGTGTTATTGTTTAAATAAAATTCAAAATATCTTGTTTCGAATTTTTTTTTGTTTTATATTTCTGCATAGCTTCAATATTATTTATAACATATCGATTTTGTATACATTTTAATTTAAAAGGAATGGTCACTTTTTTTTTATTGATATTATGCATATATGGCTTTTTAAATTAATTTATTTAAATATTTGAGTGTTTAGTAGTAGCATCGAGTAATTAATAAATTAATTGAAATCGAATTACATTCTACAAAAAATTTTACTGAATCGTATAATAGAATTTCATTTTAATCTTCGATTTTAACAATTAAGTATAATTAATAATTAGATATTTATTTTAAATTAAATTTATTTAATTGTTAAATTCATAAAAATACCTTAGAAATAAACTACATAAATTCTTCAAATTCAAAAACATAAATTTGATTATATCTTTTTCATCTTTCATCGCCATATCTTTAATTAAAATAACTTTTTTAATTCTTTTACTTATTTATTAAAAAAAACACAATTAACTTTCAACAATAAATCATATTACTTAATAATGATTAAAAAATTACATTTGTACTTTTAATTTATGTTGCATTAGAAAACTAAAGTATAAAATTGACCCTACCAGTAAATTTACTTATAGAGTAACTTTTTATTACTATAGTCAACTAGAAAATCAATACAATAAAAGATCTACAACTTTTTAACTTTCTGACTTACTATAAGATATTTTATTTTACATAACAATACGTTCTTAATACTTTAATTAGAAAATTTATTAATGATTCTTATTAAAATATTTAAATTAAAAAATTTTAAAAATTCCACTTTTTAAATTTGTTACTTCACGTATGAAATTTTATTGGATGCATAAGTGCAAAATAAATATAATTTAATAATAACGAGTTATTTTTATTTTAGAATGATATTTTTATAAAATTAAAAAACTTTATAAAAAGTTTATGCAAAATTTATTTTGACACGCTAAATAATTCCATACGACTTACTATTCTTATTATTTTCCAGACTAATATTAATACTCATTTAAATTTTTTTTTAATTTTATATAATCTTTTAGATATATTTGTACATGAATTAATATATTTTAAACAGGTACATATTCAACTCGAAACGTTTTTTATTTTTGAGATAAAAAATTAAGTTTATAAATAATACAAATATAAACTTAATTGAGTAAAATAATAGATTGAAATTTCCACTAATAAATTGTGTAAGTTTAAATGATTTTTCGTTTTTTGTGTATTAAGTAAAAAATTTTTAATTTGTTTATGTGAAAATTAAAAGTGCATTTTTTTACAAAATTTATCAATTTATTTATTTTCATATCAATAATAGTAAAGCAATCTAATAATAAAAAATTTGAAAATACTTTTAATTACTCTTAGTACAATATTGAAATATTCAATACATTGTGCTTGTGTGGAATACCATAGAAGGTTTGAACATCACAAACGTAGACACACGTGTTACTCGCAAACTAACACAGGATAACGAAAAGATAGAACAAGAGATAAATGTACTGAATAAGCAAAGTTACGAGAGCAAGAACAAGAGAAGAAAGAACTGAACGTAAAAAGTAGCGAAGAAAGTCACTCGATGCACTTGCTAGGTAGGTGTCACTGTAAGCAATCAAAGCTTTTTAAAAAAAATCAGTCACAGTTTTCACTTTACACTTCCCAATCTACACTTTCTCGCAGACACCCAGCTAAGTACTTAGGTAACAATGGAATTTACTTCTTTCGTTATTTTTCTATTGTTGTGATAATTTTTTGTTGATTAAAAAGTATTACTACTTCAATTTGCTATATCGTGAAAACTACGATGATGATTTTTCATGAGTGGATCAGACGCTCATAAACCTTATTAACAATAATCAGTCATGTTTCGTTCAAATTTAAGATAAACATCTATCGCTCCTATGTATTATACTATCTTAACACTTAAATATTCTAAAACTCTTATATAATTGCAATGTAGATAATGTACTCAATTATATATCTTAGGTCAATTAATATTTTTGACATAATGCAAAATATACGTTTCGTCGGTAGTGTAAAATACTTCCAACATATAACAATAGTATTATGTTAATACATTTCTATGAAAATATTTATAAAATTTTTTTTTACACGTATCTTAAAAATTCCTTACATTATTAAGTTACAAGTAATATGCAATAACTCAAAGTTACTCTATTTTTAAATAATTTTTTTAAATTCCATTAAGTAATTAAACAGTACAGAATTTTATTCTAATAATTTTGTATAAAAATTTAAAAAAATAAATAAATAACAATAATTTTGATGTAAATATCAGTCTTGTTTTCGGAGAATGCTCGAAATTGCAATTTTTATGAGTCAAACGCGACACCGACTTTTTCTGGTCCGCTCGTTGAACAAGATGTACAATTTTTCAGAATTGGAATTCAAAAATTTTCAAAAGGTAGCTAATACGAAAGTGAATCGAATGAATTTTAGATCCAATTGATTATTACAGAACGTGTTGTTGCGCATAAGAGATGAAAGAACGCAAGATAAAAACGTGAAAGAGATGCATTCTTTCCACTGTTCTGCGCTATTTTCACACCATGATCCTAATACAATACCGTGATCTTTCCAATTTTCCTTTTCTGTGAAGCGAAATTTTTTTGAAGAATAATTATTGTTAAATAGTTTTTTTTATATATTTGAAGTATTGAGAAATTCCTATGTAAAATTTTTCTTTTGTTAATGTCAATAAGTTTTTGTTAAGGAATTTTCTTGAAATATTTAAAAAGATGAAATATGCTCATACCTTCAATAAATGAATGTGATAAACCAAGAAATTTTTTTTTCATCAAGAATACAATTTAAATTAAGGTAGTGTAATTTAATTATCTTCTCTTTCCATTCCATTAAATTAATTAAACACATTATAATTGTGTTATAAGTATCACTTCTTTATTTTTTTAATTTTATTATTTCATTGAAACTTTTAAGAATATCTTTGAATTATTATAAATTTTTAAAATTGAAAAATTAAATTCCTACATTGTATTTGAACTAATTAAAATGAAAATATAATCAAATTTTTATTTTTGGATAGCGTTATTTTTCATGTCAGGTATTATAATCTGCTACTCAATCTTATTTTTTGTTCCTATTAAGTATACGATTGCTTCTTATTTAAAACCTCTAGTTCTAAGTATATATATTTAAATTTATATTAATATTTATATAAAATTATATTATAGATTATAAATTGAATTTATATTATAAATTAATTGGTTACAAATAGATTGCATTATAATTTATAAAGAGAATTGTACCGGATAAATATGTTTGATTACAAATATCTTTATAAATTACATCAACTTACTTTATCATATAGCAATAAATTATTTATAGTGTATTGATTATTATTTTGAAATTAATAAATTTATATAAGCTAAAAATAACCAATTTATCAAATGAAGTATATGCATAGTATACAAGGAATGGTACAGAAATTAAATTAAAAGTTCTCCCTCAAACATTTGTAAGTTTTTATTAATTAATAAATAACTTCATACAATTTAAGTAGTTGATTTAACTGAAATTTTCAAAAGATAAGAATTTCTAACAATTTTTATTGTTTATTAAATTTAATATAAACGTTAGATACATTTTTTATGTGAATTATGATGTATAAGTATTACAGAAAACATATTGTATTATTTTACCATAGAAAATTATAATATTTAAAATAATGATGAAAATAATTAATCTCTAATTCAATAATATATATAAAGTTGAATATTATAAGTATTGAATAAATAACCAAAATATAATGAGTATAAATAATATAGTATACTATTTTAAATTTCTGAGGTTTTATGAGATTACTTAAAAAGATTTTAAAATCTTTATAATGGGTAATAAAAATGAAGATTATTATGTATTCAATGAATATTTTAAAAGACTTTTTAAAAAACAAGATTATTTATCTTATTAAATAAAATTAGTAAAAGCATGAGTAAAAAATTCAAAATGCGTATAATACTGTACATGAAAAATCTTGATATCATTAAAGACAAATGAAAAGGAAGAAGGTTAGTGAAAAAAATACAACTGCGATAGTTGGACGATAAAATTTACCAATTTTGAGCTTGGTTTTAATCAAACGAGTAATAGATATGAGCATGCAACCATAATATGTTATAATATGTGTCTACGATTCTGATTTGTAATAGATATTCGTAAAATTAGCAACTTTACTCGACTGTTGAACCTATCACTTTCACGGAAAAACGGAAATTCACAACTTGAAGATTTCACGCGTTATCCGCTAAATAATGCTTAAACCATTTTTCATGGTCACTTATAAAAACTGCTATTTTAGACTTATTCTGGAATTGATATTTCTTTTAGTGAAATCATAACTTTCTCGTTCTAATTTACATATCATGATCATATATCAAATGAATGGATATAAAAGTTATTCAATATTATGCAAATTTCCCTTTTTTTTTATAAATTACAATTAATTAAATAATTCTTGTTGTTATTACAAAATGTATAAACATATTTTTTTAAAAAAATAATAAGAGTCAAACTTTATAATACAAATACTTGATTTTTTATTTCTTTCATGAAACCTTATGTAGGAAACTACTTACTGGAATGTATTTAATGAACTTTTTACTCATTACGCGAATTTTTATCTGTCTTCGCTGTTGCATTATTATTATTGATTAATTGTATATGTACATGCCAAAAGCAGCGCAATTTATAAGGGTGCTCAAAAACTGGTCAAAAAAAAAAAAAAATAACAACTTGTTTTAGTTGATTGCATGCAGTCCTAGCACGTTCAAAAATGGAAGAAAAGTTGCATAACATCAAAACGCTGTCTAACAAGTACAAATATTCAGTCATAAAAGTTGGATCTGTCACATATTTTTATAGTATTTAAATAGATTTTCTAGATTTAAGCATTATTGACAAAATGAAGAGCATTTGAGTTCGAGTATATGCATATGTCTATTATTGCGAATACACACACACATACGTACACACACAAGTCTAACTATATGTTCTTTATGAAATTACTTTATTAAATTTTTTACTGTCTAACATCACAATTTTTTTTTTTTATGACAACCAGTAAAAATTATACAGGTTTTAAAGTATGTAACATGTTGTTTATCTATAGTTAATAATGTAACTTCTTAGGTTATGTAAAGAAAATAATTACTTAATAAAGCAAAATAAATATATAGGTATTTTAATAAAATGAATATAAACTTGTGAAAGCAAATAAATTTTTTAAAATGATTATTATAATATGATCACATAATACACATTACTTAATTTAAAATCGCTATTACCAGTAAATTAATATTACAGAGAGTAAAGTTTGTTACGTATTTTGGTATTCACAGAATATTTCAATTAATTTCCTATTATAAATAGTTGGTATGATTAGTATATTTTAGTTAAATTATATTTATAAGGATAATTTAAATTTTACTGAATTAATGAGTGACTAATGTGAATATGAAATAATTAGTTATTTAACATAATTGTTATTCAAAGATTAGTATACGAATAAACATGTACAAATTGTATTACTGTTATTAATATTAATTATATTACATGCTGTATATAAAAAAGTTATGAATTTCATTGATATTGAATTAATTCTTTAGATTATAGCTATTTTTGAACGGATAAAATTTTTACTTTATTTAAAAAGTAAAGTTATCCATTTATATACAGAGTTTTAAAATACATTATATTAATTACAAAGTCAACCGTCCTAATTAATAGTAAATATTTTAGTTATAAAAATTGTAAAGTACACGTAACAAAAATACATATATTTTATTTGTGCAAATTATATATTGATAAATGTATAAATTTAAATGTAACAAAATTTCAGTGCAAATAAGGAAATAGAAATTCAAATTTATATTATTTATTATAGTAATAAATTTATAAACTTCATATAAATTTTAAAATTTAATGCGTTATGTATTATAATTAGTACTTGTTTAATTTAATAATATACTTGATCACTAACTATGTGTTTCGCCTTGTTCTAGGTAAGTTGTGACTGGAAAACTCTTTTAAATCATTTAATGAAACAATAGGAATATTCAAAATGACATTTCGTTGCGTGTCAGCTTTTCAAGGTCTCGGAAGTAGTGATTGTGGTGCACCTTGGGTAAGTTAATGTTCACCATCTTTTGGCTTACATAAGTTTTATAATTTTTATTGCTAACTTTACAAAAAAAAAACGTTTGTTTTTTAATAAACATTCTTCTTTAAGAATCTTATATAAATTTTACAAATTAAAGTCAAACTCGTATTAATAATATATTCAGTTAATTTAAGTTTATATTCTAAAGATTCTATCTAATTAATATCGCTCCAGATTTTTATTTATTAATTTAATATTAATATAAAAACCAATTATTTCTTAAAAATTTCTATCAAGACTGCAATATTTATCAAGGTACACAAGTTTTATCGATAGGTACACATTATAACGATAATAATTGTTTACAAAATATGAATAATAATGTTTATAGATTAGAATCTTTCCTAACCTAAATAATAAACATATTATTGAATTCGACAGCAGGTTTTTTAAAGAATGGTTCACTTTTTTACTGGTTTCGTTTTATTATAATGTTACTTTATCTTTTATCTATTCTTCTCTTCTTATTTTTCTTTTTCTATAAAAAGTAATACTTTCCTTCGCAGTTTACTTACTCGTCTTCAAAATTTCAAAACTTATGAATATTTTAGTTATAATAATAAAAATATTAAAAAAAATTTTTTATTAATTTCAATATTATAAAAATATTATATAATTTAGTAAGATTAACTTTCAAAATAGATTCTATCGTTCTCAGTTGTTTATGTTTTCTAGATTATTTTTTAGTATTATTTTGTTATCAAAAACAGCAAAAACAGAGGTCGTGATTAGTGGTTTAATAATATCTAATAAAATATCTAATAATTATATATAATATGCCACTCTCAAAAATTAAAAAGGAGTACAAGTACATCTATCTTAGGTAAATTAATACTAAAAATGTTAATACTAGTTACTTCTGAATAAAAATATTTTAAAAAGGAATCAAAAACTTATTCCTTTTTTATACTTATCATAAACGGTAATATTTATTTAATATAATCTATAAATTGAAAAGAAAGAAATATAGTAATAAGAAATATATTAAAAAAAGGTAAAATATTCTTAAAAATAATTACTTTTTCCGAAATATAATATTTTTATGAATTAAGATTGTATCAGTATTACTAAATTATATCTATTTAAAGAAAAATAAAAAAACTTCTTCGTATTTAGTATTTTTACTAAACTGGGTAGAATAAAGAGTAGGCTTTCAAATTTTATACTTCAAAATGAAAAGGCCAAATTAAAAACAAAATGAAAATACAAAAATCTACAATAGTGGAAAAACCGACTCTTAAAATGTGCTTTTTCCATTAAACATTAATTTTCTAATTGTAAGTAAAACTCGTATCCTTACTTACAAAGTTCTACATATCTGTGCTCTTTGCAGCACCAAAATTATCTAAATATGAAACAACAATGATATATTTGAAACGAACAATTACGGGATCGCAGAATTGCACTCAAAATCGATCGAATAAAAGGAGTGGAAGGGACAATAGACCAGTATCGCCAGCAGCATAAAACGTAATATACAGGCACGGAAGCGCGTTTATTATTCTCTAGTTGTTTGCCCTTCTGACCATGTTATTAATGTATTAGATGAAAACTTCTATTCAGCTTCACCTGACATAAAACTACGATATAGATACGTATTTAAGATGAATCGTTACAGATAAATGAATCATAAAAAATTTTTAAAATTAGACTTTTGATCGACTCTTTTTACTGAAGATCTATGAAATAAACTTGCTTTTTAATGATGGCGATTTTTAATGCCATCATAGAAAATGTTCTAGTTTCTACATACGAAGTTAATATATGTGTGGATAAAAAAGAATAAATTTTTTTAAATTCAAAGCTTCAAAAAATTTATCAATCTAACAATAATATTGATAATATATGAATATAAACGCAAGTAATTTTTTTATGCAATTAAACAGAAATTTGGAAAATTTACTGCTTTCGAGAAAATTGAAATAATTATCAGGAGAAATTTTTTATTTAAACTATATATAATAATTTATTATTTAAACACATATTATATCAAAATTTAAATTAATGTATTTTATAAATTTTTCAGCATCTTGTCAGCTAATGTTTCTGTATTTTAGTATTTTATATTTAAAATTAATTTTTTATATTATATTAATTTATTTTATTATAAAATATATTATATTATATTATTTTTATATTATATAATCTACATTTCATAATTATAAACTTTTACGGTCTCAAATTTAATATTTAACTAAGAAATGTAATCGTATGCATTTAATATTTTAATTTGTTCATTTGTTATTTTATTATTCTAAAAAATTAAGTTACTTAAATTACCATTAGAAATAATACTTATATATTTTAAATAATTATAATTATTCTTAAACTATTAATATTAAATAAGTAACTGTTTTTTAGCGTGTATAAGTCAAATAATGCTGTACCTCTTTAAGGCGATAGAATCTCAAGATTTAACCATTATTTAGAACTTCTAATGCCTCTGTTATATAATTATAATTAGAAAGTTATGCTTTTTTCACCGCCTTCTCTAAAATATTAGTGTTATCTCTCTACTTTAATTAACTTTAATTAACCCTGAACAAATGTCGTGATTTACATTTATTATACATGTTTTGTATTGAAAAAAATATTTAAATATTAGCATATAATCAACATTTTTATTAACAAAATAATATTATTTTGTATTTAATTAAAAAACATCGATATAGAAAAAAAAATTATATATGTGATTTAACAAGTTAATTGATTTTAAAGTGAAATAGATAATATCAAAGTTTAAATTTTGACAGATAATTTGAAGGTTAGTATTAGATTTAGTATTAGTATTAGTAGTTGACAATTTCATGAATAGCTTAAAATTGTTTTATTTAAAGCTTTGGCCACCCAATTATCTAGACTTCATCTAAATATGTATACAATATACTTTGAATTTCATGTATCCTATAATATATTTCTTTTAAATAATCTCTTATTTAAATACTCACGCGAAATTACTAAATAGGGTCGTAATCAAATACGATTATTCTTTATCAACTGGTTTCAAAGAGTTTATATACATACATAGACTTTAATTTCATCCAACATCAAAATCGATGATCAATGTTTTAGTGAAAAACAGGTTGACAAAAATATATTCACGCCATTCTACGTTTTCCTTTTTTATCGACAAAATACTGTGCCATGCGAATTACAAACGCTTTTCTGTAAGTATCCCAAAAAAATATATCTTCATAGATCAATAAAGCACTAGTTAACCGTATATAAATTTTTTGTAAGAAAAATTATACATAATTTTATATATTAAACGATATATTATATATTAACGATATTTTTATATATTTTAACAATTGAATTTTATTTATCATCAAAAATTAAATTGTTTTTTGCGTTATCATAAAATTATTTTCTAAATAATATAATTTCGAATAATATTAACAAGGCATAGTAAAATAATAAGATATTAATAATTAATGTATTCACGACATACAATATAAAATAAGTTAAATAATAACATAAAAACCTTAGAACTTTTTTAATTTTGTTAATACAAATTAATTAAAAATAACAATAAAATTCTAATTGAAAATATCACTTTTAAAATATCGTATAATTATAATTATCGATGTTCCTTTTCAAACATACATACAAATTTTGATCAATGAAAATATGAAATAATTAATTAAATAATCATACGCCATGTTGTAATCTTCGAAGAAGATATACGATTTACGAAATTTGAAACAGCAATTAGTTAAATTTGAATCGAATCTTATCGTTACTAGTCTTGTGGAATGTTTTTTTAAAACTTTTTATATGTACATAAATTATTAAACTTTAAAAATATATAAAATAAAACAATGATTGAAAAGAAGCAAAATTGAAAATAAAAAAATTGACAATAGATTTGACGACAAAAATTTGCACTATCATATACACACTAGAGATACTGCGTAAACATATATGTCATAATATATGTAATAGTCTATAAAAAAGATATTCCCTGCAGAAGCATTATTTGAATTCAGTTCATTTCATTAATGAGTTGTATGGGTACATAGGGAAACTACCCGAGAATAGACATAACTTGATAGGTTAATGAAAAGAATAAAAAGATAAATGAGAGAAGGAAAAAGGAAAAAGGACCAGTACAAAGTACAAATGTACCTTGAAACGATTAACCGAGGCCTATCTCGTATGTTCAACTTCCGGCCTCGTTCACATTTCTTTTCAAAGTAGAGAACTCCTATTCCTTGTTATTCTTGTCGCTCTTATTTCAATATAATTACTCTCTCTCTCTCTCTCTCTCTCTCTCTCTCTCTCTCTCTCTCTCTTGTAAAGTGTTTTTTCACTTTACAATCAAGCAACCACTTGTTTTTCTATTTTTTCCCCTGTGAAATCTCAGGATCACAATTATTATCATCAATATTTTCAGTTTGATTTTACTTTCTTTATTTTCATATTTTACTTATCAGCAAATTTTTTTTTGAGAAAACTACGGAGAGTTAGAATATGATATAAAAAAATAATTCTAAAGAAGAAAAGAAAGATAATTTTAAAATGTATGCTCAGGAAATATTTAAAGCCCTAAATGCACTTGAAAATAAAGGCAGAGTTAGCAATAAATTCTCATTCTTTTTGTTTTTTACACTTGATTAATGATTGAATAATTATGGACTTTATGAGTAAAGCTACGGTTATGATTTAAGCATTGTAATTTTTATGATTATTTAATTTATGAAAAGAATTCAGTTTTTCACTTAAATATATTTTATAATCTTCTGATTATTTATTTTAAAAAATAATTTTTTAATATATAAATTCAATTTTTATAAATGTAATAAATAAAAATAAATAATAAGTTTTTATGTTACATAGAGTACTAAAATACTGCCACAATAATTACAAAAAAATCTTGATTTTATTGTATTTTAATAACGAGATAAATATATTGCTTTTATTAGTTTCCTGAATCTCTACCCTACGTTATTCAAATTTAAATATATTTTATTAATTGAAAAATACAATTTTTCAGGGTTAATATTAAATAAATTAAGTTATAGATAATATTATTTTGATAAATAATTTATGCTTATAAGGGGCTTCTGCAAAGTATATTAATAAGAAATGTAAATATAACGTCTTTGATCTTATTATAAGAAAAACTTACATATTTAATTGATATTTACAACTAACGAAGCAATCTTTATCCAAGTTAAATAAATAATAAATCATACCTAGAATAACTTTATTACGAACAATATATTTTCTAATATTATATGGAAATCAATATAATAACAAATTCCTGTTTGAATATTATAAGAATGCATAGCATATTTAATTTAACATTGAATTACACATCTTCATATACTCATTACCATTTAACACCATAGCAGGTATTTTGTATATTATTTACTAACATTCACTTATCAATGATTTATACATAATATAAGTATATAAAAATATAATTGATACAATACAATAATTGATTTAATGCATTAAATCGTTAAATATTAATTACAGAGTACAATTACATTTATAGCACGCTATTATTAAAATCATTAAAAAACAAATTAAATATCATGTTAGCAAAGTAATCACAATATTTTTTAAACATATTACATGATACAGATAATAATATTAAATATAGCAAAAACTATAAATATTAAATAAACTTAAGATAAGTAAAACTTGTTAAATTAACATTATAGTAAAAATTAACTATTTGCTAAATATTTATACAAAATATATAATAATAAATTAATTTATTGTTTAAGTGTAATTTATAATTGAAATTATTGATTTCTTTGTTGTAATATGAAAAGAAATTGCAACCATTCACCTAGAAAAAAGAATATAAATTTAAGATAACAAATAAATAAGAATGAATTAAATACAATTTTTTTACATCTTTTTAAACCACAATAATAAAGTATGACATTTATTTATAAGTAGCGCAATGAAGTTTTATTTGCTTTGGATTATTATTTTAATATTTTCAAACTTTGATAAAACAGGAATCATAGTCGGTATTCCAAATTACGAATAAAGAATCAGTAGGTAAAAGAAGATTTCTTTACTTATCAGTATCAAACTGATTTGCAGAAGGTAATATTGCTTGTATGGTCGATAATAAAGATTTCTATAATATTCAAAGCCAATATACGTATAGGTAATTCAAATAGAAGAACCTGCTCAAAGATGGTACTACTTTAGTTTTCAAATAAATTTATTTATGATAATTTTAATACAAAATTTGTAATTATTTTATATTTTCGTATAATAATAAATTAATAATATTACTTCATTATAATATCTTTTAAAATTATTTATTAATTTTTCTTTTTTTTTTTAAATTTTACTTTATAAGTTAAATAAAAAAATTTAAAGTTTTTTATCATAAACTAAACTGATACTTATGACTATTTTTAATAATGTAATAATTTAATAAGAAAATAATAAATAAACAATTAAGACTTAGCATGTAGAAATGTATATATATATATCATAACCAATTGATAATTAAAATTAAAATTAAAAATTACAATTGAATTGTTAAAAATAATAATACAACAATCATTTTTTCATTATTACAAAATAAGATTAAAACAATATTGGAAAATAAATGATAATAAATTCAATTAAAAATTTAATAAATTGTAAAACAAATAAGAGTATACCCACGATCTTCGTGGGTTTCTCTTCTTCTTTTAAGTGTATATGATCTCCATTAATAATCAGTTTGTTCTGAATAGTTTCTCTATGTACATAATTTATAAAAGTTAATCGTGCAACATGCGAAGTCATTTTCTCCGCAGCAATCCTAATAAAAATCAAGTCAAGCCTTTACCCTTTTGAATCAAGTTTTGCATGTTCGATATTATGAAATTTATCTATTTTTTCCTTTTCATGGTATTAAAGTTGATATTATCATGGCTCCATGGTTCTTATCGATAAGAGAGTCTAATGATAAAGAGGGAGAAAAGTGAGAGAGAGAGAGAGAGAGACAGAGAGAGAGACAGATAGACAGAAAATCGAACAGACAGAAGAGAATCAAGAATGGAATTTTTAATTAACTGCGATTAAAATCCTGCCGAGTAATTATCATCACAACTGTTGTGACTATGCTCGTAGAGTGTAATGTACGTACCCCCAATGGAGTAACGTAGTTAGTAGAGGTCGTTATGCCGGAATAATTCCAATGTTTATTTTACAACTTTAAAGCGATTATTAAGACCAAAATGAAACTGTTAGAATCAATATTTCTTAAAAATAGAATTTTACGAACTTAATTTAAATTTTTTACTTTTAAAAAGAAAGAGTAAGGGAATGAGAAAAATTGAGAAAGGAAGAGATAGACAGAGAGGGAAAGCGTTGATGAGCAATCGAACTATCAAGAAATTAAAATTTGAAGAATTTATGTACGTTTTTTAAATTTTGTTATTGTATTTACAATATACTATGTTGATGATTCCATATAAGTTATATTTACCATATTATATTAAACAAATACAATTAATAACATTTTTTTATATAAGTTTTTGTGTATTTATAATTTTTTCAATTAAAATAACTATAATTAATATGAAATGATATATTACTGATTTTAAAGTTGATCGTGAAAAATTAAGTTTCAGTCAGTTTTTTATTTTGAAATTGGTGAAAATTACTTGATTTTAAATAATTATTATATTATTTTTAAATGCAAACAATAAAATGAAATTATTGAATTACTAAATATTTAAAGAATATTATGAATTCTTAATATATACAATAATATAGTCTTATGAAATGAAAAGGTATTTATTTATTTAAACTAATCTCTATTATTGCAATAAAAATTCATGTTTTTGAAATGTGCTATAAGCACAGTACATTAGCTTTATCGCAGAATAGAAGAAATTTACTTTTATGTTAACTTATTTTAGAAAATTTGTGTAATATATAATAAAATTTATAATTTAATATAGGTTCTGAGTAGGGTGAAATGCTTTCCATTTTTTCATAATTCAAAAGATTATCTAAAATTGAAATTTTTTATAACATAACATTTTATAATACCATAGAACAATTCATTATAATAGAAACTATTTAAAATCTTTATTTAAAACAATTTATTAGTTTGAAATATATATGTGTACGCACCTGTGTATATTTTCTAATAATTATTTTTTGGGTGTTCAAAAACATTAGAATAATGATATATTATACATATAATAATATATTAGGATTATATTTATGTAAAGCTGAAGTTGAAACACGAATTTAAACATAGTTGTTATCAATCAATACTAGAACTTATATGATATAAGTACTATTATTTTTAGATATTATTTCACAATTTATCTTTATTTATTTTTATTATTTATTTCAAAGATATAGCATTTAATAAGATACTTTTTAAGACTATGAAAAATCAGTTTGGTATCAAATATCTTATAATATATACTCATAGAAATATAAATTACTTTTTTAATTTTCACTTGAACTTATTTCTAACCGTTTAATTATCTATAAAATAAAGTGTTTTTATTAAATTCACGTTTAAAAATAATAAGGAATAATTACTAATAACATAATAATAATAATAGATTATCTAATAATTTTAACTATTTATTTAACTATATTTATTTCATTGATTAATTCATATAAAAATTAAGAGTTTAGCACAACTAATATATGGTATTTTAATGTTTAATTCATAATAATTTTATCTTTGGTTAAAAATGTTTTTTTTTACATAAATAGAGCAAACTAAAGTTATTAAATTAAATCATTTGATATTATCTCAAAATTTAATATAATAAAATTTAATATATAATTATTATTTAAATTTAATATAATAATTTAATATATTAAATACTGCTAACTACTTATTTTTTAATAATAACATAAATTATAAATTAGATATCAAATTAATATAATTAACTTATCTATTATTTTAAAACAAAACAATATAAAAATTACAAAATGTAATTATATATTTAATATATAATTAAATCAATTTATAAGATACGAATACATTTAAAATAAATACTAGCTATAAATACATAATATCGAACGATATAATTTTTTATATAAATTCTTTATTTCTTAAAATTATTAATTTTTATTTTTATTATACTATTTAATAAAGTTTGTGACAAAGCTATTATATAAGGTAATATAAATTAATATTAAATTGAATAAATTATGAATTTACAAAGACAAAGGGTAATATCAAATGCATTATAAATATAAAATTTTAAATTAAAATTTATAGCTTGAAAAATTGTATAAAATTAAAAGATCAGTTTAGCATTAAGTACAGAAGATAAGTAACACTTTAATAAAGAAAAATCACATATAATAATTTATAAAATATTTTTTATTTAGAAACTATCAATGAAAATATAAAGCAAAATTCATTTTAAGATATATCGAGTCCATACATTTCTCACCTAAATATTATTTATTCCATCTTTCTGTCTTTCTTCTCTCTCTCTCTCTCTCTCTTTGTCTGTCTCTCTCATGATTAATGTACGAAAGAGATGTAGAATATTTTTAATCTTGGTGTTCGCAACATAGCTGGAAGATGAACCAAGTATATTCTATAGAGATATACATGTATATAGATATATACTTAATATTAAGCATGAGGCAGCGAGTTTATTTGATTATATAGGCACGTCAGAACAAGTTTCAAATGCGGATGATCGATCGACGAGCGCTTGTTGGACGCATAATAAGACTTTTGGCTTTATGTTCAGCGCCAGATTTAGATGAGTCTTTATACCTTCACATGTTTGCCTTCTTATGAACATAAATTTGCTTAAGTGAATGTGTTAAATGTATACTTCGCGTCACTTGCACCGCGATTTTAAAATTAATGTATAAAATGTGTGTCTGTGTGTATGCATTCGTGCGCGCGCGTGTTTGTTTAGACTATATAAACTGCTTCCGTTCATTCAACTAAATATTACAAATTTTCTGAAGCTTACTTCATACTTTTTTGTATTTAATTGTTTTAATTATTCAATATAAAATTTTAAAATTTAATATACATAATATTAAATTTCTTGTAATTTTTACTCATTAAATTCATGTAATACTTACATCATTAAATGTAGTTTATTTAAGAAATAACTTATAAATTAAGAATATTAATTTTACAAAAAATTTGATAAAATAATATATATTATTATATTAATAATAATTACTTACTATTTATTTATATAATATAAGTTTATGTAATTTAAAAAGGTAATTCAAATATTATAAAGAATAAAGAAGTTTTACACTGATACATATTTTTAATATAAAATTTATATCTAATATAAAAATATTTATAATTATTCCTTATTTTATTAGTATAAAAAATATTAAGGTAATTTATTATTTATTATTATATTTTAATTAAATCTAAATATATAAAACTATGTATAAAATTTCCAATTCATATTTGTTATAAAATATTTACTATAAAATTATTTAATACATTAATTTTTTCTTCATTATATTTGTGTACATTAAAAATTATAATCAAGATATTTATTTCAACGAAACGTTAACGGAATTATTATAACGTTACTACGACGAATAGTTTAGATAGCTGATACTATTACGATGATCCCTAGCAAAAAATTAAAAGATATTTCATTATACTAATGAAAATGAAATTAGGCAAGTTTCTAACTGGAAGCAGTTTAATTTTTGTTAATATTGTATACAAAGAATAAGGCGGACTAATTTTTAAAAATTAGTGGCTTGAAGGAATTGGTTTTACTTCTCCAAGCAAGGGGCCAACGAAAAAAATCTGTGAAGTTTCCCCAGCAATCTGAAACATTTTCTTTGACAGCATAGCTGAAGTTAACGTGAATAAAATTCGGATCAGTCAAGCAGAGATTTAAAGCGGCATACCTTCAAAATTAAAATTTTGAAGTGTACATGAAAGCTCGCACCAAGGGAGAGACAGAAAATTGGTACCCCTTATTTCCTCAATGTATTCATAATTATGCCAGTTTCTTGAGGATTCTCAGTATATATACATGTACGCACCAATGACATATAAAAGTACAGTAGTTTGAGACGTTGACGTGATACATTGCAGTATTATGGTCGTGCGCACTTCTTACGTCTTAAGACTATCAAGAAAAAAATATGGGTCTATGATTCTTTTTATACACTATCTATTATAGTACTGGATTGTATGATAATAAAAATACAGAAGCAATATTATAAAATATTTTTATATTTTTAATAAATTCAAGTTGCATATTATTTTCTACTTAATTTTACAAAGTATTTTTGCATATTTTATTTAACAAAGTAAATCTTGTATTACTAAATTTAATAAAATATATCAGTTATAATTTCGTATTATTAATAAAAAATATTAATGCTACTATGAATAAGATAAAAAGTATAGACTATCTGGTTTTATAACGAAAATATTTAAGAAGTAATTACTTTGATTTGATGAAAAGTAGTACTTTAACGATAGGAAGTAAACGTATTATTTGTTAAATAAAATATATTTTAAAAATAAAAATGTATTGCAATTATTTATTTACTGATATTCAAATTAAATTATGATAGTATTTTAAGTTTGATAATTATAAAAATCGCTAGTCTAAGAGCTTGTAGTCTCACTTTACAAAATACTTAATAATTATTAATAATTATTAGTAATACTTTCTTTTTTCATCGTATCTTTATCATAATTAACTACAAAGCAATTTAACTTTTAAACTTGTTGTCAAACAATAAAGACATTTTTAATATTAACAGAAAAGTAATAAGACAGAACATTGCTTTTGAATCTTTCTAACAGATTATTTATCGAACTTATAATTTTTAGATTAAAATTATGGAATTGTATATCTTTTACCATTTAATAACTTTATATAGCTATGATTTTTATAGTTATTATCTTTAAAAAATTATATAAAATATTGATTCTTATATAACAAAGCTATTTCAGGTAAAAGAAATCAACTAGCTACATACTTAAAATGAAACATATTTTATATTTTACAAGATTTTACTATCCCTATTCTTATTTTCAATTTTGCTCGTTTAATTTAGTTGTGCTCAATATTTTTTAATATTGTCATTAAAATAAAAAAAGCTCGTTCGTACACCAATCGTATAAAAAAGTCACATTACAAAGTCTGAACTGCACAAGAGTTTTGTCAAGTTACAATAGCCAAAAGTAACGAAAATTGTCTAAAAATAAGGTATAAGAATAATTCAACAATATTTAACTTTCATTGGGTTTGAACAATTACAAATGCTAATTTAGAAAAATTTTTTACATATGAAATATATAATGTTTTTTGTAAGTTCCTTATTAAAACCGATTTAAGTATAACATTCAATTTTTAGATTATTTGTTATATTTTTATACTGTTGTTGTTATTGAAAGCTGATTCATTTGATAATGGACAAAGTATCTTGTTGAAGCATCTTATTGATTAATTTTTTAACTTACTTGAATATTGTTTATTATCGTATTCAGTATGATTCTGGCATTTAATGAAGATGCTACATTAAAGTATTTTTTTACCATAATATTTTGAACAGGATACATTAATTTTTTAACAAAAAATGTAAGAGAAAAATTTTAATCGGATAGCGTTTATTACCTTATAGGTAATTAAAAAGCTATTAAAAATTTTGAATGCTTATTTGTAGAAATAAAATGAAATGAATTTATGATTATGCTAATTTTGTATCTATATGCATAAAGTTTATTACTTTAAAAGATTCTTTATTTATTTTATTGACATTTATATTTAAAAATCAAATTAAAAAGATTCTTTTCACAAATTAAAAAAATTTTTTTATACCTCTATGCAATTTTAACGAACTATTTTTGTTTAAAATATAATACTGTAATAAATTTTCAATATTAATATATCATAAATTAGCTTTTGAAATAGGAAATATCCTACATAAATATATATTATTTTTATTAAATAAAAATTTATCGATTAAAAGACATATTTTGTCTATTTTTAATCTTATAACATTGAAAACGTTTAGCAAAAAATTAAAATAAGTATTTCACGAATGCCCCAATCTTTGTAAAGTTTCAATAGCCATTAATGCACATGTCTCATGAATGAACCAATCTGTGTCTCTCCTTTGCTGCGTACATAGAATAAACCTTTTCTCGACCGAGGATAAATCTTCTCTTCTTTCTGTCTGTAAGAAAAAGGACACATCACCAAAACGCTTAAAGTAAAAACAAAAAAACACCAAAAGAGGCACCAAAGCGTCTACCTTGACTTAAAAGCGGAGATAGGATTCGCATATCTTTAAAAAAGGAGAAGAAGAAACAAGAAAAAATCAAAGAGATTTCTGTACGATCGGTCGAAGGCGCACATTTGATGATTGCACGCGTAGTGAAACAAAAACGTAGGAACGAAAGAGAACAAAAGATATAGAGAGAAAGAGGTACAAAAAGATTAAAGAATAAGAGAGATAAAAGAGAGAGAAAGAGACACACACACACACACACAGAAAGAGGTAGAGAGAGGTACGTATATAACTATATGTATCCTCAAGTTGACGCAGAGGCTATCCGCTGGTCACTGGGGCGTTGACCTGTAACTTGGGCGTATCTTTCGTATGAATATGTGTACATATGTGTATGTTTAACTGCTTTGATCAAAGATACAACGGAATCTTGCGTATGTATTGTTATCAAAGTCGCAATCGATCGTAAGATGTATTCACGAGTTGTACCACTAGAGCATATGCAATCATCGACAGAAAAACAGATAGAAAAATACAAATAATGAGAATGTGAGAGAGAGAGAGAGAGAGAGAGAGAGAGAGAGAGAGAGAGAGAGAGAGAGAGGTAAAGAGAACAAAAAATACAATTGAAAACAAAAAAAATTATTAATTTATTTAAAATTTAGATTCTAAACATTATAACTTCATTAATTATGATAATATATCGTAGATGCAAATCTTTTCATTTGAGATTTTTTAACCGATATTCATTTTTTAATGTTTTGTGCAAATAAAAATTAATTATAAGGAAAATTTATAAAAAATCTAAAATCTAAATGTGCAAAATTGATCTGTATAATATAAATGTATATAAAAGTGTAGTGATAAACTGATTGTAATACTTATATTTATGTTAGTTTTACGTGAAAATTTAAAAATTCAATAATATTAAATTTATTTCGAAGAATTTTTTTGAAAAGTTTATTTAAATAAAAATTTATTTATTTTACGTATTGCATATTATAGATATTATGAAAAACATTTTCTTAAATTAGAGAAAGTAAAGTTTAACATAATTGAATTTAAAGCCAATTAAATATTAAAGAAAATATCTATATAGATTTTAAAAAATAAATGGGAAATGATAAAATAAAAATTTATAATTAAATTCAAACATAAAGTTAATAAATACCAAATCTGTTTTTGAATATCACAATAATTATAATGTATATATAGATATAATATATTTAAAAATTTAATTATAAAATAAAAGAGAAAGGGAAAACTATAGATAAATAAATATATAAATGAGAGAATAATCATCCAGAATCAGAAAGATAATCTCTCGTTTTTCTTACTTCTAAAATACTGTGTAAGATAATTAAAAGCTAGAGATCAAAACTGCACAATAAAAAAAACATTTTTTTGTAGTTATTTATCCATAATGTACTAATTTCATATGAATTTGATATTATTATATTAATTAATAATATCATGTCGAAACCATCATATAATTTATTTTTAAACTGTTTTTGAAAAATTTCTAAAATAAATTTGATATTACTTAAATTTCAATGTGTTAATTTTGATAATAATCATTATTTTAAATATATATGACTAATTTATTTGGATATATAACAAATTAATTAAAGTTTAGATATATTCTGAAATTTTGTAATCGCGGATCATCAGAAAAACATTATAATGCCAATACTAAGTATAATATCTGAAATATGTATACAAAATTCTGTAATTTTTTAATGAATTAAAAAAATGATTAAATCTAACATATGTTTAAAAATAAAAGATAAATCCTACAATTTAATTTTTACCTGAGAAATAATGCTATAAAAAAATATATTTTTAATTTAATACTGAAATATTCAATTGCAATATTCACTTCAATTTTCACTCTATAGCTAATGTAGTTTGCATTTATATACTAACGTAAAAAATTATATCCAATAGAAAAGTTTTCTGTAGCTTACCTGTAATATTCATAAGCAACAATAAGCTAGATGACCTTAATTTATTTCAATTATTTGCAATAATTTAATTATTGCATCATGCAATAATTTTGAAAAGTACCACTTCTATAAATAGACGTGCTACATTTTTTTATTTGGTTATAATTTTTAGTCAATAATTTCAGTTATTTATGTGTTAATTAATTTATATATGTATTTCATTAATTACATGATATTTATTATTTATTAAATTAATTGATGTAAATAATTAAATGAATATATATTATTGAAAAATATTCCATTTGATTAAGTATTTCTGTCAATAATAATAAATTATAAATACTTAAACTAAAATTCTATTAATTTTAAATGGATGGTATAAAAAAGTTTTTAATAACTTTTTAAAATTATATTCAAATCAATATCAAGTCAATATCGAAGAAAGTTAAACTTTATCTGATACTACAGAAGAAAATATGTATGCCTTCATCATGAAAATTATACTAATATTTTAAAAACCAAATATCAATAAACTAAAAACTTAATCGATAGTCATTTAACTGAAGCCTTTAAATTTTTCCTTGCTCTTTTTCACTTCGCTAATTCAAATTATTATTTTGAATTAGCACAATGATAAAATATAAATAAAATATCATAAAAATTTGAATTAACTACGTCAAGACAAATAAATTGCACGAAGTTTGAAATGCATCCGTACAGACTACTTGACTTGCACTTAATTTTTTTCCAAATTTATGGTTAGTAATAGTCTCGCTACATCTGTAAGTATATATTTTGTAGATCATTGCTTAAAATTGATTACTTTTTCAAGTTTAGTACATGGATGTGAACGATTTGGGTATTCTCTAAATGAAAAACAATAATATTAACTCTTTAGTATATTATTGTAAAAATTTGACACTGTGCGAAAGATACGTATAAAACAGTAATGTAAATTTATCATAATATTACTATACAATCCATTTCTGAAAACCTATTTTTTAACATCTCGTGATAAAATAATTATCTAATTATCAGTATATAAAATTCTAATTTTTCAATACATATATTTGGTAAGCAAAAGAATACACATTTTGTACGACATTACATTTATAACAAGATAGCTATAAGTACTTTATACGATGTCTGTAAGAATTATTAACTGCATTATTATCAGCAGCACCAAAGAATTTTTAATTTATTGCACTAAATATGATCTTACATTAATTACAACATCTTACTTAATATAAAACATATTTATTAAATTCAAGAGACTTTATAATATAAAAAAATAATTGGCTTTTAGAAGAGAATAATGAAATTAATATATTTTATTTAAACAAAATAATGAGGAAGTATTATAAATACATGTAATGACAATAGATAAAAAAGTTAAGAAAAGTTATTAAAAAATCGACCTTTGACAATTTGAAAAAGTTGAAATTTTTAATTTGAATTCACATTCAAAATTATTTCTGTAAACTTAAATCAATAAAACTGATAGAAAATAATAAAAATTAATTTCGGATAACTTTTAAACTCATAATTGAATAGATCAAACCAGGGTTCTTCATTAGCAAAAGGGCGTATATTGAAAATGAAAATAGAGACCAATATTTTAGAATGCAGTTTGAGAAAGATAGGTAGAAAAAAGGAACGACAATAATCCATATAAATATGTGTATTTTGAAGATTGTATGTCCCTTTTGCGATCTATTGAATAGTTTACGGAATGCTTCTCAGTTAGTTCCTATTTGTTGAAAATAAATAATACATGTTTAGTTAGCCATTAGAACACGTTTGTTCATAGTGCATACAATTGGTGTGCTCACGCATTTGAAGTTGACACTACATATACTGCGTTGATTCTCGATGCAACTTTTACATCATGAATGTGGTTATACAATTATACTTATATTTATAATATGATCTTGCAAACCGCCAGAAACATAATCGAACGATAGATATGAGTACCCTTGTAAGATCGATCCACTTTATTTCCCTGAGTATATGCAAAGATTAAATTAGTGTTTTTTCACAGATCATTTATTGCGGTATAATAAGTTTCGCATATATTTTTCTCGTATTTCCTTGATAATTTTGAATCCTTTTCTTTGTTCAACATCATGATAGAAATCATTGTCAATAATAACTCTTCTTCCATCAATATGGATATGGATTTTATATGCTATTTATTTGTTTTATGCTAAAGTTTGATATAGATTTTAAATAATTCAAGTATGTATCGAATAAAGTATGATAACTTCATAAGTATATATGAAATAATTATAAAATTATAACGGGAATAACTATTATTAATCAGCCATTTCTTACATTGAAGTTTTACTTTTTATTAATATTATGTTATTTTCAAATTTTTATTTAATTAAAAACTAGTTTCTTCTTTAATGGAGAAAAAATCATAAATTTTGTTAACATGAATATAAATTATTGATTGTATAGTTTTCTTAATTTTTCTTCGAAATGTTTATAAAAATTATGAATAAAATACAAGTATTCGTAATTCTATAGCGTTTATACGATATAACGAACAGCCATTTATTTAATCTAAGTGATGAAATTTACAATTTTCTTTTCTTTGTTTGTGCCTATTTTTTCTTAAATTTTACTTAAAAAAAATTTAATTTAAATTTTAGCCATAATCATGTTGTTTCTTTTAAGATATTTTAGGTTAATTTAAAAAAATTAGCTTAAGTATATTTCGCAAATATCATCTTTTTATTATATTTATTACAGTAAATAATTAATGTTTTTCAATACATATTAGTTTATTAAATATTTGTATAAAAAATATTAAACTTAAAAAACTGCATTGAATTATTTTTTCATATAGTAAAATTCAAAAAGAATTTTTAGTTAACTTAAATGTACCGATATAAATGAGTAGACGATTTCAATTAGTCAATGAATTATCATGATACACCTATATATACATTCCACAATCGACCTAATAAAATCGAATCTCGATAAGTCACGCCTGTTGACGGTTATTGGTTGTTTTTTCCGGCATAATGGTCGATATATTTCATAGTTGTAACTATACATTTCTAGTCTAGTCATATTTTTGAACGGTAAAAAACGCCCTTAAAAGAAATAATTTTAAGATAAAAAATTTTAAGACGAGAGTTTTGTTAAATTGGTCTGCTCGGTATAATTTTTTTGGCATCTTACGTCTTTTAGGCTTATTATGTTACATTATTTTTTTTAATTTAATTATATTTACATTTCCATCACTCTTTTCTCTCTGAAATTTCAGATAAGAATTTTTTAAATCAGAAAGATTCGATTACCTAATAAGAAATCTAAACATATAATGATGTATACTTATTATTAGAATGTTAGGTATATAATTATTCTATCAGTGCGTGTTTTCATAAATGTTTCGTTTAAAATTAATTCATGATGATGTGTCAATAATTCAAAAATTAAGGAAATGAAAAAATTATTTAATGTTTTACATGTTTATATATAAAATTTTTCAATTATATAATACATAAAAAAATTATTAGTAACTATTAATAATTGTTAGTAGTACCATTATTATTTATTACGCTAACATTATTCAATACTTTTTAATTCATTTTAACAAATTTTATAATCTTTTATTTGTTTGTTTAAAAAATATGATTTTTATACTTAATAAAGCTTTTATTCAAGTATTTTCTAATATATTTTTTATTATTAGGAAAAGCCAAAAATAATGAAAATAAATCAATTTAAATCAATCTTTAGATGAATCTTGAAATCAATTATTAATATTTACATTTTTTAATTTTCAAGGATTAAATTGTATAAATTATATATTTTTATTGTAAATAAAGTTAGTTAAAATGAAAATTTCAAAAATGTTCAGTATATAAATACAATATTGAAAGATATTCATTTACCACATTCGATAGGTGTCGTACAAATTTTCTTTTTTGAATAATAATTATAAGCGAATAAAAAGTAAAATCGTAATTCATTCCGATAATTATGAAATTGTGAAATTTTTTTTAATTTTGAAGAATTGATTTATATCTTTTTAATGAAAAGTGTATAAGTATAAATGTATCTGTATTTCAATTATATGTATATAATTTTCTTATCTAATTCATAATTATTACTTGTGTACTACATAATATCATTAATTTTATAACGGATTAAAAAAAAATTATAAAACTTAAAACAATCATGTATATCAACTCATTAAATAACTTAGAATAACTATGCACGTACAAAATTATTTTAATACTTTTACATATATATGTATATATGTTTATTAGATTAAAGATATCGCAGATAATTATAAATTAATCTAATTATACTTTATTTATATCTTGAATATTAATAGTTTGTATACTTGTGGTCTGGTAAAGTTTTGATACATACATAACGTCGTTTCTTGTCGTTTAGAAAAACGATCAAAATATAATGATAACAAAATATAAATATATATAATGATGAGTTTTCTGGCAACTCGAGTAATACTCTGCGGGGGAAAAAAGTACTAGGGAAATTATGATAAAAATTTAGATATACAGAATAAAGGAAGAATGAGAAAAGGAATACTTGTATATAAAAAAGTGTGACTAAGAGTTAGAAAATTTAGATATAAAAAAAAATTAAAACATAAATCGCATACCGCATAATATATTTATCAGAAAAAATAATGATAGGCTAATTTTTATAGTCGAATATTAAATTTATTAATTAGAAATATATAAATTTTATATAACGTTTTTTACATAGGTATTTATTTAATATATATATATATTTTTTTTTTGCAAATTATATATATTTTTTCATTATTAATCTTTAATACATGAAATATCATTCGTAAAGTAATAATTTAAAATAAATATTTATGAAACAAGATATTTTAATTGAATTTTAATTGAATTAAAATTAAACATAAACTTTATCTTTACTATAATTTATATCTTATAATTTATATTCTTATTCTCTTACTTGCATATTTTTTATGTATATATTATGTATTAGTTCAGTGAAATTTTAGATAGTTACAATTTTTAATACTTACGAGCAAACTAAATTGAAATACTAAAAGTATATGTAGAATATATATAGAAATTATGGATAAAGGGAATGCAAACACTACTTACTTTCAGGCAATATTTTACAGGCATTTTTAGACTAGTAGGGCATTATACATGGTTCATCGAATCAATGGAATGGCCTTTCCATCAAGTTTTAGTCCGCTACATTGTACGCTCTTCGTCTTTCTATCCTCTCTCTCTCTCTCTCTCTTCTCTTTTCATTTATAAGTGTCCCACAAATACGTGTGCACATTGTGCAAAGACGATGTAGGAAGACAGCCGCGTGTTCTCACTATCTGCATCCGGCAGAAACGCGTTCCGGAGAAGACATGAAAATATGCTTCATGATTTCTCTAGGGAAAAAAGCGCACAAGAGTAAGAACTAACCTTTGGGTAGCCATTTGCTTGTGTGCTTATTTATCGAAGGGCATTTAATCTCGAAGAGCAGCATGGAGGATATCTGTGTGTAAACTGACGCGATCGACAAACTTTTTTAGCTGAAAATGTGTCCCTCTTTTTAGAACAAGATATAAACTTTTGCATTTTTACTTACAAAGGATAGAAAATCATACTTAAGTTTATACTGTAGACGAGAATTTGAATTTGCTTTTCGGAATTTAATATTTTAAATTATTAAATACTATTTACTTATTATTTATGAATGTATAGGTGCCGCACATATAAATTTTTAATTTTTCTAATGATCATAGAGAAATTTCTATAATGTATACACACTATAAAGAATGTATATGTATCGAATTTATAAAAGGTATTTTTGCTTCATAGCATAGGCATAATATCATAGATTTAAGCTTATTAATAAAATCACATAATCAGAAGATACAATAATATAAATTATACTCAAAAAAAGAAGAAATATATTATATTTTTGGTCTATTAATAATAAATTTTTATTAATACATTTCATTATAAATATAATGAATACGTTTGTTCTTATCTGGATATAAACTTTACGATTTCAATTAATAAAAAATTATTTATAAATGTATTACATTTGCAAGTAAAGTATTTTAATGAATTTTTCCAACATATTAAATCTATTTCTCAATTCTAATGTATTTGATTAATATTTTTAAAATTTTAGGCAACTATAATTATAACAATTTAAAATTATAACTCAATTATTTTATAAATTTACCAAATAATAAAAAAAATATAAATTTCTAAATTAGTGCAAGGATTTAAAATATATTTGGTACATTAAAAAAGAAATAACTTACATTGTTTGTTAATTAATCAGACAGGATTGCAAAAACTTCCATTGAAATATAGATTCAAGGATATGCTCCTGTATTTGAATAATGTTTGGCAATCTTGAATTAGTTACAATATCATTTAACTATTTGTCAACGAATATTGGTTTATTTAAAAAATAACGTATTCCTATTTAAGTTATTACTAATCTATAAATTAAGTGACTTTTAAAATCTAGGGAAGTTTTAATTATCTTTGTAATTAAATAAAAGTCTCTAAAAGTTTTTAAAATAACATGTTTATAAAAAAAAACTAAAACTAATGCTTAATTTTCACTATTTTTTGATACTGATATCTAAATATTAATAATGCTTGAAGTGTTAATTAAGTGAAATTCTTAAAAAAGATAAAAAAATATATTATATTTACACAATAAATACTGTCTTGTATCGAGATTATGAAACTGATGAAATATTGTAATAAATTATAAAAGAAAATGGCGTATGATTTTATTGTAAGAAAATTTCTCTAATAATAAATGAAATATTTTTTTAAAGTTATAAATTATACAGGAACATCATTCGGAACATCCCTTTAGAAAACTGAGCCTAAAATTCCAATGGAAATATATAAAAAGGTGTAATGAAGCAGGAAAATGAAAGAACGGTTCTTATCGCCTCATCTTCATTCTTCAAAAGATAAATTTTGCTTTACTTTCCATCTTATTTACATATACTGTGACATTATTAGGTATTACATGCTGCTATCCGCACTTCTGAGCTCATTTTTACTTTTTAAGTTAAAGGAATTTTTCACATATGTTTAAAGAAATGAAAATTATTTATAGAAAATAAAAATAATAAATTGAATGAATAAATTTTTTCTATTTATAATATTTTAATTATAGTAAATAGTTAATTCGTATTTATAATTATATATCACACTTGGTAATATTAATAACTTAATAACTTGATGAATATTTAATATTTAAATTTATTGTGTCAGATACTATTTACCTAATTCAATTTATCATAGATAAATGCATTTTGATTTTAAATAATTGTAATAAATAATTCAGACTTTATAATTATAAATATGTTAAAATATTAAAATTTCTAGAACTTTGAAATAAATCGGAAATCCGTTACTTCATTTTTTATTCAATGCGAAAAGTAACCCATACAAATATGCAATATACGTGTAAAATTTAAGTAATGAATAATTTAAGATGTTTACTTTACTTTTTATATGTTATTCCCTGTATGTATGTATTATTGAGTAAATTCTTCTTCATACTATGTCAATTCTCAAATTAATGGGACTTTTTGGGTCGGGGTTCAATGCGTTTATTTAAGAATAAATCAATCCTCGCGTTTACATCATTATAACTAAGTTTTCATTGCTGCTGGGCAATTGCATTCTTTCTTAACAAGCCTTTACTTTTTACTAATGCATGTGTATTTGGATTGAAATATGGAAAAATTCCTTAGTAGGCGATTATAATAAGGAAGGAAATTAAAAATTAAAAGAAAAAAACCAGAATTACCGCAGACTCAAATTTAAGCAATTGCCTCGTTCGATCATTACAAAATCTACATATATATAACGATTCATATGCATATCTATCTTATAAATAGTCAATTATATAAAAAATAAAGAACAAAATATTTCAATTAATTTTTAAAAAACTATTATATATTGTATAAATATTTTTTATTAATTCTTTCATAAACCAAATTCATATTATTTTTTTATAAAATATATATCATGTAAGTAAATCAATGAATTTAAAACTGTCATTTCAGAAATTATTTAAAACTTCACAACTTTATATCTACAAAATACTGTATATAAATTTTAAAAAATTCTTTACTTATTTCAGTGGTTTATTATATTAATTAGAATTTTGTATTTTATTCAGTGAAAAAAAAATAAATAAATAAGATGAAAATAATAAAAGAATCAATTATTATCGATTAATTATGTGTATTAATTCGTTAATTTAAAGATTATTGTTAAATGTTCAGAATGGTGTAAAACTACACTTGAATGCAGGCGACATATCTACATGTGTTTAATGAAATTACAAAAAACATCTATTGCATTATGAATAAATATTAGGTTTCTTATATTATTATAAACCTTATGAAAAAATATTTTCTAAAATTGCTTTTACAATTTTGTTTCAATGATAATACAATAATTAGAAAATTAAATCCTTGTCTAAAAAATATTTTCAAATTTTATGTTATTGTATAAATCTTCTCACTCTTTTGTAAATTTATTGATCATAGTTTAGGAATATGAAGAATGCTTTACTCGCTATATTATTTAAAATTCCAAGAATCTAAATATAAAATTCAATATAAGAGCAAGTTCTCTAATAATAGATTTGTAATTAAGGAATACGATATTAGGTCGTATTTTACTTGCTTTAAAATACACTTCGCATTGAAAGTAGAAGTAATCATTAAAAAAAAGAGTTTCGGTTTTACGATATTCCTTCTTAATCTAATATGATGATATGTGCCGTGATTAGAAGCACAAATAAATCAAACAAATTTTCCTTAGTTTTATTCTTTTATTTTTAATTTGATCCGTTTCATCATCGTCACTTTCATTTTTTTATTAATTTAGCATACAACATCAATAACGATGATGTTAAGCTACCGCCAGGGAAAGCAATAAACTAGTTTCCAATCTCACTAATTCAAGACTCGAATTCATCAATGCTGAAATAACATAAAATCAAGACATCGGAATTGAGTTGACTCAAGATTTTTCAATTTTCAAAATATTTTGCAAGCAATCTTTATTATTGTTTTAACCAATTCAATGTTTTTTTTTCATTAAAATGAGCATAATAAAAATTTACGTGCAAAGAAGAAAAATGGTTTTTGTAGAAGTTTAAATATGTAATTAATACTATAATATAAAGTTAATGTAATAATATGTTTCTCGGATAAAAATTTTGTATTTAATATTAAAATCGTTGAATTTTATTACCATTACAAAGAATGGCTCATTGAATCATCATTCTGAACTAAATTATATCCATTTTTTATGATTTATGAATATTACAGATTAATTTTAAACTTTTAATTTTTTCTTGTAAATAAGTGATGTTTATACCGAAAGATAATTCTTTTTAGATTTCAAAAACTATAAGTGTTTAGATATATTTGTTCTTTCTTTTTATTTTTTCTTTGTACCATATATTTGACATATGTAATGATAAATATATTTTTTACTTTATTGTAATTATGAAAAGTTAAAAACTTTCTCTAATATACTAAATAAAAGAAAAATTTATATAATTTTATTTCACGATATAATTATATAAGAATATTATGAAACATTTACTATCAAAATTGTAAATCAACATTATTAATATTAAAAATCAATGTAATACGTTTTATTAACCAAAATTAATTAATTATTATTAAAATAGTAAATTTAAATAAATTATAAATTTAATATATAAATAAAATCAATAAGATACATTTATAAATTATATATAAAAATGAAGATAAATAAAAATGAATTGTAAACCATTACAAAAAATATATATTTTATTTATACTAGTAGCTAGCACAAATAACTCATCAGATAATTTTATCCGAAATAATTTTTTCATCAAATTAATTTAATAGATACACAGTTATATTTCGGAATCAAAGTTGATTTTCTAATGAAAAAGCTCAAGGATGTGACAGAAAGAAAGCTAGGCAAATAGATAGATCGACAGAGGAGGGAGAGTGCAGGGTGAAAGAAAGACAAGGTTTAGATTTAATAAATCAATAAGTTCATGTGTAAATATGAATCCTGTAAAATAAGCAACTAAACTGAGTAAGTCTATGAGTAATTCAAACTAAATAGGGTTCTTATACATAATATATTATATATTAAGTATATTTTAACTTATGTATTAATTATCTTTAGTTGGATTGCAGTATTATAAAAAGTTGTTACTTCTGTATACTTATATATTTATATTAAAATTTAGTAAAATATACTTAATTCATACAAACGAAAAATTATAATTTGTTAAAATATAATCAATCCAATTTTTTTGACTTCATAATTTATTATAATATTTGAAGAGTAAATGGATCTAGAAAGTAAAAAATTAAAAGTTACTTAAACATTTACAGAACTTTGTACTTTAAATAATTATTGATAAGAAATAGTTAAATTTTAGTAAAAAATATTTTTTATTAATATTAAGTAAATACTTTAAATAAAATATTTTAATAATGCAAATGTAATATTTTTAATGAATAATCGTAATGACTCGTTAGTAATTACACAGTTTATATACTACTAGTTATAATATACTGCCTAGTTATAATATAAAGCCTTGTATAGATTTACGAAGTAATGGTAATAAAGAAAAGCGATTAAAGCTTGAATTACAAAATTACAAGTTGCTGTAATGAAATTATACGTCGGTGTATTTAAAACAAAAATTGATCATTAGTGATGAAGTTTTCAAAACCATTCAGTACATATTTTAGTAAAAAAATTAATATAAATGTATATAAATGTAGTTTACTAACATTTTAATTTTTCACTTTTATTAGGAATATTAAATAAATTCTTAAAAATCATTTTATTATTCTACAATTAATTATATTACATAAAATATTATATTATTCTATATTTTAACCTATAAAACTATTTATATCATTTTCACTGATATAAAAATTTTAATGAAAATAAAAAATTTAATAAAAACAAGATAGCTGATTCAGTAAATTTTATGTATGTAAAAGTAAAATAGACCCAAAATCATTATATAGAGAAACCAAGTATCATAATAAAAAGGGGAAAAATTCGGTTAAAAATAATTTGTTACTAAAGAATAATAGGATAATCAACCTTTCATGTATAGTTAAAAAGTATGTGTACTTATATACATATATGCAAATATTTGTATTTACATATTTCATGAATGTAAAATTGAAAAGAAATAAGAAGAAAAGAGCTAATAAGGAGATGTACAGTCCAATTAGGTGCGTGCGGTAAGAAAGTATGACTCTAGAATTCGAACCAAGAAACTACGCTTTTAAGAAATACGGGAGATAATATTGGTGACTGAAAAATAGAAAAAAAAACAGAGAAAATAAAACAATGAGAGTAAAGGATTGAGCAAGAAAGAAGAGTCATGTATCCGACAGGTGCTGGTCTGCAGTGAAACACTTGCTCTTCACACACTGAAAATAACAGAGCAAAAGGCATATATGAACATTCGACAAAAAAATAAAAGCGATAGAATAGAATAAAAACAGACATAAGCAATACAAAGAAATATTTTTATATGAGATAAAACCAGTAAATAGTCTTTTTTGATATTAATTTTAATTGATGTTTTCAATGTTTCCAAATTCACAATATTGCTAGTAACTTAAAGAGCTATATCACCTAAAAATTATTGAATATAGCTTGAAAATAATAGTGCATTGATATATAATATAATATTATATTATAATTTCTTCTAAAATAATAAAATAATTATTTATTAATGTCATTATTAAAATTTATGAATTAGAATTTATTTTTAAACAACATAATATATATGTAAACCTCGCAAATAAAAATCATCTGTTTGATTAAATCCATCATTTTATTCCGTTAAAGCATTTTATTAATATTAAGTGTTTCATTTTCAACTTTCTTTAGTAAAAATTTTGACATTTTATGATTCATTTATTAATTAAAATAATATTTTTTATAATATAGTAATCTAATGGTCTTGTTTACACAAGCATATCATTACAATGTAAGTTTCAATAAGATCAAATAAGTTAAAATGAAAATACAAGGGAAAATAAAGGCAAAATTAAAGGCATTGATAATCAAATATAGAGAAAAAGAGAGGGAAAAAGAGAGAAAGAAAGAGAGACCTTACCCCTTCTACCGCAGGCGGCGCCACTCGATTTCTCTTTCTCCTGTTCCTCTTTCCTTTTCGCCTCTAGGCCATTCGGGAGAAGCGCGCGCGCTAATGCGTTGCACGACCAGCATCGGCTTCTCGTGCATATCCTCTCTTCTTTGATTGTTTGTAGATTGAAGTGACCTCAACATTGAAAATATACAACGCATTAATACTTTTTCATTTTTTAATAAGTGTATATGCTTGTATCTGCCATATCATAGAAGACCATGTGTCTATTTCTAATCACCAATTTAGTGCGCACTTGACCACATGGAATTGTAAAGAAAAAAAGAGAAGGAGGAAGGTACCGAGTCTGTGTTGAATCCAAGTTCAATGTTGTGCAAAGCTATGGATATGGGTTGACCGGAAGTTCAGCAATGATTCTTACCTTGAAAACGTGATAGTAAATAGTTATTGAACTGCGAAAGTGTTACTTGTGATTTTTTTTATAAGATACAACTAAATAAAGTGAATGTTAGTAGTGATATCGAATTCTTCGTTAATATTTTAACTTTTCAGGAAAGTTACGTCTATGTATTAATTAGATTTACGCGATATCTTAACTTAAACTATATTAGCACGTTATTTGGATATAAAAAATTTAAATATAGTTAAAACTTGCTTCTTAAATTAGTATTATATATTTAGATCATTTTCACATAACGAATAATAAATTTACATAATTTATTAGGGTAAAGAATTTATAATATTAAATGCATAAATAAAGATGAATTTCAAGTGCAGTGAACACATTCATAAATCGAGTTTCATATTTTTTTAAATTCTTACATATTCAATTTATTGTACTCAATGATACCATATTATATCAGTGATGGGATAAAATGATGAAGAATATCACAATTTATTAATTTTGTTCATACTACTAGCCATTTTAATCATTAAAAATTTGTTCAAAACACAAGTTCAACAAATATGGTTTAGTGCACGTCATCGAGTATGAAAACCATGGAATTTTTTTTTATTGAAACGAAATTGATTTTAAATTTGCAATGAGTACATCACGCTGTTGGAGACTTCAATGCTCACAAGAGATGCTTTCTGAATTTTCAAAGTCGAAACGTTTATTACTTATTCATAAAAATGACATATTTTAAATTAAAAAAGTGCCTATAATTATTAAATGACATTAATATACACTATTGTGAATCATTTATTACGTGTTAAAAGATTGTAACAATGGAAAATTGCAGTAAATGAACATGCTTATTATTTAACTAAATTTTAATCTGTAACAGCTACCTGTAATTTATGAAATGTATAAATATTTTTAGACTAAAATATTTATCACAATATTTATAATATAGTGAAGACACACTTCCATATAATTTTTATCTAAACTTACGTACCATGCTTGAAAGAATTGTTTTTAATAAATTAGTACAATGAATTTAATATAAAAAGTATTGATAGTCATGCGTCAGATTTGAAAAATTGATGTTTTATATAAATAAAGTCTATTTTTCTTACACCTTTAAAATGTCATCGATGTTGGATTCTGAAGTTCAATGTATGAAGATGTCACCATTAGATAATATCAAGTCTCCGAATAGTGTCAATTCTGATATGATGGTCACGGATATACTTGAGGAACACGAAAATTGTCACCGCCATCAAGATGATCGACATTCTATTGATCTCAATATTGAATTGAGAAGTAATGGAAAACGTAAAAGACAAAACTTTTCTGACGGAGATGAATTTATCCCGCGGAAACTACCTTCCCTTGCCAGCAACAACAACGATGTGAGCTTCGTACTAAACAATCAAAATACTGTGGAAACACTAAATGATAATTCAAACGATGTGAGTTTTATTTTTTCTGAGAAGGTTTTTTTGAAATTATATTATAAAATTGATATATATATATATATATATATATATAAATTAAAATACGATAAGCAAAATAGTTTTATCATAGATACTTCTTAAATAAACAAAATTACATACATTTTATATTATCAATATTTATATATTTATGTACAATTTAATACACGATTAATTTATTGATTGCCATTAATTAAAGCATCAATGTTAAAATTATTATTTTATAAGTTTTATAAACTAGAAAACTGCATAAATATACAAATATGTATATTTATAATATCATTACTTATTTTATATAAATCAAATTTTTCTTTTTGCATTTTGAAAAAAGTTTATTATATATATTATTAAAAAATTATATAATAAAAAATTTTAATGCAGTGATTTAAAATATTTTCAGTGCAATCCATAGGATGTATACTGTCAAACTCTTATATAATCTGTACATGCATTTATCTTTTATAATATACCATATAAATTAAACTATTTGCATATAAATATTAATTAATACAATATTATATTAATATAATATAATCTAAATAAATATATATATATATATGCAGAATCTATAGAATACAGATATATTTGTCTTTCATTCAAATATGTTATATAAATGTTAATATATATAAACGTGGGTATGTGTGTGAATGTGTGTGAAGCGAGAGCAAATATTTTAAAAACGTATCCATTCATTATATAGTCAGAGGCTACCATGTACTGACATACGGTAAAACTGTATAATTCCAGATAGCCTATCGATGAATTCATATTCTCGACATCTTACGAGGATCAAACACACATAGCGGACTCGAGAGTAACAGGTTTTAAGTGAGGGCGCTAGTCCCTTAAGACTAGAGTATAGAGTGTATCACGCAAGACTATAAATTCGAAAGGCCGTAAAATCTTTAAAAATCATCAGTAAAAACCATACCGTCATTTCAACTTGTCCTCCACTAAGGCATCCTCGTGTTTTGCTTAGATTGTCTCGAAATATTGAGAACCAGTTATTATACACATATTTGCTTTCTTTGAGTAATATTATCGAGAGGGGCGAAATTATAATACGATCAGTATTTTATTGTTCTTTTTCGGCATCTTTATGACTCTCACTGAGCGAGTGAGGGACTTACTCCTTCTTAATCGTTTGCACTTTACATTGACAAAAAATCTAATATTGCAATGATATAGCGCAATTTCAGATTAAAATTGCTCTATTTGTTTATGAAATAAAGAAACCAAAATTAAAGTAACCAGATAAAAATAATCTAATTTTTTGGAAAATTCAATGTATACTAACGTACTTTTATCAAAATCATATATTAATTTTTTTAAATGTTCCATAATAAATGTAAAATTTGTTGATTGTAAGCATATTGACAATATTTTTAGATATAATAAACAACTATAATCTTCAAATTTTTATTATTAAACTTTTTATAATTATAGTATTTTTCGAATAACTATTAATTTGGATTGAATTCATACGTTATAAGAATATTGACATAAATTTGTTATTACTATTAAATTTATAAAAATTTAATTTAGTAAAAAATTAATTTTTTAAAAATATAATTAATAAGATTTTTTATGTATTATTAAATCAGTAAAAGTTAAAAACCTACTTTCCATAATTACTAAATCTTAAGAATAGATTTACCATATACCTTGATTTTTTATTATAATAAGAAATAAAAAATTATAATATTTAATTAAAAAATTTAGGTTATATAAATCTTAGACTTTCATTAATTTTAAAACCTAAAATTTTCCATAATTCAGCAATAATAGTTAATATTATTTATTAATAAAAATTGATGTAATTGATTAATTTTTACATAATTTTCTATAATAATAAATAAAATAAAAAGACGCACATCGATGTAAATGCATGGATATATAAGTTTAAGGGATCTCCTATCCATAAGGTGTTGTCAATTTAGAGTCATCATATCTCGTGACTATGAACAAACCGCCACGTACCTCATTATTACCATTCAGTTGTTCAAATATTTTAAGACAATTTTATTCGTTCTTATTTTCTTCTTCTTTTCTTTTATTTCATTTTTTATTTCCTTCTCTTATGTATTCGTCTTCATAGAAATTTGATAAGGCATTGCACTATCATTTACATCAATGCCTGCCTTTTTAAAAAATCTTTTTAATAAATGCTTTTTTTTAACTTTATCAAGATAATAATTATATTTTGTTTGAATATAATGTAAAAACTTTAATATAGTTTTAATTGATGTAGGATTTTTAATTATATATAGTAAGCTATGAATGTTTTGTTTTTTTAATTATAATTTAAATATTTCTGTAAATTTCATGAGTTTATCGTAACACATACTTTTTAACAAATTAAAATAGTTTTCTTAAATAATTTTCTTTATTTATTACTTTTGATTTATAGGATACTAATTTATTATATTTTCTTTTAAATCGGATTATTCATAAATTTTTAGCTTTATTATTCCATTAACAATCATATATTATTAATGGAACAGAATTTATTTACAAACTTTAAGTTCAACTTTCTTCATAATTTGATTGCACATTATAAATAAGCTTTAAGATATTTTTATTGAAAACATTAAAAATCGTGAAAATGTAACGTTAGTTTCGAAACTAATTTTTCATAAGAATTAATACTAATATTAATTAATATTCGTGTGCAATGTAAAACAAGTACTTTCATTCTATTGTGCACAATAACAAAATAATCAGTTTTGATATTTATCTTCTTCATCATACTCCAGTATTCTCTTTTTCTTTTCAATCTTGTCATCTATCCTTTACATACTTTCTTTCCCCTTCTCATTTTTTATTTTATAACACACTTAGAACCTAACTCTCTCTCGCTTACTATGACACTGCTGGTGGGAAAAGGAGAATGTGACTAGGCGTACGCACACATGCACGCAATCCTCGCGTATAGACAGGGCAAGTCGTAGGATTAGCGCGTCGACGACTGCGACGAGGTCACGAAACGGGTTTCAAGAAAAATCTATGCGAGACAGCGCTCACTTACAATGCCGTTGCCGTGTGTAGATACTATCGGTATTATTCCCGCCCTGGTACTCAAAAGCGCGTAGCAGGTTCATCTGAAATCGGGCGAAGTTCTTCTACAAAATTTGCGATATTTGTAAATATTTAAAATAATAATAGAACACTAAGTTTCATTTGTAATGACAAGCGTTTGTGCGCAATTTTTAATAAGAAGTTATATTATCTCAATAGTAAAGAAATTAAATTAAAAAAGACGTTTTACGTATTTGGATAGGTTAAATTAGTTGTTACACAAAATAAAAAGTATTGGAAAACATATATTACAATTCAAGCAATAATTATATATACTTTCTTTGTTTAAAAATGTTATTTTTATAACTTGAAATTATTAATATTATTATTATATTACAATAATTAGAAATATATATAGGCTAAGCTTTACTTATTATATTCAAATAACTTTAAATTTAAAATTTATCTTTCCATGAAATCTAACTTCAATTAACAAATAGTATTTAGTAGTATTAATAGTATTTAATAATAAAATTTATATTTCAAATTATAATTTATTATACAAATATTGAACACATTAATAGATTACACAATTATTGTTCCTTTTAAATTTACTGAACATAACGAAATATAATTACTTATTATTTTATAATAATAAAAATTACTTTAAATTTTTTAGATATTTCAGTAATATACATAATTAAATAACATTTATATTGGTAAAAATGATTGTTATATAAATTTATAAGTAGATTTCTAACAATAATAAATTATGTAGGAAAATATTACTGAAACAAAAATTTTTAGTTAAAGTGAATTTTGAAATATTTATTATTTATTATTTTCTATTTCTTTTATTTAAACTAATATTTTATTGGAATATTTATTTTTACCAAAATAAGACGTTTGAAGAAGATAACTCTTATGCATTTGTACTTGAACAGTAACGTCTTAAAATTTTCTAAACATAAATAAATTTTCTATTTATTGTATTTCTGAATTGATCATATTTATAATCTATCGATTAAATCAATTCAAATAATGTAATACAGGAAATTATGCAAACAAAAATTTCTAAATTTTTATTCATTTTTTAATAAAAATTTTCAAACTTTATTAACTTTCACACGTAAAATTAGAGCAAACTTGTATAAAATTTTTTTTATAAATATTCGAAATAACAGTCTTTTGAATGAAGAATTTTAGAAAATTATATAGGTTAAATAATGAAACTTAAAGAACTTCTCGAGGACACTGCCAAACTAGTAATACTATGTTTAAGTCTTTCTCTGTCTTTTTTAATTTATAACTAGTAATAAAAATCAAACAAAGTCTACTATATTATTTTAGATGTACATGTAAGTTTTTCTTTTCTGATATTTATAAAAGAACTATTACTTATAAGTTATTACAATAAATTAAATTTATAATTTTATATAAGAAAATATATAAATATTTATTTGCTTCATGAATACTGTATAAAATTTTTTATTGTGTAAATAAAAAACATTTAACAATAAATAAACTCCTAATTAAATGTATATTATAAAATCTTCTTTTTGAAATTTTATAGCAACACAATGAAATTTTTGTAAAAATTTTTGTAAAATTCTTTAATATTACAACAGAAAAATATTAAACGATACAATATTTATTTTGATAAATCATATATGTCATTTATTCTTCACATAATCAAATTATATAGATTCATTTAAACAATATAAGATATTATTATTTATTTATATTAACAGAAACTACTGTTAAGTTATAGCGTACAGAAATTAAATTTTTTTTCTATTAAATATTGTTATTCTGTAAGAAAATATAAATAAATAATATTAATTAATAATGGTTGAGATTCCATGATAAAGTAATTTCTTGTGGAATGTTAGAATATGAGTCAATTATCTATTTCACAAATTGTAATTATTTCTATTGACGATCTTCATATCTTGACAGATCAAACACATTATTTAATATATTAAATATAGCAAAAGAATTACTCAGTTTCATAAATAACATTTTAAATATAATAACTTTACTCTCATTGAAACCGTTTCCTTAATATTTATAAATACATTAGGAGAGTATGCGATACATGATCGAGGTAACAACTAGCAGTTAAAATTCCTCAAAGGTGAATCCTTATTAATTTGTATTATTATTGTGCTTAAATATAATATCTTAAATATTCGAGTTTTTCATTATTTTTTTCTCTACTCGTTAGGAATTAAACTGCTGACATGAGCATCAATTATGTTAGTTGACATACAAATTTAGAAAGATTTTATAATATTTAAATATCATTCATATATCCAAATTAGATTATGAGAAAAGAGAAATTAATTAAAAATAAATACACTATTGATATGACGAACATAAAAATATCTTTAATTTTATTTATTTATTTAAAACTTACATTAAATTTTCAATTGAAAAAGATAAAGTTTTTTTTAATTATAGTTAGCTCAATGTACTTGATGCATAACTTTGTTATAAAACTACAGTAGCATGCTTGGTTTGAAAATTTTTTTTTTTAAATGTAATTAATATAGATTAAATAAAACGTAAAAAGAAAAGTGATATCTATTAAATATTCATTTATAAAACTATGAAAGTAAGATCAAGGGAGAAATTAAAAATCGTTGAAACATCATTTCACCTTCACTTGGTTTTTTACCTTCTTTTATTTCATAGGGTCTTATGTAGCACTCTTTTACTAAATACTCATTATCCACGAATCTTTCATATTATTGAAAAAAAACTCACGTAAATAAAAGAATGAAATTAATCCGTAACATTTATCTTATAAACAAAAATTTCATTAGAATTTCATTAGAAAATATGAATGACGAATCAACGTTGATCATGAACTAATGGTATTTATTGCTTAATTGTTTTATGTTATGTTACACCTATCGCGTATCGTATTATGAATATTATCATGCAAAAAACTTCAAATAATGTCTAAGGAATACAAAGTTCATTTTGTATTGATGAAATAATATAAGACTAAGAAATGTATGGAAAAACTTCCATATCAAAATCTTTTTGTAATACTTTTTCCAAATTTCTTTATTGTAAAAATTTTAAGTTTTTAAACATTTATATTTTTTGTTAATTCTTTAAATATATTTAGTTATATATTAGTAAATTGGTATTATTATTTTAAATCAAATTTAAAATCATAAAAAAATTTTAAAAATTTTCAAATTTTATAATGAAAATGAATGACATAAATAATAAGAACTTAAAAAGGATAAATATTTGTATTATAATGTATTTTTAAATTTTATATAGATTTCTTGAAAATAAATAAGTACAAAATTAAAAAATTATAAAAAAAAATAAAATAAATTTAAATTGTATTGGTGATTGATAATAAGATTGATACATACATATATATAGAGATATATATATATAATATATTACTATTGAAATTATATAATAATTTTATATATTACTATATATATTACTTATTACATATAAAAATTATATATTACTATTAAAAAGGGTTATTTTTTAATATAGATATATAGTATTTTAACACTTATATAACACTAGAAAAAGTTTAAATTTAAAAACTTAAATATTCTTCATAATTATAATATTAATTATATTTATACAGTATGTGTACTGCGACTGTGTTTATAAGTGTACATGTGTTTGAGGATATGTGTTCATTGGAAAGAAGTTCTTTGTATATAATAAAGCCTATTCATTAAAAATATACATAGAAACATTATATAATATTATTTAAATATAAAATATTGTATTGTTTAGCATAATAAAACTAAAAAATTTGTATTTTAACGCGTAAAAAATGATAAAACATATTTGGTAACTCAAAATATTTTATGATGTATTGATTGTAATATAATGAATTTTTTTGTTTTACCACATAACTAAATCTAAATAAGATTTTCAAAATTTAAAAAAGATAATTTACAATATATTAATACCGTAGATAAAAAATTTTAATTTACGGGACTAACAAATAATTTGATTAAATTTTCATTTAAAATAAGTGATTGAGAATGGTAAATTATAAGAAAATTTTGTTGATTAATGATATATTAAAAAGTTTATCTATTTAATTATGACATCATTGTACTATGCTCACTTTCATATTTTTTATTATTCGTATAATAAATTGATGCTAAATAAAATAGAACCAAAATTACAACTTGTATAATACTACAAGTATACTCACCAATATATTTTTTAAACACTTAAATGTATTGTGAAACAATTTATATGAAATAAAATGTGCATTTCATTAAAGTATGTATTTATAAATGAATTTAAAGCGTGTTGTCTTGCAGATATAAGTGAACGATTGAAACATTGGACAGTAGGGTACATAATTTTAAATTGTAGTACTATAAATAAATAAATATATATACATATATAAAATTATAATAATTTATATATAAATAAAATTTAGAATCTTACATTTCTAACGAGTTCAAATAAGAAATATGCAAACTTCTACAATGTCACTCTTAAATGTGTATTTCCTCATTATCCGTCAATTACAAATATGATCAAATAAAAAAGGAAAAAACGAACTTAGTCAGCTCGATTCATAAATTCAATCTTAATATGTTATGCATGTTATATTTCTAAGATCACCAAGACACAGTTTGCGTTCAAGAGTCATTTAACTTTTCTTCTTTTACTCTTTGACCGCATATGTACCTGGATCACATTTCGCACATTATTTCTAATATTTGATGATTATTTTGCATTAAATTGATATTTATTATCGCTTTCGTGTTCTTCGTTTCATATGTTTGTTGTTGGTGTTTTCAAACATAAATTTCAAAAACGTTTTACTTCATATTTTGACTTCATAGGGAGTGAGAGTTATCAAACTATATTAGATTTTTTTAATTCTTTTATTTAATCAGATTTTATATTGTAGATACTTTATTAAACTATCTATTCACTTTTACTTCACGTTATTTAAACATGTATTTTAAAGATTAAATGAATAAAAATAAAATTTATAACTGGAGTTTTAGATGATTTTACATAATTAATTGTAACATTAAATGAAATATAATTTCAACAAATAAACGACATTTATAGTTTTAACAGCTAATTTTACTATAATAAAATAGTAAATCTTAAATAAGAAAAAATTTTTCTTTAGTTTCATTATTTTAAATATTTAAAGATTTGTATATTATAATAATTATATATATAATAACGTGTGTGAAAATTAATATCTGGACAATCGATAATTATTTATACGCTTAAAGGATATACTATAGGTTAAAATCTATTTACAATAAAAGTAATTATTTAATTTAAATCAATAAAATAATTAAAAATTAAATAATAACAAGTAATAATTACAAAAAATTATAAATAGAAAGATTTTAAAACGAATTAAGTGTTCTTACTTATACATATTAAAACAATTATAAAAATATTTCAAAATTATTTAAACTATTTGTAAAATAATTTGTCAAAAACAAAAATTATGATAACTTTTATTTGAAGTTCATCTCATTTATATTAAGTCGTCAATGGAATTTATTGTGTAATAGATATAGGTGCATATAAGATTTGAAACATTAATTATTGATAAAACTTTCTTTTTAATATAGTAAAGAAACTTGCTGAGTTATTAAGAGAAAAAACAAAATAATAGGGAAAAAACTTTTAAAAAGAAACCATAGTCAAATTAAACTATTCGAATGAAATGAAATTAATCAAAAAGAAAAAAGAAAGGAAGATAGGCAAATAAGAAAGAATGTTAGTGAATAAAAAAATAAGAAAAAATGAAAAACATACAATAAAAAAGGTGGAAACAGAGAAAGAAGAAAGATAGATAACGTAAATGAAAATAAAACAAAAATAAAAGGAATCTCACAAAACGATAGCTTGAGAAACAAACATACACTCGTGAATATACACACACAAGTGAGCATATCAAAAGACAAGAAACGAAAGAGTCCACTAATGAGCCGCGGGTGAAAAGCCGCTTAAGTGGTCGACTATTTTTGCAGCATTGGCGAGGGATTTCTTTTTATTTGCTTTTCCTCGGAGAGGCTCTCCACTTCCTGCGAACAACTGGTCCCAATGCGTAACGGCTCTCTTTGCTTCACGTCTGTGTATCTACATAGAGCGCACATATAATGCCATTCAGGCAAATTTTACGTATAATTCATTCGTTTATAATTACATGTATCCAATGTGCTATAATGTTATACAGGTATATTGTATGCGTGGACTAGGAAAAATCATATTGGTACTTTAGCGCGCAAATGCAGTAATAATACAAGCACGAAAAAGATGTAAAATTTTATGACACTTTCGACTACGAAAGATTTTTAGTTTTATATCTGTTTCATCGCTTTCATGCATGTCTTCAACTTTATTACAAAAATATGTAATATAATTTTTAATAAAAATAAATATTTAATATAAGTGTACTAAGAATTCATTACTTTCACATATACTTATATGAAATAATTTTAAGTATATTAAAAATTAACTTATGATAAGTAGCTCATACTATCAGAATTTAATTTAGAACTACCAAGTTGAATTATTTGTCAATTCAACTGATTTTGTCATTGCTGTGTCTGTCATTGCAACTGTTTTTTTTTATAGATTTCGTAGAAGTATGATAAAAATATATATAAATAATATTTTTATATGGAAGAATGATATATTTAATTTAATTTTGGTTAGTGACAAATATTAGTATATAAAATGTAAGTTTAAATATATAATGTTCAAGTAATGTTTTAATTAAACAAGAAAATTATTTATTAGATTTAAAAAAATATTTTGTATATTATTTGTGATGTGTTCATTTAAAAAGCTATATTTATATTAATATTATTTCGTACGTTATTTTAAAACTTTTAATTTGATATATAATTAAATATTATGTAATTTATATTACGTATATAAATAACATGTTTTACAATCATTTACATTTACAATAATAATTTATCGATAATTTCAATAGGTGTATAACACTTACAATCATTTCAGTGAAATATATATATTCTAAAATTTTTAATGACATATTATAAATAAAAAATATAAGAAATTTATTTCTTTAATTAATTGTTTTAACTATGAAAAACATATTTATCTAGGAACTATACTTATCAGTTTATTTTCTAAAATTTTCAAAATTATTTGCTAATAAACTATCTCTTTATTTAATCAGTTCGTTTACTTATACTCACTTTATTATTTTTCTTATTTTTACTTGTAAATTTTAATTTTTTTAAGGTTAAGGTATTATATATTTATTAAATATTTTATTATCATAGAAAATTTTTTACAAGATATCACACAAATTCCGAACGTTATACAGTAGTGAATTTTATAATAGTAATTCAATAGTAGTACTACAGTAATTACAATAGTAGATGAATTTTTATATTATTTTAAAGCTTTTATTTTGCAAACGCGTGTAGCTGCCATTACTGTAACTTATGTAAATTATCCAGCAACTTACAAGCCTTTAACATAAACTTGCTAAGTGTATGACTTTTTAACAACTTATGTTTTAAAATTTAAGTCATACAATTTTCAGTTCAAATAAATCACATTTCTCATTAAATATGATTTTACATTCTATCCTTAAGAAAAAAAATTATTTTTCATTATTTTTCAAAATCAAATTTTTTTACTTTTTCTTAATTATTATGTGTATTTTATTACACATTAATGATAAAATTTGTTATAATACCAAAATAACAAATTTTTTTTCCTATTATATTAAAATACATATTAATACGAACAAAAATTAATATTTATTTAAAAAACGTTTAACAACGATACCTTCAACAAAGAAATGAAAGATTATTAAAGTTCTTTTTAAAATTCTTAAAATTAAAATATATTGTTTACTAAAAATTTATTAAATCTATATATGAAAATGGGAATAATATCTGAAATTTAAAAATAATTAGTCTATCATTTGTAAAAATCTTGATAAATCTTTGACAAATTTCCGCTCTTTTAAATATAAAGTTGAAATGATTTTTTATATTAATTAATGAAACATATAATATACCTTCATGCTATTAATGCATTATTTAACTAAAACCAATTTTGACTTAAAAAATTGTAGAAGCTTGTAAAACTTAAACATTCTTTACTCGTACAAATTCGCATAGAAAGTGGAAATGGCTCATAGGAAGGTAAATAATCGAGAAGGCGAAAAAAGCAACATGAAAAGAATCTTGGTGGTTTCCTCTAACGATAAAAGTGTACGAGCACTAATAAGTGTGCAAGGAGCGACATCAAGGAGTGAATGCAGTATAAAATTGCAAAAGTGGATACGAACCAGTGCAGGTGTAATTGGCGAGAAGGAAAAAACTGGTGGAACTCCTTCGACCAAATTCAGTGTCTCCATCTAACTTTATTTCTTGGATTTTCACTGTTTCAATATACGACTATTTTTCTCTAATTCGATTATACTTAAACACACATAAATTTCTAAAACATACGAATTATAACGATAAAAATATATTCATTTTTTTTTAAAGAGTTTTTATTCAACAACATTAAAAATTTAACAAACACTTATACTAATTTAAAAAACATTACGTTTGTATTTTCGATAAATCGATCAAAAGAATTGCTAACTTTTTAAATTCGCATATTTTATTTATTGTGATATTTAGCGTAAATTGTTATATAATTTATAGATTCAATATTATTATTGTTGTTGTTATCGAGAATAAAAATCTAAAATATAATTTAAAGTTCTTACATTATTATCATAGTATACATCGTATATTATTATTGGGTTGTTGGGAACAAATTATCAATTTTGAAAATATTTATATATTATTTCCATGGTTTAAAATTGAAAAATGATTATATAATTTTCTCGTTTGTATTAAATTGTGGTGTAATGAATAATAGATAATTAGGTGAAAAATGCAAATAATTTTTACTAATTAATATTAAGTAATGTAAATAAATCTATGAAATATTTATATTTATAAACAAAAATAACCTAAAATTTTTTTTTATATATTTGACTTTAAAGAAAATACATTTTTCTTTAAGAATGCATGTTCATTTTTATAGACATAAGCGTTGATGAGTCCTAAAGTGGCATTCATTACACTAAGCGAGTTTTCGATCTCACATTCATGAAGTATTAAACGATCGATAATGGCTCTTGGATTGGGAAAGTTTTTCCATAATGGGCTCCACTTTAAGCGATTAACCGGACTATATAATCTATCAGATTTTTCAAAAAATTTTTTTTAATCAAAAATAGTTGGATAAAGTATTTTTTTTAAGATATTAGTTTTTTCTTCTCAATTTTTACAGATTTTGAATTAGAAAATATTGAAAATTATATAACAATTCAAATAAATTAACAAAATTTTATATGATTATAATATATCAAAGTGATAAAATTAAAAAGAAAATTATTATAAATTTTATAAAAGCTGAATATTTATTTTATTACAAAATTATGTGAATGTTATTAAAAAAGAACAGTATTTATGATATTATAAAATAATTCTTTTAAAAGAAAAAATAACTAATAATTGGAAATTCTATTAATAAAAATACTAATAATCATTAGTAGGTAATAATATATGAAATTTATTTAATATAATAATAGTAATTGAATATTATACTAATATATACTGTTTTACGAATGTACGGATTAAGAAGTATCACACTATTATAACATATTAATTATTAATCATTACGTATATCTACATTTACAGTCATTTTTACAATAATATACGCTTTTTTTATTTAAAGATTTTAATAGGCTCAATTATATAAATGTGAATAGGTTGTATCGTTTCATTTTTCTTTGCTTTCAAATTGATTTTATATAATAGTACATTATTTTTCATAAATTTTGTTTTTCAATTTTTGTTTAATTTATAATTATCGTTAAATTATAATAAAGTGAAATTGAAGCATTATCATTGCTTGATGTGAAATACTGAAATTAAAGTTGACTAGAACGGTGCCAAAGTGCTAAAGATAAACTGTTTACGTTAAATAATGTCTCGTCGCCATAGAAGACCTAATTACAATGCTGTGAATATACTAAGAAATTTATGAAAATTAATAGATTTCTTACTAAAATTTCAAAATTTCGAATTTTATTTTGAAAATACTAAAATTAACTTATATTACATCATTAAAATTTATAAATTATATTAGATTTAAAAAATACTTTTTAGTGTATCTGTACTTATTTAGTATAAGAAAAATTTAAATAGTAATTTAAATAGTAATTAAGTAAAGATTTTCAATCGTAATCAAATTATTTAACACAAAATTTATGAGTTAAATTATTTAATTTTATACATGTTAAATATGTATACACAATGTTTTAATATTTTTTTTATGTTATTATTTAAATAAAGTGATTAAAAATACTTAAAAAATAAAATTGACATTATATTTTGAAATTATTAGTGATAATTTTCATACAACGAAATTGTAATAAAGATTATTTTTGTTTTCTAATTCAAACCTGAGTATTTATTATTATGCATGTACATAATTATATCCATAAAAAGTATCAGATAATTGTCTGAAATGATATTAAAATGATACTTTTTTATATTATTACAATAGAAATTTTTATTTTTTAATAATTTATTATTTTTATTTAATTAATTTTTATAATTAAAAACGATTAATTAGATTAATACGTACAATTTTAATAGAATAAAATGTTTTATAATGTAATGAAATGATTTTTATTTATGAAATGATCATTATTCCTCGTGATTTTTTAAAATATATGATTTTTTTTTATTATTAATTTAAAATTCTGAATACAATTCAAAATTCAAAATAATAGTATAAATGATTTAGAATAGTTGAAATAATTTCATGAATGTTAATTACAAAGGACATACATCTGCGATAATATTCTGTATAAGTATGCTATCATAGATTCTGCTAGCGCACACTACGTCATATGGCGTACATTTAGGTTTTATTTGAAAACATGTACATCTATCACCATATGCTAATTGACAAAAGATACATAACTTCTAACCGGTCGATGTGTCTAATTTTTCATGCATAGAAATCGTTTCTTTCTTTCTCAATTCTTATTATTTATTTCTCTTTTTTATTCTCACTACGAATATTTTTAGGTATTCAAAAATTATTGTTATTACATTATTTCATTTTACATATCCATTACGTTTTATATTTTGTCGTAAATCTTAATTTATGTTTTTGGATTTACGGTGCATTATGCATTAAAAATATGTAACATTAATTTTAAATTGTTTAACTATTTAATTTTTTTTTAATTTTTATTGATATTTCTTAACTATAATAACTCAAGAAGTAATAATATAATAGTAAGATAGAATATAATATAATAATAGAAAATAGTAAAATATATCAAATATTACGTTAAATATATATCTAATTATAATTTTATTTTGAATTACAAGTGACTTACATACGTTATCGTCGTACTAATTTTTTTTTAGTTTTGTGCATAATTTTCCTTTGATTAAATTATATTTTACTTTAAATCAATAATGTACCGAAACAAGAACTAAGATATAAAATGTGCATGAGTCTAATAATTTATTTCAATTGATGCGATTCTTTTCATGTATCTTTGATGTGCAATACGAATAAGTAGAATCGAGTACGTTAAGGCGCTGAAAGCGGAAGTCTTCCGGTTTCTTCTAAGTAATCGATTAAATTTCAACGACCGAGAGTCAAACGCAAAGACAAATTAGTCACAGGTGCAAGAATCCTTTGTATCCCCTTCTATTCTTTTCATCACTTATTTTGTTTATTTATTTTTGTTTTTAATTAGTTCAAGAGTGTACCAAATTTATGCGAAAATTAATAGCCACGTGTACCGTGTTCTGCAGCTGTATACTAGAAGGCTCCGTGCTTTAAAAAGTGTTTGACATCATGCTGTAAATATTTAAAAATTGATCATCAATGAGAAGATGCCAGCCGACGCTATTTTGCATTTATTGATTGCAAACTATAGTTAATATCTGGGATACTAATGTACATCATTAGGTCAAGACTCAATATATTAAGTATTTATATAATGAAATTGTATTGATCTATTTATTGTGTATGAAATCACTAACAAGAAGAGAAAGAAAAGAACACAATATTTTTATCATAATATTGCGTTCAAATACTTTTTTATTATTCAATTAATTTTATTTTAAAAATCTGTTTATTTAAATATATTATATTATATTATGTTATATTTATATTTATAAAAATTGAAAATATAGTTTGATGAGTGATTATGTCTAATATATAAAATAAGTTATAAAAATATGGAATAAAACTTCAAATAAGTATAAATATTAAGTAGTTATTTTTTTTAAAATGTTAATCAATTTAATAATTTATCTTTAAAAGAAATTGACTGCAATAAATTTACGAATTTCGTGCGAGATCTGCTAAATGGGCTCGCGAGGCACGCGTGGCTTGGGCAGTCAATGAAGGAAAAATTTTAAATAATCAAAAGTAGATAAAAGTGCTAATTAATCGGTAGAATGAAAGCAAATAAAAATGAATTGTTGTAAATGTGAATACAATGTAAATAGTAGAAGCCATAAAACTATGGTTATTTAGCCACGTGGCAAAAAAATAGAGAAAAAAGTTCTACGTAAGCGCGTAATAAAACAGTTTAAAAAACATACGATAAAATACATTAAAAAGCAAAACGAGTTAAAGCACGAGAAAAGTAAAAAACTACTTACAGTTTACACACCCAATTGCACAACAGAACAGTGAATTAAAAAACATGTCCGAAAGATAGACAAAGAGAAAACAGTTTAAGAGATATACGAAGCGTTTATACCATTGATGATATTAGGAAATAAGAATACCAAGAATTAACAAAGATATCTGCCTATATCATGAGTCTTGAGTGAGCATACTAGCAGACTCACACCGAGGAAAATAGAAAGTAATAGTGGAAAAAACGAATGATGGGGAATACTTATACGAGAAAAAAGATGGAGAAAAAAGAAAACAGGGAATGAATAAACATACATTGGATATATGAGAAAATGAGAACAATTAGAAACATAATGGAGAAATGCTGAGAATTTGAAATTAAATATATATGATTGATAAAATATTATGAAAGAGTACAGAAAAGATATGTCTTCTATAAAAAACGCACCGAAAGAGAGAGAAAGAGTAAGAAGAAAATAGTTGATTAAAATAAGAAAAAAGTACAAGCCTAATTTATAAGAACAATAAGTTTTTTAAGAAAGAATTAGAGGACAAGTTGCAGCAAGTAAAGATGAAGTTGAGTAGCATTGGGAGAAAATCTATATTTAATGATTAAGATAATTTCCAAATGATAAAAATAAGTAAAAAGTGATAATGTATAAGTGAAAGAGTACATGAACTATTCATACGTAGTTTTTAAGATGAGTTTAAATATGTTAAAACTAATATGTTGATAAAATGTATGAATACAAAAATGAATCAGAGAATATTGTAATGTATTATAACAATTATATTGTTCAATAAAAAACTATTTATTAATTATAAATAAAATTTTCATAAAATCTATACATTAACAAAAAATTATTAATATATTAAAAACTTTTAATTTATTTTGATTTAGCAAATGGATAAACTACATTTAAGACAATGTAAGTTCCATTAATATTACCTTCTTGTTAGGTAAAAATAAAGAAATATATTATAGAAGATAAAACTAATATTAGATTTTGTTCCGTAAAAGTTTTAAAATTCAACGCTTTTGAATGTTATAAATAGTGGATTATATTACTAAAATCTTATGTTCGTAAAATGCTACTCGTTATTATATAGATATAGTCATAATACTGTATTTTTATATTAAAAACTTGTATTAAAAAAAATTGATTAACACGTATAAAACATAGAAAATATAAATCATTAGTAATAACCATTTAAAAAATTAACTGTACCAAGGCAAATTAAAAGAAAAATTAAATTAAAAAAATGTATTAGTTCTGCTATAAATTAGATGAAAGTTTCATAAAAGTATCCATTTTTATGTTGTTTCCAAATTGAAAGTTCCTTCAATTATTTTTGAATTTAAAAGAAACTTTAAGAAATAGTTTGTGACGTTTATAGTTTATATTTTTCGACTCATAGTATAAAAAATGGGTATAATACTTATAACTTAATAAAATGGAAAATAAAAATTAAACAATATAAATTCCAAAATTTTATTTTTATTTTCCTTATTAGATTTTAAACGTGATTTAAAAGCGCTTGTACATTGTAGGACACCATGTACATTGTATTTTATGAAAAGTAAAAATACGAAAGGGACATTTCCATTTATTTACATGCATAGAAAAATAAATAAAGAGAGAGAGTGAGATAAGAGAACGATTAAAAAAGAATAAATAAAAAAGAGAGAGTTTGTGAAAATATAGGTAAAAGGACATTAAATAATAGAGAAGAGAGAGATGTTGATTAATGTGCTTATGAGTGACGATTAGCATTAACATAACACGATTCAACTAATTGGTGCTAGTCAGGGCCGCACGTTTTATTCCTTACAGCTATTTCACGGCGAAAAAATATAAATACGATGGAATATATATACTTTGTATTTTAAAATAAAGTTGGCCGTTTCAATCATTAAAGACCGTTTAAATTCTGTTGATCAAACTAGAATGAATATACATATGAAATGTCAATAATCCCTATTGGATTTTCTGTATATAAAATTATGCATATTAAATTATACACGTAAAAATCGTGTATAATTTATAAAGATTTCAATTAATCAAGAAAATCTATATTAATTTCAAGATAATCTAATAAAAACTAGTTCAAAAAGTACAGTTTTATGAAAAATACGTTTCAAATTTTCAAATAAATTTTATACTTTGGAAAATAAACAATTTTAATATTTTAATTTTGTTATAAACAATTTTCAATATAAGAACTATGTTAATTTCTTTCTGTAATAATTTATTTATATTCTTCAGATTATTATAATCTAAAGAACGAGCGCGATCTTGTATATTGAATTTAGTGCTTGGTCATTTTTATTTGAATGCATCGAATTATAACCAATAAATAAAATTGTACCATCCAATAGCAATTCCTAGTTATTTCTTTATTCTTAAAGTTCTAAAAAATCTATCACTGAAAAAATAAACCATAATATTAGTAGATTAGTAGTTTTTACTTTTACATAAAATCTATCATTATTATTTTGCACCTGTTCTATCAAACCATTGTTCCTCATTTGTTAAGTACTCATACATAAGTTTAAAAGCATTTTGATCATATGAATTTTTCAGAAACTGGAAGAATGAGAATAATCTTTAACCTGATTATGAGCTTTAGCTTTTAGTTACATCATGATTCAACGGTAGATAAAAATTTTTTTATATTACAGCTTTTTATTATTCAAATTTTGTAATATGACGTAATCTAAACATTATTTTATATTTTATTACCGGCTTGTGATTGTTTTTTTTATTACTGAAATAATAAATGATTTTTTTTCTTATAAATAAGTTTTAAAATTTTTGAATAAGTCATTAATTAATTTTTCTTATCAAATAAATTTATAATAATAAATATTCATGTTTGGCTTAAAGATTATGTTTTTTAATGAAAATAAGTATTATGGTTATCTGAAATATATTTAAAATATTTATTATTTAATAATAAATACTTATTATCTATTATACTAAAGTCATTTAAAAATAATATATATGAACGCAGTAATGAAATATACTCAATTCCATATTATACCGTTTACTTTTTGACCTATATAAAAAATATTTATGATACCAAGTGACATTTTCTATTTAAAATATTCAAAGATTTTATTACAAAAATTTATTTCTTAAAAATCTTAACTAATTTAAGATTCAAAGTTAAATGGTTTCAGTTTTTTAGTCTTTTTAAAATATTATTTTAAATAACATTAATCTATATAACGTTTTAATCCTGTTTTAATCATTCAAAAGTAATATAAATAAATAAAATCAAAACATTTAAATTATTTAATTTTTTTTTTTAATTTTATCGTCCCTGAAAAATTTTGATGATCTCCATAAATACTTTTATAATAAGCTAAAGATATTTTTCATAGATAACTTGTAATAATTGTACAATTTATGCAAATAGTTTTTAATTAAATGAATTTATGCAAATATTTATTCAACTGTAGAAAATAGGAAAGATAATTGATATTGCTGATGAAAAAGAAAATGTCATCTTCATCTATAAATAAAAATTAAATAGTATTGTATTGTGCAAAGATGCAAACAAAAATTGATTAAAATTTTGACCAAATATGGCAAAAAGATAAATTTTGAATGGTATATATATATAAACTTTTTAAATTATTGATTATAATGTAAAATCTTTATGTACCCGATTTGATTCCATGGATGAATATGTACAAAGTTTTATAGGTTAAAGTATAGGCTAAATACATAAAAAAAAACAAAAATAAATAATTAAAATAAAATAGATTAAATCATATGTATTTATATTCGTAAAAAATTATTAGTAAAGTTATAGATCAATAATTGTATAAAATATCGAAGACTCAACAATAATTTAAAAATAATAAAATAATTAGATTACTTTTTTTTTTTATTTTTTTTAAGTCTCAAGAATGATTTCATCTTTAAAAATTAATTATAAATAGCTGCATTAAGATATTCTGTAAAATATTTAAAATTTATTTTTTTTATAGAATTATTTATAATGTGAAACGTATATGTATATAATATATATAATAACTAATATATATATAATAAAATGTGAACTAATATTTTTTTGGGAAATTCTTTAATTTAAATCTTTAAAAGAAAAATGATATGACAAAAGAAAAGATTAGAAAATAGAAAATTTTTTCTTTGGACAGTCAATACAGAGAAAGAACATGCAAAAAATAAACTATTTCAAATGCAATGAAACCTAAATATACAAATTTTTCTTCTTAAAGCATTGTTCAAACAATGGATAGAAGTATTATTAATTTTGATTTTTTTCGAATTTGTAGAAAAAGATGCAATAAAAATAGCACGTGAGTCCTGCACAAAAAGATGTGTCGACTTATAATTCGCAATATCAATGATTTTGTCTCTGCGCGTGTTCCGTTACCTCAAACCCTTGCGGATCAAAATATAAATAAACTGATCACTGGCTTTTCTTTCTTCATTCTCTTAACTACTTTATGTCTTTACATTGCGAGACGAAATTATAAAAAATTTACTTGTATCGCATCTTTTTTGTTTTTTCTTCACCTGGCTACCATTCTCTCTCTTCGTTTTATGTTTCTTTTGAATCAGAGAAATCGCTAAATACGATATTACATTACTATTAATTTTAAGTACTTGTGAATATTAAGCTATAGAAGTAGGTTCTTTATATATTTTAAATGTTTGCGTGTATTTAGTAATAGATAAAATAAGAATAATATGTTTTAGTGAATAAAATTCTATAGTCTTAATGCAATATCGTATATTAATATTTGAATGCTAAAATATACATAATATTTACGTATATTTATTTTAAATATCGTTTTTTATTTATTGGTTGAATATTAAAATTTTTTTTAATTATTTATACATAAATATACCTTATTCTTATTCAAGATAAATGACTTAATACTGTTATTATGATTGAATCGTACATTTCTAGTATTTATACAATGATCTATTCTTTTTTTACAGAATTTTCCACTAAAAAATATATATATGCCATGAAATTAATAGTAATTTAACTTTATAATAATTTTATATATCACTCGTTAAAAATAAAAACCGAAATTATATAAAAGTTTAAATTCATACGTTTCACATATTTAAACTTGTTCGTTCATGGAGTTAAATTTTACCTATCATTCTCTCTTCTATCTTAGAAACAAACTGAAAAAATTCAAATAAAGCGTGTACTTAGTTTATGGTGACGATGCAATATACATAAGTTTTTAGTGTCTCATAGAAACACAGATTATGTGTATCACCTTTTCTTCAACATCCTTAGAAGGTTAAAAAAACTACTAAATTTAAAGAAAATTCTAACATTCATATTTTTTGTCTATGTTTAATATTTTTATTTATTTATTTTTTTTTAAAGAATGGCTATTTTTTTTTCTTTAAGGAATCAAAGCACGCTTTGTGTACAATGTATGTAGGTACTTATGTACACGAAGTATATACAGAGATATTTCAAATTAGTACAATCGCCTTTTGAAAGACAGAATGAAAAAGACCGCCAAATGAAATAATTACTTTGATCAAATAAAAAATATAATATAATAAATTAACATAAATTTTTTAAGAAGAAAAATAAATTAGAAAAAAAATAGTTCCATATTTGAATTTGGTGAGACTAATTATATAAGTATTTTTTTAATTTTTGTATCGATAAAACTACGTATTTTAAATTTATTTTTTATAATGCGAATGAATTTAGTAAGATTTCATGATAATAATTGTTAATTATAAATTTATGGAGCAATAAAACATTAATTACAATTATATTATTAATATTGGTAATAAAATCTAAAATTTGAAATTACATAGAAATTTATCAAAAAATTTTTTTAAAAAATACAATCATTATTTTTTAATAGTTCTATTTAAATAATATATTGTTTATAACGGATGTTTTTTATGATTCTACAATTGGTTGTTTTTATATATCTTAACTCAAAAATTTTGAATTCAGTCAAAACTTTCATTATATAATTATATAATTAATAAACTATTTTTATTGTAATGTTATTAATCGAAATATAATTGTAGTATAATAACATTATTTTAATGTATTTTCATTAATTTAAGTTATCAAAATATGAAAAACATTTGACAAATTATTTTATTGTATAATTTTTATAATCTTTAAATTTATCTAAAACACCAAAAATCTATAAATAAAAAAAAGAAAACAAAAATAATACTATAATTAGTAAAAAATTTTTACTTCAGTTGCCTTAATGAATTAATTTTTGTGTATCAATATAGATTCATAGCTTTAATAGAAGTTTTTGAATTAAAAGGAGCTGATGAATGAAAATAATCAAAAACGTAATTATTATCTACGATTATTAAAAATCTTTAACAAACAGACGCGACAATACCAAGGAAACAATAGTATCCAAGTTGTATAGTAGGAGGTGATGGTTTCAACAAAATGAATTGTAACTGTGTCGCATCCATGTGTATATACCAAAACATTCAGATACACATGTGCACATAATCGCGCTTAAATATTTTTATATACATTTTTATAAATATACATACCAAGGCAAGATAAGGGCTTCAAGTATACGCTGGTTACCGTTGGGTGGCGGTGGACTTGGGCCGTCTGGAATGCTGTTTAGCGGCTTCCCTCTCCTGCCTGAGAAGAGAGAAGGGAATCTCTGGTCGTCTCTGTTACGCACCTTTCATTCGCGTATACACTTATATACGTAGCCAGATCTTCTTTTCCTTCAAGACTTTCTCTATTTCTTCTTTCCTTTATGTAGACCTTGTCGTTACTTTTAATCTATATCATTGTATTCGCAACTCCTCTTTCTTACGCATTTGTGCTATTTTTCCATGACTACTTCCAATTGTTATCATAACTATTTCTTTATTTTTATTGTTGAAATTCCTATATTGATTTGAAACTATTATTAGTTTATATACATTGTTAATCAAACAATCATATTGTTATTATTATAAGAACGAGCTTCAAAAATCAATTATGTTTATTATTTGCTATAAAAATCTTGCAAATAAAGTTATTAACTACGTTAATAAATATATATTTTACTTAATAATAAATTATATTTTGTAATTATATATTAACAATATTAAAAAATGTTATTATAAGATCGTTTTGTAAAAGTTATTATAATTTTTTTTTTAAATCCTTAAAATTATTATGTATCATTAAAAGTTAAACAATATAATTTAATTTATTTGTAGTTAATTTATTTCTATTCACTTGCTAGATTAATAATTAAATAAATGACAACTACTTAACAACTACAAAATTTACAATTTAAAATTACTGTTTTAAGATTAAAATACATCAATAAAGAGTATTTCAAAATTAATATGATTTTTAAAAAAACAAATCTTTTTTGATAATCATTCGTTTATACTTTTTCTTATTACTTTGAAAGTTATTGTGTCTTTTACGGTGCTAGACAGATTGTTTTATATAATTTTATAAGTATATAGAATAATAAAAATAAATTAAATAACGCGATTATCATTTACGGTTTTGTAATGGTGAAAAAAATACAATATATGTATATATATAAAATATTTATTGACGTATACATTTTTTTTTATTGTAATTATCGAAAATAATGTATGATATAATATGTACATGGTATTTTTTACTTCAAAATATGTAGTATAAGGTTTTTTCAATAATGTTTGAAATATCTAAGTAAATAGTATATAAATTGAGATTTTTTGATAAACTGTAGCTCAATAATGAATGATAACGTAAGCTTAAACTTTTTTAGTAGACCGACATTGTTTAATTACTAATTTTATTTAAATAATTAAATATAAAAATTACACAAAAAATTGAAACAATTTTTTGCTGTTAATGTAACTATTACATTAATATAATATTATAGTTCAAATGCTTCAATTTTTTTTATCATTTTCGACCATTTGAAATAACAACTTCTAAAAAATCATTTAAATGTTCTTAATACTATTCATAAAGAATATCCTATATTTTTAAATGAAAAAATTAATTAATTACTTTTTTAATTATCCTTACATAAAATAATACTTTTTACAAACAATTATAAAATATAAAAAATTCAGACTAATTTCTTGTATAATTTCTTATTATATTCTTATTATTCTTATTATATTATTATAGCAATATAAAGAATTAGGCACTGAAAAACTTTGTATTATTTAAAAAATATTATAAATTTTAATCAATACTTTTTTTTATTCAATTACAAATATTTTATTAAATTTTTAGTAATTTCATAATAATATGAAACATTTAAACCTTAAAAAAAATTTTTTCTTATGACGGATGAACCATAATGAATCATTTTCTAAAATATTTAATTAAATTAAGTAAATCGAAAGAGAATTTAAGATTATTGTAATTAAAATGCTAGTTTTTCAAAATATAAATTAAAAAAATTAAAATATTACTAATAATAAAATTTTTATGTACCTAACAACTTACGGCTTCTGTAATTTTTTGCTTCTGTTATAAAAATAAAATAAAAAATATTTTTAACTTTTTTTTGCTAAATGTGTATTATAATAAATATTTTATAAATTAAATACTTAATTGACCAATTAATGTTAACACTTAACTTTAAAACTATAATTGCTCTAAGTTTATAGTTACAACAGCGACACTAGATATGATTTTAAAAAACAAACACAATAAACTTAGACACAAAATATCTTAATAATCTGATGTATAATTAGCACATTTTCAATTTTGATAATTTTGAGATAGATAATTTAATATTGGCTTCGTTCAAAATAATCTATATCAAAATTATTTATAGAAACTTTTAAAAAAATGAAAAAACAGACTTTAGACTACTTTTTTCTTTATAGCATAATTTTATTTGAAAAAATCTTAACCGCTATAAACATGCAAAGGAAATGTTTCTTTTATTAGTAAAATAAACTTCCATAGTCAAATAAATAATATTTAAAAAATGAGTTGAGAATAATTAGTAATTCTGTTCTAAATTATAGTGGGTAACTCGATGAAACTTGTTATGTTACGTATGCCCTTATATTATAGACTCTACATAGATTTCTTTTCGATTCATAGCTGGTCGTTAGAGTAAGAGGTGCATGACATAAATGTGATATTAAAGAGTCGCTGAGTTAGTACAGAAAGTGTGTTTATCCGATTCGGAAGAGACGCAATGCATTATCGATCGGCCGGAGGGTGCGCGCATGTATCATGCCGATTCTTTAGATAACTGCTTTAGAGATACACTTAACATGTATACATCGTGCAAAGCAAATTTATGTAGTCTTTTAAACCTGTACTTGGGTAACATACATTTTTTAATTTTTAGTTCAACACTTTCTAAGTGAAAGGATTGCTTAAAAATATTTGCATATTAGTGAATTTTGAAAATTTTATACTTTTACTGTTAATTAATGATCAATGTCACAACCAAATATGATTTATCTACAAAAACATATATTATTGTTAAGTTATTATAACATATATATTTTAATTTTATTTATTTATTTTATATTATTATTATAATATCGGTAATTTAAAAAAATCTTTATTACTGTCTCTTTTCTTACAAAGAATATATGTAAAGGTATACAGGATAATAAAATCCGCACACAAAGTATAATTATTAAATCGTACATATTTAAAGTTTTAAAAAAATTGTTTTATTCTAGCTTAAATTAGAAAATTTTTAAATTCTAATAAATAAATAACATTAGAAAAAAAGTCAAAGATTAAGTGCCAATATTAAATACAAATTTTTAACCAATTTCATGGACTTAATAGTCTGATAAATTATTTCATTTTGAAAAATTAAGGCTAAAAACTGTTTAAATAAATTATCAAAGAGGAAATTAAAAATTAAAAAAAATTTTAATAATTATAGGAGATTTTAATCTGACGATAAATTTAGAAACTATATCTAGACCTAATAAAAATAATAAAAATCAATAAATATTATAATTAAATTATAGAAAAGGTATTAATATATATATATATATATATATATATATATATATATATAAATACATATTTGAATTTTAAAAATTATGAAGGAAAAATTTCGATTTACAAAATAGTAATAATAAACAATTACAATAAAATAGTATTCTTAAATAAAATAAATTAAACTTGATTACAAATTAGAATCTTAAGGGCTTGTTTGCATCTTAGCTGAAAAAAATAATTTAATAATGTTTATAAATTTTACCAACAAATATAAATTATATCATATTAAACTATTAAATATTGAACAACAAATTAAAAAAGATTATGCTACATTAGATCATTCCGAGCGCTATAAAAAAATACATAATTCGGATCAAATAATTTTTTCTATTAATAAATTAAAAATAAGATGTTTTAGTAAAAAAATAAAAAAATATTTATAAATAAAATAAATATTATTAAAAAAATAAAAATTTCTTCAATTACAAATATACTACATTTTATTATAGATAAATATAATGCGTAATAAAGGTATTATTTACTGAAAAGCATATAGTGTTAATTTCTTATTGAATAAAAATTTTACAATATTAGTTTGGAAACATTAAGAAGAAACTATTAAATGATATGAAATTATTATTCAAACTAGTTTTACGATTGTAAAATTATTTTATATTCCAGGTAAAATTAAAATATACAAAATTATTAAAACTTATTTTGAATTTAAATTTGAACGTTACTTTTAACAAATATAATTTCATAAATTATTTTATTCTTTAATTTAAAAAAAAAAAATTCCTAAAAAATATTATAAGATTCTGTTTTATATTAAATGCGTTAAAAGTTCAATTGTTTAAAATTGAAAAAATATATCCAAAGAAAATGGCATAATTTAAATAACAGAGTGTGTAAAAACTATTTCCAAAACGTGTGGTTTTTATATAGACGTTTGTTCAGAGTATCTATAGTCTTGTTCTTGTACCAGGTTTCGAATTGCTGGCAGTGCGGTTTTGTACGACTAATATACCACATAATTGTCTCTAGTCAGCCCCTTCCCTTCAGTCAGATTCATGCACGTCTCGGTGCGGCAGCGGGGCGTCTCCTTCGTCGGCAGGCGTCGCCAAGGTGGGGAAGGATGTGGCGTACACGCTAGAAAGAGTGCACAAACGCAAGCACGTGTCAGTCGTGATGCCGTAGAATATGGCGCTCGCAAACTTCCGAATTATCATCAAATGTAATGACAAATTTTTCAACGAGGAATTATCTCAGGTTCATCGCTTCATGACACTCGAAATTTATTGCATTACTATTATAAACTTTGAGGTCAAAATAAGCCAGTATAAATGCATGTCTTGGTTCAGTAAAAAAACCTTTATTAAAAGTCTTTTCAATTCTATGACTTTCTTTTCCCGTGAAGACGTATGTATTTGCTTATTTAAAAATTTAGCTAATAATATCAATTTGATATTTATTAGAGGTGGAAATATGAAAATTTGCATAGTAAATAATATTAAAATGTTGGAATTATATGTAGGATAATAAACGCTTTTTAATTTATTTATTCAAGTACATCTAAATATAAATATTATATCGTTGTACATAAAAGTACTTTTTAGTATCGAGTAGTTACTATTCAAATATTTTACACCAAATATAAATAAATTTTATTTATTATATGTATAAAAAATATACTTTAATATTATGTAAAGTATATATTTATATGAAATGTATTATTGCATATGCAAAGAAAATATATTTTACAATATTAAAAGATTTCAAAGAAAAGTTCCTTATATTATTTACTTTTTTATATTTTTTAGAAATTAAGTTTTACATTTACGTTTTTTACACGCTTATTTAATTTAATATAGTAAATTTTTATATCTAAACTATTCGATTAATTTAGATTAATTGAATCTTAAAAATTATATGAATTGATGCTTCTAAAAACAAATTTAAAGAAGAGAAAATTACGAACGTACTGGTACAAATTTTTGAATATTGAAATACTAGTCAGAAATAAAATATTCAATAATATTAATTTTAGAAATCTTTTAAATTAATGTTTTTAAATACATTATTTATACATATATTTACAAATTTCATTAATTTGATGATATTAAAATATATTGTAATCTGAAGCTTCGGATATAATGATAATATTATGTTGAAAGATGATAATAAATTTTATTTTAATATTATTAATTAATAAATAATGATAAAAAAATTATACTTAAAAATAATATTAAATATTCTAATGTATAATTTTGCTATCTAATTTTGTCAGACATTATAATTCAAAAGTATTTTTTAATTTTTTATAACTTTAAATAATATTCTAATAAATGATAATAAGAATAAAAATTCAAATAAGACTTTCATATTATAGACTTCATATTAGCTTATTTTCTTTTTTTTATTATAACTCATCAATTTAATAAATATTTTTTTTTATTCATTTATATGAATTTACACTGAATTTATCATGAATAATAAATTTTTTTTACAAAGTCCTATCATATTTTATGAAAAATTATATTATTAAAAGTTTATCTTAGATATATAAAAATATTAATGTAATATAATGCTAATATTATACTAAATGATATTGCATTCCGAATAGTAAGAAGAAAATTTTGAAAAAATAATAAGCCCTAAAACTTAAACATAATAATGTATAAGAAAAATATCAAATTGATGTATTTTTCTTTAAAGTTATTTTTAAAATTATTGTTAACATTTTTTATTACAAGCATCATTATAAAGTATAAATGTGACGAAAAAACAAAACAATCTTTTGCTATGAAATGCCGTTTTAATGCTCACAAAAAGATGTACAATTCGCTTGCAACTAATATAATGCTCAGTATATTCCATTCGCCTTAACGGCTGTTGAAACTCGGTAGAGTTATTTCGTCCTGTGCGTGAAAAACTAAACTTTCAAGTATAGTGCGATAATTCAATTCCACTGTTACCAGTGTATAAGTTTTCGAGCATTCACTCCCGTCATCACATTAATTAAGACCTCATCTCCACGAAGCAGGCAATAGGATGTTAAACCACTTGAAACAGGGTACTCACATTAACTTGCCGATTAATTAATTAACTATAATAACACACGCACATCTTAGCTTCAACAAAAGCTCCAGTAAAAAGATAAAAAATAGAAAAAAAAACTCGCAGTTTTGCATATATAACTCATAAAATTTATAGTATCAAGGAGGGCACAGGAGGTAGAATATTATAAATAAATATACTTTGAAAAAAGCGTGTTTAATATTATTATAATTTCAGATTAACATAATTATAAAAAAGATAATCAACTTTGAATTTTTTTTCTTTTCAAATGAAGAGAACGAAGAAATTATAATTTACGCTAATATTATTAAGTATTCTTTTGATATAATATAATACAGCAACAAATAATTCAAAATTGTGTAATTTAATGAAACTTTAAATAACTATTTTTAATTAATACATTTTAAACTTTAGTAAAACATTTATTATTTAAAATGAAAATGTTTTCAATTATAATATTGGGTGTGTATTAAAAAATTTATTTATTTAAAACTAATTGATAGCATTAATTATATTTTTTCTAAATTTAGCTTTTTAATTATATTAGATATCTTATAGATATACATAAATTTAAAGTAATGTAAGAATAAAAATCATAAAACACATGATTCGCTCAATGTAAGGAAATATTAATTTCACCGCAATATAATTCCGGTAATTTAGTAATTAGGAAAAAATTCTATGTTAAAAGACTTACTTTTAATTGCAACTATACAATCAAATTAAACTTAATCGTTATTTATATTGGAATTTAAAAGATATTTAATAAAAAAAGTAGCATTTGTATAAATCTGGTGCAGCACTCAACTTTTGAAGAGATCGAGAATAAATTAAATAATTAATTATATGTAAAGTACCGATGACGTGAAAAAAGATAGAATATGATAGTTTTGTCAGCAACACATTGTCATTTTCACATTATTATATTTGTTACACTAATAATAGTAACTATTTAACCAAATTTAGGTATTTCAAGCAGACAACAAGTAGCTATACACACACACACACACACACACACACACAAATATATAATATATTATATATGATTACTAGTCCTTAGTATAAGTCATAAAATACAAAATAAATATTTGCGCATTTCGCATTTCAAACACGTGTATGGAAAATATTTAGAATAATCAACTTTTTATATAGCGAGTTCCCAAATGCTCTATTATTATCATTTTACTAGCTAATACTTAATTTCTAACTATACTTATGCGTACCTCCTTGCCTCGATAGTGCATTTCGGGAAGTCAGTGGATGGCTAACTTTGTAGAAGAGCCAACATGCAGGATTTGAGGGAGGGGTAGGTACAACCACGAGCAAGCACGAAAGTGACACGCCTCACAAAATCCACGGCTCCAATAGTAGAGCACACAGGTCTTCTCGGGGCTAGGCGCCGCTGGGCGCCGGTATAACGGAGGAGGCGGCGCGGTAACGGCGGTGGCGGCGGCGGTGGTCGTGGCGGGAGTCCACCGTCGCGGCGCTCGTGCCGGGATAGTCCGGCAACGCTCATTGCCGCACAGTCTTTGCGCGTTCGCATGAGCACTATAACGCGTAGCCAGTCAATCACGAGAACTACAATGATCAGCTGTTTTTTCAGGCGTAGGCTACATGCCTTACGCGAAAGTCCCTGCTCCTCGTGCTTATCCGTCGCTGGTATTCGTTGTTACTGCGACGTCGCAGTATAGTAGTCGGCACTCATTCTTTTCGTGTGTTCGCGGCTTCCGCGTCGAATTATTTACCTATCTTACTTCAAATGTGTACTGTATGAAAAGCTCTCGTCATTACTCGTCCCAATCGGGACGTTAACGACGTTTTCACAATTTCATAGAAGCTGCAAACAAGCAAAAGGGCAATTCGAGGCCAGACAGCCTTCACTTGCAAAGAAAGCCAAAAAAACTGGAGGTCCTAGAAATGTTTCCGCCACGCACAGAGGCGCCGAGCATTGAGAAGCTCGCGGTATGCTATGCGCCCCATGTGGACATGACGACGGTCATCGAAGTTGAGGTGAATTTACGCTGCTTGTTGAAACCGCTAATATTATCTTTAACGGTTGAGCGAAATTTAACTAAACGATTGATTAGTGCCTAAATGCTTTTTTGTACCTCAACTTATATTTATTTTTTCAATGTATTGGGAATTTTTCCTTTAATAGAGTGAAAACAGTGACTAAAATATAAAAATGATTCGTATTAAGAAATCCGTTCTACATTTGTATAATTCCTACTTTAAAGTGCTACATGAGTAAAAAAAAATCTATCTGGCCTCCAATGAAACACGAATGAATAGTAGTGGGGTTTTGTATTGTGACGATTTCGAAATTTGAATTACAGCAAGTTATTTATATATAATTTGTTAATCTTGTACGTAACATAGCTCATTTGGACCTATTTGTAAATCACAACGTAAATTATAATAAAATTGCACTTAAACAAAAGCAACTTAATTTTATTAATTATTTATTAACAATATTATAATTATTTTAAATGAAATATTTTTAAGAATCAATTCTAAATTTATCATTTCCCTATTAAATTTTCATAGAGAATTTTTTGAATTATTAACTTGTAAATTTATTTATATATAATATTTATCGCTATCGATATTTCTTATATCAGAAAAAATCATAATAACTAAGCATCTTTTTTATGCTTTATCACTGATTTTCTAGTTTTATAGCTTAATTAATTAAAAAATTGCTTCATAAATATATTAAAATACCATCTTTGTATTTTATAAACTTATAAACTATCACTACACTCGGAATCATCTTAAAACTTATAAATTCAAGTCTCATTTCTTTTCAAATTAAAGTTGATTTATGTAACATGTTAAGCATAAAAAATGCTTATGAAATTTAATAGATTTTTTAATGTACAGAATTTGGTAAAACTATCACATATACGTATCTACTTCGTTTTTAATGAACTTTTTATTAAAATAAAAATTTTAATTTACCTATTAATTTTTATATTAAAAATTATTTATTAATAAAAATTTTAAATGTATTAAGATAACAATTTTTTTAAATTTTATGTATGATAAACAGAGTTCCATAATAATTAATCTTAAAGAAACATTTTTAGCAATTATTTCAGTATTAAACATTTATTTTTATTAAGAATTTATAAAAATAATTAATTTACGTGTTACGGTTAAAGTTAAGTAGTAAAAGATATAAAAGCTTAGTATTTTTATTCAATTAAAAGAATATGTGCAAATTTTAATTACTCTTAAAAATTATTTCTTTGTTTTCAGTATCTGTTTGCTGCTTATTAAAATATTAATGCAATTATTAAAAACTTTTATAAGTTACACTAACTCTATATAATTGAATATTTATATATATTTTTTTGTTAATAATAAATTTTTCAATTAATAAATATATTTCTTAAATAAAATTAAATTTGTAAAGAAAAAAGGCACACGTACATCACTTCAAATATGTAATAAGAAATTCATAATAAAAAATTTAAAATATTGATTCATAATTAATTGCATTAAATTATAGTTATTATATATATAATATGTTAAATTATCATTATAAAAGAAACTACATATATATAATTTTATATGTATTGTATAATTATTATATAAGATTTATTATATAATAATCTATAATTATTATGAAATATATATTATTCATTAAATTAAGTATCAGCTTTGAAATCAGAAAAGAGATCGCAGATATAGTTTTTTTAATATTCTTCTAAAACTAGATTTTTTATTTAATTTACATGTGGACAATTTTTATTTTATTTTTTAATTAATTACAAATAATTAAAGAAATTTTAGTTTATTTTTAAACTAGATTTTTTATTTCAATTATTAAATAACTGCGAACCAAGAATAAAAGTTTAAATGTAATAAAGAAGAATTAATACCTTTAAAATATTCTAGAATTTATCAATATTGAATTTGATTATCTTATCCTTATACTAAGACATAACTTTTATTATAGACTTTAAACTTTCTAAAAATTTTAAAGAAATATTTTTGAGAATATTATCTAATCTCCTATTTTTACGACTATAAAATAATTTAATATGATAGAGATTAACCAATTCTTTAAGATTTATTTATTTAAAAACATATTTATATTAAAAAATAATAAATAAATATTATTTAAAAATATATATACAATTGTGAAAGAACGTTTTGTATATATTATTATATTTTATTTAGTGGCTTTTATCAATAAAAATAATAAATATATTATTATCATTATAATCTTCTCTAATTATTTTACATTATCAAAATGTAGAGTTGCAAAATAATTAAATTAATCTTTTTATAATATTAATTCAATTTATTGACATAACAATACATCCAAATCTTATTATAAATTTAAGTCAAATTTAATTCAATCACGGAAATTATTATTTCCTTACAAAAATTTATAAAATAATAAATATTGAATCAAAATTGAATGATATTAAATAAAAAAGATAAGATTTCATGCAATTTTTTTCAAAAATTAATAGTATTACATATCCTACTTTTTATACTATATAAAGATTAAACAAGAAACAGATGATTGAAAAGAGAAGGTGCAATACTTCATGCATGAATTGTCCATTTTTAACGCATTTTCATGTATCGGATGTCTCACTTATATACTACATATTATATATATTGTACTGCATAGATAATCCGAGTGCACTTCTTAATACGAAGGCATTAAAGATTGTATTGTGCTCGGGAACTACTTTCAAGGCAGAGGTAAGACTCGAAGACTCATCGAAAGTTTTGAATGCATCTAGGTACGCTTATACCTTATACTTATTTTTTTTTTTTTTTATTTATAAAACTCAATTTTCGGTACAACCATTAATCCATAAATAATAACTTTTCGTAATAAATCTACCATATACGATACGAAAAAGTAAATCTGACATACAAATAACTAACATCTTCTTCTTCAACTTTTTGACTTTAAGAAAACGCTATAAAAACATTGAAAATTTGCTTGTTCTTATAATTTTAATTTATTAAAAAATTATTTGATTATAAATGTTTTTATATTCTTTAATTTATTATTTGAAAATAAAATAAATTTATGGAAATAAATAAATTATTTGTATTATAAATAAGACGTATCTATTTACTTTATAGAATTTTATAGAACTTTATAAAAATGTTGATATTAGAATGTCAATATATTTCTTGATATATTTTGACTAAACCGCGCAAATAGTAGAAATATATGATTTTTCTCTAATAAAAATTTAATAGTTCTAGTAGTTATTTCAGAATATACGAATATGTTTGTTTTTATTTTGATTTAAAAAAAATTAGAATAAAACTAATGTTTGAAACAATATTGAAATATAACTATTGTTTAACTAACATATTTCATCAAAGTAATAATTCTAAAAAGTAATGATAAAACTCATATTCACTTTGTTCTGAATTAAATTTTAATATCTCGATGATAAAGAAATAAAAAATTGATTACATTCACAAAATTGATTACGTTAATATGTAAGTTTTTAATATTCCATATTTTTGGAATTTTATTTTAAATTTTAATATCACCAATAAATTACTATCGATCATGAATTATAATAAATATAAATTCAAAAATTTTCAGAATTAAATTAAATTTATATATATATATATGTGTGTGTGTGTGTGTGTATATTAATGTTATATAATTATTTGAGATATTACGTTTGGTAATATAAATATTAAGAAACCAACATTAATAATAAATAATAATAAATCTTTTCTAATCTTCACATAAACAAAAAAAATAATAATATAATCTTTATAAGGAATTAAAATTTTAAAATAATAAATTTCTTACTTTTGTTATTCAGGTATTAATTAAAAAACTATTTATCAAAAAACGTTTTCTAAGTTAAAATTAATAAAAAAATATAAAATTTAACACTGTTATATTTCGACATTCGTTATTCCTGATCAAAACGTTTACTTTAAAATTAGTGCACATTTTTCTCATTGAAAAACACTTAATTAAGTTTTTATGAATTTAATTCGTCTTAAAGATTTAATCTTAAAATTTCTCTATCACTCCGAATATTATTATTAAATTAGAAAACCACCTTTATCATATTTTAAAGTTTTCATTTATTCTTTCAATTATCTGTATTAAATATATAGATTTCATATTTTTCCAGCCATTTTATTTAAACAAAATTTATTATAGTTACACATTATTATTTACAATGTTGCTTATAATTACATTATATCTTACAATTTATCAAATTATTTTATATATAAAACATACATTTAATTTGATTTCAAAAATTAATTCTATATGTTCTCTTTACTTGTACCATTGCCTTTTTCTACGTTCTTTCATTTTCTCTCTCCTATTTCTGTCTCTTTTAGCTGCAAGAAATCTTATATTTATATCTTTAGAAAAGAAAGCTTTTTATTTCTTCATAATAATATTTTTTTATATTTATTCTTACAGCATTGCACTATTTCAATGTTAATCCTTTTTTCCTCCGTTAAAAGTGTTTGTTCTCTCTTGTTTCTTTATCTATACTACATGTTGTTAGTATCTTTATCATACTTCTTCATTATTTTCTTGTGTATATATTTTCTTTAAAAGTTTCTAATATAATTTATTTCATTTCTCCTGTATACTTAAATTTTTTCCTGATTAGTGATTCAATATTGAAGTTACTGTCCTAATCCCATATTATTTTTCCTTCTTTGAGTATATCCATTCAGTAGCACCTTGGCCATTTTATACTTTGCTGAATGTTGCTATATATATTTCACATACAAATAAAGTAATTTTTATTTTAGTAAACATAAATTTTTTAAACAAATTTTCAAAAATAATTTTTGTGCATTGAATATAATCTTAATTTTATGAAAGTAAATACATAAATTTAAAAAAAAAGTAAATTTTTATAAGAGTTTATACTTATACTTTTTTTTTTTTTATCCTATTAAATAAAACAGTTTAAAACTTCGTCTGAATTACATATATATATGTATTCAAATTTATGAATTTCTTTAATCTTAAAATTTTCTATTTATCTTAAAAACTATATAAATTTTCAGATTTATAATAAAAATCTGTAAAATTCTAATATAAAAGAGTAGCGTAACTAATTCTTGGTAGAGATTTTAAATCTAAATATTTTTGTACATTTTGTTTTGTACATTTTGTTTGATAGATTTAATAATCTTATATGCTATTATATCGAGTCGGAATTATTATTAATTAAATTCTTTTGAATAAACTATCAATATATTAATATCAGGTAACTATCATTTATTTAAAACTGGAAATCATTAAATAACAATTCTAATAATTTAATATCATGTATCAATAAAAGGAAATGATAATTGTTAAAATATTTTTATTATAGAAAATAATATGGAAAATAACAATATATATACAATATTATATAACTATATATATATTTATGTAACTGTATAAAATATATACAGCTGTATTATTATACGTTTATATAACTATATTTTTAGCTTATACATACCTATACTTTGTATGTAGGGATACACTATACATTCACCTTGCATGGCTAGAGAAAATGTTTTAATCGTAAACATAACATTATAATTCAATAATAGTAACATAGAATTTGCTATATTCATAATACATACAGGAATTGGAAAATATTATTTCATTTAACTTATTACAATTTTTATTCTTTAATTTAGTAAGCCATTACTTTTACAACATATTGATTAATATGATCTTAATGCTCCATAGCGTGTCAAATATTAATTAATGGATGTTGCCAAACGGTAAAAAATATAATGTTAAAATCATTTAACAAATATTTTTTTATAATTATATTATAAAATATAAGAGAATAATATTATCGCGTATATTTAACTCTATTTATTCAAAATCATATTGAAAATAAAAAAATATATTACATCAGGTACCATATACAATACAATTATAATAATAAAATAAATGTTAAATGAAATTAAAATTTATGCTTGCTTATTTTGGTATTTGTCTATATTGTAGGACCGTCTTACGGGACACGGTGGCATTTCATCACTGGGCGGTGGTAACAGCTCTCCGTACTCAGGAGCCCATCATCATGGGCATCGGGGTAATGGTAACGGCGGTGGTATGCCTCACCACGGTGGAGCCTCACTGCCTACCGCTTCAGATTTTCAGCCGCCTTACTTTCCACCACCTTTCCCCTCACACCATCATGCTCCCGCAAGCCCTCAGCATCCTGGTTTGGGACAACCCCAGCATTTGGACTACCTCGTCGGTGACCCTTACACTCAAACCCTCAATACTTTACATCAGCATCATTACAATCATCTTAGTGCGGCTGTTACAGCCGGACAGAGGAGCGGAGACCTTAGGAGAGATACTGAAGCCATTCACGTTGTAAGTACAGAACATTTGCTATATATATATAAGGGCTCCGTATTGTACATAATATCATTAAGAAGATTTACTAATAGAGGAGAATTTAAGTAAAGATTTGAGAGATAAGTTTTTATAGTCACTTTAAATTTTTTTAATACATTTGCTACTCAAAGCAATTATAATTTTCTTCATAAACGATATATCTTTTCTTATATATCTAATTCGATAGCTACTAATTTACTCTTTAATGTTTTTATCACTATTATTTTTTAAACATTACCGTAATAAAAACTGAACCAATGAAAGTAGTTTCATATTTATATTTATTTACCGTTATGTATATTAATAAATAAAAAAATTATAAATATTTATTTTTCTTTTATGCAGTTTATCTTTACTATTAATTTGACATCTACGGAAATACTAGAATTTTCGGGGTCATTTAAATTATTAAATATGTTATATTTATTATTATTATATTTATATTATATTTTGAATGTATAAAAATGTAAATCTTAAATATTAAATACACGTACGATAATAAAATATTGGTTTTAATATTCATTTTAAAAGTAGATAATATGTTACAGTATTAATCTAAATATTTCATAAATTCGCAAGTATAATAATACAAATATTATAATTAAGCTAACTTACTCTATTATTTTTTAATAAAATAATTTTTAAGACAGGTTGTATTTTTAATATAGAATAAAATGACTTGATCGTGTAATTCCGTACAACTGAAAGGTATATTTTCTTCTTTCACAAAGTATTAGAAAACTTTTTTATATATGAACAAAATACGGACATATGATATATAATGAATATAGGTGCTATTCAACTTCACTTTGATAATTATTAAAATTTACATTTTTTCCTACTATCACATAACAACTATTATTCCTTTGATTTTTTTAGTATTTCATTTTTTAATAATTGTTAATGTATTTATATGTTTTATCTATTCATGATAAAATTTTAATTTACATTAACGAATACGGTTGATGTGTATATAATTTTCTTTGATCAGTCGTATTGGTGTTAACCTATAATAAAGATTAAAAATTTTATTCTCTTAAATTTTTTAAATTGACAAATAAGGGAAACCAATGAGGGAAAAATATTTATTGTATTAGAATATAATGTGACATTAACTAATTTTGTTTCTAAGTAATTGATGGAGTAGAATAATTTTATTCGCGGTAAATATATTGTACTTGAAAATATTTAGGATATATTGTCATTGACCGTGAGAAACTGTTTTTCAGTTTTCTTGTCTATTCTTCACCATTGGTTACTTTTTAAGACTATTTGTTATTGCATGATAATATAAATTCTTTAAATTAATATTTTAGTAGTTGAGGATGTTTTCAGATTTTAAAACGTCTGATATGATTTAATACTAGATATTATTGCTTCTAATTTTGTGATATTAAATTCACGATTTAATAAGTAAATCTTATATTAGATATAACATTTTTAATTTCTACAAAATTAATTATAAAATTACAAGTGATTTGAATATATATACATTCAAATCAATTTCAACTGCAGTTTTGGTTTAATAATAAAATTAATGCAACCTGGATAAAATTTTATTAATAAATATTAAGGTACAAAACTTCATTTAGTATAGAAAACAATTTTGTTCTCAAAGTATGCATTTATTTAATGAAGTATGAACTTATAACAAATAAATACAGCTTAAAAATTTATTTTTTAAATTTATTTTCTTTTACTACGTTATCTTATCTTACAAAACCATCTTGTGACGAATTTATCAGATAATAATTATCGAATATAGTGTCATATATCCAGCGTTAAAATAAAACTGAGAGTATAGAGACCTAGAAATTTGATCTACTATCAACTTTCATGCAGAAAGTGGAGTTTCGGACTTTCATTCATAATATCCGATCTCGAGGCTTTGAATCGATCAAAGCTAACATCTGTCAGACTCGCATAACCACCTAGAATTCAGCCAAGTTGTCTAATATGGAACTTATACACGAAGTGCTGAGATTATATAGTCGCAATAGTACTTTCGTATGTATTACTCATGTGCATCGTGTAAAATTTTTTAACTTCTCTCATCTTGTGTTGTACGACTGACAATGAAATATACAATTTGTGAATTCACAATTATACATAGCTTAAGGGCAAATTTCTACAAATTGCACTAAAAGTAAAATAAATCCGTAAGATCAAGAGAAACTTTCAACATTGTTTTGAAATATAAAAAAAAGCTATACTATATTTTTAATACTCACAGAAAAAGTATAAAGTATATTTATTATTTAAATAAATAACAAAGTAATTAAAAAATTAAAAAATTTTTACTATAAATTTATAACGTCGTGTCGTTTTATCAAAAAAATTATAAATTATGTAGGTTTATATTTTTTAATTTTCTATCTTTAAGTAACATTTTATAAAACTAGAATGACTTTTGATTTCATTTACTTAGATACGGAAAAGAAAATTATGTAATATAAAATTAAATTCATTATGTAGAAAAATGGACGTTTTTTATTGAAGATATTTTTTAAGGGAATGAAAAATAAAAAGTTTATAAAAATTTATTCTTTAAAAAATTTGATAATATATTTTATTTAAAATAATTTTAATACGTAGGTATTTTTCAAAATTTATTTTTGTTACTCAAAAAAAATTTTTTTTTGTATTTTATTTGTTAGCTATAAGCTAATTCAATAAAAACATGTTCAATTTATTATGTATGAAGTTTATCTTTTAATAATAATTTCTTAGTTTGAATCACGTCACAAAAATAGTTAATTTTCTTAAGGCAATTTATCTTATATATTAAACGTCTCATTCTATCTAACTAAAAAATAAAATCCATATTATCGTTTTATATATAAATATACATATGTACATATTAATAAACATGCATTCATGATGATATATATGCAAATTTATGCTTTTAATGTAATCAGTATATATTGTACATAATTATATAGTATATACACGCATAAATAATTCTGAGCATATAAACAAGCTTAAATTCATAAAATAATCACAATAGAGAAATTATTTTGTTAGAACGTAATATACGAGTTAAAAAAGTACCTTATAATAAGCGATTCTGCAAACTTAGTATATAAACATATACAGCATGTAAGGGTGTATCGTCATCATGGTCTTCTTCTATTCACCCTTTTCTTCTTCTTTCGAAATGTTGCATTCTTGGCTGCACGCAGTAATTTACTTATTGAGTTCCAGGCAGACCTTCGACATTCTTCGTTATAGGGATTTTGATAGATGCCGGAGACGTTTACTTTGAGGAAAGGGGGATGCCAAGAATAACAACGTTCACTACGCAGAGTGAGAGATAATATTTCGTTGCCCCTATATACTGATTCTATATATTTTTTATATTTCAAAAATTTGTTAATGAAAGTTCATAATTTCCAAAGGGTACAATGTTATAATTTATATAGTATTATAACAATATTATAATATGATAATATTATATAATAATAATTATAGAGAGATATTTTTTCTTGTATGAACACAAATTGATATTTAAAAATATTGTATTTGGCACTACAGAAAAGACACTTTCAAATTAGTTATTTAGAAGAGGTAAACCGATTTATATATTATATAAATATTTTTCATCAAATTCTAGAAAAAATAATCTATTTGCTTACATGTTTCAAAATATAGTGAATAGAATAAAAGAAATTAATAATAAATTAAAAAGTTCAGAATTTTTTTGATTTCTTTTTAAGACAAAAAATGTTCTGATAATACTTGTACATTTCAACAAAACCACGATAATTTATAATATAGAATTTTCTTGTATTCTAATAAGTTGTATAAAGAATAATACTTTTTTATTATAAGAAATTTTAATCTTCTATTTTGATACTAATGAAAAAATATAATCTAAAAATTATAATTAAAAGCATATTTCTCTTAGAGAGTTATAATTTAATATATTTTAAATTTATATAATTATTATGAAATTATTTATATATATATAATATATATATATATAATTAAATTAATTATTTACATACTGACATTAATTACCGAATTAACTGTTAAAAACTTTAAGTCCATAATTTTTAAAAATCTTTATACTTATGCGCGCATTCATAGTAAGCAGTGTAATAATAAATATAGGTTTAAAATATTTTCTATAATTGGTTATTATAATAAACACTTTAAATGATAATTATAATACTAAACATATTAAATGTTTTTTTATTTAATTAAACATATACAATATTTATCCAGTAAATATTACTAATCTGTAAAAAATTATTTTTCTCTTCAGTACTTTAAATTTTATAAAAAACTTCATTCAAATTTTATCAATAAGGTATCTTTTATATATAATTGAATAATTTTATAATTTTGATCAGACTATAAACTAAATTTTTTAAAAAAAAAATAAGTGTTATTCGAGATTATTGATAGTATTATATATTATTTCATGTTGATTACAACTTTCTACCGCATATAATTTGTGAGTATAGTATAGTATAGTATTTTATTGAACAATACATACATTTATTTTCTTACATATTTATTTTATAAATTTTTGAATATATATTTATTTGCTTTACATTATTATTAAAATTATCTATATGCAATATATTCTCAAATTTTGACTTATATTCGCTTATATTTTTTATTTTTTAACTGAATCTTAGATTATTATTTCTTGTACATAACTGAAGCTTATATTAATATTATTTTTACTTTTTGCATACTGAATTTACTCGTCCATATTCTTTATAAATCTTTCTATTTTTAACATTTATATTTTTTGACATTATTTAATTTTGATCTTGATTATTCGTTCATCTTGTTTCTCTTCATTGTTATTTTTTATCTTTTTTTTATCTTTTGACTATTTATATTATTGAAATTCTACTTATTAAAACTTATTATATCCAAATTGGCCAAATTTTACTATTTATATCAATTTTAGTTTATTTATACAAAACTTGCTTGCGGTTTGTGAGTATATTTCTTATATTTATAAAAATTCTGATAGTCAACCATTTTTGTTATTTAATAAATAATTTTTGTTGAAAACCAATCATTTTTATACATTTTTCAATACACATATCATTGAATTGTAATTATCTTATAGATGATAAACATAAAATAAATTTCTTAAAAAAAAAATTCTCTATTAAATTTGAAATTTACATGTACATTAATATATAATAATAAAAAATACAGTTTCTTTAAACAATATAATTTTAAAACTATAAATTATGGTAAAATAAAAATTTTCTATACAATTTTAAAGTTTATTCTGATATATTATTATTTCATACATGGTTGAGTTGATGCGGCACAAAACACACGAGATAATAACGAGTCAAAATTTTGAATAGGCACAAATCATTGACTACATATATTTATATGCATGAGTAGGAGACGCAAAACGCTAACGAGGATGACAGATGACGGATATCCGGTCTCGTAGATTTTTTTTTCTATCACAGAAGAGATGAAAAATCTATTCAATGAAACTGCTGGAAGTGAATGTTCTTCAGATTCGGTACAACAATACCAATAATCAGGCATTTAAGTGGACCCCAAAATGACGCTATTGGTTAAGAATTTTGCCTTTCTGATTTCTAAATTTGCTTTTGCTCTTTCTAACTTTTACGCTTAAGATTTAGTTCTTTATATTTTATGATTTCAGAAAAACTATTCTTATTGAATGAAAAGTGTTTGGTTATATTATTGTAGTATTATATTTTTATTTAATGTAGAATATACAGGAAAATTAAAAAAAAAGAATAAAAGTTAGAATTATTATTCACTTATGTTATTGTTATGATAAATCTTTTTACTAAGATTTTTATTAAATTATTCAAATATTCAAGTAACATTAAACAAAAAATTTTAGTCTTACAGTTCTTACACCTAAAAAACTTTTCTTATATATAAATAAATCATTAAGGATATTTTTTGATAGAATTAAAGTTTTTAAATATTCATGCAGTAATAATTTTCATCTTGACGCGCTAAAAAAGATTATCAGATGCTTTAAATATCATAAAAATATCGATATACAAACCTAATAAATATATTTATCGTTATTTCATAATTATTAATAGATTGTATCGTCTTTGATTAATTGTATTTTGTTATTTTATTTGATTATTTCATTTCTACGAATGTAAAACTTATATTTAATATTATCAAATTTTACAAATTTTTCATATATTTAGTAGTTGCATAGTCAATTAAAGCTCTATAAAAAAATGATTTTGAAATTTTATTACTTTAAAAATTGTAAAAATTAAAAAGTAAAGGAAGTTTTCTAAAATATGAAATAATGCTAATAACTCTAAGAACTTGGAATTCATTATTTGGAGATGATCAATGTCTAGAAATTAGTACAGTTATAGTTATAGTGCCGACAAATATATATGAAGAAAAGAAGTTATTTTATCTATTCTTAATATTTATATTGTTGTATTGGTTTTAATTTATTCAGTAATTTCAACATAGAAAAATCAAGAAAGCTCGTGCAGTTTTTCGGTATAAATGGATTGCATCGATATAATGTTTGAATAATTTTATATTGATTAGATTTTTTAATTTAAATTTATTTTTATTAGTTTATTTTTATAAAAAGATCGTGATAAAAAAACTTTTTTTAAAAAAAGTTTTTTTAAATTTTTTTAGAGAATCTGCAGATCTGAGTTTTTTAACTAATTATTTTGTAATATATACCATAACTTTGTGATTAAATTATAATAAAAATTTTATAAATTCTTAACATTTAATGAAATAATATATTATTTTATAAGATCTATATGAAATTATTCAGTATATTTTAAATATTAATAAATCTGTGAAAAATAAATAATTTTAGTTTTAATCATTATTTATCAAATTATTTAAAAGAAAAATATTTACCGTATATACATGCCATATTACATTATTAAACATATTAAGAACAATTAAAAATTGTATGAATAATATCTCACTAATGAATTCGTACAGTGAGTTTACATTGTAATCACTACTTTTTATGTTAATAGAATTATGCTAGATAAAATTCTATCATGTAAGAATGAAAGTCAATAATTTTATTTAGCCAAAATAAAATTATCGTTATAATAAACATATAAGTACTCAAAACTTTAAATGTTTTTTCATTTAAAAATTAACTACTTTATTATTTAAAATAAATATTATTTAAAATTAATTAAAATAAATGAAAATTCAGACATCACTGTATAGATCTTACAAATAAATTGTGCTAATTTCTAATATGGTAATATAATATATTTTTATTTAAAAATATGAAAGGAGAGATAATAAAAAAATTTAATGTGAAAATTAGCGGATATATAATACTGCTTTAAATTTTAATATAAATTTGTTAAATTTGCTGAATCTATATGTAATAATAATTATTATAATCATTCATTATTTTTACATAAACATTTTGGGTACATAATCGTTCACTTTGTTTTTAATTGAAAATAACACTAAAACTTTCAATAAAAAAATAAAGTAATAATTTAAAACCTAAATAATGGTTTATAAAATATATATTAATGTAGTTTTTTTACATGTGTGTGTGCGTGTGTGTTTGCACGTATATATTCAGAATACTTAAAAAATACTTAAGAGAATGTATTTCATGGCCTTCAGCTCTTAATATTATTTTGTATTTTAGGAAACTTCCTAATACTATTTAACTTCATATATTGATAAAAGTTTAAATAAAATTAATGATTAAAATTCCAAACGATATGTCTGAATCAAGATCTTTAATTCTTAAAATACGTTTATCTTTTGCGACGGTTCTAAAATCGCTCTTTCTCTCTCTCTATATATATATATATGTATATGTCTATAATGTAACTGGGGAACATCATTTATCAAGAAAACAAACAATAAAATACGATTTAATGATATAAATACTAAAGAATAATAATAAAGAAAGAATTAGCTATCTATATTTTTTAATTTAATTAGCAAATAATATAAACAAAAGATTGTGTGCAAAATTTGTAGATTTTGATCTTTTAATTTATTTTGTTTACTTCAAAATACGGAATTAGTAAATCAAAAAATTTTTATATTTAGAAAAATAGGATTAAAAAAAAATAAAATAAATTAAAAGAATTACAAAAGAAAATCTATTATAATAGTAACATATTAATAAACAAACTTTTTAAATTACTTCTGAATTTGAAAAAAATAATATTAATATTATTGCAATTTTATAAAATCCTTTATATTTTTTTATAAGAAAATATCATTTTATTTTTCAATTATTTAAAGATAAACATTTTCGTTTTAAATAATATATTGAAGAATGAATTTGGTAATTGAAAAGACAATAGACTATTATTAATTTTTTTATATTTCAGATTGTATAAAATTAATATTAATTAAATTATTATTTATAGATTTTTATTTAATAGACTAAAATTTTTGTAACATCTTATATAAAATTAAAATACTTATCAATTCAAATAATAAATTGACAGAATAAAATTGTATTAAAAATTTTTATATAGGATAAATAAAAATTATTAACATTGCTATAATATTTTCTAATAAAATTTTACTAATAATTATATCTGAAAAAATTCGTAGGTATGAGATATTTTATTAATAAAAAATTACCATTAGGTGACCAAGATGAATGTTACATTAACTAGATTCACAATTTTTTTTGTAAGCATAATGCGAGCAACAGCAAAAATAAAAATACACAATTGATTAAGAGTGTGGCCCAGTCCAGATTCAAACTTGCTTGGGCATCTGCTTAGCAGCCATGCGCGTTTAACAAATTAAAACTAATAGTAAATTTGTAACTGGAATAAACCTTAAACTATCGGCAATCTTGATTAATAACTCTTGAATGTCTTCTTTTGCATTCATAAAACTTATTTGTATGAATTTGATGGATGGTTCTTAGAAAAAAAGAAAATATAAAATGTTGTTCATTCATATTTTTTAAAATAACAATTAATTTGTAAAGAAATATTTTTTTTTAATTTTACTTATAAATTCTATATTTAGAATTAATTTATATAGTTGTTCGCAAAATATTAATTACAAAGTTACTTAAACAAATATTATTTTTATTTAGGTAATTAAATAATTATTCGAAAAAAAATACATAATTTTTAAAAATATTTGTAACTTTTTTATTAAACATGTATTTTTTTAAAGTATATGATTGTAAATATATTAAAAAATTATATTAAAGTGGATAATACATTATATTAAATATTAAATATATTATTTTTTTAATAAAGAAGAGAATAACATAGTTATAATAATTACATTTTTTGTTTATTAATCATTTTAAATTATTATTAAGCATAATTTCTTTTCAAAATTTCGTCAAGTAATTTCCTTATTCTAATATGTAACTCAATGCTTAAGCTATTATGTTACTTTAATACATACTTTATACACGTAAAAAAAAGTTAATATTGTTCATTTTCATTAGATATACATTCAATCACAATTTTCCAATTAATGTAAATCGACGCTGTTGTTAAATCGACACGTTGGCTCTATTTTTTAATGGTGTGGTTTCTTAAGTAGAAACATTCGGAGACTTACAAAAATTCATCTTGGATATCTGATCTTCCGTTGTAGCGTCGCATTACTATTAACGACAGAAAGGCCATTGCGTTTTATCTTATTAGGAGAGCCCGCGCTTGAATTCGATTTACCAGAGCGATGAGCGGCGTATATAGGTTCGTTAATTAGCACCAATATCGCTTTTTTTTTTCTTCCATGTATATGCTTGACGCAGCACACTCATTGATTCTTACATCTTATCCTTTCAATTCCAGTGTACGTAAAAGTTTAATTGGATTAATGATTAGGTGTTGACTAGTTTTCCGACGGTACTATTTATGAAACTGGTACTGTAGTATTTTATAATGTTGTTTCTTACATTTCCTTCGTTTGTTTTATTTTTAATTTATCATTTAAAAAAACAACATAGTATACTTGTCATAAGCAATATACTAAATTTAAAGTGATTTATAAATTTAAAGTATTTCAATATTCATATTACATGTGTAGTTGTAAAAGTATTACTCACTATATTGGTTATAAATTATTCATAATATAATATTCTAATTTATAAATAAATTATTTAATAATATGCTATTATTAAATAATTTTATTATTACATATTGTAAAATTAATACGTTTATAACTTTTTGTTTCTTCTCTATTTATAAAAATTGTAGAATCAAATATATATTTTATAAGAAAACATAATTTTATTTTATCCTGTATCATATATCATTATGAATCTAATACAAATAACGTATATGTTTTAACTTCAAAGATACAGTTTATTAATAAATATAATTTATTATGGTTTAAATGATAATATTGATGAATTTAAATTATCTAATTATTATTACAGAGCTATAAAATAATTTTAAAATTTTTGATAGCTATAGGGTAATTTTTCAATATTACATGTAGATTGAATTAAGGATATGTCAATCGTTCAAAAATAATCTAATTCATATAATGCTGAATGCATTTGCATAAATGATTCTAATAATTTTCAAAATGTATATAAGATTTAGATGATCTATTTTTCAAGTAATCACTAAATATATTATTCAAAAGCTTAAATGTGAAGTTTAGCACGAGAATTAGAGTGGAACACTTTATGTGCAAAATGATCTTTTTTTTGCATATAAAGTATTTTGAACACTTTAGAAATATTGAATTAAAGTGCATAATAATAAACAACAATAAAAATATGTTAAAAACGAAAAAAAAACAATAATTCTATTATTTATAATGTGGCGAATATTCTAAATTATATATTAATTTAATAATAATAATAATAATAATAATAATCATAATATTGATAATATTAATAATAGTTATAATAATAATAAAATGAATTGATAACGCAATCATACGACATAAATTATCTTAAAAACATATTAAAATAATTTTAAATTAAAAAAAGTGTTTATCCAGTTATAAAAATGTATTTCGATAACTCAATTAGCTTCTATACACTTATAATACTTTAATTTAATTTGAATATAACCATGATTCTAAAAATATTTAGAAAATAAAATAAGAACACTAGACTTAAGATAAAAATTTTTTTTCAATTTATTCTAGTCAAAAGTTGATAAAAAAGTACACCACCCTATTTCTTTTGCAACATCTTTAATAGTTATGCAAGAAGACTTTCGACATCGCCATACATAGGTAAAAAATACATTAAAATATCAATTTTGTCCACGGATTGCAACATTGTTGGGACTGCAAAGTATTCCTAATTAACGATTCAATTTAAAGTACGTACGCACATCGCTTTCATTTGTATTATCGCTCGACCTTGGGGTGTCTTCTGTCTTTCCTCTCTGGTGTTGAAATATTCAACGTTCTTTCATTTAAGATGTACGTATAATACTTTTATGATCCAACGCAGTGAGTTTCTTTGACTGTCTCAATGAGACTGATACAATTAAAAGACCTCGATTACGTACATATCCTTGGAATATGAGTATATATTGTATCAAACCAGTTGAACTGCTCTGATTATGTGTAGCCTAAATACGCAATCTGGCAAGCTTATTGTACAGTATATATTATATATAGAAGTATGTTGTTAAGAAATACTTTCAGAAAAAGTATTCGTATGTTATTTCTGGGACAGGGAAAAAGAAATACGCGTACACTAAGAAAAAATCTGTGATTAACCACTGAATACCAGTTCCACATTTTTCTTTGTACAGAAAGTTTATTATACTTCCTTATTATTGAAATAGTGAACGAAGTCGAAATAAAAATAAAAACTGTATTTATTAAATTTGTTCAATATAGTAATATGAAAATTACTGGTGTTAATTTATAATTTTTACATATGTGAATGAAAATGATATAAAAAATTAAAAATTAAAATAATATATTTGTTATTTTAACTTATTAGGATATAAAATTATAAATTCGAAAATATTAGTAATCAACTCAAAAAATTAAAAATTTGAGATATACCATTGCTTGTTAAATGATTGATGACTATTTCATCTGTATTCACGCAATTTTTATAGTATTTATGTAATTATTATGTAATTTGTAACATTAATTAATATTTTTTAAATATTGAACTATAAATTTATTAGAAAAATTGATTAAGTAAGTTTTTATTTTAAATAATAGTATAAAATAATTTAAAAAATTTTCATATTTTTTCATATTCTATCTTAGAAAAAAATTCGTACAATTAATATACTAATTAAATTTTATGCATTAGCATAAATTACATATCAGATCAATATTTAATCTTTTATCAAATATTTTATAAGATTTAAATATATGTTTCAGTTCTTTCAATTATAAGCTTAAATAAACTAAACTTAAATAATATTTACTATTTTTTATTATGTATTTTTTATTTTATTATATCATATATATGACACAAGCATATCATAGTTCAATTTATTATGATGAATATTTTGAATGAATATTTTTTTGTGCAAATATTTAAATCTATAACTTTAAAAGATATTTTAATTGTTTATATTAAACTAAAATGATTAGTATGGCAAAATTATTCAGATTTTATAAAATAAAATATTAATAACAACTGTATATAATTAATTAATTCAGTAGAAAATTTAGTGATCAGATTAAGATTTTGTACATAATCTTTAAAAGCAAGTTTTGAAATTATAATAAAAGTTACAGAGTAAATAACAGATCTAAATTATTTTTTAAATTATTAGTAATTATAAAGTATATATGCGTTTTCCCTTTAAATCTCTCAATTTAACAGAAGAAGTATTCAGATTATTATTTAGATATATCAAATTTTATGATCCAATTCGTAAACTACAAATTCTTTTTCATATATTAAAAACTTAAATTTCACCATGAAAAGATAAAATATAACATCTGGTGATGGAATACATAAACTTTAATAACATACTTTAAGCTATACTTAAAGTGCTATAATTAATTTGATAAAAGCCAACTGAATCATTAACCTTTCTATATTAATTTACAAATGCCTGTCCAAGGTAGGAAAGTGTTCTTTATTTTTAGATTCAAACCCCTTGAAGGCGTTCTTCTCGCGCATCAGCAAACACATAATGAAAGCATCAGGGTATGAAATTTAAAGCCTTTAAGAATAAATCAATTGGTTATTATTGCCCAGACACAGGGAAATATCTTGAGTGCGCGATGAAGGGTCGATGAATACCGTTATATAACTCAAGGCTTATTCTACGCGAGATCCGATGTCACATGAGTTTATCTTTTTAAACGTGGAGGATAAGCTTCAGAAGATTTAAACATGCGATCTACAGGATTTCTTAGTGATTCGCGTTATTGTTTCTGTAGGTACTATCGCTTTACTTTTTTATTAATTCCCGTTATTCTTGAAAGACGTAAGTTACTGGTGTTTACTAAATTATTTTAATAAAATCAATTTAGTTTTCAACATACCTGCGAGTTGAACTAGAAGATAGAAACGCAATGATTTTTCTACTCTTTCCTTGTATTGCATTTTTATTGATACGAATATTACTGAGTTCATATTTAACTTCTAATATTTTCAATCCCTTGAAGCCTATTTAAATTAATTTATGAATTATAAATAATATATAAATAAATATGTAAATAAATTCATAAAAAATACATGCATATCCACTATTAAAATTACAAGTATACTATATAACATATTAATAAATATTTAAATTTAATAAAGAACAGACTAAATAAAAAATGAAATACTTTTAGGAAATATTAGAAATAGTTAATCTGCTTTGTTATTCATTAAATAATTTAATAATTTTAAAAAATTTAGAAAAATTTTCCATGGACTATAACATCAATTAAAATAAAAAAAAATTTAAACAGCATAGAATAATGATTATGTTCGTTAACATTATCAAATTTATTATTATTGTATTATTATTATTATTATTATTTATTAATACTTTGAAATAAAAATCAAATTTCTCCTTGCTTCAAAGTGTTTTTATATTTAAAACTATATTTTTTAATGACTTATTATATTTTGTAGATTAGATTATTCGTTAAGATAGTATATGAATCATCGATAAATTTATTTCTATAAAGAATTTCATATTATTTATATAGTTTCTTCTATTTATTTATAAAAAATATAACAATTTAAGCTATTTTTTAAGAGTTTTTATTTTTCAAAAAAAAAACTATTTTTTTATCAATTTAGTGTAATTTACAATAAGTTTTTTTGTATTACTTTAATTTTTTATAAAATTTTTATTATTTATAAGAAAAAAATTGCAAAAAAAAATTAAAAGTATTTAATAAATTAAATTTTATAATTTTTTATTTGTCTGCATAACAAATAATTTTTATATATATATCTGCATCTTACAATATAATATAAAGTTGATACGATCAATTGAAACTTACTCAGTGATATAAGAATGCTTCATTATTCATTAGTTAATATTGGTATATAATATTTATTGCTTTCTTTTGAAATTTTGGAAATATTTATAATTACAAAATACTTTAAAATGAATACCAATACTTTATTGATCCTGAATGAAATAATTATAAATTTTTTTAAATATCTTGATTAAAAAATATGTTAAAATTTTGCAATATATTTAAAAAATTTAAATAATTCAATAATTGTAAAGAAGCCAAAAAATAATATCTTAAAAGCAGTTTGTAAATTCTTCAGTACTAAATATATTTTAAAATGTAAATTTATTCATATTTTATAAATAATAAAATAAATTGATCATCTGTGTAAAATATACAAATTAAAAATATAAAATATAATAATTACTAAAATGTACAAACTAAATATAGAACCTTGGAATCATGTTTTTATTTATGCTATTTTTTTATTATAATTTGACTGACACAAAAATGCTTATTAAATATAACTTTTCATACAGAAATTATTGAAATAAATTATAACAGTAATTTATATTTTTGCCCAATTCAGATTTATACACTAATTTATGTTCGTATAGATTAACTTCTCTTAAAGTAGTGGGTAAAACTTTATTTATTTCTTCAAATATAATTTGCAAGATACATAGTTATTACAGAGTATTTACGTAAAAGTTTAGAATTGAAATATTTTATTGAATATATTTAATAAAAATTAATTGATCACGAGATTTTAGGTAAATATTAATTATTCTATTTCTTAGTGCTGATATATCAGTAGATGCAGATTAAATTCATAGAAGATTAGAAAAAATAATTGTCTATGAATTTTTTGAAATTGATTATATTATATTAATGATAATACAATAATGTTTGGCATATTATAGATTATTTTTGTATTTTACAAAGTATTAAATATATTTATCTTGATCATGAATCAATGCAAATAATCAATCAATTTTCTTGCACAAGTTTATATATCAATAAAATAAAATGACGATTATTTTTCTATTTTTTTTAGAATTGTATTAAAACAATAATTATTAATATTTGTGTTTTGGTTTAACTTAAATTTAGTATTATAACTAACGATTAAATTTTGTTTTTACAGACGAACATGCACGCGTCATTTCCATACGACGGCGGTCGCAATAGTGGCGGTGGTGGAGGTGGCGGAGGAAGTGGCGGCGGTGGAGGTGGTGGAGGAAGTGGTGGGAGAAGTGTTGACTATGGAGCGGTTAGGCGCCCCGATGCCCTATTACCGACGCCAGGCCTCGATCAAACGGATCTCGTACTACACACCAGTCTCGTTGATGACCACCAGGTGAGCGACGATGTACGTAATCGCAAAATGGAACATATGTATACAATTTCCATCTTGTACTACGCTGCGTAATTTATACCTATCTCAATATTTTTATGATACATCTTACGATTCTCTTTTTTAATATTTTTAATATAAACAGTTTGTTTTAAATTAAAAAGTCCCTTCATTTAAAAATTTTAATTTCTCGTAATCAAATACAGAACTAATTTGATTTTTTTATCAATTTTTTTTTTTTAAAATTTTTAAATTATACATTAATATTAAAAAAACATTTTTCCCCCAAATTACTTTACCTTAAAACATGCATTCTTTTTAAATAATTATTTTTCGATATAATTGCCTTACAATTGATTCGAAAATAGCTAGAAAAAATTAAACTAATTTTTTAAACAAAATTAATTTCTTGATATATAAAAAATTATGCAAAAAATATGGGATTGAACTATTGATTTAAATTAATTGAATATAAAAACATTCTATTACTAACATGAAACAGAAAATAAATATAGCATATAAGTAATTATACGAATTTTAATGAAAAATTATTAATTAATTTATTTTAATGAACCTTTATTATTGTCATATTTATTTAAACACATAAAAGTATATTCTTTAAAAAAGTTTCTGAAAACAGCAATTAAGAAAAAAATATTTATTACTACTAAAAATATTTTTTACAGTAGCAGAATAACTGTATTTAAAATAAGAAGAGTTGATTATTAATAGAAACTAATAAACAGAAACTGTCTTTAAAAAGTTTCGAGTTTCATAAATTTTTAGATTCCATTTAAACTTTAAATATATGAATAATTTAAGAGAGAAAAACATAATCCTAGGCACATATGCACATTCATTTTTTAAACAAAAAAAGTTATATAAAATCGATTATTCTTAATTTTACCAATAAATCAGAGGCTTTTTGTGCCATCAATAATAAAATATTTTTCTTATAATGAAGCGAAGTTTCAACTTCATTATAGAAATTTTTTCATGTAAAAAAATTTCAAAAAGAAAGTGATTACCTTTAATATATAATTGTTGAGATTTTTGTTAATACAATGATTTTTTAATATTACTCATAGTACCTTTTTAAAAAATTAATGATGTTTTTACATATTTTAAATTTAGGGTTTTAATAATAATATTGTTAAGAAACAAAACAATTTTACTTAAAAAAATGTTTGCAACATGTATTTAAGATAATTTACAAGTGTAGGTTTACAATTAGCTTAGACACAAACAGGAAAGAATATTCAATTATAATTCAAGATAAAAGATTTTCTTATGATAATGTGTGATACGATTAAATTATTTCTTTCTATTTATATAAATATAATTGCATAATAATTTACTATTATTGATAATTTTACAAGTAGAATCAATTATATTATTGCAGAATACAAATGTAGACGATACAGGGTTCATGAACGATCTGCCACTTCTAAAAAGTGAGTACCTTTATCCATAAGTATAAATTTTATAAATTCGATCTATTTTTAATAATACAGATTCTTGAAAAGAAATAAAATTGTATAATGAACTGCATGTCAGTGGTTAAATTGGTGATATATATATATATATATATATCCGTTGTAATTGGAAAAAGTTCCATGCTCGGGTTACCGTATTACCTGCTTATTAGTCAACAATAGCCTGTAAATTTCATACTCATATTACTACTGTAGAATTGCATATTATTTGGTATATGTGTGACTAGAACTAAAAAGAATGAACAAATGTAATACTAATGTTCCAAAAATCATCATAAACCTTTGTAGATTAACTTCATATAAATCTTCGCATGATTATTATTGTTTTTACGTATTATAATATATATTTTTTAGTTACTGTAATGTATTTTTTAATTATTATTGTATTGGTGATCAATAATTTGATAATAGTATAATGTTTGATTTCAAAAAAATTTTTATAGTTTGTAACTTAGTATGGACAAAAAACGAAATTTTTTAATCGATTTATATTGTATTTATTTTGATATATAATTATTGATTAATGAAATAATATTAAATAATAATATATAATAATATTATAAAATAATATATATATATATAATATAATATATAAATATTTAAAATAAATATAAAATAATATTAAATGAAAATTTATAATATTAAATTATTTATATTAAAAATTTATTATTTAACATAAAATAATGGCAAGTATTAATTTGTAATCAATACAATTAATTCATATTCTTAACATATTTGCTTTAATTTTAAACCAATATTTTTTAATCATATAATTCATATAATATAATTTTATGATTATAATTAAATAAACTTTAATTTAATGCTTTATTTTTATTTATTTCCGGTGACTTTTCAAAGAAAACTTAAATTAAAAAAAAAAGTTAAATAAAGTTTAATTAAACAATGAATAATTTGATAAATTTAATGTAAAAAGTAACTAGCTTCAATCGTCAATACAGTAAACACGAATTGTGATATGAAAAAGAGCGACACATAAGGCTGAAACATCATATATTACAATAGATGGAAAGACATAATAAGCAGCTTGAAAAAAGATATAGAAACGTATGTGTGCATATGTGAAAAAGTAGGTACAAATGACAAGAGGTGTGAAGTATAGGTACTCTTACGAAATAGAGAAAAAATATAGAAAAGGAGAAAGAAAGAGTCGAATACATGCCCGCGGGCAGATCAGATTTCATCATTGTCATTGTAATTTCTTGACGCACAGGGTGCACTCTGCGAGTTTTTCGGGGCGGTCTCACACCACAGGAGCATTAGGCGCAAGTACAGATGGTCGTTTGTTCAGGTTTACGATAGTCAGGGTTATTATATGCCTCGTTACTTCTCTCTCCCGTTATGCGTGTACCTCGATTCGGGAATTTAAACAATGCATCGTTTCTCTGCTTTCGAAGTAATGTTGTTTTGCTTGTTCTATTTTGCAGTTACTTTCGTATGTATGTTATGTGTTAATCAGAAAGAAATTACTTTATTTTAAAATAAACTGGAAAAATCGATACTGGTTGGATAAACCCGGTACATAAAAGTTATGGGGAAGATGCTGTAAAATTATACCGCTCTTGAGGGATGTATTTGGCACAAAACGTTTATTATTTATATTCGGAAAATAGACGTTACAGATTTATATATTTTAAACGGTACAAGCTACATTCAAATTTTTTTATATTTTTAAAAAAGGTCACGTGTTTAAAAAATATTTCTTTTTTTAATTTTCAAATAGATATCATTTCATGTGTTTATTAAATTTTCTAGTTAATCAATGTAATAATTTAAGTATTTACTGTTAAATTATAATTCTGATTTTGATATACGATATTACGTCTAAACTCTTTATTACAATTTAGGATTATACAGAGATTTAAGATTATATCAAAGAATTTAATTTAACCAACCAATAAATTAAAATTAAAAAAAATAAATTGTATTTTCATAATTCAATGCCCTTTCTTGTACAATAAAGTAATTAAAAAACTGTCATTAATAAAAATAAAAAATATGGAATTTTTCGATGATCTGAAATAAATAATTAAAAAACTTTCAAAAATTTATGGAATTTTTTTAATAATAAAAATAATATTATTGAAGTAAAACATCTGTACAATATTTAAAAAATCTAAATTTAAAATTTAAAAGATCATATTAAAAAAATTTTTGATTCAAAGATTTTTTAATATTGTTTAATACTTGAAAAAAATGAATTTGTAATTTAAAGTACCATTAAAATTAAAAACGTCAGTATTTTTAAATGTTACAAATAATGATAATTTCATCCTCCGAATATAGGTAGTGAAGTAATCAGACATTATTTGAATATTTTATATTAAAACATATTTCTAATTCTATGATTTAAAAACTTCAAGCTCAATTCACTCGTTATAGTTATACAAAAACTTAATTTTTTATTTTTAAATAGATAAAAAATAATATCGAAAGATGTTTAACTACTAAAAATTATTCTTTCATTTTCATTGGTTTAATTTCTGAAATAAACTTTTTTGTACAATATAATCTGTTCTTATCTATAAGTATTTATAAAAAAATAATTTTATTTCTTGGAAAGTTTACTCTTTACAAATATCTATTTGTAAAGATATTCTTTTTGTAATAAGATAATCTTATCTATGTTGGAAAGTGCAGTGTTCTCAACAAAAAATTTAAAAAAATACAAATCTAAACTGAAGAAAATACTATATGATGGAATAAATAAAAAATATTGAATATTTTACAATAAAAAGTATGTTGTTATAATTATGAGAACATTTACAAAGATGAAGGCCAGTAATATATTTAAAGCGTAATATTTAAATCTCTCTTATAGAAAATATGATGCATAAAAAACAAAAGTATATCGGTATCTGAAATTGCATAAACGGCTTCACAAAAACAGAATACATGCGTAAAACTCTCAATCTTAATGTGATAACTACCTTATTTTCGTATTATTACCGTATTTTCGTTATTTTTGTAGAGCCTCTATCAAAGTCAACTTGGGTAGGATAAGAAAAATGTTGAATGAGTGGTGCATGACATTGAAAAATTTAGCCGCGTCTTTGAGCCACGTATTTCTGACATGAATTTCCATTTAAACATCTTTTGCATTTTAGATGCGCATAAGTTGACAATCAGATAGACGCTTCAAGCGGATAAATCTCAATTGAGATTTGAAGAAACAAGAATGGTTAGTCACTTATTAATGCAAAAAAAAGCCGTGTTATCATACCGTGGTACAAAAGCTCTTGTGGAAGATTTGATGTAATTGAACACACAGAATTGGGAATATTTTTTACAAACTTTTTAGTACTCGAAACAGAAATTATTATATTGTCAACTAAATAGTAAAAAAATATAGATTCTTAACATATGATTTACATGACTATACACTATATTTCAAAATATATTTAAGAATTTAGATCAGTGTACAATTTTTTAAGACATTATATTTTAGATGTTAAGTATTAAAGTCTTAAAAAGATAAGTACTAATTATTAAACTAATTATAGTTTAATAAGAAAAAATTAATTTTTATATTAGAGACTTGAACGTTACACTGTAATGTGCCACAGAACGCATTAACGATAAGTGCGTATATTTAAAAATAATTCTAGTCCTGTGAATAAGTAATAATTTATTATTAAATAATAAGATTTCTTGATAATTTTTCTAAATAAAGTTCTAAATAGTATTAATACTTATGTTCTTAAAAACAAATATATACTTAACCTGTATATAACCATTAACAAAAATCTTTCAGAATACAATTTATTAAAAAATTTTTTTAAATGACAGTTTATAAATGATTTATTATGGTATTTAGTATTAAGAAATAATCATAAGTTGGTGCAAAATATAAAAACTAATATTGAGAGTATATTAAAAGTTTTTTACTAATAAAAAGCAACATGAAAAATCTTTATTAGAATTTAGTCATGGTCAAATTGAATAATATGACATCTATGTTAAAATATTTGATAATCAACAATTGTTCAATCATTAATTGGGAATTACACACAAAATGATAATAAAAATTTCGATACAAGGACCATAGAACGTAAACGTTTTTGAAGCGGCAAAGCAATATTTAATACAGCTACTAATATTGTAGTTTCCACTTTCAATGATAGATTTTTTTATATATGAGATTAATATTATATTATACTATTATAATTAAATAAAACATACTAAGCGTTTATTTATAGATTTTATTTAAAAGCACGCTTGTTTTCTATACCATTATTAATTTATAACGACTAAAATACTACACTTAAAAAATATCTTTATAATTTTTATATTACAAAATAATATTAACAAAATGAAAATCTTAAAATTGTTATTTTTAAAAGTACACAATTTAGTTTTGAACAATTTAAACATATTTAATTTGATAATTTACATTTAAAATAATTGTAACTTTTTATACGTTATTCATAATAATACATATTATGAAAATTTATTTTAATTTATTTTTAATTTTATATCAACTTATTGATAGAAAGGATAGTGTCAGAATAGATTATTATAGAAATATTATGGAACTATATATGCAAATAATTAAAATACATATTTTTCTTGTGTATATAAATTTAGTAAAAACTAACTAAAATCATGTATAATCTTCAACAATGAAATTAAAGTAATAATAAAATCTTTTTCAATGCGTTTTACATTCATAAAAGTATAAATTCTATAGTGAATCTTATGTTTACTATATTTAATCAGAACCTATTGAAAAATATTCAAATATATTTAAATTAACATACTAATATAAATTAGGAAAAATTGTTTAGAAAATATTCGTAAAATATTAGTTATTTTATAATTTAAAAAATTATAGAAAAATAAATTTAAAAAAATTAATTATCAAATAATAATAATATTATATTATTATTATATATTATATTATTATTATTATTAAAATAATAATATGTTTTTAAACATAGATAAGTAAATTTAATTAACATTATTAAAAATAACAGTATACTTTAATTATAAAAAATACTTTTTTATCAAATGTTTAAAAAGCCAAATAGAAAATGAATTATTACATATAAAAAAACAAAATAATTTAAAAAAAAAAATAAAAATGATTTTCATATTTAAACCTTCCTTGGACTTCAAAATTTTTATTTATTAACTTCGTTTAAAAATTATATTCATTTTTCTCATATTTATAAAGTTTATGTACAAATATAAATCACAATTTTATTTTCAATACATAATAGATGTACTGAATTATCAAATAAAATAAGTATGAGGATATAGTAAAATAGTTTAAAAAACCTTTTCTTCCACTTTTTCAGGTATTCTGTATTCCGATACATTGTACAAATAAATATTCACAAATATATATATATAAATAAATAAATCGCCCTGGTTTTGCTGCTTAAACAAATTTCCCTGTGATTAAATGAACGAGGAAATTTTCAAGTTATAAAAAAGGAAAGGCATACAAAACTTACTATCTCGGATATTTCGTTAACTAGCAGCAACTGTAAGTAGCTGCTGTTGATTGCTGTGTTAGCGAAATTCATATCACGATCACTTGCAGAAAGTCGACTCTCCGAATCATAAAAAGAAAATCTGGCTAAGAATTCAGTCACACATATACAGCCAAATTAAATCATTTAACCACAAACTTAATTTTAACATGTTTACTCCTTTTTTTATTTACATTTTTCACTTTTTTATTACTCTATAAAATAATTTCTATCATTTTGGAAATAAAAAAATTCTTGTTACGTGAAATATTTTGCTAACATCATAGAGCGCCTGCAATATTTTGAAATGCAATCTGTTATAATAATTGAATACGAATCCGCGAGTGTTTGTAGCGGTAAACACCATTATTTTTTATGATACGAGCAATTCATACTCTCTTTTATAAGAAGGGATCTAGAATTTATATGAATAATAATGTGGAAATTATAATTAAATTGTTACAATATGGATGATTGATACACTATGGAATTTTTCCTAAGCATGATCGTATAGGTTTCACTTAATTTAATAATTAATCTAATTTAATATTAATTATGTATTCTAACAAACCAAATATAATATCTGAATATAATATCTGAATGATCTAAATAATATAATATGAATTAATTAATAGTTTTACATATATTAATATTAGTGCAATGAAAATATTTTATTAGTCTTTCATTCTTTTAAATGATCAATAAAAGTATATATAGAAAAAAACTTCAATAATTTGAAAATATATTAATTCTCATTCTTCCATGAAGAAATGAATTAAAATTGTGAAAATAAATCAAGCGTAATCACGTATGTTTAATTCTGTTCTGACTATTCAATTAAATTTTATTATGTACATATGTCTTAATACTATTATAGCGTTGATATTGTGCAAATGAATCTCATAATATCATTAGAAATATTACATATACAAAATATTAATCGTATTTTCTTAAGAAATGGTGTACATGGATTAATAGCCTATATTATTTATTAAAATAAATCGCAAGTCGAACAGATGTGTTTTTTTAAAGTTGGAGAATTAATTATTTTGCAAGTATTAACTTAGTTGTATGGGGTAATTTTTATACACACACTTCAACTAAGTTTTTGTTTATAAACTTATTTATGAGAAATTACTTCTACAATAATCATTACTATTCTTCTTTATATTTATATATTTTATATAATATTTACATCACATAATATAACAAATATTTTTAATTATTTATTATCACATACTAGTTTAACTGTAAAAAATTAATTTAATTAATAATAACTGTCTATATATTTCTTGTATTTGAAATTATTTCAGATAATATATAGTAAGTTCATGATAATCTTGATCCTCGCCTTGGTTCATTATTTTTTCAACATTCATCAAACAATTTTAGGCCTATATTATTTTAAACTACAATTCAGATATTGATCTATATATATGATTTATTAATGCAAGTTTCATTCTAGAAAACTTACTAAGTTTATTTATGAATCACGAATGGAGACATCAGCGAATTTATATAAAGAGTTATGATTAACGGAAAAAAAATTAAATTAAATTTTTGTGTGATACTAAAGCTTGAGGATGAGTTTATGATAATCCTAACAAGAGATTTTTCTTATTTAATAATTATAATCGAACTAACACGAAAAATTGTGATTGAAAATACTGGAAAGAAGTTTAATTAAAAAACTTTAGAAAGCAAAATTCATTGAATTATAAATATAAATTGTAACATAAAAAATTTGAAAAATGGAAATAAATTTTAAAATAGAAAGAAAAGATAAAACTGAAGTAAAAGAAATTTTTTAATTTAACTTATTTAATTTTAAAAAGATAAGAAACAAAAAAGATTTTAAATAAAAATTATGCATTTAAATACTTCCGATTGGGTTGATTTGCGTATTTGGATAAAGAAAAATTAAAAATGATCGAAAATTTACCAACACGTGGAATTATTTGTCTAAATGAATGGAGACACTGTAATGCTAATACGAAAATTTTTTTAGAAATTCAAATTTGTATAAATTACCACTAAATGAATAAAATTACAGAACTTTCGAGTTAATTAATTTATGACAATATTGAGTTTCTAAAAACAAGAAATGTTTTTTTTAAACTTTAGTTTGAATGATGGATATCATAAATTGAATATGTATATGAAATCAATTATATCAACGTTTTTAACACCTATAGAATTATATACTATAAATTTTTATTTTACCCATTTGGTTTATTGAATCTAAGAAAATTTTTATACGTTTTTCAAAAAATCTTCTCCAATATTAACTTTTATAGAAGTTACTTATATTTTCTGATGATTTTTCTATATCCGCACAAATAACAAGAGAGTATATTAAATAAAGTTTTTATTCTGTCAGGAGAAAATCATCTTCTATTTAAAAAAAAATAAATATTTTTGTCAAAGTGAAATAAATTATATTAAGTTCTAATTATATAAAAAATTTACTAGTCTTTGAATATGCGATACCATGTAAGAGTAAAGGGATCAACAATTTTTTTTTATCTAGATATTTTATGATGTTTATTTTCAAATTTATTTTTATCATAAAACAATTAAAATTTAAATTCACAGTGGAAAACGAAACATTTTTAAAATTCGCAATATTTTATAATAATAAATTAATTCTTACAATATATGATATTATGGTGGAAATAAAATTATAATGCAATGCAAATACTTTAAGTTTTTATACCATTTTTTACAAATACAAAACGATGATAAAAGGAATTTAGTTTCTTGTAGCATTGAACGGGCAACAGTAAAAACATTAAAATATCATAAATTTCAGTGCGTACTAATCATTAATATTATAAAATTAATTTGAATTTTTTTGCATTGGATTCCATTTCAAAGCGATTAAAAATTGTATTAGTTTTTGTCAACTCTAAATTCTATGAATTAAAATAAAATCTTTCGTGAAAAAATGAGTTACACCAGTTAGTTGTCATTGCACATAAACAATTTAAAGTAAAACGTTCGAAAAAATGTTTTCTTTGTTTTTTAAAATGGACATGATAAAATTTAGAATATAAGGGAAAGATTAGAAAAAGTTGAAGTAAAATTTATAAATTAAGAAATAAAATTGTTTTTCAAAAATACAAAATAAAAAAATTGTTATTTTACGTAAAGTGCTTCATGGGAAATAATATTATTAAATAATTATTAAACAAAAATAATGGAATATATATTCGATTTTCAAAAACAGATCGAAGTTTCACAGTAAAATGGAAAACAAAAATGGTTTCTGAAAATGTAAACAAAGAAGAATTACTGTCCCAAACAATACACGTCAACAATTTAAAATTATTGAATAGAACAGGAGCTGGATACAAGCACGTGTTTTATAATATTTATAAAATAAAAAAAAACTTTATAAATTTAAAAAAACTTTTTACGAAAGTCTATATATTGACGATACTCGTGCGTCGAAAAGAGAAGATTATACTGTCTTCTTGAGTGCACTTCGCACGCTTATGTACCCTGAGAAAATCAAAAATAGTGGGAAGTGTTTATGGCGAAGAAGCTGAAAGAGAAGTATCGAAGAACGCGAGTTCTGTTGGATGTTTATGATTTAGTCCGCCGAGCAGCCCAGTGATGAACTCCGCATTCCACAGCATCGAGACCTCCATGAGTATATTTCAGCTTTCTGTTTGTCATATTTTTCTTTAAATAATACGATCTGTTGAGGGAAAAACATAGTTCGAAGCAAATTATTATATAGTATCAATAAAAAGAAGAAAATTTTATTTTAAGATAATAAAAAGAATAAGGACATTGTCATTGTATTTTAATGGGAACAGAATGAGCCCGTAATTTAGAAAAATCACGAGTGAAAAATGAAAGTGATGAAATGAAAAAAATGATGTCTAAGTATACAAAATTGAAGAACGCACAATGATTAAAAATAACGATACGACAGCAGAAACTAATAAAAGTATTCTAACCTCTTAGAAGCCGTATATAATAAATAATCGATCGAAAGACTCGATATAATAGAACAATAATAAATAAATTAAACAAGAAATAAACGAAAACTGATGAAAATTAAATTAATTAAATTGAATATAAAAGTATTAGGAAAACATTGTATGTTAATAACTTTGTTAACACGGATTAGTTAAATGGTTTGGAAGAATGAGATGAGAATAAAGGCAATTAAAAATGTGCATTGGTTCAAGTGTGAAAAGAATGAAAGTAATATTGATAAGGTAGACATAGAAAAGATGGAAAGAGATTTATAAGTTAGTTTTAGTTTACCGCTTATCTTAAAAATTGTGTGTAAAAAAATATAAACATTTTTTTAAATAATTTTTTATCTTTTGTACTTATCTTTTTATATTTTATTAAAAACATGAAAAAGTATACATCCTGAAAAGAAAATTCATTTTATACAATAGCTATTTCATATTTTTTAATCATTTACATTGAATAAATTGGATTTCAACAATTAGAAAAATAAATAATTGTCAGTTTCGTTTATAGTCATGTAAAATTAAGAAAAAGTTTAATTAAAAATAAATTAATTACACATTGAAAAGTCATAAATCATTCTTATACTGTTGATTAATGTCAATGATTCATATCAAAATTTTACTCCTATGATATGTACGTGATATAAATTCAAATACGCTTATATTACTAATATCATAAAACTAAATTTTCATAAAGACATTGTATAATGAAATTCAAAAAGAAAAAAGCAAAGTTTAAATTATGAATTAAAAGTATATCTACATATTATATGCTTTTATTATTTATAAAAACAAATAAAATATATATGTTTTTATACATGAATTATTTATATTTATATATTTATATTTAAATAGATTTTGCTAAAATATTATCCAAGATAATAGTAGGGAAGAAATACGTGCACTGTTGTTCGTTATATGATATGATATATATATATATATATATATTATTTCTATGATAAAATAAAAAAGTAATTGTTTAAGTAAATTACAATTTATTATCGAAAGAAGAATATATATTTATAATTCAAATAGATGTATTTTACAAAATTGTTCTATAATAAATTGAAAAGAATCTTTAAACTTTTGTTTTAATATAAAATTTACGTATTACAATAAGAACAAGAGTCAAAATAAAAAGTAAAAAATGTACTAAATGAAATAGCTTGAAAATATTTAGTAGATTTATGTAACCATTGAAAGATGGGAACAAAATTATAAATAGTTATTTTCCAAATAACAATATTCCAAATACATTTTACTGTAGATGATTTTGAGCGTAGCATTTAGGCAATTTTATAATGCCAGTCTTACAAATTAATAATATTTCACCAGGGTTGAAAAACAATTACTTTCCCTAACTAAAACTAGTAGTTGCATACATTCATTTGTCTATGCCACATAGACAAAAACTTTGATTCATAAAATAGAGGTTCCAGAGTCTCTTGAAAGAAAGGCGTTCCATGGTTCCCTCACAATTCCTAATATCCTCGTCGACGATTCACGCGTGCATACGTGTGAAATTTCCTGCGCAACTTCCCTGCAGGACTCTAGTCTAATCAGCCCCGCCGGAAACAGGCCAATCGAATGGCGCACCGAAAAAATGGTCTAACTTCCTCGAGCTGCCCTCAGGCACCCGGGCCGAGTTACTCGTTAATTTCATTAGGAGTAAAGATTTCGCGCGGTTGCTACCCCTCACAAACTTACGCGCCAACGATTCTCGAAGGGTGGTTTAGAGTCCAGGAAGGGATGGACGGGTTGCTTGATGGTTTTTGATAGAACGAGGCTAGTAAAATGGCGTACATTCAGAAGAGAAACAAATTCATTTTTTTTCTCGTTTACTTTTTATTTTATTCGTGGATTCATTTAAAAAAAAATTTGCATTCGTATGGTTGCTCTCATGTTTTTATAAATTTTTTGGTGTACTTCATTTTGAGGTGTATTTGACTTTCTTATCATTATTCATTAGTAAAACTTTCTATTTTTGTATCAAAATATGTTTCTAATATTATGTACACTATACGAATTTTCAAATTTATTTTAATATAAAGTCTGCGAAGAGAGAATATTAATAATAAAAGAGTATTTTTTTCTATATGTTATTTATTGTATATATCGAGAAATATTCTAATAAAAAAATTGTAATAGTTAAGTTTATAATAATAATAAAAAAACAAATTTTAATTAATTATCACTAATGCGAAAAATTTCAGTAAATTGAACTATTTATTTTTTAAAAATAAGAAACAATTTTGACGGAGATTTTTTTTTTATCTAGAATATAAAACTAGTTTAGCAAAGAAATATCAGCCCTATCGTATTGCATCGAACTATATTGCAAAAATGTTAATAGTTTCAAAATAATTTGTTCAAGTATTTTCAAAATGACCGTACATATTTCTAACTATGTGTCTGCGTTTATGCTTTAAAGTTTGAGACTTTAATTTTTAATAAAAGTAATAATTTACGTAATAATAACGTAAATAAGACGAAGTTTAAATAAAAGAAAAATTTATTTTGTTATTTCAGGTTTTTACCTATTACTTAAATGTTTATGGTGATTCTTTTAAATTTGGTAAATAATTTCTCAAATATTATATGTTTAAAAAAATAATATGGAAATTAAAAAACAAAACGATAAAAAACAGATTATTATTTATGTTGTATATTGATACATTTTTATACAAAGATGAAAGTAACTCACACATTACTAAACAGTTTTTAATAATAAACTGATGTATTATAATTTTAAATTAAAAGTGCTATTATTAATATAATAATTACAATGATTTAAATCTAATTTCTATTAAATTATAAATAAATAAATATAAATGATAATAATAGTATGAATTTAATTTTTTAACGATTTATCTTTGTTAACTACCACGATAAAAAAGTTTTACTCATATTTTTATTTAAGTTTACTAAATGTTTTACAAAGTAAAAATGAAAACAGTTTATCATAATACATAATTGAAACCTTTCACTAACAACCAGTTAAAATATTATGCATCAAAATGTCGTATCTACAACTTCATTAATTATTAATGATTATCAATTATCCTTAATAAGAAACATCGATTAATAAGACTTATTATTTCTCTATTTCTTATAAGTTTTAAAGAATGCTCTCATATAATGAATAGTAGATTTTATGCTTTGCAATGACTTATTACTCCTTCTGATTTGAGACAAAAATGTATTCAGTTGTAAAAAAGTTTTTTATTATAAATTTATAATTAATAATAAACTAAATTATTTAAATAATAAATGAATGATGAAAAATGCTAATGGTGATTGTTTTTTCAAGTTATAAAATTCTCTCCTTTTTACGTTTATATATTTTTTGGGTATAACATTAAACCCATTAATAAACAATCTTATATTGTTTATTTATTAAATTTATTAAATTCAAGTACCTTTCTTCTTTTTAAAATTACTAAGTAAGTGAATAATGAATAATAATTAGATAGATAATTATACAAGCATTATTTTAGTGTCACAGAAACTAAAAATTAGTTTTTATTTTGTTAAACATATTTTTTATTTGAATTTTTTGCAAATTTTCTCTAGATAAGAATCATTTTTTTAATTTAAAAAAATGCTGATTAAAGATATAGTTTATTATATCAAATTTTTTCTTTTGATCAGACTTTTTTGTCCCCTGTAATGTTTTAAGTTTTTTATATGCTTATTTGTTCATTTACTATGGTTAATTAAATATTTTGAAATGCTTTACTTTTTATATTAAAAGTTATAATTATTTTGAATTATTATTATTACATTAACTTATTTTGAATTATAATAACATTAATAAACTTAAAAACTAATGTGTATTTAAAATTTATGATTTATATTATTCGATAAAAGTTCAACACATAAAAACAAAAATAACTGATTACATAATGTATTTAATCCTTTTGATACTCTACAATACCATACATATATAAATGTTTATTGAGAAAAATCTTTTTTTTGTAGCATCAACGTGTATACGTATCTATACATACACAGACACACACTACACTCATTCATAGACAATATATTTTTTTAAATAAACGCTTACTCCAAAAAATTCTATTCCAATATATTTAATACAAAATATTCTTAAAAATCCACAATGAAATCACAATGCGTGTTCATAATAATTATAATTGTTGTATTCGCCTGAGCCTTAGTAATTTCAAAGAGATTTTTTACTGAGCTCTAGAAAAAAGTGAATTTAATATAGATGACGCAATCTAGATACCTTCAAGGTCCCGATACAATTAATAATATTTAGTCTAATGAGAGAGGTAAAAAGAGTAGGAGATACACAGATAGAAAGAAACAGACGAAAACAAAGAAAATATTAGTTTATGTGAGAGAAGGAAGGAGAGAGAAATAAGAAAAGGTTAGAAGAAAAAATATGAGTGGAGGAGATTTAGATTGAATTTCGATAATTTTGATATATTACAAGGATTATATTCGCAATATCAAAAACTTTTTTGTTTCTAATAATATTTATAATTTAATAAGAATTATTACCATATTATGATATTATTCTATTACTTAATTAATTAATTAATTTAATGATATTAAATGTTATAATTTATAGATATATAAATAAAATTATTTAAACAATTTTATATATAATTTTCATAGGTAATTTAAGAAACTACTAAATCAAGAATTGGTAAAAATTCATAAATTACTTAAATTTATTAAGATTATAAATTATTAAAGTAATAAATAATTAGTAATAAAAAGTTGGTTGAATATAAAAAATATAAAAGATAATCATGAGGTAAGCTAATTTCAAAAACTATTTTCAAATAACAATTATTGAATTTAGTTTATTTTTCAGACACAAAATTTTTTATATATCTATATTAATAAATTCATTTTTATTTTTAATTATAAAATAATAATACTAATCTCTATTTTTGAATTATTTTCTATTTAAATGGAGTATTTTATTTATTAATTTTTGAATAAAAAAGTAAAAAAACCAATTTATATTAGTTTTTTATTTTAATTTATTTTGTGTTGTTTTTTTAAATAACGAGCAGTATTACATTAAAAAGAACCATTAATTTTTACAATTAATCCAAATTTAAAAAATTTTACGTGTACAAAAGAAATGTATATAAAAAACATTTTGTTAATTTTTTATTATTATACATTCACGTTATTAATAACACTCGTTTCAATATCTATAATACAATCAGAAATTTTAATTTTTTTATTTGTAATAATAATTCTTCATAAACACAGTACAGTTTTTATTTTAGTTGTAAAATTAAAGTTTTCATACCAATTACATAAAAATTGTTAATGAAAAGTGAAATAATAGAAGATCTACTGTAAGAGTAACTAGAAAAAATAAAAAAGGGTGTGAATGTGTAAACAGACTTATGATACTTTTTATTAATTTTTTTTATTTTTTTGTCACTACTTCTTTTGAAGTTGTTTTTCGCAATATGCGAGTGCAAATCGTTTTTGCGTCGCTTTAAATCGTCTTTATAAAATTCGCAAGGAATTTTACAGTCGAAAATACTTAAAAGCCTAAGCATAATACAATATACCTATGTTCTAGCATACGAATAAAATAAAATCGTTCGTTTCTTATTATCGAAAACAAGTAAGGAATACGTCAATTCTTTTTTATTTTTTGATCATCTTAATTATAAATGGATCGAATTAGTACATGTCAAAAATCTTACACTATAATTATAATGAAACAATTAATAAATGTTTTGTTTCTGTAGAGGATAATTTTCTTTATTTATGTCACTTATATTATTATAAACATATGGATGCGTGCACGTGCCCACAAATGCGCATGTAAATACAGATATATTCCAATTACTTATACACATTTAAACAATTATCCGTTATATATGTATATATATATATATAAGGTTTATATGTGCTCAGATAATTTCTTAATTTGTATAAATTTAATGATTAATATTATAATTTTTATAAACAAATAAATAATAATCATAAATATAAATAAGATAAATGAATATAATATCTAATACTAGTTAATATTAATTAAAGATGATTAATAACAATGGATTACGTTTTAAGTTTGCATCATTAATTACATATATATCTGTAATAATAATAGAATCGTGAAAAGATTTTTTTTGATCTTTTACCAATTATTCAGTATCATTACAATTAAAGGTATTTACTGCTAATTGTAATTTTTCTTCAGTGCTGTGAAATTAAGTGTAACAAATAAATAAATATCAATAAAGAAATATTAAATAGAAATACTGTTAAAAAGTTAATAATTTTAGAGGGCATATAATAAAAAATTTATTTAAAAATTTATTATTCGACTATTTATATTTTATTACTATTATTAATATTGTAATTTAAAATTTAAACATATATTTTTTTATTAAATATTTTTTATTTAAATATTCAAATTTTATATTTAAAATTAAAAATTTCTGCTTAATAAACTTTTTTTTAATTCGTTGTTTAAATTAACTTTATTGAATAGTATGTTTAAATTTAAATCGGCTTATTACATTATATAAATTTAATAATAAAAATTTATAATCAAAATCTGTATAATTTGAAGAAATTTAGAATAATTATAAATAACTCTTTACTATTGATTTTAAAGTAAATTTTAATTAATAATTAATAAAAAATAATAATTTAAATTAATTTATCAATTAATTAAATTTATTAAAAATCAAAAAATAATATTAATAACAAATGTACGTGTTATCGATAAGCTTGCAGTTAATGAACTGCAAACTTTTTAACATTTTTTATATCATGCAATCGTATAAAGATGCGACCATCTGACGTTTATAAAAAATTGAAAATTCATTTAAAAACAGCAACATTACACCCTTTTAAATAAATGATAATCAAAAACACGATATTATTGTTTTTATTAATATTTTTGAAAAATGTGAAAGTACTCAAATTTTAAATAAAAATATAACGCCACAATCTTAAAAGAATAGAATTAATAAAGAAGATAACAGAACAATCATAAATTCCGAAAAAAATCAATCTATCAGAGAAATTGTCTTTATCATTGTTGCTTGTATTAATCTTGATATAATATCTCTTTAAATGTTATCTCTCTTTCTGTATATATACCCTGTTTTTCTTCATACAATCTCCTTAATAATGTTATTTATTATCTTTTTTTTGTTTCTATTTTGCTTGTTCCGATATTCTCTTATGTTTAAAATCATAAAATTTTTTATAATTTCTACGTATATTTTATTTTAATATTCAAATTTAAATTATTTCTAATTTAATTTTGCCTCTGTTCCACTCCCTAGTACAATTATTAATTTCACCAAACTCTTTTATCAATATATTCTTATCTAATTTTACTCTTTCATTTTTTTTTTCATTTCAAACTTTCTCTTAATACATTTATTTTTCACGACCTTTATCTTGTTTTTTCTTTTTTTCATCTCTTCATCCTGTTTTTGAATTCTTCATAAAACTGTTCTATTTTTTTTATATCCTTCATAAATGTATTCATTTCATTTGGCTTTTCTTTGTCCTTTTTTCTCCCATATAGTTTAATTTCCATTTATCTATCTCTCCTGGAAAAAGTTTATCCTCATTTTTTCTTTTTCTTAACATCCATCTTATATCATTACTTTTATTAAATTTTTCCTCTTTTTTCTTAACTTACATTTATACTAATCACGAAGTAAAGATATCCGCTTTATTGCTTTTTATGACTTTATTTTACCAAGATCCTTTCTTCATTATAATGATCTTGTACTGTAACAACTATCCCCACTTTTCATTTTCTGTCTACATTCACTTAAAAACTATTATTATAAATAAGTTTACGCATATTCTATTATCCTGTTAATTTGATATACTTCATCTGTCTATTCATTTATTCACTTTCATATTCATTTTTTCATTTATAAAAATTTTCTACTTTATACTGAACTTAATACGAGTTCCGTCCCCTTAGTTAATTCGTTAATAATTTTATTTTATTCTATATATTAATTAATATTAATACATAATAAAAAATTATTTTTTTTATTTAATAAACTTGAAAACCTTAAAAAAATATTTTAGTATAATTTCATTCTTTAAAATATATGCAGTCATATCAATACTGGAATATAGAATAAATGTGGTGGATTCGAAAATTTTCTATTATTAAAAATAAATTTTTCAATTATTAAACCTCTTAGATTTCGTCTAGAATTCACCATCATTCTATTATCTTTGAAAGAAGGCGATTATTTGTATATTAATTTTTTTTATGAAAATTTTTATGTAAATACCGATGAAAAGACGCGCGTGATAATATTTATAACTGTTTTATGAGAAATCAAAATGTTTTTTAATATCGAATATAATATTGTATTTCAAAAAATCTTTCACATACTATTTTTGTAATAAATATAATTTGTCAATATAAAAAAATCAATTTTACATTCTAGAAAATATTGATTACAATTATATTAAAAAATGTAAACAAATTTCTCTACAAATTATTTGTGTTTTAACTTATGATAAAAATGTGTAATGTATTAAATAATAATATACAGTATAATTTAATTTGCTGAAACATGTTCTTTATATATTATAATATTATAATTGATTTAGTTAAAATTATCTTTGGAAAAAGGTAGTAAAAGAAAACCATAATCATTTATAATTATATATATTGTTTTTAGAGTTATAATATATATATTCATATAAAGAAAAATGTTGAAAATGATATTTTCATGATAATTAAATGGACTTTTCAACGAAATACGAATGCCAAAAGAATAGAGTAGCGAATTTTAATGCTATTATTTAATAAGAGAGAAAAAAAATTTTTGAATTTCCGTATAATTCTCAATGTATAATTGAAAATGTTTATAAAGCGTTATAAATAACTGAACTTGAGTCAGCGAAACAAAAAGATTTTGGTTTGGTTGAAAATATAATATATAATATAATATATAATATAATATATTACTTTATTTATTACATACAAGTATATAAAATCTGAAATGCAAGTACAAACGTATGTATTGCAAGTGCTAACCGACTGTCAATTCGTCGCCGGGCGCGTTTATATGCATCGAGTTTTGCAATCGTTCCTTCTTCGTATAATAGTCACTCAATTGTTTACGTGAATCTCGTTATCGTACAGAAACAAGATTCCAACTATCGACAAAAAGGACCAATGGTTATTTATTATGGGCATTCCCATAATGCCGCTGGGTGCGTACTTAATTACCTCTGTCCTTTCGTCCAGGTAATACGTGGGCGCCTCTGTCGGTTAATCCCCGGGGCGGCGAATTGTTTGACGCGCGGTAAACGATATTGATACACATGTACAATGTACCTGCTAAGGTACCGGTACAAGGTTATTTATCATGGTTTTATCTTGCTTATAAGACTTTTCTTTTCTTCGAAGACAACTAATATGGTCCTTGTTTTTTTTTAGTTAACTTAGAAATAAATGAAACTTTTGAAATCTTCAGTCTCTTATTTATGTTTTAATGTATAGGACAAAAGGTTGAAGTTAGAAAAGGAATAAAGTTATAAAACGTGTCCAAAAAATGTATATATAATGGAGCCTAGGCCTTGACAAATATACACCGGATAGTGTTAATAGCATATAATATTTTTTGTGGGACAATTTCGCAGTGGGATGATTCACATTATACACAAAATAAATAAGGTTATCAGGTATGTCAATTGATTTCCTTGTGGAAAAACTGTTGTTACAGCTTGCATTAAAAATGTAAGCAAAACTATTTTTTACTCTTAACATTAATATTCACTTTACCAAAGTGTCAGAGTATAAATATTTTTTTAATACGTAAGAATTCGGAGTCAAAATAGATTTTATTGAGCAGTCAAACTTGGATTTTGATCGTAAGATAATCATGATGAAAGCATAGGTTTCAATTGAAAGATCATAAGATTTTTTACTTGAAGAACTCGATCACTCCATGAAAGCAAATTCCCATTTTCTCTGTTTACTAGGAGTTGGTGAATCAAATACTTTATTTTCCTAGAGTTTAGAATTCTAATTTCAGATATAATCTTAACACGTTGGAAATATTTATAGCACGACAGAAAGATAGTTTCTTCGTAGTTTTATTCTCCTTCAAAGGGGAATCTAATTCCACTGTAGATTGCGAAGAACAAAAAACTTATAAGAACCTTTAAAATTGAAGCGAATGTGAATTTTTGGGAGAATATGATATTGAATATTTAGAAGATTTCAAAAAAAGAAAAATAAGACATTTGTGTCCTTAGATGTTTCTTCCCACTCAATAAGATGATAAAAGCACCATCCTAATAGTTTTAATTTCTCGAAACAGCCTAGAAAGAAATTAATCATTTTCTCCTTTACCATTTCTACGAGGAATTCATTTGAATTATTGATGGAGAAAGCCTTCAAAAGACTATAAAATGGGAATTTAAAATGAAATAAAATTAATTTGGGGATAATAAAATTTCATGTTGTAATTCATTTGACAAATTAAAAATATTTTGACGTGTATCGAATTATTTTGATTATAAAAAATTTTGTAAATTGTTTAAAAATACTTGTTTTATTTTATAAATTATTGCTCGCATCTTTTTTATAATTAAAGTCATTTAATGTCTAAATTTATCAAGAATTTAATATCCTGTGTCAATAATTTTTAATGATACTAAATATACATTAAATTATTATTAAATAAATATCCTACATATCTCTTATAAAAATACATTTAAAAAGTATACAAGAGTTTTATCGCTGGAAATATTATATTAGTCACTGTAAACACGTGTTGAATATAAAAAAAATATAAAGAATATAAAGATTTCAAAAATTTTAGTTTAATCATCCCTTTGATTTATAAATTTTAAATAATAATTAAATATTTTATCTAGTTCTATTCAAATTTAAAATTAACAAAATCATTTAGATTTAAAGAACATAGTTTAAGACATAGAATTTATAACTGTTAACCTATATTTAGCATTTACTATTCTAATGAAATAATTACGTAAATATGATTTTTAATTATTATTTGCATGTATTAATTTATTTTATGAACAATCGTTTTAATTGATAATAGTAATGATTTTAATAATTTTCATATTGCAAGAAAAAAATATGAAGTAGTAAATGATTTCTACAAAAACAAAATGTTCTATGTAAGTACAATATAAATTTACGATAAGATCCTTAAAAAAAATAATTATTTTTCGTAATAAATGATAATATATTTAATATTGAGCTATTTATAATGTTTTTTAAGATATCTTTTAATAATTGTAGTGTGTAATTTTAAACGCTATTACGGGTTAAATATCGGGAAATTATGTACGATAAAATTGATTTGATACCATTTGTTTTGGTAATTATTTTTATTTAATTACTTTGATTCTTTAATACAATATTCGAAATGAAAAGAAAGAAGAGCAGAATTTTGACAACTAATATTTAAAAATGTTAGATTAATAAAAAATTTTTTTAAAGACACGTAATCATCAAGAGATCCTGAGCACAGTGCCTTTTTGTTGATCATTGTTGTTTTCACGTCTTATATTAGCGTAACTTGAACTCGTGATCGCTCGAATCTACCCATTACTTCTTATGTTAAATTAAATGCTTCTATGTATTTTTCCCTCTATAACAATAAGGAGGGAAAAACTAAAACAATTCTAAAACTATATTGACGTCGAGGCGTTATCGCCTAACCGAATCTATTTTTCGAAAAACACAAAAAGTTTTCTCCCGAATCCAATGCTGCTTCTCGTAATCATGACCTCACTTCTGCTGCGCTCACTTCAGTTCCGAAACTTCCTACAAGCATCATTTCCCAGATGTCATGTGGTTAGTCGAACCATTTTATATGATGAAGATTTTGCATACATTATTTTAAAAAGTCTAATATTACGCCTTTTAAGACCATCTTAATATCAATCAAAAGGTGCTTAATAGTTTTATTCCAGACTACTATTACACAAGAATTTTATAATATTCTTAAATTGGTTTCGGACTCTTTTTCTATTGTATAACGCCAAGTTTTCATTTTGAATCTCAATAATACATTATATAATTAGAAGGACAGATATAGCGAGAGAGAGAGAGAGAGAGAGAGAGAGAGAAAGTTAATATTTACTTCTACTTTCTTATACTTCTTTAATCTACGAAGTTGAAACAGAACTTTAAAATGAAGAAGTGAACCGCTGGTTATTCGATCGCATTATCGCCTATACCGAATCCAATAAGTAGTCTTTTGATCGGCTTTTATTACACGCTTTTCCTCGATATTAAGCATTCCAATGAAAAGGGGAAGGAAACGATGCTATAATGGGATTTATCGATGCATTTTAAAATGAAAATTCGATGAACTAACAAAATCCGCAAGAAGAAATTTATATAGCAGATACCAATGATATGTATTAAAAATAGTTTATTATTGGTCTAAAAATAAAATATAAAACTCTCAAAATTTGAAAAATTATCTAAGTTTTTAAATTTTTGATAAAATAAATAATATCAAACGCGTGAGACTCATCTTATTGTCATCTTTTTTGCTTTTTGTTTCTTGATATGTGTGTCATTGTAATAGAGAAAAAATAATAAAAAATTAGAGATAAAATAATTTAATTTTTAAAAATGCACATCATGTTGCCTTTCTCATACCTTTATAATATGTAGCTATATATAATTAGTTGTAGATATTTGTCAAAAGTTTATCAATCTACTAGGTCATTTAATCGTCTCAAAGAAGTTTTTGAGATATTTTGTAAAAACATATAGATTTTATTTTGTACAACAAAGAAGAAAAAAGTTACTGAAAACAAAATATATTTTTATTAAAACTACAACTTGTCAATAATAGATATATTTTATTCTTATATCGATAAAAAAATGATATATTTTTATCAAAAGTAAATTGGAATAATTTCATGAAAATTTTTCAAAACTATTCAAATATAAGTTTGTTTAAATATTTAAATAAAACATATTTATTTAAAAATTACAAATTCAATTCTAAATCTTTGCAAAATAAATTCCAGAAAAGTAATAATTTAAATAAAATCTCATTAAAAAGAAATAAAATAATTTACTTTAAATTTTTATAAATCTTTCAATTATAGATAAAAATAAGAAGTTATAAATTAAAAATCTATTTATAGTTTATTTATAAAATTTATTTAAATATCAAATTTACATATTTCATTTGATTTAACAAAAGGTTTTAATTCAATAACAACTAAAAGATAGTATATAAATTATATAACCTAATAATGTAAAATTAGAAACTCTTCTGATTTGACATTCTTTTTATATATTTATTTCGATTAATTCTTATATCTAATAATTGGTAACAACAAGTTAGTTATTTATGTGAAGTATATTTAAAATTAATTGTTTGAAAATACATAAGAAAAAATATTTTTTACCTTTTTTTAAAGTATGATATGCATGAACTTATATTAATGCATAATATACCATTTATTTTGTAGACTTAAAACCATCAGAACGAGGAGAAAAAGCCATGTTGACGGGAAACGCGCAACCCTCGGATGTATTTTGCTCTGTCCCTGGGAGGTTATCGTTATTAAGCAGCACCAGTAAGTACAAAGTCACGGTTGCAGAAGTACAGAGACGGCTATCACCTCCGGAATGCCTGAACGCAAGTTTGCTTGGTGGCGTTTTACGAAGGTGAAATTTTAATTGCATAGTAAATATTGTCTAAAATTACTAAATTATCAATTATTTTCACACTATGTAGTATTTATAATTTTATATAATATTCTTAAAAAAAAGTAAAAATCTTATAAGAAGCAGTGCGCATTTCATAAAGACATAACGGCAGAAAAAAAAAGAAAAAGTGAGGGTGGAGTGTGGAAACAGAAATGGAATGAAAGAGTTACACAAAAAGGGCAATTTCATTCAAATGAATCTGTTTCGTTAATAATTTATTAATCTTGAATCACCTTCAATTGTTAGAAAAAATTTTATTTTTTATATTAATTATTATATTATATTTTTTTACGAACAATTCATACATTTTCATTTACATTTATATTCATGTTTTAAATCTAAATTACTTTATACACACATTCACACTACATAATATTTTAGACTTTCACTTGTATATATGTATATACGTATTATTTCTTTATTCATTTTTTCTTCTTTCTTCTTCTTTCTTATTATCCTCTTATTCGAATGTCTGTCTTTCATTCTGCTGCTTTTTTCTCACTCTGTTTCAATGATTCTCGTACAATTGTAAACAAAATTATATGTAAAGAAAGTTATATAAAAATATAACCTTCATAATATTCTTCCAGTTGATTGATTTAGATTCTGATATTTTACGCCTCCATAATGTGTTTTCTTATTTATTTTTGTGTATTATATACTATCTCTTGTTCTTTCCTCTTCAGTAAAATAGTGTTTTTTTTTTGTCATCTCAATATTTATTATAAATCTCACTAATAATTTTATTTCATGTGTTAATATTTTCAATGGTACACCGCAAAACTAAAATTCAATGAACTAAAAAATCTAATTCCAAGCAGTTATAAAGCCAATAAGTTAATTTAATAAAATATTGACTATAAATATTAATTATATAAGCAGCTGAATACTTTTTTATATAATACAATTTGTTATAATGCGCTTAAAAAATAATCTATTAAAATTTTTTTAAGTTAAATTAAAAATAAATTCAGTTTATTTCGTTATTTAATACCACGTACAGTGAATATTTAAAATTAATAATTTTTTTTATTTTTAAAAGATAAATGTTTATTACAAATAATTGTATTTCAAAGATGAAAAAATATAATTGCTTAGATAGTGTAATATTAAATGCTGTATAACCATAATATCAAAACAAATGAAGATTTGAAAATTTAAATCTAATCAATTTTATGACAATATTTAAAATATATTTAAGATACTGATTGTATTATGTAATACATCTAAATATTATCTTATTTTTATTTTTATTTATTTAACTTACTTTACACATTGTGAAGTTTACAGTTTATTTATCCAAACTTACTGTTATGGCCCTACTTGCAATGCTTCTATTTCTTTCCATTTTATTTCTACGCTTTCTATTTTAACTCTTTATAAATAACCAATATTATGATAAAAGTTTATCTTTTTTACTGAAATTTTATTTCTCTCTTTTTTTATTATTTTATTTCTTTTTCTAAAGAAATTTCCTTCTATCCTAATTTGTATGCACTCTTCAACTCTTGCCGTGTTTTTACTGTTTGTTTGCCTTTTTCTTTTTTTTCTTTTTGTTTCTAGATTAGAATATAATCTGGTACATTTTTGTCTATGTATTTTATTAATTTTAGTATTATCAACTTTCTTACAGTTTTTTCATTCATAAATTTTAGTTCAATACCAAAAATTTCCTATGAGCGCATCAAATATTTTCATCTTTGTTCAGAAATTCTTCTTGAACCATCTTTCCACAATACTTCATATTTTCTAATACAATATTTGCTCTTTTATCAATAAATTTATTTTCCTTGTTATATCTATTATTTTGATTAAATCGGTATTCTAAATCTAAGAATTGTTAATAAATCTTAAAGTTTCTTTAACAATAAATTATTTTCTTCTCTCTATCTTTAACTCTCAAATCGAATTCCGCAAGACTGCATCTGTCTCTTTTCTCAGGTCTTTTATATATTCTTCTATAAAAGTTGTCTTCCACTTGTTGATCTCCATGTCTTGTCTACTTTTCTTTTCACTTTTTTAATATTACTTTTTCTATTTTATGAAGCAAGAAATTATATTTAGTCTTTTTTCCTTTACTTATTATACTAGGCATAGATTTATTTTTATTCATTCCTTTATCATTTTTTTTTTTTATTTTTTAAGTTTGAAATCTGCATGTTTTTCGCGCCTTATACCATCTTATTTCTGTTATGCTCTCTGACCTGACTGTTTCCGTTCTTGTAAAATAGCTCTTTCGTTCGTGATTAAAGTTTCTCTTCTATTGATATACATCCCGCCACCACTTAGCCTAATATTTGTAACTTTTGTAAATATGAACGATGTTCTCATTTCTTTCATTTTACTAATTTTTGCCTTCTTTCTAGTGATTTTCTTTTCTCTATTCTTTGACCACTTATTTATATCTTCTAAAAATTTTTTCAATGTTTTCAATTAATATTAAGTTCACATATTTTATATTTAAATAGCGGTAAAATTTTTGTAAAATTCTCTAACATTTTCTTAAAGATTATAATAACCTAGATAATATAAAAAAGTATAAGTTTTGAAATTATTTTTTTATTACTTTATCCAAAAATATAGTAATTTAAAAAAGTTTTGGAAAATTAAAAGATCAGGAATAAATATTTAAATAAAAGAATCAAAACTTTAATTTTTTCTAGATTTTTTATTTTATTGTATTAAAATTTATATTAAAATAATTCATATGATTTTATTAAATTTAACAATATTCAGTCGTTCATCGTTACTTTACAAATTTTTGTATGAATATTTTATAAATAATATTAATAATAATAATATTTACAAAATAATTTTTTGGAATAAATCAAAATAAAAAATCATATTTTTTTAATTAATATATAATTTTAATTTAGAAAATTGTCAGCTAATTAAATGAAATTTACGTTTATCTCTAACAAATTATATTTTCAAGAATTTATATAAATTTCGAGCAAATGAATATTTTATCTGATTTAATACTGAATTAAATATTTTTATAACTAATATAAAATTATCGATAAAAATAAATAAACAATAAAAAATTGTATCTATAAATTGAATATTGTATCCGAATTCTTACGATTTCATATATAAAAAATTCAATTTTATATTTATTTTATTGGTGAACTTAAATTATTATAGATATTTAATATTTTATAAATCATCGTTCAATTCATGATAAAATTTTGATTAAATACATAACAAAATGGAGAATTAGAGAAAAAATGTAATGTATTAAAATATTAATATTAATCAGTTTTTACTTAATTCTTAAGTAAATACTGTGACTTATAAGACAATATATATTTACAATATTATTGCAGATTATTATTCAATAAATTAACTAATTCAAATATTTTCTCTTTATCTAAATAAATTAATATAAATTTATTGAAGATTAATATTCTAGATTTATTATTGGCTTTATTTAAAAATTTCATTCAAATAAAATAAAATCAATTTACTTTAAAACTATCAATATTATTTCATAATAATTAAACTAATAAGTAACAAATAATTATTTACAAAATTTATAAATTATTTCATTCTATTATTTTTTTGGTTTCATCTTATTTTTGCATTTTATTAATAACGTTACAACATTTTGAAATTATGCGTTAGATAATTAAAATTAATCAAGTTAATATTTATTTTTATGGTAATTTTTAGAGCAAAGTCCAAAAATGGCGGAAGACTTCTCAGAGAGAAACTTGAAAAAATTGGGTTAAATCTTCCAGCTGGAAGGAGGAAGGCCGCCAATGTTACTTTGCTAACATCTTTGGTTGAAGGTAAGCCTTTGAAGATTTTATTAAATAAACATTTTTAATCTTTATTTAAAAACATTTGCAAACAAATATTTTAATTAAAACTTGTATGCTCAAATAGTTTTTTATTGATAGAATACACATTTAATGATATTAAACTAAGCGCCCATAAATTTATTGCATGAAAACGTTTGGTCTAGTCCATACTACAGTCTAAAAGAATAGCTTATTGAAAAACAAACATAAATAAAGTTATACTTAGATATCTATTTTACACATGTAGTACTTTTAGATTATCAAAAATTATAGCAATTGTAGTTCATTTAATGAAAATTTCATCTGCCCAAAAAAATAAATACATTAATTTTCACCAACGAGACGTATGAATGATGATCATTGTTTACGATCAGCGATCATTAAATAACGGAGCTGCTGTTAATATTTCAACTGTGCATATGTGGTTTGGCCCTTCTATTTTTTTAAAAAAGTGATAAAGAAAAAGAGTTTAATCGCAGGTAATGAAGGTTGTTATTTTTTTTTTTTTTGAAATAGCGGCAAAATTACAAGCAAGATTCTTCAGTTTATTAAATGCAATTCATTAACATACTCTTGATCATGGTCAGAAAATTTGATAACTTAAAATTGTACTGAAAATAATAATAATAAATAAATAATAATTTATACCTTATTTTTTAATATTCTAATAATAATTGTATTGTTTAATACATAATGATTATATAGATAAAGAAATGCAGTCATACGTGCAAAAAAATTTTATTTTATTTTTATTATTATTGCTGTTTAATTTGTTAATAAATGAGCTGTTGTAATAAGGTATAGAGTATTGATACAGATACTAATATATTTAAATCTTTTGAGCATAATAACTATGAATATTATTATTCATTTAGGAATAATTCATACATTGTTATTTATATTTTTACTTATAATTGAATATTTTAAAATTTATATTTGTATATCACACTTATTTATTGAATTTTTTTCTTCACTCGTATTCTCTCCTTCTCTATTCTAATATATCTTGTACAATATAATTATCTGTTTCTTATCACCTTTCATAATATTCTGCCACTTGATTGCTTTGAACCCTGTTATATTGTACGTCTTAAAAATGCGTTTTCTTGATTCTTTTTCTTTATTTCACAGTCTATATAGTCTTTTCTCTTTTACTAACTAATTAATTTGATTTCCCATTCAAATCTCGCTAATAATTTCATTTTTTTTATCTGTTCTCTCTCTTTGTATTTTATTTCACCCTCTCTCTATTTTTTCTCTCCAATATTTACTAAAGCCATTAACATTATTTGAAAAGTTTATTTTTTTTACTCTGAAATTCCTAGCTCCTTTTTTTGTTTGTTTTTTTTCAAAAATTATTGCTTCTTCTATACTTATTTTTATTCATTCTTTAACGAAATCCTCGTCTTCTTTGTTTATTATTTTATTTTAATAATTGACTATTTTCGGTGTTTTTATTTCTATTTTCTTACTCTTTGTTTTTAAAATTATACTGTGATTCGGTGTATTTTTATCTGCATTATAAATATTTTAGATCCATTATTAGTATCTCTTTATACCTTTTTTATCGTTTTAATATCGCTTTACAATTTCCTCATCCCCATATCTCTACCCTATATACTAATACATTATTTATGAGTGCATCAAATAATTTTATGTTAATTTTTAAGTTCTTCTTGGACCATCCTTTAGCTATACTCCATACTTTCCCAAAAACCGTTATTCATTTTTCGTTCTTTTAGCCATCAACTTGGTATGTTCTTGTCCTCTGCTGTTCTTCAGCATAATAACAACATCGAGTATTAGGTTGCGGTTGTTCGATCTCTCACTCTTTCTATTTATTTTTATTTAGCTTTTTTAAATACTCAGAATCATTGAGGTTATTTTACGTATATTTTTTTATTTGTATATTCAATTTGTACTCTAAAAATATGAATTGCTTTACTAAGTGTAATTATTTACATTTTCATAGAAATTCAGGTTGTTTCCTTCTTCCTTATTTCTTACTAAACTTCATTTTTTAAAATTTGTTTTCATATTTAACTCTAAACTTCTTATTATGAAGACTTCGAAAACAAATGATTATTTCTTCTTTTCCTTTTTTCAGTGAAACATTTATTGCAGATTTTAGCACGTAAATCGTGTCAACTATGCCTCTTTTCTTTTTAAAGCTAAATTGGGTTTCTTCGTATACTTTGTTTTTTTCTATGTGGTTTTCTTTGGTTGGTTCAATTTATAATTTTGACAAAAAATTTGTAACCTATGCTCAATAACGTAATTCCTCAGTAATTTTTTATGTTAACCCTTTTTTTATATTTTTTCTACTATCTCGGTTTTCTATTTCTTCAGTAATTCATCACCCCTTATAATTTCGTTTCCTTTTTTGACATTCCTTTATCACTGTATTACTCTCGAACTTTCATATATCATTGAAAGTTTTATTCTCTCCTGTAATCGTTTTTTCGTATCTTTTTAGTATTTTATTAATTGTTTCAGTAATTCTTGTGTTTTTATAGATTCTCGACCTTTTTCATCTAACTCTCTGCTCTTGTCACATTCTAAAACATTATGTTTTTTTCTTTATGCAAGATATTTTCCTCATTTTTTGTTCCGTTCTAATAACTCTATAACCTTGGAAACCATCTTTTGACTTCTTCACTATAAGCATATGCAAAATTGTCATTTTAAATAATTGGCATATTAAACTTTTTCGCTTCACTCTTCTTCTGTAAACTTCAAAATGTTTTCTATATCTCTCTTCTATTTTTCGTTTATTTAAATGTTAAGTCCTTTTCTATAAAAAATTTCGATCTTTCTGTTTGTAAGTAAAAACTTATTTAGCATTGTTTTTTCGTCTCTTCTTCTTCATATTTTACTCTTACAAATTCTTCTCTTTTTATCTTTATTCTTCACGTGTTTCTGACTTTCATCTGCGCTTCTTGTTTTTTATCTCAATTATTTTTTTTTAGAATTTTTTCTGTTTCTCTTCTGCTTCTTCTCCTTTCAATATAATATTTGTTCTCTGATTTTTATCCTCTGTATTGTCTTCTGCACCATTCTTCCTATTTCTACATGTCTTTTTTATCATTTTGAACTTCTTCCATCAGTATACTGTTTTCTGAAAATTCAATTATTTTGTATACTGTTTTTTTCACTAATTCTTAGAAGATTTTTTTCTTCCATTTGTTCGACTCTGGGTATTTGTGTAATTTTTCCCTATTTTCTTCATTTTTTCTTTTTATATTGATTGGAGAAAAATTTAATTTTCTCTTCTTTGCTTTATTTATCATGCAATGGATATCTTTTTGCTTATATATTTATTCTGTCTTTCTTTATTAAAACTTTTGAAACTATATGCACTTCGCGTTTTCGGTTGCTTTATTTTATTGCACTCTCCGCTCTCCCACTTTAGCCCTACTACTCCTCTTTCTTCTTTCGCATCAAAACGTCTTTATTTTTCCATGCAATCCTTAAGCTCATTTTTATATATATTTCTATCGTAATTATTAAACTGAATTTTTTTCGTCTTTTTCTACCTTTTTATTTCTTTAACATTTCTTCTCTGTCTTCCCTTTATTTATTTACCTTCTTCTTTGCTGTATTAATTTGTTTTTTTTCTTCACTATCTTCTTTTGCAATGTGTTCTTTAAAAATTTATTTCAGCAATGATAATTAAGAGTACTTTACAAATAAATTATAATACAAGAATAAATAATTATTATGGGTTTTTTAAAAATTACATGCTAGAAAAAATATTTTTATTTATAATTAGGTGTTGACATTTACAACTTGTTTGAACTTACCCACAAAGTTCATAAATTAAATATTCTAAACTTAACACAATAAATTTATTTCTTAACTACGATTTATTTTAAAAAATAAAATATTTTTTAATGTATATCCTTGTACAAATAATTGACAAAATTATCAACCTTATTTTATTATATTCTATAAGAAACTTTAAATAAGTCTTACTTTTAAGTAGTTTAAATTTATTTAATTTTACATAATTTGAGTTGAATATTTATAAAATATTAATGTTAAGTATTATTTAACTGTTATTATTAATAAATAAGTAAGATTCTTAAACGGTATATTGTGCAAATTTTATAAATATGGATTAACAACTTGTTTACGCAAACCTATAATTTTGTGGTTGATTTGTGATAGATATTTTATATATAATTCAAAATTTATATTGAAAATTATAAGCGCTTAAATATTAAAGAATTAATGATTCTGTTTTCAAAATTAATTTTTTTTAAAAGTATATCACTTCCATTATAAATATTGCAAAAAATAATATGAAAACATTTACATCAGAAGCATTAATCATTAATGAATTTAAATATGTACAAATTGTAAAATGATGACGAGATCATATTATAAGTTACTTTTTTCAAAAATGTAGAAAAAATAAAAAACTTGAATTACAATTCTTTAAAATTAAGTAATACATGTGTGGTGAATAGGTAACCAGAATGTAGTAGTAGAGGCCTCTTAGTCGGTTTATGAGCGTTCAAAATTTATTTAGGATGGCCATATATGTAGTCTAATCCTGGTTCTTTGATCTACGAGCATCACAAAGAATATATATAAACGCACCTGCAAATAAAGTCTGATTCAAACAATTAATATTTTGCACGTTTGAAAATGGTATGGGTGGAATGTTTAGTCAAAAATACGCTTTCTATTATTTGTTTCGGGTTCCACTTTTTCTCCATATTACGATAAATTGGTATTTCTGAAACTCTTCCTATGGTTCTCAGTTGCGTCACACGTGCTAGAAAATGATTAAATTAAATAAGCAAGTGAATTATCTTTATCTTTCTCTCACACATCCATACACGAATCATTTTTACATTAGCTCATTTTCCAAAGTAACATTTTTGTGATTTATTATCAGTTTTATATTATAACTCTGCACTTTTATATAATTAAACAGAGTGGTAGAGTATGAATTTAAAAATAAATAATTGATACATGTAGTAGAGTTTTATTTTGAAAAATTGTTTTTAATTTAACTGCATACTAATAAGTAATAACTAAAATAAACACTAACTTTAAGTAAACACTAAAAACTAATAAGTAGAAATATAATATACATACACAAAATGTACTTGATTAACAGTTTTTTACTATAAACTATAACATTTCATAAAACAATGTTTTAAAGAGTAAAAACCAGTACTATGTTACTCCAAAGAAAAATTATAAATACTACATACATTATATTTATGTTTTGAAAATTGTAAAAAATATTAATTTTTTTACAGTTTAAAGGGAAATCTTTTTGTACGTATGTTATTTTAACCGTCATTATTTTTACATTTAATTATGTAAAATAATTTTTTTAATTACACGTTATGTTCAAACTATATATAGTTGAAGTGAATGAAATAGTAGTTACTTTTTGTGACATTGTTTTAATTAAAAAATTATCAATGATTATATAATTATATATGTATATTATTTCGATTAATTAAGAATATTAATATGTTTTATTAAATAAGTTTTGGAATAGTCATTTAAAATAAGTCATACGTAAATAAGCTGTAATTATAATGAAGGATAATGATATTTCTTTATGTTTGACTATTTAATCACTAAGCAACAATTTTTCAGCGAATATTTTCTTGAAAATTAACCTACTATTTCATTTTAGAACAACGTTGAGATGGACCGTTAATTATATCTTTCATCTCAAATTTTAGTGTAAATTCCTCTTTCTGTTCATTCATGAAACTCTGTAATAATGTTAACAAATCTAATTATTTTAAAATGTAGAACATTAAGCCGTCGAATATGTAAGTTAAATATTGAGAAATGTTAATATAAAATAAAAAAAATTGTAGTAATTTTAATGATAATTCAGATATTATAAAATTATAAATAATTTGATTATTAATAAATATTAAAATGGAAAAATTTCACAAAATATGATTTAAACTTTATCTTCGATTTATGAGTCGTGAAATATAAAAAGCAGCAATGCACTAAGCTCAACAAGCTTTTCTTACTCTTTATTTATTTAGACAATTTTTTTGAATACCATTTTAACTATAATTATAATTTAAATTTTCGTTAGTATTTTTTTAGATCACTCAAAAATTTTGTAGCAAAATTTGTTGTATACCTCATATGATTTACCTCTTACAATTAGAGTTATTTTAATTTTTAATTTTTCTTTATTTATGTGTATATATGATATGTATTAATAATTTATATTAATAAACTATTATGTATTTATAGGAAGTTTGATTTTGGACATTTTATTTATTTATGAATATTTAAATTTAGTGTATTAATCATTTTATTGAATGTAAAGTGTTTAATTTAATAATAATGCTTAATTATTCTTCATCGTTGTGATTTTAATTATTATTTTTTACGCTGATAAATTAAATTTGTTTTTTTCGATATAATACCAGTTATTTAATCTTTATTCTATCAAATTACTTTATCTTATGCTTCTTGATTACATTAATAAAATACTAACTCTCAAATCTGAATTTTTAATCATATATTTGAATTATATTTTAAATAGTTTTTTATTTCTACGTATTCTTTACTATTAATTTAATTTATAATAAAAATTATTACTTATGATAAAAATTTAATAAATAGATAAAAATTTTTTTTGTTACTTATTTTATTTATAAATATTTTTTGCAATCGAAATCAATATTTAGAAATATGTAGATTGATTATTTTTTTAAAAGTAGCAATAATAAGTAAATTGAAATTCGAAAATTGAAAAAATTTTTTATTAACAGAATTTTTTTTAGAAATTAAATAATGTACATCAGAGTATTCGATTCACTGCACTTTTTAGAACTCATGATATACTTTATATGTAAATAATAATGCTTCTTTTAAAATTATCAAAGGTATTTGGTCATAAAGTCTTAATTTGCAAATACCTTCATTTCTGAATTAATCTCCCTTTAATAATATTAAGATAGTTAGAGTTACTTCGTTTCGAAACTAGTATTATAAACTGGTTCAATTACGAATTTTATCGATTTATTAATCTTTTGATTGGTTACGATATAAATATAATTAGATTCTTTACTTATTTAATTCTGTTATCTTAATTCTTTGTTACATATTAAGTTTTTTTTTAATAAATTGTAATATAATATATCAACCGTTCTTAATACACAAAATGTATGTACATATATATTCAAACGAAGCATGTCTATTTTGTTGATATTAAATTTTTTAAGCAAGCCTTTAAAATTTTAAAGAGTTTCACAATTATATTTAATAGTTAATGAGTACAATAATTAAAATTAATTACTATTGAGTGAACGCTTTACACATATTTTTAAAAATAGAAATACAATATATGAACTTTTTTTGATATTATAAAACAAATAGATGTGAATTAATTTAAAAGTTATTATAAATTGATAAAATACCATATTACTTGCAAGAAAACTGAAATAACAGAAATCAGCTCAAGCTATAATAAAATATTGAAAATATTAAATAAATTATATTTATGATTATACAAATAGAATTTTATTAAGGGCATAAATAATTTCAGCAATTTAAAGATCCACAAGACATCATAGATGACACGAAATTTAGGAATTTTAATTTATCAAAGAAGGATTACGAGATTTGAGATTTTAATTTAAAAACATTTAAGAAATTTCGTTTATTAATTGTAGAATTTGAACTGAATATGTTAAAGAGTAATTATGTACAAAGAGATGTTTACTGTAATGATCATGGCAATAAGTATAATGAACTTGACGATAGGTATAATTTTTAGTTTATTACTATTGCCATTATGTAGCTATAAATCAAATTCAAATAGATACCTAATATCTATTTCACTATTTATTCTAAAATTGGAATCACTAAGATTATTTTAAAAGAAAAAAAACAGTGAAGATTGAGTAAATAATTATTTTAAAAATATGAAATACTCGTTACTTTTTAATAAGTTATATTATTTAATCAATCAAATCTTTAGTAAAATATTTGATTTGTCAATCAAATTTTCAAAATTTTAATTATTATTATTATTGTTATTGTGTATTATAATTACAAAATTTTGTGTAATATCTGAAATCAATAAATATATTATTTTTAATAATGACACATATAAATTGCGTATCGTAATTAATATCTGACGTTTGAAAGTATTTTGAAAGTAGCGAGGCAATTTCACCATTCATTTTACCTTTGAATTCAAAACGATTTCTAAGAAGAAACCAATTCAACAAACTGTTTCTATCAATCTCATATATTTCAAAAGAACGCTTATAGATCACCGATATTGATCGTATATAAAGAAAAGTCATTATTTTATTTCCTATTTATATTGTAATATATTATTACAACAATATATTATTTGTATATATCAAATTTTTAAATAAAAATCTAAAATTATAATGATAATAATAGTTAAACTTGTGTTGTGTTGTATTTTATCCTCGGAGGATGAGAAAAATATTTATTCATTGATGTATTTAAAATTTTTAAGTTTTACCAACACAAAATTACAAATTTTATAAGTTGTTTCCACAAAACGGTTTTATGTATAATCAGGTTCATATGTGAATTTCTTATACATAAATAATTATATTCTTTTTCAAATCAATAAATTTTATATAAATCACAAAAAATTACAAATTTATTTCTAAAAATTAATGGGAAAATTTTTTAAAACTTTAAAAAACTTTCAATGTTTATTCATTATATTCTTAAGACAAATAATTCATATAAAAATTATAATAATATATTATAAGATATAAATACAATATTTAACTTATTAATTATTTTTTTAAATCAACAACGGATACGTTTAAGTGGTCATTAATAATTCTTTAATTAGTGGTAAATATAAAAGTTATTGTTATTTTCGGTATATAATTTAAAAAATAGGTTTATGATAAGATTTTTGTCTTTTATAATCATTTATTTGAAAGATAAATATTACTAACTTTTTTAGATTTTCTTTAATTGAAATAATAGTTAAATACTACAATAAAATAATAGTAAATAATAGTAAAAACAAGTGTATACTTATATTTCAACTACTTTTAATATTAATTTATTATAAATATAGATAAATTAAATATAGTACTAAAAACCTATATAGATATACATTTATATTTTAAATGAGTGTCAAAAACAAAGTTGTATTCACAAAAATATGTACGAAAAGGTTATTTAATATTATTTAATCATATTATTATTAAACGAAAACCTTGAATTTTTTCGAAGCATATATATATACTGTAATATTAAAATTTAAGCAAATTTCAAAATGCACATTCAAACTTGTATTAAAATATACAAGTACAAAATTTCAATTGCATTTAAGTATACAAATATTATTAACTGGAAAGGATAAATCGGTATAGGATAAGTAAAGTTTTGTCATCTATAAATAACGCGAGAATATAAAATAAAATAAAATGTAGAAAAATAATTAAGTATGGTGCAACTCCTAGAAATACATATTACAGAATATAAAATAAAGTAAAAAATAAATTATTTATAAATTATTTATTAAATTATATATGATTGTGAACTAGTTTGTATGGATTTAAATTTATTTTTTCACTGTAAAGCTTCCTTTTCTTTCTACTCTCTACTTTCTCTATTTTTTGTTGAGTACATGCACTTTCTCACGGTGAGTTATCGTAGTAATTAAGTGAATAGCGTTGTGCTCATGTATACACTCAGGCAGCTACGAATCGTCGTCATGAACGTATTCTTGCAAAGTAGTATACAATAAGCGAAGATGCAAAACATGCAATACATATCAAAATTAAGAATGATAGTGGAAATATATAGAAATAAATAAATAAATAAATAAATTTATATATATATTCTATTGGCACTAATTCAGCGTACAATATAAAACGTAAGTTATTGCGATATTGCGTTTAATTTTCAATTCGAATAATATAATTATTAATATGATATTTTTCGAAAGTTAATCAGTAACACAAATTATTGAAATATGACTATTTATTACATATTATGTTAATGAATGGAGAATATTGAGACATTTAGATTATAAATTTATATAGAAGATCAAATATATATATATATATATATATATATATATATCAAAATGTTGAATCGTGTAGTAATCTTTAAAATATTTGTTAATATAATTCCAAAAGTTATCTATAATTTCTAAGTTTCAAAATATAATAAAATACTTATGGAAAATTTAATATATTTATATATTTAATTTCCATTTATCAAATAATTACAGTATTTAATATTTTAAAGTACGTGTATTAACTCATGCAATCACTAACGCTAACTTTAAGAATTATTAATGTAGATAATTTTTAAAATGAAAATATTGAAATATTTGAAAAAAATTATTTAGGTTTGTACAATCAAAAATAAAATATGTTAATATAGAATAGTGCTATATTTACATAAAGCAAAATATCTTTTATTGCAAAAGTTTATTTAATTTATTATAAATTATAAACACGAGAAATGTAATTATTCATAATTAATTACTAAAGAAAGCATATTTATACATAAGAGAATTCAATAAATATATTTTTTTCATTAAATAGAAATCAAACAAATATTTAAATTTATGCATTTTAAACTTTCTGAACTATTAATCATTTATATAAAAAATATATAAAGAGTTTATACAAAGAATCATTTGCTTAAATTTGTATATAAGTGAGAAATCAACATGATAATGTAAAATATATTCATTTTAGTTATTATGAGTCTAACTCGTCAAAAATTATAATTAGAATATATGAAAATTTTAATTTTTTACAATGAGTACAAATAGTATTTACGAATATAAAATACGTTATTCTGATAAAAATTTATGTAATTAAAGATTTTCCATTTCTAACAAGAATAAAATAGCCTTTTTAACTTTACAGAATAAATCATTAAATATATCTTAGAAAAAATTAATATATTAAAAATTTCATAAATTATTAATTATATGTTACATTTATTTATAATTATTGTATAATTAAATAAAATTAAATTCAATAAAGTTATCGTAAATTTTTTTATTTAAAAACTATTAATTAAAGTATCTGAAATAATTAAAATAGCGTTGAAAGATTTAACACAAGTATGTTAAAATATTTTTTCTAGGAGAAGCTATTCATCTCGCTCGAGATTTTGGATACGTTTGTGAAACGGAGTTTCCGGCGAAACAGGTTGCTGAATATCTGAGTCGACAACACTGCGAGCCACAGGATTCGTACAGGAGAAAAGAACTTCTACATGCTACCAAGTAAGTTATACAGAGATTTAAAGTTCACATCAATTAAACAAATATTGTACAGCCTAATTTCGAAAATATTAAAATTAAAAAAGTAGATTTATATAATTGTTACTTCCTATGAAAAAAATGATATTTTAGATAAGATAACAAAGGTATTTAAAACGTCAATAGTTCATTTAAAACATATTTAAAATAATACTCTTGTAATGTAAAATAATTATTTTTAATTATAAATAAAAAATAAATTTTATATCTCAAAAAAGATTCAGAAATTTGATTTTACTATTTATTTTAAATGTAATATTTTTAAATCTTTTTTTTTTAATTTTATTATAATTTGACTTGAAATCCTTTATAATATAATAAATGTAATAATATTAAGTATGATATAGGTTTATAAAATATTGTATAGAACTAGACAAAACGAAAAAATGTGAATTTTTATTGAGAAGAAATAAGAAGAGAAATACATGCATATTTAAGATATTCTTTATAAGACTCGTTCATTATTTAAACTAGCTAATATCTTCAATTGAGTTTTTTTAATTCTCTCTTTTTCTTTTCATGTATCCAGTTTCTTTTTACTATATCTACTATAATCTGTTTTCTTATATTATATAATTATATTATATATATTACTATTATCTTATGTATTATTATGTTTCTAGGTTATTTATCCAAATTTATTGTGGATTTATTTTTTACCTGTATCCTCATATATATATATTTTTTTTTTCATATATATTTTTCATATATATATATTTTCACTCTCTAATTTTTTCCAGTGTCACAAATACCATCTTAGCCTTAATTCATGTTTTATTACGTAATTTTCTTTCCTCTTACGTTGTTACTTTTGTGTACTTTTGCTTTTTTGATATCCTTAATTTCCTTATTTAAACCTAATTGCTCTCTGTGCTGTCCTTAATCTGTGATTTTAAGCCTTAATTTCGGCTTTGCATAGTATTATATTTTCTATTATTAAGTAATTAATCATTAGTTTTTGTTTTAAAGTTTTCCTTTAACTGACTGTCTGCAATATTCTATATTTTTCTTCATACAATGTTTGTGTTCCTTGTTTACATTATTTTTTTTTAAATGTATACTATATCTATGTGAAATTTTTAACTGTTTCTCATTTGGATCCTTTCAATCTAAAATTTGTCTTTTCGCTTTTCTGAATTTATATCTATATATCTGATCTTTAAAATTTTTTTATTTGATTAATTTTTTTAATTAACAAATTTAATTAAATTGATTTGTATAACTCTTTCTCGTTTGGTTATTTTTCATGTAAAATCAGCCTTTTTTCAGAATTTTATCCCTTTATTTCATTTTTATAATTTCCTTGAATATTTTGTTTGCAAATGTAATCCCTTTAAAACTATTTATATATTCATTGTTGTTCCCTTTTTTATACTGGAATCTTGGATAATGTTTTCTCCTTTTATCAATTTGCTTTTTAGTGTTATTATTATTATTTTCATGCCTCGCAATGATGTTTTTTCTCTTTTTAAATTCATATTTTATTCGTGATTTCGTCTTTTCTTAACTTTTCCTTAATTTCATTTTACTTCAATTTTTCAATTTTGTTCCTAACCTTCTTCTTTGTAATCTTGATATCTACTTTTTCTCTATTTTTTCTTCACATGTTAATTAGTTTCAAAATCGCTTTTCCCGATTCGTTTTTCTCCACTTCCTCTATTCCTTAACCGATTATTGTTTTTAACATTTCCTATTTGTTTTATTTTTTTCTTTTTATTTTTTGCATTAAATTAAATCATTTTTCTCTAAAATTTTCTATATTTTCTTTTACCACATTAATGTATCGTCCCTTCTTCCTCGCATCTACACTTTTCTATTTCTTTCTCTATTAACCGTCGCATAATCCACTACGAATACTCCTTTTTTGCTGTTTAATATAAAATTTAAACATATTATAAAGCATTTCTTAAAGTAGAAATAAAAAAAAAAACAGGAAATGATAGAATATAAAATGATAAAGAAGTAAATACAAAAACCAAAATAATAAATCTAAAAATAAAAAATATGTTATATAAAATAATATATAAAATAATGCAATGTGATAATGTTATGTATGTTTGTAATACATCTGTTCTAAAGTCTTTATTTTTTTATTTAAGAAATACAAATAAGAAAAATAGTAATAGTGTGAATAAAAAAAATTATTAAAATAAAATAATTATTTTACTCTTTTGGTTAATATTATAATTTTTATAAACGATAAATGTAATTCATATTAATTTCTTTTTAATTTTAACAAAGAATATTTTTATAGGCAGATCACCAAAGAGTTAATGGACCTTCTAAATCAAGACAGGTCACCTTTGTGCAATACCCGACCGCAGCACATTTTAGACCCTAGTATACAAAGACATCTTACACACTTCTCTCTAATATCTCATGGATTTGGCAGTCCAGCGATTGTTGCCGCTCTCACAGCAATACAGGTTACCTGTTTTAATAAAAATTAGTCTATACCATCTTTTTTTTAATTCTGTAATTTGAATTTGAAGTGATTTAAAAATAATTTTTAGAAAAAGAAAAATCTAATGAAAATATTTATATAGAATAACAATATTTTATCATTTTTATTACTGCTGTTGTAATGTAATGAAAATCACATAGGTTTAATTATATATTATTGATATATACGATTATTTTGAAGTATATTTCTATATTTATTTCAAATCATAATGTTTAGTTTTAATCCTTGGTTTTGAAGTATAACATAACTAAAAAAAGATAAATACTGCTTTCATTACAAAATAGTATAAATATGAAAAATTAAAAATAACTTGTTTTTATTGATATAATATATTTTAACTTTTATAATTTCTGTAAAAATATATTATTAATTGAAATCCAAAAGAAAATTAATAATTTCTATTATATTGAAAAATTTGCAGAAGTTCCTAAGCGAGTCTTTAAATCATTTGGAGAAGATGTACCCAGGTACTGGTAGCAGCGTTACCAGCAGTCAGCAGTCGTCCCTCGATGTAAAAAATAAGGATGGCAGCTTAATGAACGACATGAAGAAGTGACGCCCGGATGAACCCCCGACCTCGAATGTCGTCACCTCGATAAGGCACTCTTGGCCCTATAATTGAAATGTTGTCGCGTATTATAGTAATCTCCGACTACCTGCATTTTTTAAACTCGGAAAGTAAGAAAAAAGAGAGTGAAATAAGTGAGATAAATTTGCGCGTATGTGTACGTATGTATGTATGTATATGAATGAAATAACGAAATGAAAATAAGAAAAAAGGCGAAGTTGGAAAGGCCCGTAATTGAGTTAAGCTTTCTTTAAATTCTTCCTTAATTCTCTATCTTCTATTTGAGCGTGAAAAGAGTATTGAATAATTCGCTTGATACTTTATATATACATAATGTAATTTAAAAAACAAAAGCATACATCCCTCGAAATCGCGTTATCCTTCAATATTGTCGCTGAGAAAAAATAAATAAGATAAAAAGGAGAATGATGAAAAATTATACAATTGTGTGGTCTGCACTAAAGCCGTCCGAGGCTAAACAAATTAAAAATAAATAAATATGGGTCTGATTGAATAGTATAAAGTATGCGCTTGAAGGGAGAGAGAGCGAGTGTGTGACTGAGTGAGTGTGTGTGAGAGAGAGAGAGAGACAAAAGAGAGTGGAAAAATGCTAAAAGTTGTCATTTAGAAAAAGTGAAAAAGGGATTTCATCTATAGTCAAAGGCGGAATTGTTGTCTTGTTGATTGTTCAGCGTACTATAGGAAGGATCTCGTGTTTGTACATTATTTATTCTTGTATTGTTAAATGCCTCTGTTAATCCTTAAAATGAAGTATACAATTATCTTTACATCTTTTGGTCGATAATTTATGAACTTCAAGCTATCACATAGAACATACTCTAATTTTTAGATTATTTTGCTCGATAATAATAATTATTAAATAATGAAAAATAAATATAATCGTGATAATTTTTGCCATATAATTACTACTAAAGTTAGTATTGAAAATGCGTTTCATCGCATAATATTTACACTATTTTTTATAAATATATACGTTACGATTTCCGTTGAAATTTTATGTCTGATCAATTTAAATTTTCAGAAGAGATTTTGAATGATAAATTCTAATTTTATATATTTCTAATATCTTAATTATCTTAAAACAAAAATTACAAATGATAAAAAATTAAATAAAAGAATAAAATACAACGAATAATAACACCATTTAAATTTTATTTACTATTTTCGAATAAATACTTGCAGCCTAGAATATTTTTTATTTTACCATTAGTAAGTCACTGTATAAATATTTTCTTTACGTTAAATTAAAAAATTATCCTTCCTGAGTACGTAATGTTTTACATTCGATTAATAAAAACTTGAAATATAATATCAGGAATATTACAGTCATCGTGCCAATAAGAAAAAATTGCCATTTTAAAGATGTGCCAATTATTAAGTCGAACGTATTAAAAGAAAATATAATTCGACATCGACGTGCTCGAGAATCTTGTATGATACTTGTATGGTCAATGAGATGAGTGAGGGGAAAACGAATTATTTTAGAGAATTGAGCAGTGTTAACGTTTACGTTTGGTTTTCAACCATTCTTACATAGAACGTGATTAAATCACTGAATGAAATTTAAATTCAATTGACTTTGCAAGTCACGAATTTTAATGATTTTTGTCTTGTATTTGATGTTGTACCATATTATATAAAGTATTTGTTTTATTAATTAAATAAAAATAAAGATAATTTTGAAAATAAATTGGTCTATCAAAAAAAAATTTAAACGTTTCGCTAAGCTCAAATCTTGAAAACTTAAAAAAGAAATACTTGATGGTATGTACGTATATGTATATATTTCAATACACTTGTACGTAATTCAGCGTAAGAGAAGAAAGGATATTTAAGAGTGAACCACCTAGACCATTTTAATTTATAGAATAATCGTATAAAGTACAATATCAGGTAAACTTGTGACATATCTGACTTTGTAAACTAACAATCACAGAAGTTTAAAGTAACAAAAATTTCAAATATATATATAAGGAAAAAATACTTGAGAGCATTTGATGCTCCGAAGTAAACTTGTACAGAGCATTTGAATCTTTCTTGTGATATAATCATTTACAATTATTAATAATATAAATAAATATATAAATATACATATGTATATGAATATATTAAGAAGAGTACAGAAAAAGATATAATTCATGTTTCAATCTATTTATGGTAAATTAACAAAACATAATTTGAGATTTTTCTTCTTAACTATAACAAGATATAAGCAAAATTTATTACAGCGATCGAAACATTTTCTCTATTTATGCCATATTTTTATTGACACGTAATTTAAAGTAAATAATTAAATAATGAAAATATAATATCTTATTTTTCTTTATAACTTTTCACCTTATTTTTTTAAGGTGCAAAAAATTCTAAATTTTTTTGGTACATTAACATATTCAACACTAAATTGTGTATATGTAAGTAAATCAATATTTTTTAAATATGGCATAGAGAAATGTAAGTATCTGAATATAAATTAGAAAATAAAACAAAATAAAATCCTCTCGTGTCTGTCGCGCGGAAAAGCTCCATGTACAAATTGTAACGTCTCATCATGGTCTGTTCGAATTTTTATAATATAAAATAGTATATATACATATATACATGCATGCATATATACATACATACATACATACACACACACACATACATATATTTTTTCATTACTTTCTTTCAGTTTTTCTTAAAGTAGTTATATAAGTATACACTATTTTATATATAAAATATTATATTAAATAATCGGTTAGTAAAGTTGAACATATTTTCAACTGTCATAATATAAATAAAGTCGTTTTTTCTTGTGTTATCATTTGTAACATAGAGTTTTTTCGAGGACATGTAGGACCAGCGAATGGAAGATTTTGTTTGTATTAATTCTACTCATGATCATTTACATACTTAATAGAAATCGTTAGACACTTAAAAATTTCTCCAAAAATTTAAAAAGAATGCAAGACTTTAAATAAATTATCACACTTATTTGTAACCTCAATACAGCCATCGTAGAAAAACTATTTTCTACCAGAATTTCTGTGCCAATTGTGAAGAATGTTGTAGACGAATTTTTGTTGGAATATCACTTTAATCTTGTAATATACTCAGATACAACTTCATTGAATATATTTCAAATTAGTAGCTTATTATATTCTGATATTAATATGGTTCATTTTTGTATATTGGTGTGTGATAAATAAATAAGAATATTATTTCTAAGCAAATAACCAAGTTTTTATTAATACCTACTTTTTTATTGTTTTACATTAAAAAGTTAAACGATGAACACAATAAGAAATTTCATTTTAAATACGAATACTGTATACATATTATTTAAGTAAATACAATAAATAATATGTCAATAATAATATATCAAGACATTATCTTAATTGTACATGTACATTGTCTTAATATTTTGAATATTACTGTAATTAATTCAATTTTTTTAATTTCTACCAACATATTAATTAATAAAAAAGGAATAAAATTAAATACACAATAATATATACACACTAGATATAGGTTTTAAATTTTTATTACATTACAGTGTTAAATTACAATTATAAAGTTTAAGAATTATACGATTTCACAAATATATAATTATAAAATATTATAACATTATGTAGTATTGTACTATTTATAATGTATTATTATATATTTTTTTATTAAACTTTTTTTAAGAACGAAAATAAAAATCTTAAAATAATTAAAAATGTTCTTTAAAATTAAATAGTGTAATTTTTAATTATTTTTAGTTTAGAAAAATTAAATGTACTCACATAAATTAGAAAAAATTAATATTGTTAGGTATGTGGGTAAGCCTTGATTTGTCTCTAGTCGAACTATTAGAATAAATAGACTTACTTGGTGTTCAGTTGAAGATTCAAAAATAATACTAAAAGATAACATTGGTACATATGAATTTATTATGCAAATAAAAAAATGATATTTTCAGTTATCTATTTATCTATTATACTTTTAAATTATTCATTCATTATACAAAATAAATTTATTTAAATTACATAAAATAAAACGAAAAAAATAACTTTTAGTGCATTTAAAAATCATAAAGAAACATTATTCATGAGATGTGTAATGATTTAAAGAACGAAAAACCTGTAATATATAAGGGTTAATAAATTAAAAAATATTAAGAATAGAAAAATGTATTCATTCAAAATTATCCATCAGTTAAATTTTGTAATACGTTTATGTTCTAAATATTTTAAATCATCCACTTCAACAAGTTCTAATTATGTAAGCATAACTATCTAGAAAAATAAAAATAATGATTAAGTATTTAAAAACTATTTCATATTATTTTATTACATTGAATTATATTAAATTTGGATTTTAATCGAGAAACTAAAATAAAATTTTTTTCATTTCAGATTTTAATATAATTTAAATTAGAACTTATTTGCACTGAAATTTTATCAGTTATTCCACTTATTTTTAATATGAAATAAGTAAAATTTAATACGATATTGATTATTAAATCTTACCAGTGAATTTATAGACATGCCCTGGAAAAAGTTTTTCATTTTAATTAATATAGTTTAATTAAAAATAAATTTGTTGTTTATTTCTGAAGAAATTTATATAAAATACCATTTTATTAAATTAAAGTAAATTTAATTTATGTTTAGTTAAAAATTAATTTATTATGTAAAACATAAAAAAAAGATTTTTTTTACGCTAAATAAAAAAATCCAATTCATTTTTACAATTCTTATATAAAATTCGAGAAGATAAGTTTCTTTAATTATTTGCAAGTAAAATTAATTTACTCGGTTTAAGTCTTTTATATAATAAAAAAAAAATAAATACCGAGTTATTCCTTTTATCAAGCTGTAGTTTAAATATACATTAATGAAAAATGCAATGCATACGTTAAAAGATATATTCCTAAGTATTTTAAAGTTATAAATGTAATAAAACCATTAAAAATTATAATGTTTGACTTCATTATAAAGAAGTCTATTTAATTTATATTATAATAATAGAATAAATCTATTTAGTATTGTTTAGTACTGAATATACAAAAACACTTTATCTCTGAAATGATGTTTTAATTGATTTTTTCAAATGCTAATTTAATTTAAAATTTACTATTATTTAATTATTTCAAATGCTGTTTAATATAATATAATAACTATTTAAAACAATATGCTTAACGAAATTACGAATTTCGTAAATCTTAAATTTAAGATGAAACAATAATACCTCAAGTATCCTGGTTCCAATTGAAATTAAACTTTAACGTTTGTTAAAGTGTACACCATGGCAGCATACTTACGTAAAAGAATTTCGCAATCCACGGCTTGAATGGTTCTCAACAAGATTTTAGGTCACATGAACGTATTCCCACTGCTATGATCATCTGTATACCTGACAAGAATATATGGTAAGATAATTAGAACCAGAAATTTCTTGCTGTTGCACTTAACCTTTCGAACTTCTGTTAATTTCCTAATGCTACTATTACCATTAGTGCTAATATACCTATGCACGAGATACGTTGTCAAAAAAATAATGCTACATATATATAATTTATAATATTGTAAATATTGTTAATAATTACATATAAATAATATAAAAATTTTTAATATTTTGTAATTTGTAATTTTAATTAATTTAAATATTTTCTGAGTAAACAAAAATTAATATGGTTCTATTCAAATATTGTAATACTGATATTTAAAAAATTATTTAGTTTAATTTTATAGTTGAAGTATTTTCATAATTCATATTTACAATAGAATAATTTAAATATGGTTTTAAAATTTTTCAAAAAAAGATTGAAAATAAAACTAATATCTTTCAATAAAGTAATAAAATTTTATATAATTTTGTTCGTTATTTTACATTATGGTTTTTTTAAATATAAATTTTAAAAATGTAATTGAATTTTGTTTTAGCAAATTTTTATAATATTTAATAAAATCAATCACAAATTGAATATTTTTAAGATTTAACAATCTATAAAAGTTAAATATTATTAAACCAAAGATAAATTTTATAAATAAATAAATCTATATTGATATTAATTAAAAAAAATTATAGAATTATTTAATTTATATCAATATTGAATACCTATTTGTATTTTTCTCTTCTTGTAGTTAAGAGTATTTATGCGAAAGAAATGTATAAAATCAAAATTTATCAGTATTTATAATATAATAAAAATTTGCATGAATAGAATTTACTCACCTAATCACGAACTCAACGCTTATTAATAAAAAAATTATAACACAAATTTTTTGTTTTATAATAAATAGCAGCATTATAAATAAAAACATAAGTAAAAGAAACATTGTGAAAGATTTAAGTATACATTAAAAATTTGCAATTGTTTAATAAAATATTTAAAATTTATCTGCGTAATCATGAATATACACATTAATAGTCTTATGTTTTATTTTAAGTTCTGAAAAGCAACTGCCATATTTTTAATTCGTAATTTTGTTGATAGAATTCTGTATTGGTTATTTCACACTGTAAATTTAAAAAAAAATTTGTACTAAAGAATTCGGCTTTGTGATAATTCTTCTGCATCGCATAAATTTCAACAGATTGTTAAAAATGTAATAACCACTTTCAAGAAACTTTAATTAATTTCTATTAATTCAAATAATTAAACGGATCATATTTTACAAACTTTTGTTTCATAAATTTATTTTATTCGATAAATAATAATATACAGTATATTATTACGACATAATTGCTTATTACATTTTCGTTTCACAAGTCTCGCGCATTTTTCATCTCATTATTTAATCACAACTTGCTGTAATTTGAAAAATTTTAAATTAATTTATAACAGATTTTGTAGTCTTGAGACTATCACTATACATGAAAAATACAATATTAAATAATGTATAAATATTAAATATTATTTTTTATTAACTAATAAATATATATGTATATCTATATTTTAAGAAACATATTTGAATAACTTCATGGAAATTTAATTAAAATAATAAAAATATTAATATGGTTTTAATATTGAAAATGACGGCTAAGCATGATTCAATAAAAATAGTGTTTTGCATGTTAATTCGGTTGGATCAATTTTTATCGGTTTAATTATGTATACAGATAAATACTATAACAAATGAACGTTCACACAAGAAAATAAAGTGAAATTTTTATTTTATTTTTTTTAAAGAATAATACATTTACTAAATATATATATCTATTTAATTCCGTGAACTCATTGTAAATATGTGTCTGGTTTATATACGTCTTGCGTGGTTTGAGATAAATTTCTTTACATCCTATTATATATATATATTTGATATATATTTGATTTATTATTACTTATGAATATTCTAAATACAAAATATAAGATCTTAAATTATTTTGATATTCACATATATTCCTATATTAGATTTACGTTAAAATTATAATGTAAAGAACAAAAATTTTCTTGTAGAAATGTACATTTAAAAACTTATATTTATGATTTTTAATTGTATCATATTTAATATAAAAAATGTTATCTACATTATAAATTTATTTAAATATATTTCTGAATCATATTAATTTTAATGAATTAGTAGAGAATATTTTAATTTTAATTAAAAATTAAATGTCTTTTATATTTTATTTGCTTATTTAAAACAATTTTATTTTTTATCACAATTATTAATTTATATGATAAGAATTAAAGCAGAAAACTGCTTTCTTTGACAAAATATAAAATATTATTATAATATATGCTAATTATATTCAATTTGTATTAAGAATTTTTTTAATATAAATATTAGACGTAATTTTTAATGTTCTTTATTGATTCTTGTATTGAAGATAAAATAATTTACTTGGTATTAAACATTAATATATATTAATATTAATAATAATATTGTAAAAATGAGAAATTGTATATCTTCTAAACTGTAAGATAAATCCAAGAATTACATCTTTTACGAATTTTCATATTAATAATAATACGAGTAACAATGATAAAACTAAGGATTTCGTGTATTATTTAGTGTAAAATTTAATCAATACATCTAATTAAAAAATTAATTAAGACATATTTTAATAGTTTTTAGAGTTACAAAAATCACTTACATAATTACAGAATAAGTAACTGCTTCAAGAAGAAAAATTGATACTTAGATTATTATTAATTTCTCGAATGATGAAGTTGATGCTAAGCATTTTGCTGTAGAAGTTTAAAATGAAGTGTGTATAAATTTTCTAAAAAAGATTTATATTTATTTAACATATTTTATTATATTACTTACATTTAAATAATCATGATATTTTTACCTTTATTTGTCGATCACCTTAATTAATGAATCAGCTTTGTTTACTGTATGTTTAATTTATATATTATATTTACTTTGGTCTTTATTATAAATAATTTATTGTAATAGTAGTAATACCTTAAATACATTACAACCGTTTATAAATTAAAGAAACATTTTAAGTGAATTTTTTTGCTATTATTAATTATTGATAGAAAGTAAACAAAAAATAAGATTTATATATTTAAAAAATATTCAAATAGAATAAAGTATTTATTATTATAATTTATATAACTTTTATTTATATAGCTACCTTAGTAAATAATGTTTATTATTCATTAAAAAAGCTTAAATAAAGAATTAGTTTAAGATATTTGTTTCTACAAAAAATAAATTTAGAAAACACAGTGTAGATTATAAATTATTCATTAAATAAAAAACCTATGCGTTTTTAGAATAATATAATTTCTTATTACAATAAGCTGAAAATTTACTTTATTTTATTTATGTAGTTTTTTTAAATGAAATATAAAAATAAATATATTTTATTTAATTGATTATTGTATTTAAATTTATTTTTAATAAAATAATAAAACAGTTATAAAAGATTAAGTATGTACCTGTGCGTTGCGCGTGCATCGTGACAACTGTATGCATGTTGAGTAACGCATGCACACGCGCGCTTTATATATATATATATATATATATATATGTGTATATATACACTTATTAGATGTTACGTAATTGACAATCGATTGAAAAAAATCTTAAGACACAATTGAATATTATAAATTTGTACAATTTGTTCGTGGACAAATAATTTAGTTAATTCATAATTTTTTAATTTTATGTTAATAAAATAAATACATAATTTTTCCTAATTTGATATTATTTATTTAAAAAAACTCTTTTAATGCATGATTAATTAATTTATATATAGAGTAATAAATATATTTCATTATAATAAATAATTTTACTTTTATCGTATTTAATTAAATTTGTCCATGAACTAATAATTTTGGAAAATCTAATGGAAAGGTACTTAGTTTTTTATTGCAGTAATTTTATTTTCATTTTATTTTGATTATTATTACATAAAACGTTAGAAAAAAATTGGTCAAGAATGTATAATGTATCTTAAATTATTCAGAAATTATCCTAAGACGTATTACTTGGTGCTTCATTGTATTACATCGAATAAAACATAATTAACGTCTAATAGCTTAATTAGTTACGTACATTACATTAAATATGTTAAGGAGAGTACATTATTCTGGTTTTTAATCAATACATGATTGATTAACGCGTCGCAACTAATATTTAAATTTGTTTACATGAACGAATAGACTACAAGTATGTTTGTTCGATAACGACACCTAAGACATTTTTATTTATTATTGTTTAACACTAATAAATTAATGATCGTGCAAACGTTAATTATAAAAAGTTAATTTTTAATATATGTATATTTAGTTCTCGTTTAGAAGCTACATTATAATTACTATTAAACTTTTATCCTTATTAATTTTATTTCTTATAACGAAAAAAGTATTTTAATTATTTATGTATACATTACATATATGAATAACAGGAATTACTGTTATAATATTTTAATTAAAATTTGTTAAATCAGAATTCTCTATTTTTTATCAACATTTTAAATAATAATAAAAGTGCTTCTAAGTCATTGAGCTACTTAAAGTTTCTGTGGTACTTTGATATTATTAATTTTTCCAACATCATATTACTCTCCTTTTTCTTATTTTTCTCAGTTCCTTAGCCTTTTTTATTTTTAATATTTTCGCTTAGTTAAATTTTATGAGTAATAATTACTATTTTTGGTTACTTTTTGAAATTAGATCCTGTTTAAATAAACAACTTTTCTATACCGTAAAATTCAAATATAATTATCAAATCATTTATGAATTTTACTATTAATCGATCATTGATCATGATTAATTAATTTGTATGACATCACGATTAACATAGTTTTAAGAACATTAGAATATTTATAGTTTTCGCGGTATTTAAAAAGATATAATTCTAATTAATCTTAAGTTATTTAATCTTTCGAAATGTAAATAAAATAATATATTCCTTTTTTAATTTTTGTAGTAGAAAGCGAAATGATAGTAATGTAAAATGGAAAAAGGGATCTATAACTACTTTAAAAATAGTAAAGTTGCAATGTAATTTTATTAATAATATTTGTAAAAACGTGTTGTGCCTCATGTATAAATTCCTGGATATGCGCGCGTGTGTGTGTGTGTGTGTGTGTGTGTGTTAGTTTATGTGCGGGCTCTGTCGCATATGTGTGTGCGCGCGAGTGCGATTGTATATACTAAGTAGGGTCTTGCATTATGTTAGGCCAGATTTACTTAGAGGGACGTGAGTAGGGGGCCGCGCGGTAGCGCGCGCTAGCACCCGAACCCCCCGTGCCGGTCGTCGTTGTCTTGTATGATTTCCATGCGCGGCTAGATGAGTCCTCACCGAATTTCATTGATCGTTGCACTTGAATTTTAGAGGGTTTTTAAAAGTTATTCATTAGTATCATATTAAGATCTTGTTTAAGGCGACCATTTGATCGCTTTTTATCATTATTTATAGAATTAATTAACTTGAAATTTCATCATTCTATTATTTTATTTAGTACTGAATTTTTTGCTTGTTTATAATCATAAATTTAGTAAATAATTTTTTTTTGCTTATTTTCAATCATCGAAAAACTTTTATTTTATACAGTTACGTAGTTTGAAAATATTAGTTTAAATCACACTCATTGTTGTTATCGCTGTTATTATTATTATTATTATTATTATTATTTTTATTATTATTATTGTTGTTGTTGTTGTTGTTGTTATTATAATAAATTTTCAAGAATTTATTTAAAGATTTGAAAGTATTAGTATTCTGCGAAGTAGTTTTACCTTATTTTTTATAATCAATTTTATTTTAAATTTCAAATTATATGAAAATGCGTAGATATACTTTCACATGTATAGATTTATAGATTTATTTCATTTAAATTTGTAATTTAACAAAGCTAAGTTTGTTATTTTTAATTCACACGATGACGAAGAGCTAGAAGTATCGAATTAAAAATTTGTTTAAATTTTTATAATTCTTTTGTATTTATTTCATTGACTTTTATGTTATTGGGTATGGGAATAAGCTTCCTATTTTTTATAAAAAGTATTACTATCATTCTAATTGGATGAAAGAGCCAAATATATATTTTAAAATTATTTATGTGAGGATTAAAAGCAGTACATGACATTTATTCCAAGGGAAAGAAACATTAGATTTATTGTGTCAAAGATGTCATAATCAATTTAAAAAAGGAGAATTTACGGAAAGTCTTATCTAATTCTAAATAATTCAGATCATGAAGTTTGTAAGTAAGTAAGGAAAAAAGACTTTAATAATTTATTCTCATACTAAATACGCAATACTAGCCTAGATATCTTAAATCCTTTTTACTTTAGCTTGCCTTACTTTGGTCATTAATTATCCGCGTTTCTGCAGACAGGTCTTTTAGAAGTAAGTTGTATATTTTATAAGTATATCGAAAAATTCTTAAAACATAGAATGAAAAAAACTAGAAGCTTTGATATAGAGGAATTTTTTTACTGCCAGAAAGATGGGGTAAAAATATCAAAATATGACTAACTTTAAAAAGGTCGAAAAGTTATTCCCATACCTAATAAAACAATACCGTGAATCTATTTAAGCAATAAATTAGTATTTAATCTCATATTATCAAATTGATTTTGAAAAACATTACAGAAGTAAAATTATATAAAATATGTTACAAAAGTATTAGTTATATTGTACGTATACTTACAAAATATTTCTCATGAATAATTAAAAAAAATTATATATACAAATGTGCATAAAATAGTTTTTATTTAATAAGTATTTTTTCATTATTATATAATTAACAATAATATCTTAAATAAAATTAACATTTATTGAATAATTCTAATATTTACTGTGTGAATTTATAAAAATATATGCACTTTTCTCCTTTTCATTTAATATATATCTTAGTTTAAAAAAAAAAATTTTATTTAATGAAATATTTTGAATACAATGTGAATTTTAATTTTGTTCAAAAATTCAATATTTTTATGTTTTTTTTTACTAATTAATATTTTTAATAGAAAATCAAAATCAAAATCAAAGCTAATTTGTATGTATTTTTTATTTAATTAGAAAATGTTCTTTTTTGAAACATCATTAAAATTTTTATGAAATTAATTAATTTTTTTAAACATAACTAAACATTTTTTTCTTATTTTTCCCAGTGTTTTATGTACAATATCACTATTACTTGGAATGAATCATATATCGCATTTCTTCTAATTGTAAATGCATAAAGTTTTAGAAATTTAGTGTCATGTGAAAGAAATTTTTTTCCACTCCTAGCTCTTACCTCGTCGTAATTTATAATTAGGTGCTTTCTAAAGTATTCAGATATATTTACCTGGATAATCCGGAGCATCATAGTAGTCGTGAGAAGACCCATGTGGTCCGGTATCATCATCATAATCGTAAGCGGCACCACCACCTCCGTACCTAGAAGATGGGGGCGGTGGTGGGTACATATCATCACTAAAATATAAATCAAAGTAATACTGAAGAATAAATAAATTTTATAATATTAAGGTTCATGATATATCTGATGTATGGAAGAGAACGTTACAAATCCGTATATCATTTGATCATTAATGTCTGTTTTTACAGATATTGAGACATAATACGATGATTTTATTATTATTGATGTTAAGATTGTTCTTAAATCAAATTATATTTATAAATAATCTACGATATATATTAAAATTATTAATTTCTTTTATTATTTATGAAATTTCATTTAAAGTTAAAAAATTGTCAAAATTTAAAAATTTTTATTTTTCTTAAATATAGAATAAAGATTCCTAATTGAAGATCTGCTACATTCATAACGACTGAAATTAGTAAATTCTTTACGTAAGAAATTTCGTACAATAGATAATTTGAATTTTTCAATTTGTTATCAAATATTTTCTTTAATCACTTTGATAAAAAAAAAAAAGAAATATTGCACAATTATGTAATAATAAATTTAAGATTGTTGGCATTTGATACATTCTATAACAATAACGAGAAAATTAATTATTATATTCTTCACAGACACAATAATTTATTTGCATTTCGTATATATAGCAAACATGTAACACGAATATAATACATTTATGTTGCTATACATTTATATACACAAGCTTATATTTCAAAAGATATATAAATAACTAAATTATTTTATAAATTAAAGTGTACGTAACAATACACTTGAAATCTATATTACAGTTACATGTAGGTACATTAAATTAAAAGAAAAAAGATAATAGGATGTCAATTTATTTATTAATTTTTAATAGAAATAAATTTCAAGAAATCTCTAAAATAGTTTTGTTTAGTACACCTGTAAAAATTTATCTTTATCTTTAATATTTTATTTTTACATAAATTTACATAACTTTTAAATTTTAACATCAGTTAGTGTCGTGATAACCATTTCATTACTTAAAACTTGATCATATTTAAATATAAATGGTTTAATTTACATTTACTTGTTGAAATCTTTATATTTTTGGAAAAATTACGGATATATAAATTAGTAGTAAATAAATTGGACGAAATTGAATATGGAACAATAAGACAGAAAATGTTTCCATTATTAAAATAATATTTATATCATTCTCTTAATAGTCTATTCCATTTTATGGAAATATTAATTAATTTTATTATATTTCCCATAAAAAAATTGTTGTATAAAACATTATGTAAGATTATCATAGTGAATCAGAAAAGGAGTGATATATCAATCATACAACTTATAGTATTATTATTTATGTATTTTTTATATAGTTAATATATCGATTCAGAATTATTATTTAAATTAATTTTTAAAAACTTCAATTTTTATTGTGCACAAATTTGCAAACTTTATAATTAGTTTTCTTAGTCTAATCCTCACCAGTAAAATATATAACATATGTATATATTTTGTTTAATAATATTTCAATAAGATTGAATCTTGTAATTGCATAATATAATTTTTCAATTCGTTAAAAGATTATAAAATATTTGTTATATATTAAAATATAGTGTAATATATCAAAAATATATTCTATTACAACATTATCTTGTATAAAAAAAATAATATTTTTTGTACAGAAAATTAATGCATAAATATATCAACTCATAAATAATTTATTATTGATTTAACGATTATATATTAATTCTAATATTTATGTATTTAGTTATTGATATATTTTTTTAACAATGATGTTACATCATAACGTATAGCGATATTGTAAATGTTTGCAAATTTATAATTCTTATTTTTAAGGAAGACGAATCCTGCATAATGGAAAAAATAAGGGCAAATGTTATCTTTTTATATTATCTTTTATTAGCTTGTGTGACTCATTAAATAAAAGCGTAGCGTAAGAGAAGATAGAAAGTACACACTTATAGAACTGTACTTTACCATTTTAAGTACAACGCAAAAGATATTCTTAGTCACTCTAAATTTTTTTACATACTTTTAATTTATTGATTATAAGAGAAGAAATGTTCCTCTTATAGAAATAACGAAGAAAGTGAAGAATTTAAGTGTGTATATTGATAAATTAGAGAAACACTATTATTTATGGGCACGTTTAAAACGCTACTTACTTGACAGATGACGAATAATGACGATCATTAGAACCATATCGACTGCTGCTGGAAGAGCCATGATATTCGTAATCATGATGAGATGCACGACTTGTTGGTGGTGGTGCTGACTCGTATCTATTTGGTCGATGATAAAAAACTACTGTTATATTGTAGTCTTAAACCAATAGTTATTTGTTATTGGAAAACAGTTTTTCATTTATTTATTTATTTATAATTTATAAAAACAATTAATTATTATGATATATGAAATTTAATTTTAATAGGTTTACTGAATTTTTTAAATATATATTGTTATCAATTCATTAAATTAGTATAGGAAAACTTTTTATCTTATGGTAATGACGTATTATACGATAATATAAAAAAATTTATTTAATATAAATAATACATATAATTATTGCTGGATTATTATTAAGGTAAATAAAATTACTTAAATAAAAAGAAAATAATCACTTACCCGTAACTTTGATCCATATCCACCCGAGCACGATCTAAAATTGAAAACACTTTAGTCTTGGCTGGCACAGGACGGGTAATTGGTCCGCGAGCTGGAGGCGGTGGGGGAAGAATTGCTGTAATTTATTGAGATTATTAATTTTTTTCATGTTGTGTAATTGGAAAATATTCAGCAAAATTTTAAATAAGTAATTTTTTACAAAATTTTAACATTTATTAGATAATAAAATTTTTAATCTTTCTTTTTAGAAATAAATTTAAAAAAAAATTTTTAAATATTGTTTAAATATTTATTAATTTATACGTGTGTATTTGTGTATATATATACCATTTAATAAATGGATTACAAGAATATTTTAAGAATATATGATTTTGAAAATTCTTTACAAAACTTACGCCTAGCAACACCACGCATTCCAGGTGGTCCAGGTGGTCCAGGCCTGACCACTGGTCTAAGAATACCACCACGAGCACTGGGTCGTCTATCATCTAATGGTTCATCTACAGTTAACTCCATTTCTCGCATTTGCTCTTGTCGAATATTGTCATTATTGTCTGGTATCAGATATTTGCGTACCTCAGCAAGTGCGAAAGCGATGCGTGCATGAGCCTCTGCAGGTGGTGCTAAAGCTGTAATTTCGACATGTAAATCGTCGGATAAATGCGAGTACTTTGGATCTAATGACTTGCGAAGTTCATCCTCCTGAATATTACAAAATTAAATACATTTAGATTATTTACATAATTATAAAAATTTAATTTAAAAAATAATTTAGGTTTTAACATATTTGACAGTTCACAAAATAGTATTTTTAATAAAATATAAAAAATATATGCTAATATTCTATATATTGTAAAATTTAATGAGAAAGTAAAAGGAAACTAAATTAATGCTGACATTTTTCAATACATACATGTGTCTGCTCGCTTACGCGACACACATATTTGTATACACATATTTACGTTTAACAAAGGTAAATATTTAATGAAATTAATTATTAAAATCAATACAACTTTATAAACTCCTTAAAAGTTTTTTTAAATTTATAACATTCTGCTTTATGACTTTTAATCAGCTTAATATATAATCTTAAGATCATTGATTTTAGTAACAATACGGATAGTCAATATACAAAATATTATATTTAAAAATCAAGACAAAAATCGTACTTTTAATAATTTTACCAAAAAAAAAGATTCAAGCATACATTCGTATACGGTAAGATATACGTTGTTAATAATAACCATAATATATAAAGTACGTAGCTTACCTAATTGGAATATATCAATTTTATTTTTTATAATATATCTATGTACAAAAAATCACAAAGAAAAAGTCGCAACATTTAATTTTAAGTAAGTAAAATAAACAGTCGTGAATATATACGGGATAAGATTTGTTTAAAACAAATACAGTTTTATAATTTCCCAGATTTTTAAATCGCTGGACCCTGACACAAAAAGCTCCCTGCGTACTACAGCAGAAGGAAAGAGTCTTCACATACTACTTCTTCCCTATTTTCCTCGCCTTGCCGAATTTATATGGAAAGACGGGAATTTTTTCCCGTATCCATTTGCCGCTTCCCACTAACCATGAGTTTAAACTCCACAAAATTGACAGTAGGTTTTCTTTTAACCTCCAGGAGACACCGTTCTCCGGGTGCCTTGAGGTTGATTAGACCACCGTCTCGGTAACGTTGCTTGCCCCAGCCAAATAATACAAGTGGCACTAATACGATAAGAACTCCTTGGGTTCAATGTTGTGGGATTACGTTTTTGCGTATAAAACTGTTTTCGTCTCGCTGGATTCGTCACTTTACCGTCCCAGATTTCTGGATCAGGCGCTTGACATGGATCATAACTCTGAGGATCCCAGAGGTTCGTCCGGGATGAAACTCCACGATATATCGAACCTTTCTCGGCTAGGCGAGGTAAAAAAGAGATCCTCAAAAGAATAGAAAACGAGTGAGAAAGAGTAAATTTATATAAGTGTTTAAGAGAGAATAGAGCTAGAGATAGAGAAAAGAAGAAAGATACATTAATTTTAGGTTCTAGTGACATAGCAAATAGTGGAGGAAGGTGTCTAAAAACATATGCTCAATGCTTAAAATTCTTTACAACTAGCGTAACTTATTTTTTCTAAATACAAATGTATGACACGCGTCCTAAAATTTAATTTTAGAAATAATATTTTGTCTACATTTTACTATAATCTTTCAGTAAATTTAAAATTGAAAAATATGACAATATTCAAAAAATTTATAATAATTGACAAAAAAAAGAAAAAATTTACTACTCCTTCAACAAGACGCAGAGCCAAATTACGACCGACCAAGACCTGTGAGACAGAATTTCCCAGTAGCAACTCAAGAACCCCGGCGCTAAACGCACCCTTGCCGACATTTAAGACCAACAATACGCTATAAGAAGACCCACTGCTCCTCTCCCCCAGCAATAAATCAATGAAGAAGAGAGCTGGAGAGTTGGAAAGTTCTCAAGTTTTTGCGGGAAAGCTCCAGTTATAGAGCTTACACGGAATCCACGATGAATTTTAGACTTCTGTATGTTGAAAAGAACCAAACCAAGAAAATGATCGCTGTCGAGCAAAGAGGAATGTAACGGCGACGGTACTCGATGCGCTCATAACGCGTCCTATTCCAAGGTCAATGACAAATCAGCGTAAAGCGAAAGACCACAACACATGATCAAAATCTGCTAGTTCGCTGATGGAATAGGCCCTACTTAGGCAATACTTACAACGAGCGCTGAATTCGTTATGTTGTTTGATATAAACATAATAAAATTCGACAATTTTTTACATCGTAAGATCGATAGCAAACAAGAAGAACTCACGCTATCACAAGTTAGAGCAACGGATCTACCTCTGACAACTAAAATTTTTGAATTATTTTGTACACTAACTTTTCACATGCATGTAATTTTGTATGAGGCAACTAAGGGGAGGATTGGCGTGACCCGCTGAATTCGTGTCAGAGCGCTTTTTATATTACATGTCACTCGTGCAACAGAATATAATCAGACATTTAGTGTGAGACACATTGATTTTATTTGATTCATCAATACTGAATGGTGTTTTCGCGCGCATGTCATCTACAAGCCACGAACCTTGTATATCGCCGTGTCGGTAATGATTGATGCATGCTACTTACTTATCCACTCAAGACTAATAAAAGGTCTCGATGATCACACAAGAGTAGCAGAAGATAGAGCTCTCGATTACGTTCTAGCATACAATGAAAAGTCTAAAAAGATCCAACTTTAGCGAACAGAAAGACCAATCTGATTCACAAACAGAAACTAAGTATGTCAATTTACCTTTTTCTTGATGTTTTCATCAGTTTAAATTATTAAAAATATAATTTCCATCTCGATTTTTAATACATGTTTTTAATAGAAATTTCTTAAAATTAGTAAGGTAAAAAATATGCCCATTCCAACAGTTTTATAAATATTACAAGTTTTTATTAAGAATACATCGACTACTTTACATGTACGTATTTACTTTATTATAAGCTGTAATAATAACGTAATATATGTAGAACACTGTTATGAAATTTTGTTAATTAATAAAAAATAATAATAAAATTTAACTCTGTTATTTTTTATTATAAATTATAATAAACAATTCGTAGTTATTTTTTAAATCGATTTTTTTTAAATTCTAATTTTTAATATGCGCAAATTTTCAAACTTTAGAATTACTTTTCTTAAATTAATACTTGATAGTAAAATATATAGCACATGTTTAATAGGATTTTAATAAAGAAGATTTTTCAATTCTATAAAAAATTATAACTTATTTGTTATATACTAAAATATATACTCACAACATATAAAATATATATTAATAAATATATACTGTATCGCAACATTACATTATATAATACAGTTATAATAACAACTTTCTTAAAAATGAAATTTTTACATAGAAAATTAATGCAATTAATATTATTTCAAATCATTATTAATTTGTATTGATTTAACTATTAAATCTTAATTTAAGAAACCTCTTATTTAGTTATAGATATATTTATTTAATAGTAGTATTATAAAATAACCTACAACGATACAGTAAATAATTACAGATTTGAAATTCTTATTTTAACGAAGATGAATCATCTATGACAGAGAAAAAGAAGCGTAAAGTAAGAAAAATGTATACTTATAGAACTTTATTTTACCTTTCTAAGTTTAACATAAAACATATTATTAGTAGTTCTGTATTTTAAGTTTTACTTAAATTTTACTTGTATTTCTATTTTTATTAATTTTTTAACCAAATATTTTTTTACTTAAAGTTAATATTGAATATTTCTATACCAATAATTGTTTGTTTGACGATTTTCATTATTTTTATATTAATATAAAGAAGAAAATTCATTTACTTAAAAAAGCACCTGTTTTTTATATACAAAATTTACAGTTTACGTACACTTTTAATCATAAAATACTTCTACTAAAAAATATTAATACAATTTGAATTACTGAATTAAGATACATATAAATTTATTTAAGAAAAAACAATTGGATTTTTAATGATAAATAACAATCGAAGTAATTAAATGAAAATTCATACAATTTTGTAAAATATATAAAAATAAATACAGTGTACAAAACTAACAACTTTACATTTATAGACATACAAGTACTAATTTTTTGGAAAGCATGCACTGTTTAACAAATTTACATTTGTCGATTTTAAAACATTTTTTATTTTATATAACAAATCATCTTTTATCTTTTTATAATATAAATTGAGGCCTTAATTCAATCCAGTAATAAAAATAATAGAATGAAACTAAGAAGATTAGGACGAACTAAGAAAGCTAAGGAAACGTAGATTCTCAATTTAAATTTACTTAAGATCACACTTGACAGTAATAGAAAGTATAATTAAAATTTACCTTTTGCCTATCCTTCATAGATCCTCTTCCGAGAACAGCCATCTTACACATCGTTTCTTCTTGCAACCGCTTCATAGAATTGCCTTTAGGACCCAATAGTTTACCAACGAAGTTGAACTGTGATACATAAATATAAATTTAGCATAAGTTTTTTATGAGAAAATATTTTTTCAATCACATAATGAAATTAGTTTGATAAATTAAAAAAGAAATATATTAACATTATATTAAATAACTAAATAAAATACAATAATACAATAATAAACTAGTTAATAAAATACATAAACACTCAATGTAAAATACTGATTGTCAGTTTTACCATTATATTCATCGACTTTCTTTAGATGAAGTTTATTAACATTTACATCCGTATCTTTTTAAAATAAATAATCATAAATGAATATGAACGAATACGTGTTTTGGGTAAGAAGTATTTGAAAAAAAAAGATAACTTAAAAAATATAACTGTTTTATTTGAATTACACAATAACATTAACATAACAATAACATTGTTAGTAAACCATTATACGTTAATAATTACTGAATGCGACGAAAGCATAAACTTGAAATTTTTAATAGAGACAAACTCATAAGACAGAATTAATAGTTATACTTATTAATGTTATACTTCATTAGTAGGAGATTGTTTATTGAAAAATATATACAATGTTATAAATTTTCTTTTTACATAAATAATTTATATATCAATTAGTAGCTTAATAATCTAGGCATACATAGTTATTTTGTACTATTTTCATTTTTATTTTAATACTTTTTCATAACGTGTAACAATTTGATCATTTTTCCCTAAACAGCCTTTCTGCAATGCAGCATACTTTTTGTTAAACCATATTTACTCGTTTGGCCATTAATTTTGCACGTGCTTCATCTTTGTTTTTTTTTTAATTTGCATCCTAAATATGTGAATTGGCTACCTGTTTCTCTATTTTTCCCCTATAAATTATAAAATTTAAGTTTTATTTTTTGTACTCGCTACTTTTCTAAACGTCATTATTTATAGTAATTTATAAATATTCTTAATATTTCTCTTAATTCCCCTTAGATTTTACTATAATATACGTACGATAAAAACGTGATCCTTACACTAAAAAATTGCATACCTCAGCTTCTTCCCTTTTTAACAATTTCTCTAAGTCTGCAATTTCTATGTTGAAACGAATTGTACTGATAGGAGATCATTGTTTTATTTTCCTAATTATATATTCATTAATTTTGATTTTCATATTTATATCTTCATAAATATTTTTGTATGATCTTTTAAATGCATTGTAACACCTACTTGTCTCATGATTCTCCAGATTTCCTCTTTTTTATACTATCAAATACCGACTTAAAAAATGTCGGCAAAACATATGAAAACTTTTACCTTTTCATTTTTCAGCAGTACGTCTACGGCAGTGTTCAACACATATATTGATTTAGTCGTGCCTCTTTTCTTTCTAAATCCAAATTGCAACTTACTGCAGTTTTTTTCTTCGTCACAACATGCTTTACTTTGGTTTTTGTACCTCTGCATATAATTTTTAACCAGTATTCATTAAAGTTATTGCCCTGTAGTTTTTTACAACTTTCTGATTACTTTTTTTAATTGATGTAACCGATTCCGCCTGTCAATTCTTCCAGTAACCTTTCTCCATTTATCAAATTATCCATTCCTTTAGTCATATACTGTGCAATCTCTTCTTCATTTGAAGCTCTTTTTCCATTTCATTTCATTTATTATATGATGTACTTTTTGTGTTTTAACCTCTAAATTATCTTCTTCTTTATTCTCGGAATCATGTTCTAAATTCTTTCTTGATTCATCGATTCACCATTTTTCAAACTATTTTTTCCCTTTTGCCTCTTTTCGCTTTCTCTATTTCCTTTCTTAAATGTATCGTTTCCTGTTATTGTGTCTGTTATTATCCTTCTATACTCTATCAACTTGAGGGTTACTAGAGAAGCCAGAGAGTGAGAACATGAGTAAGATACATTTCGCGGGCATACTGTCTTGAAAATTTTGAATATAGTGAAGTTTTGTTTGAAATATAAATTTAGAAAATGAACTATAATGATTAAAAAGAGTTAATTTTGTCGAAGGAATAAAGGTGAGAAAAGGAGAAGTGTTATAATAGAATAAACAGAAAAAATAGTCAAAGTTTTAAAATTTGTGGTCACGTTACCACGTAGAAAAAAGTAGTAAAAAGGGCGGTGCATGCGCATAAAAAAATAGTGATAAAAGGTACAATTTGAAAATCGAAATGAATCTAACAAGAGAAACTAAAAACAAGGATGATAAAAAACAGGGATATATATATATATATATATATTTATATAAGAGATGATAGAAAAAAGACATGGGGAAAATAATAAAAAGAATGAAGGAAGAGATAGAAAAAGTGAAAGAATTAAAGAATTAAAAGAGAAAGAGTGCCTAGATTCAGTACATAATTTGCTAAATAATTTCCATGAGGAAATAGAAGGAGACATAACCGAGAATGTGTTAAGTAAGGTAAGAGAAGAAATTAACGAAATAATGTATGAAAATGTTAAGTAGAAAATATATGATTTAATGAATGAACAATTTAATGAAAAAATAAATGATTCAATGAATAAAAAAGTAAGTAAATATGCAGAGGAATTAAAAAATTGAAAAGCTAGAAGCGGAACTGAAAGAATACAAGAAAATGACAAGCGGTAGGGAAAAAAATACGAGTCCAATTACTGATACAGATAAGAGGGCAGATAAGAACTAAGATAAAAAAACAAAGGAGCAAGTTGAATGGTTAATGAAAGAAAGTAAAAAAAAACAAAAATAAAAAAGAACATAAGAATAGTGGGATAAAAGCAGGAGTTAAATACACGAAAGAAGAAGTAAATAAGTAGATAAAGAAGAAAATAGGTATAACAGCGAAAGTTACGAGAGTGTGATCGGAAGGCAAAGGTAAATTTAATTGGTGGGGTGCGGAATTAAATAACAGAAAATAAAAAAAAATATTGGAAAGAAAAAAAGATAAAAGGTTCAAATTGTTACATATACAACGATGAAACTTTCGAACAAAAGAACAAAAGTTAGAAAATGTATAGAACAGAGAAAAGACTGGAGAATGCTTCTAATAAATATCGTTTGATAATAGAGATATTCCTAACACAATTATCATGAATAAAAAGGAAGTTCTATATACTATATATATATATATATATAACCTTTCTTTTTATTAGATTATATTAGATATAACTTCCTTTTTATTAGATTATATTAGATATATATATATAGAACTTCCTTTTTATTCATGATAATTGTGTTACGAATATCTCTATTATCAAACGATATTTATTAGAAGCATTCTCCAGTCTTTTCTCTGTTCTATACATTTTCTAACTTTTGTTCTTTTGTTCGAAAGTTTCATCGTTGTATATGTAACAATTTGAACCTTTTATCTTTTTTTCTTTCCAATATTTTTTTTTATTTTCTGTTATTTAATTCCGCACCCCACCAATTAAATTTACCTTTGCCTTCCAATCACACTCTCGTAACTTTCGCTATTTCTATATATATATTTACTAGTAACGTAAGATTTATATGAAAGCAGATCACACAAAATTCAAGGGAAGTAAAAAACCAATAGATAAGCAGAAAAAGTATGCATTTATACAAAATATATAATTAAAAAAGACAAAGTAATGAGAAAAAGTTTTAGTTGTTTGGATATAGAGTTTATAGAATATATAAAAATGTACTTTACTTAAATAACAATGTAATATTATTCTGAAAAAAATTATTGTTGTTGTTGTTGTTGTTGTTACACTATCAACTCTTGTCTCTCTTTCATTAATCTCCCACTGTATGTATTTTATTGTGATCGCATTTTTTATTTCTCTGTAATTCAATCCATGACTTAAACTTTTTTATACCTTTAATTTTGTATTTATATTTTTCGTTCACTTTAGCAAAAAATACTTTTTTTTTCTCACTTCTTTTTTTTTCTTCAATCTCTTCATTAAATTAATAACTATCAGTTGAAGATCAGATTTTATTCTTTCACTACTTGTATGATCTGAATCCTCTGCTTTTTCGTTTTCTTTTTTTATATTTTAATATCTTTAATATAATTAAATATTTGTATATACAATGTGTTTATATAGATCGAAACTTTTGGAATAAGATTATAAATTTCAACGTAATTATGTATTATTATTTTTAACTTATTATTATTTTAACTATTATTTTAACTAAAAAATCTGAAGTTATTGTTTAATGTTCTGAATTTGAGTCCTATAAAGCATTTTTTATATATTAATTATTAATATATAATTAATTTGTAATTTATTAATTATCAATACTAAATTTTATATAAAAAAAATATTCATTAATGTATAATAACATAAATTTTTAATAACTAGAAAATAATAATAAAACTAGGTACTAGAAGAAGTAGAACGAGTATTGCATCGTTTGGGAGACATATAATATTATATTGAATAAATATTGAATAATTGTATTAGTAAGAAAGTGAAAAATGATTTATTTAAAGTTGCAATGTGAAAGAAGTATGTGTATAATAAAAAAGAAAATTTGGAAAATATCGGTGTATAAAAGGTAAAAAAAGTGATAAGTGAGATTAGGAGTAAGTGTTTACAGTTTCCGAAATAGTGGATACAGAGGAGTACGTAACGCTATCTGTAGAATAGTATCCAGATATTGCAAAAAGTAAGAGTTAAAAAAAATTTAAACTTAAGCAGAGAAAAGATTGAATCTGCGATTACGCTAAGAAAAGCTTTGCAACTATACACCACAAGAAAAAAATTTTGCGGGAAAGTGAATAAGCAAGAAAAATGGAGAGATACAAAAAAGAAAATTACACGTACCAAAAGAAAAGGGAAATCGCCGAATGATATTAATAAAAAATAAAAGTATAAAAAAAACTAGTGTTGACCGGTCAATTATGACAACTGCAGTGACCAAGAACAGCGATAGCTGTTGAGTTTGTGAAGACAGAAAAGAGTTAAAAGAGATCGTAAAAATTTAGAAAGAAAGTGGGAGAAGAAAAGTGATGAATTGGACGCAGATAGCTAAAAAAAATTACAAAGAAGAAACTGGAATACGAAAATATGCTGAACTAGCTCAGATAGAAAAATAAAAAAAAAAAAAATTAAAGAACTTCCACGTGACTTCAAACAGCTCGGTGAAAAAAAAATAAAAAGGGACGAGCAAGAGGAGGAATAATGTAAGAATTACGAGCAAAATTAAATATGGCTTAATGTAATAAAATTATAACATAAAACATAAAATCTTTAAATACATAATATGTAAGATATTGTGAAATTAAATATATAAGAGATCGTCGTAACAAATATAAGTTACAACAAATAATTATAAAAATGTAAAATTATAAAAGCCTTAAATGCACAGTTTAATGTAAGAGTAGATATGTAAGGGTTCACATGCAAATAAATGTAGTGTAAGATTAAAAACAAGAAATTTAAAATTAGAAATAGAAGTATAAATAAAAGAATTTATATGCAAATTTTATATGTAAGATAAAGAACTAAATAATAATGTAAGAAATTACAAGAACTGTACATGCACAGTGTGTAAGTTTAAAAGAAAGTAAATCTGAAAGTGTTTGAATGTAAACATTATATTATTTTCATATATTGTTCAATTAATTACTACTCCCAATAATAATAATAATAAAACCAAATAAGTAACAAAATTTGATATATAAAACGTTATTTGATGAATATATATATATATATATATATTTAGGTATAATTTTTTCAAAAATAAAATTTAATTCAATAAAGAAACTATTAGTATTATTATAAAACATTGTAAAACTGACAATATTTTGAAAAAACTACCTAATCAGAAATAAGCATGTCCGTTAAACTTTAATAGCATTATACGTGTAGGCATGAACGCGCACGCACACACAAAAAGCAATAATAAATGCTTAAGCATATAACATGACTAAACGTTAAATATTTTAGAATTGATAGATGCGAGCTAACTTGAATTCTATTTCAACTGGCAAAGTATGCTAGTGAACCCAAGTTCCACATAGTTCAAGTTATTATTAAATTAGATGAATATATCGTAGAAATGCAATATCGAAACCTTAATTTTGTTCCACTACCGTGCGTAATTTTATACCATCATGGAGTGCTATTAATACTACCTTAGTAAGCAATTCATTCACGGAAAAAATTATATTGTTAATACATTTTATGTTTTACTTTATATCAAAGTTTACACGCACATCGCATATATTATTTATTCATATATTTTTATTTTAATACGATAATATCTAGAATATTAAATATTAGAAAGAAATTTTATTTTTATTCTGATTTTGAAAATGTATACACTAAAAAAATAACTTCATGTTTTTATTTATCAGTTACTACTATGTCAAAAAATAGTTAATAAAATAAGAAATTGATTTTTCACCTCTAAAAAATTTTTCTTATAAAAATTAATGATTTCAATAATCATACAATTATTATTATTAATTACGAATAAACGAATAATACGTTTAGGCAATATATTATGCTATTTGTTACTCGTATTTCTAACTATTATTAAATAGAAAAAAATTTTCATTCCTATATAATCTTTTATAATATAGAATATATTTTTAAGTTTTATGACTCCAAAATTGTAAATATTATATAAAATAAATATTTTCTAAAAATAAAAATTAAAATAATAAACAAAAACTATCAATTTATATTAATGTTTTTCCTTGTGTAACATTTTATTTACTAGTTATTATTAGTTATTTGATAGAACTATTGTTTATTAACTAATGTTAACTAATATATAAGAACTTGATTACAAATGAAACTTAAAATATTTATATCTTAAAAAATTAGAAACTATATAAGTAAACTGTAAAGAACAGTTTTTAAAATTTAAGTTTAATAAAAATATCTAATTTTATTCATATGCATTTAAAACCTATCTTTAATAATTGAATTACTTTTTGTCATTCTTATTTTAATGAAAAAATTGGCAAAGTTATAATTAAATATTTCGAAATATTTTTAAATTCATAAATTCACATGGGTAATAAATCAAATCTGGTTTTTATTACTTTAAAAGTTAATCGTATTTTATACACAATAAAAAATAATTAAATTTTATTTCCAATAATTTCCAACAATTAAAGGATTCTTTGGTATATTCTTAAATTGATTTTAAAATTGAAATAGATAAATATGGCTCATACTTTTAAGATATTTTCATTATATATTTTAAAAAATAATACTTTCTATCGTTACTTTAATTCGAATTGTATTTCATTTCTTTCACATATGTAGAAATTTTTTCTTAAACTTTTTAATTTATTTAATTTACGTGTAAAAGTATAAAAATATTATAGTTAAATATTGATAAAATGACGATGATTATGATTATAATTATTATTTTTTATTTACGAACAATTTATATATTATTTAAGATTTTTATATATTGTATTCATATATTATCATTATCACTTCTATTTTCCTGAATTTTCTTCATTTTCTTCTTTCGTTATGTTATTTTCTTAACATTGTTTTCTTCTCTCTCTGTTCCACTGAGATATTATATTCCTTCGAAATGTTCCTTAGTGTTTCTTACTCTGTATTGTGCAATCTACGCTACTTTTCTTGATCAGTCATCCAATTGACATCTATTTGTTATTGTTTCGTTACTTATCCTAAGTTTGATTAAGTTCTTCATTTTTCTCTGTTTTGTTTTTCGTAAGTGCACTTGGTTTCTTTACACTTTCAAAAATTACGAATTTAATATCTTTTGTATATACGGATATTTCCATGTTACTTACGACCAGTTCTTACTATTGCCTCTATTCCCTATCAAATTGCTTCTTTTCTATTTTCAGTATAAACTCGATTATCCAGTACTATGACAGGACAGTATCCTATTTTATTTAGTTTCCTCTACAACATATATTTTTATTTCATTATCTCTTCTATTCCAATTTTTGAATTTACTTTTTCTTCTTGCAATCGAATATTTTGTTTTTAAACTTTACTGCCCTCTTGCAGCCTTCATTTCTAATTTGTTCCTTTTGGTTTCAGTATAATAAAGTGTTCAAGAGTGTTTTTGTTAATAATTTATTAATAATCCACTTAACGTATTTCTCTCTTTTTCACTTCATCAGTAGATTTATATCCCCATACATTTACACCACATAAAATTTTGTTTTTATCCGTAAGTTCTATTTGAAACACCTTTTATAACACTCGATTCTTTTTCTAATACTATGTTTTATTCTCTTTGTCATAAATTATGTACATTCTTTGTAAAATAGTAAAAATATCCTTTATCTTTAAAAAGGTTGAAATATACGATTTACTTTATAAACTTTATGAATAAATATCTTAATAACTTATATCTCATAATTGAATAAGCTGAATTTTTAAAAATAATTTTTCATTTTAATAATATAGAAATACTTATTTAATATATATTATAATTATGAATAAATATAAAAAATTTAGAATAAAATGAATTTCACAGAAGATAGTTGAATATCGACTTAAAAAATATTGAAGGCGAATTTTGAAAAATAACCTCAAATTCTAATTTAAAATTACTAAATAAATTTCAAGAAATCGAAAACTTTTATAATACTCTTTTAAATAAGGAGATAAATTGTTCTTTTCAAAAGTCATTAAGATCAAGAATGAGCACAGTGATAATTTATGATAAAGCAACTTTAAAATTTTAATTTAAGGAATTAATTTAAAAATACTTGATAGATTGAATATTAATTATATATTCAAAATGAAAAAAATTATTTCGTTGATGATGCTTTAAATATTTGTTAAAATAATAAATGATTACAATATCAAATCATCGGAAAAATATTCAAATATCAAATAAATTAAATCTTACTAAAAATTTACTAAAAACTATTATTATAAATGGTATTGGCAATTAAGGAAAGAATAAATGTTTAAATCATAAATTGATCATGAAAATGAAAAAATTATCAAATGATGAAAGAAATATAATATGAAGCTAAAATGCTTAAGAAGTATTGACACAGTGCTTAATATTAGTGAAATTTATCAAAAAGAAATTATTGCATCATGTAAATACAGTAGTTTCTCTATTAATACCTTAAAAAATTGATAATGCATCTTCCTTTACAACATATTTAATAAATATTTCAGCTTTTGACAATAAAGATAGATTTCCTAATTCTGTCAATAATATTTCACAAATGTATAATTTGTGAAAAGATACTTATTCTTTCCTCTACTATCAACCAGTAATTGTTGTTTCATGGTCTTTCATTTAATTTCACCAGTAAATTCATTCCATGTTTTCTACTTTTCTGTCAGTGGTTTTCATACGTATTTTTTCTTTGTATATTTTCTTCTATGTTTTTAACTTCTGAATATTTTCAAATTTTCAATTTATTTATCAAAATTTGCTGCTCTACTTTTAATACTTGTATTTGTTCCTATTTTACTTTCTCTTTCTATTTTTTCCCTCCAAAAGTAACTTGGTCATCTCATATTATGTCAAAAGTTTATTCTTTTTACCCTGTAATTGTTTTTCTCCAGATTGTCTTTCATTCTATTTCTTTCAAAAACTATTCCTTCTTTTATTTATTCCTTCGTCTTCGCTGTTTATTAATTCATTTTCAAAGTTTAATGATTTTTGAAAATGTGATTCAGTAGGTTTTTTTCTAGATTCAATATTCACTTTTATGTAATTTTCAGCATCTTTTTTATTTTCTCGCAGCTTTTGTACGTCTAGATTTCGGTTTCATATGATACACATTCTACTATGAACGCATTAAATATTTTCATCTTTATTTTAAAATTCTTCTTAAACTATTTTTTTTTTACAATACTTCGTATTCCTCTTTCATTTACTCATTCATTCTGTCCCGTCATTATACATTTTCTTGTATGTTATAAAAGTAAATTTAGCAATATAAACAAGAAAAAAAGCTATTAAGAAAAAAATATATTAAAATTTTAGTTTTAAAATATATTCGTGCAAATAAAAAATTAAGGCAATGTAAATTTAATATTGTAATAAAATATAGTTCAAACTATGTTTTTTCTTTTTTTATATTATTGTTTATATAATTATTATTTATATTATTATTATTTAATATATATTTAATTAATTTATAGTGCTTCAACCCATTAAAAAATATATTAATTAAGTCTTAAATATATTAAATTAAGTTGTTAAAAACTTAATTTTTAACAACATTGTGAAGTACTTGTTTAAAAGATTTTGCAACAATAATTACACGTAAATTCTTTAGAAATTAGCCTTTTCAGTAAAAAATAGTAATAAAATAATATTGCGTTTTAATATTTAAAAAAATTGATTATCTAAATGTTCTTTTTGCAAATTAAAAAATTTATAACTATATGTGTCTTTGTGTACTCAAGTCATAATGAAATTGTTACTCTATTATTTTATATCTTTTTAAATCAAGCACTTTTCATATAAATATAATTAGACAATTTTAATATATTTTGAATATAAAGAAGATTGTAAAGAAATAAAAAATATTATATGATCGAATAAATTATAAAATTACTTTATAATCGATTAAATTATAAATGAAGTGTATTTACTCGTATAAAATTGTCTAAAATTTAGGACTTGTTACTTAAATATATTTATTGATTTTTATTTATTTTAAATAATATTTTTTATTTAAAAAGAATTTAAATAAAAATTTTTTTGTAAATTGATTTTATGACTTACCTTTGGATGTTCGCGTACAGGAACTAAGACTTTCACTGATACCCTAATTGGTTTTTCACGATAAATATCCACATATTTCTGATCTTTGCTTGGTTTTCCACTGCTTTGGGTTTTTTGAATCTCTACATTACAAATAAAAAACGATTTAATTATTATTTATATTTAATCTATTTATATTATGGGAATCTTTAAAAAACGTAAAAAGTAAATTTTATATAGATTAGAAAATTTCTTAGATTAAAAACTCATTAATTTTAAAATTTTTCTGCGTAATGATTATACGACAGAGTTAAAATTTTTCAACACAATAATATATAATTTAACTTTTTGTGAATCAAATCTTTTTCCCCTAAATACTCTTATTTTTACAATTTAAATATTTATTAAAATTAACGTTATTATTTAATTCAATCAAACAATATTTCAAGTATTAAATGAATAAAACTTAATTGGTCCATTTTTAGTGAATTCCACGTCTTTTCTAAAGTAATATTTTTCTTTATTCTTAGGTATTTTATGTGCTATTTATATTAATTTCTGAAACTATATATCTTAAATATGTGATTTCAATTACTATATAAAATTTGTCCTTACTCCATATTTTTTCAGTCTGTTTTTCTTTTCTTAATTACTTTTATTTTATCTAAGTTTAATTTAAAAATATTGAAAATTTTATAATATTTCATTTAATTCGTTTACCCTTTGAAAATATGATTATATCATCAGTACATGTTGTCTAATTCTTGTATATCGTTTTTTTATTTTTAATACATTAACTTTATATAGTTTTTCTAAAGACCCTAATATTTTGATAAATAAATAGGACTTTAGTGGTTAAAATTTCCTCGTTTCTTTTTACATTATTTTTGTTATTATTTCTTCCTTTATTTTTATAATCATTTTTGTGACTACATACATTTAATTAATTTTCTATTCTTGCTTCTTGTATACAATATCATATTTTTCTCTGTTTATTTTATGTTAATTTTAAGTCTGCAGAGAATCCAAGTAATTTTAAAACATAAATTAAATCAAGTTTTTTATTACTTTTGCCAATATTTTCTACACCACATTTGTTAATATTATTCCTTTATAGTTAGTTATCATCTCTGTCTCTTTTTTTGTATTAGTGGTAAAATAATTCCATTTTTCCATGTTTCAAATGTGTTTCATTAACAATAAATTTTTTAAAAATAAATTATATAATTTCTACTTATATTTTCTTTATTACCCGACTTTTGTTACTTATAGTATTGAATGATTTAGTAGGTTATACTATTTTCCTACGAATCTATTGATTTTATTATGTAAAGACTATTAAAGATTATAAAAACAAAACTAAAATTCTGGAAAAAAAGATGAATATGATTATTTTACTTCATATCAACTTACGAAGAAAGGGGCTCTTCTGATACAGCTTTTTGAAAAATGCGGTTTTCCTCTTAAAGAATCGTATAGAAGTTTATTGTAGGATGTTTTTATATCTTTCATAGGCAACTCTAAGATATCTACATATTACTCATAAAATATTAAATATTTTTGCTTTACCTATTATTCATCCTGCCAGTATTTTTAAGTTTCTCTTTTATATACTCCGTTAACGATATTATTATTAGTTGCTTCCATAATCTATGTTCTTATTTTCAATATACTTTTTTTACTCACAAACTAACTTCTTATTCTTCAATTTAATACTGAATTGTTTAATTTATTTTATTAATTATTTTACAACTATTTAATGGACAAAAATTTACAATTTTCTACTTTTTATTTGTAAAAATATTTTAAATAAATTTCATGTATATGAAATTAAAATCAATGAAGTTAAATTAGGTTACTATAAACAAAATTCATTTTTCCAATTTTTATTACAAGTTATACTTTAAATAAGCTATTTTTCTATTTCTTTATCATTTAAGAATGAATTATTATTGAATATAATGTACAAATAAATTATTATAATCAACTAACAATATAACACCAATAATATAATAACTAATGTTATAACTATATAAAATATACATAACTAAATTATTGTAATTTGTTCAACTTTATTCCTTATTTATTATACACTTATTAAAAATATATAAAAAAATATAAATATAAATTCGAAGTTTTAAAATAGGATTTTTTCTATTTAATTTAAATATATTTTATTATTTTTTTACATTGTTAAAAAGTAATTAACAAATAAGGAATAAAATGGAAAAAAAATTCTAATAATTTAATTTTAATATATATATATATATATATATAAGTTGGTATTTTAATAACATATAAAACAAACACCGTCAAAAATTTTTTTCAATGTTATTTAATGACAAAGAGTGAGCGTAAAATAAGTCAATATGACTTAAATTTTACAAGAAATGCAGTGCTAAGTAAAACAACGGAAAGCTTTACAGAGTTATCCTTTAGCTTTGAGAAATCAAACAATTGATCAAATAGTCAAACGGATTATTTGTATCAGTATCTTTAAAAATTAGTGATAATTTATGGTTTCTTTCTTAGAAAAATCTTTAAAGAAATATGAACGATCTGACATTGAATAATACTTATGATTTTATGAAAAGACATTTAGAGGATTTTTTTACTTACGTATAATAGTATCAAAAATATAATAAAACAAGTTAGGATATTTTTTGAATACATTACTTTTTTATTAATTATTGTTTTTTTTTTAATAAATTATTAACAAATAATTTTAATTACATATTATTATATTTCAAATCAACAAAATAAATAATAAGAAAAGTTAAGTTAGAAAACATAATGAATTAAATCTACTCGAATATAAAAAAATAAATTTTTAAACGCGTTTATAAAATTAAGCTTATAATATTTAACTTTTTAAAATTATTAATTTATTCTACGTATAATCTATATTATATTTATATTATATAATATAGATATATATATTATATCTATATCTCTTATAATATAAAAATCATAAGAGATTTTTAAAATGTTATTAAATTATAATTTAAATTAAAATACTAAAACAAAACATGCTGGGAGAGTGTAAATAAGATAATATGTGCAGATCTAAAAATAATAAAGTATATTCACAAACATGAATGTATTTTGTATAAATTACACATAAAATTTTACAATTTTTGTGCTCGCCTTATGTGTTGCTAGTACTCAGATGAGTTGGCAACATAGTAAAGACAAAAATAAATATTTTTTCTTTACTTCTAAAAGAATTGAAGCCAGATTCTCAAAGTATATGCAAATTCAGACTGCAAATACCAACTTGAATTTAAATATAAACAAAGAGACGAGTACACATGTATGTATGTGGATATACGTATACTTACGTATGTATTTCTGTGTATATGTATAAATTAATTTAAAAAAAACTATTCTAAAGTAATATATATATATATATGCAGATCTAATAAAAACAAGATATATTCACAGATGTGAATATAGCTCGCATAGATTGCATACATATAATTTAACATGCTGTCTGCTAGCTTCAAGTGTTTTTCAGCTTAAATGAGCTGATAACACTGTAAATTAGTAGGAGATAGTTTAAAATAATTATATACAAAATGTATATAAATCATATATTTATACAAATATAAAATATAATTGTCAACTAAACCTTGTTATAAAAATCAAGATACAAATGGTATGTTGATTTTACAATTTGACAGTTAAAGCGAGCAAATACAGCTAAGTCACTATAGAAAAAAAGTTCTCTAAATACATAAACAGCGTTTATGATAAGTGAAGAATGCTTTCGAGTAATTATGGGTTGCAGAGGTAATGTGCGGTATACAAAATTTTAGTAAAAATCAAAACTATAAAGAGATCGAGTTAGATGAACTATACAAATTATATAAAATGTAATCAATAAATATACTTTCAAAATTTTTTAACAAATAAGTATTAAATTGTAATTAGAGCCATATGATATGTAGCGTAAATTTAGAGACATTAAACTATATAAGAGTAAAGCAAATTAAAAATTATTAGAGAACTGAATAAATAAAAAAACAAAAATAATAATAAAAATCATTTTTGAATAAATAATTAAATGTATGCCAAGTGCAAAATAGTCAACTGTTAAGAGAATAGAATAATTAGAGTTTGAATCATGAAAAATTAATAAGAGAATTTAAAAAAAAATATATCTATATATATATATATATATATAATTCAGGATATAAACATACATCTGAATTAATCTTAAAATTAAATAAGCACACATCACAGCTCAGTATCTCATGATGAAAGCCAGGACTCTCTCTGAGGTTCTCTCTCATCATGAAAATATCCCTGCTGATAAAAAAGCAAAAATACAATGGTGTGGTGGGAGTGAAAAGAACGGAGGGAGAGTGTAAGCTGCAAACACATACAGGAATTTATCTCTGCTGGGTCGCTGCCAGGGAAAAGGAGATAGTGAAACCGAATAGTTTCACGAAAACACATGAGAACCAAAAAATCTCAATTCTTTGAGTGGTCTCCGTGATTCACAATTCCCCAAGTCTATCTCCACCACACAATACCGCACACAATTGGCAAGCAACCTTACACTGAGGTTGTGGGTCAAGTGGATATGAGAATGATGCGCGCCGAGGAGAACATAATTGCAGACCTCGTCATTATCATATGCGGTAATGTACTTTAAGGCCAAATACTTAACAGAAATTTTCCAAACCATTTATTTAGGTATTATGGAGAACACTCACCAAGACGTTTCGGGCAAAAACTAACAACGAAAACAAAAACAGAAACAAGAACTGAAAGGGTTGAAAACCCCCAAGATAAATCGGACGTTGCTACCAAAAAAATGGAATGGTAGACAAGCTGAGTAGTGTTTTTACTACTTTAACATCACTACTTATAAAAATTACAGAGAGAAACAAGGCACTCTTGGATTTGGAGAGGGAGAAGTTGGTGAGAAAGTCACAGACTCCTCCCATCACCAACCAAACTCCCGAGACTAAGGAGACTCAGTCGGAAGCTTTTGGGATGTCAAATCAAGACGTCCGGACGTCAACCATAGCAAACCAGACTGGGATTACTCAGTTGGGAAGCCTAAATAAAAATGTGGAGGCTGGAGAAACGCGGCATACGATGATTAGTATGCCTAAGAGCCATGGTCGAGACGATACGAAAGGAACAGAGGGGACAGCGATATTGAGAGCTCACAAGCCTTACTGCTTGAAACTTGAGACAGATATCGCCGTCTGGTTGGACAATTTGGAGTCTGAATTGTTCAAAAACGATCTTCTCTACCTGGCGTCAGACGGAATACCGTCTCCATCAGGAGAGGCAGAAGTCAACCTTTGTAAGAGAAAGAGAAATGCTCGTAGGTTGATAATTGATCATATTGATGATCTTTATCATAAGATCATCATAGAAATGCACGAGCCTAGAGAAGCTTAGAGAGCTTAAATAGACTGAGACCAACAAGATTCACATGTCCGTCAAGCAAAAACTCTACAACCTCAGATAGAGAAAAAACCAATCCGTTAGCAAATTCATGGAAGTTTTTGAGCCTCATATTAGAGAGTACGAGTTTTGCCCAGAGGAAGTGCCCCTGCCAGAACATGACAAGCGGGACTCGTACTACCAAGCCTTAGTGGCAACGATCCCTCAGCTGATACAATTGAAAGCGAATAGGATGATCGAGGATCTGCCCATGCTTTCTTACAAGCAGATCAAGGCTGCAGCGCTGGTATATGAGGCTGAAGACAAGACCACCTCACATGAAGCTGGAGAGGAGATCCCGGACAAGAGGGCATATCATACTGATGGTACTCAGGAACGGTGGCACCGCTACAACAGTTTTGACCACTGGGCCCCCCAATGCCACCTGGTTGGCACCAACAAGTGGTTCTGCTACTACTGCCAGGGTATAAGGGGACACAAAGGCAATGATTGCTACAAAGCACATCTAGTAGCTCCAGACCTCCCCTTCAAGCTGCCCATCAGAACATCACGGGCACAAAACCTGGCAGAAAAGAGACAAAAGGACCAGGACTACAACCAAGGTCGAGCTGTAAAATCGACCAGAGAAATAATAAGAGTAAAAGAGGTCGAGATGACACAAGAGAGCCCGAGTACAGCGGGGCCAAAAACCCAAATACTCCAAAAAAGGTAAGAGTGTTTCATCTAATTATATCTCACATATTTGTAGTCCTCATGACAATACTGTGAATTCATACTGTCGAATTCATAGCTGACTCTGGAGCCATGTATCACATAGTGAGTAAAAATATTATTTTAGAGAACTTTTCCAAATGTACTGATAAATATATAAAATCTGCAAACAAAAATTTTTTTGCGGATATAAAAATTGACGGAAAAGGAAACTTAACCCTTTTCCAAAGAAACAATAAAATTATACTACTCACTAATGTGATGGTGGCTGAAGAAATAAGCGGAAATCTATTATGTCTGAGGCAACTTGCAAACGCAGGACTCGGGATAAAATTAGATAACAATTTCTTATTAATATATGATAAGGAAACGCAACAAATTATATTAGAGGGGACGTACAAAAAACCCAATTGGGTTGTACGTCTCAATATAAAATAAGATGTGTCAAGCGATGCAGAGAGTACAGACCAAGATATGTACTTCTGCAAAACCCACATAGTGGAAAATAGGTCAGTAAACGATCGAATCACATCTAGTTCAGAGGGAGAGGAAGAAAAAAACAAGATCAGTTCGACCAAAAATAAATTAAGTGAAGGAATGTTGTGGCACACAAGATTAGCTCACACTTCACTACACTACCTTACAAAACATACGGAAAAATCTCAATCTCATGAAGGAATATAATTCGGGGATGATATAAGATGCATACTGTCCAAAATGAACAAGCAACTATTTAAAAAAAAAAGATCTAGAGCATCAAGACCACTCCACACCATCCACACAGACATCACGAGTCCAATTTCACCACTGTCTCACCCGAATCGCAAGAAGTTTATAATCACCTTCATCGATGATTATTCTAGATGGGCAAAAATATATGTCATAAAGATTAAAGATGAGGCGACACAAACTTTTAAAGCTTCATCATCAGCGCAAGAAACTTACTTGGCGAAAATAAAAAAATCTGTTATGTAAGATCGGATCAGTCCACGGAATACAAGGGAGGAGAGTTCCAAAAAATCCTGGAACAAGAAAAAATCGAGTTAGAGTCATCTCCCCCATATAAACCGGAATACAACTGTCTGGCCGAGAGGTTCAATCAGACTCTTGAAAAGAAAATGACATATTTAATGTTAGACTCAGGATTACCCAAAATAATGTGAGCATTAGCTGCAGAAACAGCCTTACATATTTATAATCACTCGCCACATCCGAGTATAGAGTAAGAAATTCCGTTCAAGAAATTCAACAACAAGGCGAAAGACCATACAAGAGAACTTAAGAGATTTGGGTGTGTAGAATATGCTAAAACTTACATCGACAAGTTGAAATTTGGTCCAAAAGCAATCAAGCTGATTCTAGTAGGATTTAAGCCCAGTTGCTACCTACTTTGTTACCCGACAAATGGCAAACTCGTTGAATCCAAACACGTAAGGTTCAACGAGAAAATCATGTACAGAGATATATGTTAGCTGAACGGCAAAGAGGAAGATGAAGTCATTGAAGGAAAAGAGAAAGAATAAACCACGAGAACCAACGAAAAGAGGCACACCGCCAAAAAGACAAATGAAAAGCTCAGGACGGAAAGAAGGGAAAGAAAAGAAGAACAATTACTTTTGGTCCCGTTACGAAAAATATGGTGCGAATCAGAGAAGAGTCGCCAAAAGCAGCGAACCAAACTAACACTACCACAATACAAGATTTAGAGCAAGAAAAAAACGCGTATTGTCTGTTGGCCACAATAAACCGGGATCCAACGACATACGCACAAACCATCGTATCTTCTGATAAAGAAAAGTGGCAAGCTGCAATTAGTGAGAAACTAAAATCAATGATCTACAATAAAGTATGAACCATAGTTCCCAGACCCCGAAAGAAAGCAAGCGAGACTCTACCAAACATAATCGACTCGAGGCGGGTGTTCAAAAGGAAGACCGACACAGAAGGTAATAAAAAATATAAAGCTCGTCTAGTGGTACGAGGTTTTAAAGATAAGACCTCGTACGACCTCACAAAAAAATACACACCTGTGTCGAGATTGTCGTTGGTAAGAGCGCTGATATCCATCGCCAACAAACAAAATCTAATAACGTACCAGATTGATGTGAAGACAGCGTTTCTCAACAGCACCCTGGAAAATGATATTTAGTTGGAAATTCCACAAGGAATCAAGAATGGTCAAGACATAAAACAAATGCACGTTTGCAAATTGCAACCGGCGCTATATGGCTTAAGAATAAGCCCCAAAGGTGGAATATGAGATTCACCAAAAAGCTCGGAAACTGGTTTTTGAAAATGACCTGCAAGAGTCCTGCCTTTACACATGGAGGAAGGAAGGGAAAATGGTTACTCTCCCTCTCTATGTAGATATTCTGCTGGTCGGAAACGACAAATCAAGTTTCGATTCTGTTAAACAAAAGCTGAGTTATGTTTTCGAGATGAAAGAATTAGGAGAGCCAAAATGCTTCTTCAAATCGAGATAAAAAAAGACAAAGTAACTGGAACAACTGAGCTGTCGCAAGAGGAATATATCAAAAATATCCTAAAAAGGTTTAACATGGAGGAATGCAAACCGCATGATACTCCAATGGTCACCAGACAGGTGTACAATCGAACGAAAAGTCAGGAAATTTAGGAAACAAAAACTCCGCCAACAGAAACGAACGATAAAATTCCGTTCAGGGAGGTCATCGAAAGTTTAATGTATTTGGCAAATGCAACATATGTATATCTTTGGGCAAACGAGCCTCCTGGCAACCGTCTCGTGCGACAACAAGTCTGCTGGGGACTGCACCAAAATGGACGGATGCCACAAGTTGAAAACGCTGGATGAACCACTGTCCAGCATAATAGAGGAACTAAGAGATAGAGAGATAACGGGTCATCGGAAACATATGGCCAATACCCACGGGGACTACATAAAGAACGTGTGTGTCATGATAGAGTCAGTGTCCACTGGATTACTACGAGAGAGAATATAGGGGATATCATAACAAAACCATTGCCGCTACAACAACATAAATATTTAAGAGAGAAAATATTAAATAGGCGTTAAGAGTATTATTTATAATTTATTTATGTTTCAGAGAACAAACATTAAGTGGCCAACAGCAACACTGAAGGGAGGGAATGTTGGAATCGAAACAATAGGTTGTGCTTCGGTATTACCGAGGCATAGTTCATTACTCCCCTCTCTTAGACTGTCCGTATACATATAGGTCTAATGACGCAGTACGTGTACGTGTAGACAGCGCATTTGTGTATCTCTGAACGTGCTAGCCGTACTGTGCGTGTGTGCATGTGAGACCTTCGTGCCATCTTCTATTATAAGTGTTTGTACCACCACGTGTTCTAACCTAGTATAATATATTTACCATTGTTTTAAATATTAAATAAATATATTATAAGTACAACTATTATTGATTTTATATACATAAAATCACTACCATCTCAACCGCGTTCCTGTCAACTTCAAAAAACTTTACGCCAAATTTTTTTAAAAAATATTTTAGGTTTATAAAATTAATAAATTATTTAGCTAACAGCTATTTAATTAATAAACTCGTATTCGTGATATAATAAAAAAATATAGCTCTTATATAAACATCTTAGTTATATTTATTATGCATAATAAATTAATCGTACATTCTATCTAACTCTTCTATAAATGAGAGAAAATATCGTTTTAATGAAATTTTTTAACCGGATCATTTGATGGAAATAATTATAATACGGTAACAAATTTTACCACATATAAAATATATACGTCATTTTTATATATACTATGTTATAAATTTTACTTCATTATTTGCAGTACTAATAGGATTTATATAAATTAAATTCACATGTAATTTTTTTTACTGTTTCTTATCAATTTTTGATTTATTGATATTTATTAGAGTATTTTTTAGTTAAAATATCTGATATCCTTGATATATCAAATTCAATAAGTTTGTATAAAATTTATCTATTTTAGAAAATAAATAGATAAATATAATAAATATAGAAAATTTTTTCTTTTACGATTTCATATCTTACACCCTCTGTTTCTTCTCTTTCTCTCACTCACTCACTCTCTCTCTCTCTCTCTTACTTTCTCCCTCCATTTCTAACTTCTGTTACCTAAAAATATAATAATGCTATTCAGAATCTCTGCATATATTCCGAAAAAATTAGACATATAATATAATAAATAGTTTTTGTAAAATTTTTTTTAATTCTTTCAGTATATCGTATAAATATTTTTGCACTTCATAATTTATTATATTTGCAATTTAAAAGGCAAATTAAAATATTTATTTCTAGAATATAATATTTCTTTTTTTATTTGCATATATTATAAACTAGTTTATATTTAAAACAGAAGGCCAACCGATTAAAAAAATAGCAAATTTTTCCTATATATTATATTTCATAAACTAAATTTTAAAAAAATTGATTAAAAAATATGCATTTATTTAATTTTTAAATGTATAAATTATTACTTTTGTAATGTATCGAGGTACTCTTATGCCACTCACACACACACACACATATATATATATATATATACGGCTGTGCTAGCGCTCTCTCCCCTCCACGGAGTGAGAGAGGCCTTCTTGGGCCTGTCTACTGTATGACACGTATTCGACTACAAAGCATCGACTGTTCCCCACTGATCACAAAACACACACAACTGAATTAGCTACAAGCAATAAAACTATGACTCTAGGAAAAAGCATAAATATGGTTACTACACCACGAACGCCTAAATCTGTTTATCGATATATTCATTTGTTCCGGAAGTTAGTCCACTACTTTTATACATACACCAATTGCGTTATAAATGCGTACTTTCATATCAAAATATGTTTATACATTTTACCGAAGGTTCGTTTTACTGATTTCGCGAACGAACAGCTATCATGCCATGACCACATACTTTATTCATTATGCGCCCTATCAAAACATCTAGATTTTATACGTATCGAAAAATTATGTGAGATCCTATAAATCTTACATTTTCAAATTATTTTTATTACCGTTCTAGGAAAGAATATGTAACTACGTAATCCGAAATTTTGTCAATCATAATTAAATCTTATAAAAAACCATAATTAGCTTACTGGAGTAGCATTTAGCGTTAATCATTTCGATATTAAGCATCTAACCTATAACTTTCGGCATTGATAATTTAATATTTGCAAATTCTATTTCAATCGAGCAAATTTTTATATTAAATTGTAAAAATTATACGTATAACTCTTTTAAATAAATAAGATTTTAAAATTAAATTTATAAAAAAGCAATTTTGATAACCTTCACGTCCTGACTCCTATACACTTTCTATAAAAAAAACAAAATTATTTTAGAGATATGAGGTTCGACCTCAGTAAAATGAATCGATTATTTGTGTACAAAAAAAAGTTCTCTTATAATGGAAGATTTCAAGTCATATTATAAATGCTCGAAAATCATAAGTATAAATCTAGAATAATATTATATTATAGTTTGCAAATAAATAAATATTTATTAGATTTATTTACATTCAAAATATTACTGCAATAAAGTTCTATATTTTATACTAGAGCGATATGTTTTAATTTAAAAACTTTTTTTATTTTTCTGCCCACTTGCAAAATATAATGGCGTATATATGCAAATGTAAGCATAATACAATTTTGTTATATAAATCTATAGGTAAATAAATGGTACAGAAAAAAAATTCTATACATGTTAATTAATAAATTGATAGAACAATTACTATAATTCAATAAGGATACCAGCATTTGATTTAAAATTAATAATAAATAAAAATATTCTTTTTATGTATCTAGATATTAATGATTAATAATTACTTTTAGTTTTTTAGTATTTCCACAAGACGTACAATATAAATTACTGCAATTTGAAAACTTTTAGTTTTTCTAGTTATATTTAAGAAAGTGAATTAGAGATATGAGATAGTTAGGTCAATTAAGATTTTATATTCATTTCTAGATATTTGTTAATTTGTTTTAAGATATGAAGACTAGGATTGTCATGTAACAGAATCAACTATTCTTGTTTATTCTTTTTTTTTACAGTTTTTCTTTCAAAACTTGGTTCATCATAAACAACACCTTTTTTATCCCACTACATGCAAAAATATTTTTTTGAAATTAATATTTCTCTCTATCGCTGATAAACATCGTATATAATGCCGAAGAACAATTAAAAAATTAAATAATATTAAGAGAAAAGAAAAGGAAAGTAAGAAAAGAGAGACAAAAAACTTAATAAGTGAATCGAGAAAGGGGCTTATTTAGATTAAATGTAAACAGAAGCAAAGGGAGTAATGGGTATATCGAATTACAAAACAAAAATTAATACTCCGTAATTGCAAAATAAAAATTTGATATTACATTGTCGATTATAAATACAAACAATAGAATGAAGAGTATGGAAGGAAATAGTAGATTGGAATGCGAACATTCCATAATAATATAATTGATAAAGAAAAGGAAATAGAAGAGAAAAGAATGATAGAAAATGAAAACTATTTAAATATAAGAAATAATAGGAAGTTACAAAAAAGAGACAAGATTGCCTAAAAAAAACTGAAAAATACACGAATTAAAGTTATTTATGATGGAACAAAAAATGCCGAAAAACGAAAAAAAATTATAAAAATGTACAAACAGTAGAAAATCAATAATAGAGCAAGTAATATAAGTATTATTAAAAAATAAAATAAGATAAAGAAATTTAAAAAAAAGAGGAAGGAAACAGAAAAAGAAATAGATGAAGAAAGAAATGGGCAAGTCTTCTGTCAGCTTATCAATAAAGAAAGATATATACTCAGTTTAGCAATGTAGAAAATGAGATATATCGCGATATATATAAATATATAAATAAGATACATAGATAAATCGATAGAGAGAGAGAGAGAGAGAGACAGACAGACAGACAGACAGACAGACAGACAGAAACAGATACAGCGAGAGGGGATAAATATAAATAAGAGAATAAAGAAATAAAGACTAGACAGTAAAAATATTAAGTGCAAAAAGCTCTAAAGAAAACGAAGTAATCTGGAATTAATAAGGAAAAAAAATAAAAAATTTATAATTGTATGAAAAAATCCGATATCGAAATTCATTTAATCGATTACTTAAAAGAAATCTATAGAGTAACATAATCGAAAGTCAAGATAAGCAATCAGATAATTGAAGAAATAAGAAAAGAAAAAGGATTCGGGCACATTCGTCCAATAAACTCAATGCTATTCAATATTGGAATGGAAAGTCTTAAGAAGGAAATGAAAAAATTAGGAAAAAAGTAAAAATATAATTGACTGATTAAAAGACCTATTGAGGTTTTTTAGAGATTACCCATTGAGAAAATGTTTAGAACTAAATATAGAAAAATGATAATAATGAAGATTAATTTAATATTGATTAAATATAATAAAATTATCAATAGACTTAATACTGCAGTTTCAGAAAATGTAAAAAAAAAGTTGTATTTAAAAAATTGTAAGTTTTATACGTTTTACGTTCATATTTACGTTTATTCATAAGACACACCGAGGCATCTAATCGCAAATTAGATATAGCATCAGACATCCCTGATGATGTACGCTGAAATGCACCGGTCGATGCAACCAAGGCGTGCGTACAATTATCCGAATGCAATTGAGCGTTTCCTAACCCCAACCCTACAAACATCGAACGAAGAGTGGATGACGAAAGGCGCCCTCCCACACTTCATCAATGTCAAGGCCTAAGACCCCATGGCGGGGGCGACTTTTATCACAAAGATAAAAGAGGGACCGCCGCGGTAAGACTTCGACGCTTCCCTACTTGTACTCTTTGTTATTATACGAGTTGACCTTGACTTCTTTTTTTAGCTTCACTCTTCTCTCCTCCGTTTCCTTTCCCCCAAAATTTACCTGCCCTTCTCAGTGTACAAGTAGCTTCAACGACGTAGGATCTAGCAAAGCACCTAACCTAATTCTTCTCCGATTATTGTCAACCACAACATCCGAGATTGGATCTCATCAAGTTTTTTTCCATTTTGTATATTTTATTATATACGATTATTCCACATCGATTTTACACAATTTTATTAATTTGAATAATTGCAAATATTTTAATAATATTGAAAAAAGTATGTTTTGTCGTTTGAAAATCATTAGTTTAAATAATAATAAAATACTCACGTTAACTTCTAAACGTTACCAAAATTATAAGCTTTAATATGACAAAAAATATCCATCATATTACCTGAAACAAAAAAGGAACCATTTATTTTTATTATACATGGTCTTTACAATCATACAATTAATTGAAATTTTTTACAATATATAAAATATATAATTAATATTAAATTATGCAATTAATATTAATAATATTCATATTAAATTATGCAATTAATATTAAAAATATTAATATTAACAGTACATTATGCAATTATTATTAACAATATAATATTAAATTAAAATAATGATTTCATGAAACATATAAAGAAGCTTTATTAAACTAAAAATGAATATATTTATATACTATTATTAAATTTTTGTGCATTTTGAAAAAAAAGAGATAAATTTTTAATCGCTATTTTTATTTTACTTTTAAATATCGAAAAATTAAAAGAAGGGAAATACAAAAATGGTACATCGTAAAATACACTAAATACAAAGAAGTCATAAAAAAATCTTTAAACGATCAACTTTTTGCTTTAGTTGTTCAAATAAAATTTTAATTCTAAATTTTTTTAAAATTGAACAATGTTAAAAAATAAATCAATTTTTATACACTGCTTTTACGCTCTTATTAATTTTTTTTCGACTCATTATTCAATTATATTGCGTATTATTATGGAACATATTAGCATTTGCAATTTTAAGTTATATAAAAATTTATTTCTCGATATATATAAACGTTTATTTATATCTGCACCAAATAAGAAAGTTGAGACTGACCAAAATTCTCGACTATTTTATATCTAAAAGATAACTTTCTTGTTAATGTTTTTTGTATAATACTTACAATTTTTCACTAAAATAATTAAAAACTTAATCTTACAACTTATTTAGTGATATTCATAAATTAATTGACAGTTGTCACCTTACAAGGTAGCTTTAGATACATGAAAATTTAAGAAACATTTATTCAAATCATCGGTGAATCGAGAGCTGCAAAATTACTAAAAAGCACAACATTTTAAATCAGTTCTATAAATTATAAATCTATCAATACTCGGTTAATATAGTATCTGATTATTCAACTTTATGAGACCTTTATATAGAACCTATCTTTAGTTTACATTTGAACACTCTCCAAAATAACATATATAATATATTAAAAAATTTAGTGCGAGCAAAAAAGTCATGTTTAATTAAATGCATTAATGATTTATGATTCGTATGATTCAGATGTCTTAATAAATCATAAATATTTTATGTTTTACGTAAACAATTTAGTATATTTTTTTTTATGTAAATTAAAACTTTTTATGTGTATGTATATTTTAATGTTATAAATCTTTTTTTCATTTAAATTTAAATACGAAATTCTATAAAATTTATCAATTTTTAAATTCAATTGTGTTTATGATTTATACAAATTAGAAAATCTTTAAAAATATTTAATTTCTAATGTATCCATTTTATTTATTTATTATTCTTTAAAAAAACTTTTGAATATCTTATTTTATTATAATAATAATTAAAACAAATTATATTCATAAATTTTAGTTCATCTTAATTAAAAATGATAAAACTGCTATATATAAAATCCTTTATTTTAAGAAAAAAGTAAAAGTTAAGTTAAGATATATACATTTTTAGTCATTTGCTAATATAATTGGGGTGAAAAAAGTTAAAAAAACCATCAACTCTGTTATTATTGTGCGTTTAAGACATAATAAATATTATAAAACAACGTTTACTTAGAAATAATAATATGAAGAATTTGTAGTTTTTCGTAATTATTTCGACTAGTAATTATTTAATTTCCAAAAAGGATATTAATGCTGTAATAACGGTAAGAAATATATTTACACCACAAACAAGATTATAAAATGTAAGAATATATTTCTATTCACATTAGAAATAAAAATATATTAATTGGGGCAGATTTAATTTTTGGAACTAATCATACTTATAAATATTTTGTCTTTTTAGTTGAAGCAGTTAAATATGAAATCCACCCATAAAAGGTATAGCGAATAACGGGTCAGTTTAAATTTCATATTAATTTATAATATAATTTTATGATTGGAAATCACTCATATATTTTGGTTCTAAATCAGTAAACATTTAAAGTTAATAAAAAAATAAAATTTTAAAAATAATTAATTTTAAGAAAAAAATAAAAAAGTTATTCTAGCAGTTGATAATTTATTATAATTATTATTTATTTCAAAATAAACTATATAGTGTCAATTTTAATTAATTTAATAAATATTTATTATTGTAGATAAAATATTAAATGGAATAAAAATACATGCATATATTAAATTCTTAGAATATATTTTCTTATATTCAAATTATCTTAAAAAGACTACTTTATATGCCAGATTCCCGTGTAATCTCTTTTCCCTAAGTATTTTACACTTTCCCGTATCACCCATCTCGTGTATCATGTGTTGCAAAAAATCTACATTCACTGAAAATTTCTCATTCGTAAATTCGTCAACGAGACCACACGATAAAAAAGGTATCGAAAACTTGTAATAGTAAACGCGACCCTTCCAATTAGATAAAGATTATCCTTGATGAGGTGAATAACCATTTTTTGAAGTTTTTTTCCTTAATATCCTTAAAGTTACTTAAAGTTTTTTGTTTTTTATCAAAAAAATCTTAAAAAACTTGAAGCGAGATAACCAGAATCAATAATTATGCTTATTTTCAAATTTTAATATCTCATAAGAAAATTTTTCATAATTATTATATGTTACAACAGCTGAATGATAAAAGAAAATAAAGAGAATTTTTTTGATGATTAAATAAAATAAATAGACAGATGTAGAAAAATAGATATTGTTTTCTGACAAAAATTGGGTAATGTTGTAACAAAGTTGGAAAATTTCTTTGCTTGTTTTTTTCGCTATCAATTCAAAATGACAATGTAATTATGTGCGCACAAGGGATACATGAGAGATGCAAATTAAAAAAAAACGGTACTATAAACATACTTTCTTGTTATTAATTTTTATAAATACGATTTAGGAAAGTAATTACGGTTATTATTTTCTATATAATATTTTGTATTTTAAATTAAAAATTTATTTTTTTGAGAAAATATATTTATAAACTTTTAAACTTAAATCTAAAATTTACTGTATTTAAAGTATAAACATCACTTGTAGATTTTATTGATTATAAATTGTTATGTATTTACTCAAATAAAAGTACTTAATAATTAGCATACTACCTGATATTTTATATTTTTAATTTTTTATCTCGTTTAAAATCAATTTTTTAATTTCACAAAAAATTATTATAAAATTACTAAATTGAAAATAATAATTAAAATAAAAGTATCACACTAGCAAAACTAAAATAAATAATTGAAAATGTCAATAATAACTTTATTTATAAATTATAATCAAATTCGGAAAACAATTCTAATTTTAGACAGGAGTAAAGTGAGTTGATACATACTCAAGCAAAAAATTCGTAGAATTCTCGATTACAAAACCTTCAGTATTGAGGAATTTTTCAAAATAAAAGACTAATTATTTATATTTACTATTATTATAATTACAGAACCTTTTATATATTTTTTATTAGACAAGTACATATAAAAAGATTTAATAGATATTGATCAATACTGAATGACTTACTTGTGTATGTTTGTCACATAAATATATAAACGTATAAATACATTTGAAAAATTAAGGAATAATAAAACTCAACAAAACACTGTCATATATATTATAAACTTTTTTTTAATTCGTAATAAAACTATCCAACTTTATTTTTGTGAAAAAATTTTGAATTTCATATTCTTATAGTAATTCTATTATATATATATATATTATTTCTTTTTTAATAATTTTTATTTATATATTCTGAGGAGTAACTTATTTTAATAATCCTATTTCTTATGTTTATTTTAGTATTTTCTATATTACTAAATAATTAATTAATACCATGATTGGGTACATTAAATTTATTGTATTTAAATATTAAATATTTTAATGATTAATTCTTAGATACAAAATTTTTATTATGATGTTTATAAAATTTCTGTTTGTAAAGGTTTAAAAAAATAGTTTAAAAAACTTATAAAATCAATAAAATTAACAATTGATTATAGGTTTTATATTTTTCAATTTTTATTTTTATTTATATAATCTAGTATTAACTTTTATATGTATATTTAAAATTATTCAAATTATAGATTTTAAAAATTAAATTACTGTTTTTATTAATGGTTTTTTCTCTCTTTAATTATTAGACATTTTTATTTTATATTTTACGTGCTTTATTTATCTAATGTATTTGTCCTATCAAATACAAAATATGTGTTTAAACTTTGAACGCGTGTCGATGCTCAACTTAACACAAAATAAACTTTAAGCATTAAAGTAATTAAAAATATGAATTTATGTTTAAAATTTAAAATCATTAATAAGCTACTTTAATAGTTAGTTAATTACACAAATAAGATTGAAATTGAGCTCTTCAAAAAAAAAATTAAATTTAATCATTTTATATAAAATTGATAAGTTAATAAATAAGATTTTTATTTTATTTTTTACAATTAATTTATTATCTATCATATAAATAAAATACTTTCTAAACCACAAAAATTTATAATCTCTAACTTAATAAAAATGTAGATTACTTCTATTTAGAAAATTTGTATTAAACGTGTTTCATGTTTTAATTTGTTATTTATTTTCGAATGGAAAAAACGTGCAAAAAATTACGCAAAATTGGATGTTATATATACAGCCCTTCCATTCATGAACCGTGATATATTAGTCCAATGAATTTAAACGTAGCCGTACGTATGTTTCTGATGAAAACCACGTAAGTTTTATTCGAGGAAATAGATACAGATTATGTTGAATGTTGAAGGAACCAGTCTAAAGTAGTAGAGGCTGTAGGCGTATCATATGGAGTGGCAATTAATATTTTACTCAAGTTAAGAATGATCTCTTCGGTCAAAATAACTAAAAAATTTTTTTACAACTGAGAATAGGTGACACTTAAAATACATTTTTCCAGATGAATCTCTTTTACAGAGAAGACAAAGAATTTCATTTACTAAAAACTCAGAGCTACAATTGATTTAAATTTTCATCGACTTTTTAAAATAAGATTATTAGTTATAATACTACTGAAATCTTATTAAAGCAGTTTTATATGAGATCATATTGATACTAAATGAAACAATTTTTATAATTTAAATTTAGTTAGGCATTGTTTCTAGATTTACAGATTGTAATATAATATTATTTTAAAATATTACAAAAAATAAACTTAATAGCTTAAATTAAAAAATTCTTAATTAAATTATATACATATAGAGATTAAACTTATTAAGACTCAGAATTTTGTAGTGTCTTAAAATTTTTTTTATGAACACTTTTTGCTTTCATACAATTTGTAGATTACACTGAATAATATTCAGATGCTTACCTATTGATATTAAAAATTTTAAAACATTAGTCCAATTTAATACAGGTATATAACGATTTAAATAGGTTGAATTTAATCAGCTAATTTAATTAATTAAATTAAATTTAGTAATTAATTAAAGTTTAGATAATTAATAATTACTATTTATTGTACCATTAAAATTATTTATCTACCGTTTAAAAATATAATATTAATCTTACCTATTAGTGATTCAAGAATTTACTAAAGATATAAGTCAAATTGGTGATATATTTCTTTCTCATATATTGGTACCGGCTAGAAAGCTTACAACGTGTGAAAGCGTGAACGCATTTTTAGCTTCTCTATGTCGTTAACAAACACTAGTCGAATAAGTATGATGAATATAATAAGAATCTTTACTCATTATTTCGACTTTAGTGTTAAATTAATTCTAGTAAATAAGATGTATTCAATATGCTGCAATTTTTGCGACATTTTAATACAAAATATTTCGTAAGAATTTGTATTAATATAGTACGTTGTTTTCGGATAAAAAGTTATGAATTATAATTTAACTAAAATAATTTACAATTAAAACTTAGTTAAAAGTTGTGAAATACAAATATAATATGACTGACTCATTGAAAACTTTAACCTCTTATTAAATTTTATAACTTTAATAGTTATATAAAAAATATATAATTTCACCATGTTGGTATAGAGAAGAAGCATATCAATAGAAGATAATTTTTTATAGATGAATCAGCAAGGGGTAGGATAAGAGCTACTAAGAATGAAAATCCTTATTATAAAAAGATTTATATAATTTAGTTAGATTGCATATCTAATAAAACAATATATTCTGTGCTTACATATACGTTATCAAATCTTAGATTAAGTAATGAAGTAAACAGAGTTAATATATCACAACTGATTGCAGTTTTGAATTAAAGTATAAAAAAAATATCATACAGAATATACATATAAGTAATTAAGGTATAAAAATCATGCAAAATTTAATATAATGCATATATAAATATAATAAAAAATGTAATTTAAGTAATGTTAATAAAAAATTAATATAGACGATTTGCAATTTAATAATATTGATAAAAATATTTATTATTTCTTGCAACTTTTCATTAAAAATGTTGATAAAATGTATATTGTTATTATTATGATTAATAAAATCATCATAAATTTATAATAAATGCTTTTAAAGAATACTTTAAAAAAACGGTAAATAATAACTAAATACCTTTAAGCCTTATTAATGAACTGAGAACTAAAGATGAACATGTATTGAAAAAAGATGTGTAAAAAAATCATGTTTATCTTGCATTTAAATTAAATAATGAATAAATAACAAAAATCATAATATTCAAATATAGATAAAAACGAAACTTATAATAAAATAAACTGCTAGCACAAGCTACTCAAATTTCAAGCTAACCGAATACATAAACTTTACACATTATATTTTAAGTATCTATATGCATCTGTACCTAAACTTTTCGAATTCTGTTTATTCTAAAAAAACAATTGAAATTGTAAAATGTATATTATTAATTGCGAAAATATTATGACTAACACGATTGAACTCTTGAAATATCAAAATCTCATTTCACTCTATGGAAACATTTCTAAACTATATTTTACCTGTACTATTATGGATGCAGTTATTTAATATTCTAAATTTATTTTATTCTGATTAAGAGGATTAAACAATATTAGATTATATACTTATATATAAAAGATTAAAAAATTGGTTGAATTCATATGGATACATGTTACTATGTTATTAAATAATTTAATTTATGTTTTAACAAGTAGAAAACTAATTATAATTATAATTGTATACCAAAGATATAAATAAATACAAAAATTGTATTATATGAATAATTTCTGACATGCCAATTATAATCTAAGCATTATTGGTGGCTATAGCAAGTAAATAATATACTGTATGATGATTACTATTGTCAATTATTATTTACTTTAAAATAAATTTATTATATTTATGATTACAATTAAAGTACATTGGTGAAAGTCAATAAAAGCTTCTAAAATAATAACTTCTTTGCATAAAATTGAAAAATAAAATGGAAATCTGGTTTAGTAATCTCTTGCCATAATCATAAGAATTAAGTTTTATTAATTTATTATCATACATGTTAAAGTCCATAGATAAGTATAAATTTTTGTAAACATTAAATAGAAGTATGTTAAATCTGAAATAATAAACGGATACATCAGAATAATAATAATTAAATCGTTATTAAATCAATCAAATATAAATAAACAATATAGATAATACTAGAATATTAAAATACCATAACAGCTTTTCCTTGCTCGAGTGTGCTTAGCTTATTAAATATGTTTATTTATGCTTTATCTAATTTAAATGCATTTTTCTTAGATAAAGTTACGTACATCTTAAAACTTCACATGTTTATGCAAAAAAGAAGTTAGTTCAGTATTACGAATCATAATGCATTTAAAACAAAAAAATACTACTAATTAATATATAAATTTAGATATTTCAAATATAAATTAATACTCATATAAAAATATATAAAAACTCTATAATATTATTATTTATCAGTTTTTTTTAAATTCTTTAATAATATTGTAACTTTAACTCATTCATATATATATACACATCATTATATGAAATATTTATATAGCTATATCATTATTTGAAAAACTTAACCTAATATAATTTACTGGTATTGATATTATTTCATTATTATTATTAAAAATATTTTTCACATTACTGTAAAATATATTATTTGTTATCATATTAAGGTAAATTGTGAGTCAATATTTAAAAAATTTCTTTTCTATTTTATTATTAAAGATCTTACAATTCTATAAAAGAAATTCTATAATCGAATTAAATTTCCGAACTACAAGTAATAACGAAAATTTGAAGATTTTATAATATGCAAATTTGAAGTTATAAAACTTTTTTTGAGTCAAGCTCAAACATAAACTGCAAGCGACAACACCTGACAGAATAGAAAAGTATAATTCTTTTTTATAAAATTAATTTCAAATTTCAAAATTATCTAACGTATCATTTTATCAATCTCATTTACAAAATATTTAAATACTGATAAGTTTAATTTTTTATTTTTTACAAAGCGATTGCTTTGTAACATAATGTATGAAAATATCTAAAAATGTTATTTTGAAGCAATTTAATTTGAAGAAAATTTTAATTTATATTTAATTTTTAATAATAATGGTTCTATTCTACCAAAATTATGTTAAATTTGAATAAGAAATTCCTTTGAAATGGGTATTTTACATATAAATATTAATAAAATACACATATGTCGATACATTTCTTAATTAATGAAAAGCAATTTACACTAATATTTCAAAAATATTTATCTATAATTTTCTAGATCATATATTTTCTTTTTTCAAATACATATTCTAGTAATTATAACCCCTCCCCTCCCCCCAATTTTTATTTTAGAAACTATAGTGGTAAATAAATTTCAAATTACATATTTTTCTCAATTAAATTAAAATAACAAATCATTTTTCAAATAAAAATTCAAGTTTAATTTTCAAAATATTTTTTAAAATATAAAAATATATTTAGAAATAATATAATATAATAAACAAAATCGTATCAATCAGACATAAGAACATAAGATATTTTTCAAAATAATATTGTTGATATTGGTCTATTTGTTTATGAGTAAACAAAATAAAACATGTAAGAGAAAACAAAATAATTATGAAAATAATTGTAATTTATTTCAAATCTGATTAATTAGTAAGAAAGAAAAAAGTGCAATTAAAGATGTAAAAACAGATTTTTAAAGTTCTTAAATGTAAGCAGAATCAAATCAACTATTTATTTTTGTGATCTAACTCTATCGTCTCAAAAATACACAATAAGTTTCGACATTTGCTGACTTGACATAAAAGACAGAAGAGAAACTAAACTCAATTCATAGAGTAAAAGTTTTTAATAACAACATGTAATTATTGTATCACTTTGGCTAACATTAATCTTAATATTAGAAAGTAAAAAAAAATTATTTAAAAGTTTATTTTGAATTATATATTTAAAATTTAAAATCAAATAAATCTTAAATTGTATTAGTTCAAGGATAATTCTTATTCTAAAATTTAATGAATTTTAAATGATCAATTATTAGTAAAATAGCAACTGTCAAATAACTGAAACAAATCATTTTTCAGTGCAGCACCATTAATAAGAGCATGCCTAATTCCTATGAAAATTGAGGGAAAAAATTGAATTAATTGATAAACTCAAAATAATCAAAATAAAATAACTAATACTTTTAATTATTTTGTTTACTTATTTCATCTTTCTCTCTTGATTTATTTTCTCCATTATTCTTTATAATACAAACAGTATATCTTTGTATAACCTCCCCCTTTCTCTCTTTCTTTCTCTTCATTCGTTAAAGGAACCTTGGTATTTGTCTTAGTTTTATTTTAGTATTTAAAAATTGGCTAAAATATTTAAAGACAATTTATTACACAAGATCTTATTGTACAACGCTATCATGTAAACTTAGTCAATTGTCATAGTAATCATCTTCGTCATTGTTGTCAACTATGACTTCTGCGTTACATAATACTTTTTTGCCACTTTAGAGGGATCGATGTACTATAAAGTCCGCAACGCGTTGACTCGTTGCACCAATCAAGTTCACAATAGTAAATCACTGTAGTATAATAATTTCTCCAAGACATATGAAACTGAATAAGATACTAACATATTGTACAAGCTAAAAATCGCATGAAAAAATACAATATTAAATAAATGTCAAAAAGTAAAACAGACTATTGAAATATTAAAAATTCATATCTCTAATTATTTAAAAATCAAATTATTTGGATATTAAAAATTTATATAAAAAGTAAATAGATTTCCAAAGAACTTGTAAACATTGTAATTTCTAGAACTACTTTTATATTACATATGTTATAAAAATTTTCAAAGGCTTGTGATCTCACAAAACACAATTTCTACTCTATTTTATTAAATAATGTTGTATATTTTCATAAATGCATGCAAAAGAATACTTTTGAACAATATTAACACCATCTACTAATATAAAGAATTAATACACAAATTTATTTAATATATTATATTATAATAAGCATATTTTAAAACTTAAGATTTTTATTTTATATAATTTGAAAATCCAGTTACCTTAAAATAAAATATAAAACATAATTAAGCGTTTAAAAAAAATATTACTTGACTAGTAAATTCATATAAAACTAATATTTATAAACGATATAATTTGTTAATTTTTATAATTAATAAAGTTTCTATAACAATGATAAAAAAGCTAAAATCTGTTAAATGTACTAATATCAATTTTTATTACAATATAAGAGCTTTTTAGATCTTTTTTAAATTAATTTTAATTAATATTAATTGAGTTCATCCCTTACACGTATCGTAAAAAATGTTAAGAGATTTTTATCCATAAAAATTGGGTAGGAAGTTTCTACTTATTAATAATTTAATTTTTTGCGCTGAATTCATTTTAATCCAATTGTGTCGTCAAAGCCAATTGCCCGCAACAGTATCGGAATTGGTTGGAGAGGAAAAGTCCAAGGTCGTAAAAATAAAATGCGAACACTAAATAAGAATAATCATAAATTTATTTAGATTCTTTTTCTAACAAAAATAAATCAATTATTAATCAGTAAATTACAAGGATTAACATACTCGCGAAAATAACCAATGATCAAATAGACGAGCAAATTAACTTACCGAAAACACTAATCAATCGCCTCATCACAATTCTATAAATAATCTTCATTTTCAAAGTAAAGTGGTATTCGTGGTGTTCACGGTATGTTTTTTCTTTGCAGTGGATTAAACTTTCCTCTTTTCATGATGATAATTTTTAGATACCACAACGATACCAAACTGTTTCGCAACGTCTTTTGACAACAAACAACGCTAGAAATCTTTTTTTTTATCGTTTCCTTCGCATGATCAGTTTTCCAGCAAGGTGCTTTCTGTGCCATAAATCTGGGTGAATTTTGATACCGATAACGAACGTCTGCATACATATACGAGTTTCAAGTTAATCCCACGTCTGTTAAATAATACTCATGATTATTTAATTTTACAAAATTAAAATAATATTTAAAAAAAAAATAATTTTCTGTACAACTAAATATTTCATTAAAATAAAATGATGTAATAAAAATAAATTAAAAATTTTGATTTAATATATTTATAAAATAGAAGAAAAATATTATATACGTGTGAACAAATATATAATATTAAATTATATTTTTTAACGTTAAAATGTTTAAAATCTTTATTGAAAAATTTTAACAACTTTTTAATGAAAGATATTTTATAATTAGAATAGTTTTAAAATATGAAAATTATTAACATTTTTAAAATGTTAAGTTACCCCATCAATAATATTTAAAATACAGGCAATTGAAAGTCTGTTAAATATGTAATCAATATTTGAAAATTAATAGAGCTAAGAATTAATAATTAGAACATTAATGAAATAAACTATTACTAGCGCGAATTTTTAATTTTCTACTAGATTAAAATACTTTCGACATTCATACTACACTCAGCTTATAGTAGATATTCTTACTTTAATCAGCCATTGATTCTTCTTGAACATTCTTATGTGAACGTCCTATTAATTTTATTAAATATGACGCAAAATAATTGAAGGCTTCAATTTTTAGTTCTCACTTTTATTTTTTATATAATAATCAAATTACATAAAAATCAATTTACAAAACCAGTTATAAAAATTTAAATAAATTTTAATTACGATAGATTAAAATTTATATTAAAACCATAGTTTTATTTATTTATCTTATACAAATAACTTTACTTTTTCTAATAATATGGTAAATATTGTATAAAATGTGAACATATATATGTTGCTCACAGATTTTACAATATATTATTACGATTGTTTAATATTTAATTTAAGAAAATATAGGTTCAAAAGATAAAATAATGACATCGATAATTTAAAAAAAATGTAGGACACATCTTCAAGCATAAAAATCGCATAAACAAATAAAATTATTACCATAAAGTACACAATTTTTTCTTCTTTTACAGATTGATTTAATGCTATAAATTTATTTGTTTTATTTGAAATTAAATATTTATATGTATTCAATAAAGTAAAAAATAAGTATTTATTTCAAGTAAATTTTTACTCGCCTCTATCATTCAACAACAAATACAAAAGTTTTTCTTCATAAAATTAAAAAAAATATAAATTTATGTGAAGCACTAGAAATTTTCATATCGAGGTAACCATAAATCATTCGGTCACACAACGACAAGCCATTCCACTGATTTTTAAACTTAATAGGGGCAAGTGAATATCAGATGAATCAGAAGTCGTCTACTGGAACACGAATGAATTGGTTTAAAATACTAATGGCAGTAATTCTTGTTAAAAAGAAACTCATCGTTGATCACATTGGGTTATTCGAAACTTTCCTGAATATCTGAGCTCAGAATCACATTAATTTTAAGAAGGTGAATTAGAAAAAATTGCAGTAGTTTTAACCATCATAAAGAAGATGATTATTATAATTACATTAATTGACATTTAAGAACTTGTTAACAAACTTTAAAACACCAATTATATGATTTAACCGATTCACGTAAGAATAAATTCTATTTTGTTTCGCATAATTATTATTCTAAATACTTAAAAAAAAAATTTGTGAATATTATTAGTAAATAACTTATAAATACAGATAAAAATATAAAATTTATATAAAATAAAAATACGACATATTTTAATTCAATATTAAATATATATATAATTTGAATTTAAAATTGTAACACATGTTTTATAATCTTATGACAAGTTTATTACGTATGTATTTTTAATATGTTATATCCCAATTATATCATTAAGAACAATGAAAAAAATATAACAATAATGTATATTTTGATTATTATAAAAATATTATATCCGAATAATTAATTGCTAAATTTAAATTATAATTATTATAATTATATTAGTTCAATTGTTCCCGTTTTTACAAGTCGTACTCATCACCAACTGAACTACTATTAAAAAAATTTGACTTAATTTTCAAAGTCCCAGAATTAAGAAAGCAACAGGAGCTCAAGAGTATCCTAAATATTAAATAACTAATGGTTTAAAAGAGAGAAAATCTAATAAAGAGGATTAATAGAAATGAATATTAAAAGTGTTACGAGTTATAGTTGACAACTACTAATAGAACTAGGGGGGAGGGTGACACAACATGAAGAACGGAGATTAAAATAATGATAACCTAGTATAAGGTATTAAGAGAAATTGGAGAGAAGTTTAGCATAGAGACGACAAAAAATTAATAAGAAAAAAGATGCTTGTTAACTAAAAACCAACAAAAGAAAGAACGAGTTATTTTGTAAAACAAAAAAGATAAATTAAGGACTGCAAAATCAAGAGAAACGTAGAAATATTAATTTGAAAGATAACACGGCTAAATAGTTCGGAAAAAAAAGGAAAAAGGATTGTGAGGAAGTTAAAACAATATTTTAGAGTAAAGATTTTAGCAAGAAAAAAAAACAAGAAAGGAAGGACATAATGTGAAAAGGGAATAACGTGAGGAGGAACAAAATACTAGAAACGAAAAAAGAATAGGACCTTATTTTGTAAAGCCTTTTTGCTCCAGTCAACACTATTATCGACGACTTGACACTGCCCCCGAGAAAGAAAAACCAGAAAAAGAAACTTGGACATACTAATTGCTTATACCGTAATACTTTTAATTTCACAATACGCTGAAAGAGTTCGAGAAAAGTTTTTAGGCCAAGTGCTTGACAAATTTCCATTTTCCTCAGATAAATTAAGCCAATAAATCATGCGTGATCAATAAAGCAAAATAAGTTAAAAATTTGTAAGAGAAACGGAAAATAAAAATTAAAAACATGGAAACAAAAATAGGGTAGATAGGCGCAAGCAGAGGGTAAAAATAAATTCTTCTTTCGAATTTTTTGTTCATATTACTCTTCAAACAAATGCTTTTTCTATTCTAGAGACTCTAGAGGATATTTTCGACTTTGTAATTCGTGTATCAAATAAAACAAGAGTTGACGACACGTGCTTTCTCCGTTTCTCAGAGAAAAAATGTATGTAACGTTATCAGACAAAAATTAAAGTTACCGATTGAGACAGGAATTACTTGAAACCATGGATGCAGTAATAAATATCCAGTTTTTAAGCAAAAGCTCAGAATCGCATATAGCTTAGAACACTATCAGTGTCACTGTCAAGAGAATATAACCTTTTTGTTAAAGCCATTTATTCCATTATTGAAACATTTATATATATTTAAAATTAATAAAAGCTCAAAAATTATGTATCATTACACATTTATCTTTTATACAGTGTTTTCTTTTTATACTTATACGCCTCTAATTTATTATTAAAATTATTGAAACCTCATTTTATGATAAATTTCAAAATGATTTTTTCTTATAAATATAAGATATATCTAATAAATATATTTTGATAAGAAAATAGTGAAAATCTAAAATTATTAATACGTTATCAGTTTATATCATATGTAATATAATTTTGAATATCTATGTCTTTCTTTGAATAAATATCAAATATGTGACTTGTATTACCCAAAAAGTCTTATATCAGGTCTGGAAATAAGTTCCATTCTTTTACTGTATGAAGTTTATCGTTTATTCAAGAAATTATTTACAAACTAATTATACTCGAAGTATACAACTATAAAAATAATGATTTCTTTTCTAACATTTAGGTAGTAAATACGATAAATTTCTCTATATAATACAACCAAATACAAAACATAATTATTAAAAAACTAATATTATATTTTGATAATAATGAACCTAGTTCACTTAAAACTCGGAAGAATACGACTTGTTAAGGACTGTTAAATACCTCACTGGTAATAATTCGTCATAAAATTTTTTTTGTTTTGTACTATCGTAGCATCATCTTGTACATAATTAAATACATGTATATCTTCGTTATTTCTCAATTATATATATATCACATCTTATACTCAATTTCTGAGTTATTTAATCATTTCCATTTTATATGAATATTTTCCAAATGTTGATCTATTAATAAGCAATCCATTATATATTTTAATATATTCTTCAAGCATTTAATATTTAATATCTTCATCGAGTAATTCATTTAGTTCAACATTTTTTAATTATGAAGCTCACTCACTTTCTTTGTTACTTAAAATAAAATCACCATTTTTTAATATTTGAAACTTTTCTTTATATGTTGAACTCAATAAAACATTGTCGTAATTAATATTTACGAGCAAGCAATTTCTTTCAAAGGAATGTTTCTCCAAAAATTGACATCATCTTATTCAATAGAAAATTGCCATCTAAAAGAAAAATATCCAAGTTTCGCTTTATTCTCTTCTCCATTCTAGACTAATACACTAAATTTCAAGAACTATAACTGTTTGCCCTCACTAAAACGTGACGCCATTACTCCTTACCCACAATAAAAGTAAACCTTTATCGCCCGTCCCGTCAGAAGTAAAGACGATTAGAAACTCTTAGAAAAGATTCCTGGACATCTATTCCACAGAATCTACTCCAAATTTACTTCAAACTTATGCTGCACCATTTGAACACCAACCATGTTCAGTATTCCAGATCAGAATCACATTAACTCAAAGAAGAAAAAAATACGTAATGTTCCTCCGCAGATAAATAAATCCAACTCAGATCAGAATATGAGTTGAATGCTCAAAATCTCTGTCCTACAAATCTAACGTATATAAATTAAAGAATAGTCAATATCATTAGTCAGTATCACTATCATAAAAAGGATAGTCTCTCGTATCTGTACCTTAACTCGTTATCCACAACACAAAAGATATTCCTAACTTATAAAAAATCAGTAGAATCAACATCACAATTAACGCTTAAACAAAATTCCACTCTTCCCTTCGTGCAAAAGCTGTTTTTTACATCAGAAACCATATCGCCTACAAATGTTCAAAGGACTCAAAAAATATAAAATAAACTATTTGAATTATCGAAGCCTCAATACAGCAATATATCATGATTGCACAAAGATCTCGAAATCTAAGACCTTCTGCGATTGAAAAATAAACTCTAGTCATAAAACGATCAAACCGATACTCTCATTTCCTTCCTCAATATCAGCAAGTATACCGGGCTGATCAAATGGAATTCTCTCAATTCTTCACGAATGTGGTTAAATAGTCACAAACTGTTTAACAATGATTATCTCTCCCGTTAACCGCAAGTCCTAGTTAACATACTCTTCTTATAGGTCCTTTCTGCAATATCCCAATGCCAGACCTTGATCTAACAATTCACTTCTGAAATTATAAGCGTTTTTAAAAGCTAACTTCTCTCTACTCGTGAATGACCTCAATTATGTTACTTTCCGTTTCTCATATAAAATATTACCACTAACTTGTACAGTAGAGTGATTAAATGAATTTCTGAACTTCACCTTTTTTTAAAATAAAAACCTCCTTATGCTCCTTTTAAATACCAACCACAAACATCTTTTGCCTACTAATAAAATACTATATATATTGTTTTAAAAAAAAGTATTGCCTCATAAAAATTTTAAAAATACAACTACTCTTTTTTATTTAAACTTAAATATCTATCTAATTAAATAATTACTTTGTATTTAATTCACTACCTCTCGATAACTAATAAGTATATTATTATTGACACTATCTTTCAAGTTTTTAAACATAATAAATAGAATAACTTCAAAAGTAATATGAAAATAAAAGTTATTTAATATTTTTTATGTAATCACATTTGTATATTAATATCTTTAATATAACTTGTATATAAATTATAACTTTACTATAAATATCACATGATTAAATTATGTTAAATCTTTTATGAAAAATTTAGAAAAAATATTTTGAATTAATTCGACCAGTTTTCATTCCATAAGTATAAGTAAGAAACATCATTATTTCACATAAACTAATGACAACATTTTATTTATAGAAATAAATGTTTTTTAATTATATAATTATATTCATGATTCTGTTACTTCATTATTATTCCATAGAAGTTAAGGAATTATCTAAAGCTAAAAATATAAATATCAGCTTTTTATAATTGAAAATTCATTGTTGATTGTATAACTTTGTTATTAAATAAAACACGCATCCACTTTTGTCGCACAAATATTTTCTATTCTATTTAGATTTCTATTAGAATATTATATATATATATATAATATTATTGAAAAATTATCTACAAAAACTTTCTTGTATTTTTTCAATTTTTTATTTAGTTTTTAGCTTTGTTCTTACATCTATTTTTATTGATAACTATATAACAATAAATCAAATAAATACATGAAAAATGAATAATCTTAAAAACATTAATAGTTGATATATTTTAGTCGATTATAATCAGGTTATATTTTATAGTTTATTATTTATTTAAACTTGAAATATCATATTTAAGGTTACATTAGAATAGAAAATTTTAATAACTGTAGAAAAAACTTGATTAAAATAATATTAATTAGTGATTTTATAATTTATTTTTTTTAATAGTGGTATACCATTCCATAAATAAAAATTCTACATTCATTAAATACGTAATTTATTTATTATTATATTATTTAAAGTTTTTTTTTAATATAAGATTGATGCATTAGGAAAAGGTATTAAAAGTTAATAGATTAAAAAAAGGAGTCTTAAAAAGATTATATTTAATTTTCAATTAAAATACTTAATTTATTTTAGTTTATTTAATTTATTATAAGTTCATCTTATATATTTTTTATTATAAGGAGCATTAATTAAATTAAAATAAAAAAGAAAACTGTGCCACCTAAATAATGAATATAATTTTGATAAAGGAAGAATTTGTATTAAACAGATTCAACCTTGATGACTTTATAAATATTTTTCTCTTACTTCTACCAAAAAACTTCAATTATTCTTTAATAAAATATTAATTGATAAAGTAGGAAGATTATATTATAAGCATAGATAAAAAAAAGATAAATAAAACTAAAAAAAATAATATAATTATCGTACCTTGATCAAGAAGTCTCGCTGCATTAGGTGCCTTCTGTGTATCTACTTCAAGCTTCTCCTGCATGAGTTCCCGAACATATTCATTAGCCTTCTCTGTTTGTTGCTTGTCTTCTTCCTTTTCAGCGGCTGTACGCTTATCGACCTCTTGCTGAATTAATCCGTTGCTTGTTCTCTCCGCCATTTGTTCAAATTCAACTCTAAAACGTTATCCAATAAACTATAAAATAATCTATGAGATTGTCACAGCGATAGTGATACCAATTTTTGATAATTTAAAATTTTCAAGATATATAAACGAATATACAATTTTTTTGTAAAACAACGCGATCGTACGACAACGATGACACAAATGGCGGAATACTAACTTTAGCTAAGGCAAGGAGAAATGCTCACAAAAGCCGTGTGGGAGCGTGGAATACCGACTGCGCGCGCACATAGATTTATCAAACATGCTGGTGTAGTATTATTGCGTAGAATACTAACAATCAAAATATATATTTTATATAAAACATACGCGCACATATATATATATATATATATAACAAACTGTATAAACTACACATATAAAAAATTAATGAATTAACAGTACTTTTTTTATTTGAAAATCTTTATTTTTCCTTTTATAAATATTTTTAAAAATAATTTAGAGTTTTACATATTATTATTGAATTAATTTTTTTTTATTGTAGTTTTTTCATAATTCTTTTTTAATATAAGAACTAATAGCATTTAATGTCATTGTTAATGAAAATTATGAAAATGAAATGTCAAAAAAAAAAAACATTTTTTATTAAAAAAAAAATATTAATTTATAACGTGTTTTTAAGTGAATATAAAAATGAATTTATTATATTATTATACTCTATTCAATTACAATTTTCTAATTTTAAATTAAAAATTTTTAAAACAGTTTTTTACATAAGAAATTTAATAAATAAATAATTGTAAGATAGTATTCAATTTTTATTAGTATTCGATTTTAATAAATATGAATTTAAGAACATATCTTACAATTATAAGAAAATTATCGACATTTAATAATGTGAATAAGGCATACAATTATATTTTTTTTAATTAACTTTGATCGATATATTATTAATACTAAACTTTTAAATTGCAGTTCATAAGTCAGATGTAATTTATCTTTAATAATAGATGAAAAAGTTATTTTTATTCTTATAATGCAAATCAGTTCATAATGTGCAAAATTTTCTTTACACTTTGAAAAAAGTAGTATACTCAAAAATGTAAAATTATTTCTGAATCAAATATCTTTTTAAACAGAATCTTCATAATATCTAAATCTTTTATTTTATTCTACCAACTTCAGTTGTAGATTAATTGTTCAGTCCTATGTAAAGTATTTTAAATCTTACATTTTTTATATTTTTTTAATTTTCTTACCTCACAATATAATAATATTTTACACGTAAGAAAAAATATGATTCTTCTGAATTTATACAACGTAGTTTTAAGTTTTTTTTTTTTTTTTTACTCATATAAAATAATTTTTTAATAATAATAATTTTTAATAATATATTTATTTCAAAAAATTCTCTACGTATATGAATTTAATAATTAAAAGAAAATATTAATAATCAAATTTGCATGATCAAAGATTATTAAACTTTTTTTGAAAATCTCTCACATCGAGAATAGATAAATATATAAAAATATATCAATATAGAATGTAGATAGTTATTTAATAATTTAATTTATGCGTTATGTAGTAGAATAAATACTGAAGTTTCTTGTACTATTTAAAGAGATCGTATTTAAAGTTTATCATTTTTATATTTATTTATAATGATTTAAATTAATTATCATAGTTAGATACTACATTAACTTTTTAAAATTATATATAAGCTTATATATTTTCCTACTTATACACAAATATAATTATAAATGCTTACGTAACTGACTTTACGCATACTATTTAATATTTAGTCCCTGTTTACATATTTATATTAACAATATACATTGGTTTAAAGTTTGCATTTCTTTTAACTATTAAAAACTTTTTAATTTTTATATTATAAATTAAAAAAATAATAACAAATTTATATTTGAATAATATAAAAGAAGCTTATCACCAATACAAATTATTTCCTTCTTACATAATTTCTTTGCTTAATTATTTAAAATTAATTGATAAATCACATCAGTTAAACTTATTATACAGTATCACATGTATGTATCTATCATCTATTTGTATTACCTTGTTTCTTTTTTTAGTATTAATATTTATTTTTTACGTTACATTTCTTTCTTCTTCTTTTTTCCTTCTCTCTTTTTCAATAAATTTTACATAATATGTTTGTATTATATATGTTTTTGACCTTATAACATTAAACTCCATAATATGTTTGATTGTTTATTACACAATATCCAATTATCTGCTATCCAATTATCAACCAATATTTATTAATTCTAATTTCATTGTCCATTTTAAATCTCAACAAAATCTTCATCTCCATTTTTCTCGTTTTTAATTCTCTTTTTTAATTTCACTTATATATATTTCTCTTTTTATATTTTCTAATACACAGCAATAAAAATCCTCATTATATTATAATTTTTTAATTTGTTTATCCAAATTTTCTGTTGTTTATCTGAATTTCTCCTTACAGTAAACTTTATCATTTATACTTTGCCAGAGAATTATTGTTTTCACTCTAAAATTTTTCTTCTTCCTTTATCTTTTTTACCTTTCTTTCGAATACTTACACTTCTTTAATCCTTTTAATTTTACGTACCTATTTAGAATTTTTATGCTCTTGTTATTTATATATTCTTCTCTCATTTTTTCCCTTGAAACTTCATCATCTCTCTTATTTTTTTATTTTTCATATTTTTTCGTTTTATATACATCTAAGATATATTTACTTGTCTTGTTTGGATTCATTACTTTTTAATCTCTCTCTTTCTCTCTCTCTCTCTCTTTCTCTCTCTCTCTCTCTCTCTCGCTCTCTCTGGCTCTCTCTCTGGCTCTCTCTCTGTTTGTCTCTCTGTCTTTTTCTTTTGTTGTTTAACTTTCAGAACCTTTTCTCTGTTTCATCTTTGTTTCATATTTTGCATATATTTCTTTTTCCGTTACTTTCTTCTTTCAACAATTCTATATTCTTTTTCTTTCTGCGTTGTATTTTCTGCACTTGATTCTTTATTTTAGTTTTTCTAATATCTAAATTATACGATTACTTTTTTTTGGTTTTTTAGTACTCTTCCTTGTACAAAATTTAACTTTTTATCTCATTATTGTTACACTGCTTTTCATGGCTTCTTTCATCTTAATTTTGAATTTATCATGTTTTGATATTATTTAATTCTTGAATTTTTTTCTGTAGTAGAATGTTTAATAAACAATATAGTACATTCTTATAATACATTTCAAAAATTATTTATATATTTTAACATATACCTTTGATTTCTAATATCTTATTTCTAATTCTATATATCTAATCTTATTTCACAGATTATGCGTATTTAGTTTTTGTACTTAATCACTTGAAATTTTATCGTTTTTCCTTATATTTAACATTTTTTAACAATTTCTTATGATTATACATGATTTTTTTAAGTATAAAATATTTATACTTAATATTATATACATTCGACTTATTGCACTATGACTTTATACTTAGTGTTCCAATAAATTAGACTTGTACATAGTTTTCACTTCTTAATCATCTGTCTTCTTGTTTTTTATTCTCTCTCTTAGAGTGTATTTGTACAACAAACATATCTTTTCTGTCCCCTTTGATACTATTTTCCCAGTTTCTTATCCTGAATTCTGTTGCACTGCACTCTTTCATGATGTGCCTCATTTATTTTTTCTCTTCTTTACACAATCTGTACAATTTTTCATTTTCTATTAGCCAATGTTTGTTTCTCCTCACCTCATTACCTATTCTAAATCTGGCCAATATTTTCATTCCCAATTTTTTTTCCTCCCATTTTTTACTTACACGCATTCTTTATCTTCCATGCCTTCTATTATAATGTTCCTATATTCCTCCTGGTATTTGGATATTTCTAAATGACTGATTCATAATTACCGGCGTTACCTTACTTTTATTTTTTCTATATTACATTTCTTCATATTACATAGTATCAACACATTAAATTTCACTCTCTATGTGCACTATGACCATCCTATACATGCCAGAAATTTATTTTCTTCATTAGAACATTTTTTTTACCTTTTAGTCTGTTGTTTCCGTATCATCTTTCTTCTTCCACCTTTCTATTTTTACTTTGATATACTCTATATTCTTTTAAATTATCGTGTGTTTTTATAATCGCCTGTTTCTCCTAGTATTAAAAATTTTAAATACTGTGCCCTATTGTATTTTTCTTTACAAATTACTCTTTTTATATGTACATATTTCTTTTCCCTTCAATGTACTTTTTCTTATCAATAATTTTAATTGGTCTTTATCTTTTTCCATTTTAAATTTATTTATTCTTTTATTTTTTCTTCTCAGCATTTCGTATTCTTTATTTTAAGCTTAAAATTTAAATTATGCCTCAAAATTATCTTGTATTGTGATTCTTAATCTTACTTTTCATTTTTCTTTTAAATTCACTAAATATTTTTTGGCGTAATGAATTTTATATAATTTTTTTATCCTCATACTTCCAATGTATTTCTTCTGCTTATTTCTTTTTTTTCACTTTTATTGCCTGTTTTATCAACTGTAAACTTTTCTCCGTATATTTATATCCTTATCACTTCATAAACTTTTTAACTTTCTAACATTGTTAATTCTTTTTATTAATTTTTCCAGTATATTTTTATTTTTCCAGCTTATTAATCTAAAACTGCTGTTGTCCTAATTCTACTGTATCTATTTTTTTCACTTTTTCATTATTTTGGATTCTCTATACGTTTCCTTTATATAATTGATTAATTTTTTATTCCTGATTTGCCCACATACTGATATTTTAAGTACATAAGCTTCAATACAATTGGTTTTTCTATTTTTACAAGAACTTTTTTGCTGATAAATCTTCCTGATTTTTTTATTTCAAGTTATAATTATCCTTCTAGTTCATTTCGACCAACGTAGTAGTACTGAAATTTTTTAAATCAATAAATTATCCTTCGGTAGAATTTCACAAGAGTCTAAATAAGAATTATACTAATTAATGTATTTGTCTGTGATTACCACAATTTTATTGTCATTGCCCAACACGATGATCTCCTAAATAAATTCAAATAACCAATTTGATTGTACTTCCTTGCATAAATAAGTATCTTTTTTCTGCATTAAATTGATTTTATAAGTTTCATAAGAAATTTAATATTAACCAAACCAAATTTAAAACTATAGATTTTATTAGAATCGAAAACTTTCTCTTCATTATACTAGACAATCACAACATACTTAGCTGTTTAAATTTATAACTAACGCAAACAACTAACATACTAACTACTTAAAAAAATTTCATCCGCCAATATTAACATTTGCTATTTGCTTTCAATAATAAAACTTCAAGGTCATCAGTCATATTATTCAAATTTAAAGTATTGATATTTAGTTTAATACAGTCCGCCAATTAAAAAATATTTTATCTCTTCCTATCAACCTTTTCATACATATGCAAAATTTCCGAATCTTGTATTAATTCAATCTTAAATCCATCAATGACTGCACCAAATGATTGGTTTCCACTTTCGCACTTTTGTCTATTCTCATATCAATTATTAAATTTGATAAATACCAAACTTTCAAGTTCAGCAATTACCAAAAATCTGAAAGAAATGAAGAAGTTATCCATAATCTCATTTACAATCTTAGCACAGCCCTTATAAAAGTAATTAGAAGTGAAAAAAGAAAGGGAATTGAAAGAAAAAGGAAAAAATTTTAGATCAAAATGGTGTGGGGCGGTGTAACCGAGCATTCTATCTTAAGTCTGTCAGTGTCATAACTTCCAATGGCTAGAGGGCTAACTTTTTTCTCTCCCACCTGATTAGATCTTCCTATCTTTACTTGGTCAGCTGATTGACTCCGGGATTTTGGCCATACTAAAATTAGTACTGCGCAATGATATTCGCTGTGTTATTCCATCCATGGACACGGTGAAAAAGTAGCTTTCGAATGATTATTACAAATGACACACATTAAGTTTTTAGAACCATATACTTTTAAATTTTTTAATTTATTTTAAGGCCTTGTTTTAGAATTCAATAAAACTGCTTTTAACGTTTACAGATAATGCTAAGTTATAGTAGTAGTAACCTTTATTGAACAACTTTTTACATTTTTATTAAATTTGACATAATTAGTTTATACATTTGGTTACATATCTTTTACATTTTATCTCTTACATATTCATTTTATAAATTCTTGTATATGTACTTATTTATACTACTTAATTTTATAATAATCTATATCTTTTTTATTCGCAATTTTATCATTTACGCATTTACATTTCTATCTATTTAATTGAAATATATCTTAATATTGCTTTTACACATTGCAAACTAAATTGAATATATTAAATACGTTTTCTTTATGTATATTCGAAATTTTTATATGTTGTGAATTTTTTATCTTAACCTCTATTTAATCTTGTTTACACTTATTCTGTTTTATGTTTCTTGTTTTTTTAACTATTTATTTTACTATTATTTTAAATATTGTGTATATAAAGCTTTTAACTTTTTTAACAGTATATTTTTATTTCATCAGTCTATGTTCATTAGTATACCATTTTATAAAAACTGTTTGTTTTTGTTCGATTTTTTTTTATTATATAATAATATATTTCATTTTATTATTACGCGAACGATTTATGAATAGTTTCTATACTCTAACCTATTTTTAATTTTTAATTACTAATTGTATATCACATTACCTAAATATATCCGTATATATATTGTTTTAACACATCTCATAAAATTATGTATTATTTATTGATTCCTATTTAGTTCTAATAAATTTACTTTCATTATAATTTGTATCGTGTTTCTTTCTACATCTATACTTATTCAACAATCAATACAATTTCAACTACTCTTTATTTCTTTCACTTCTTTTAATTTTCATTTTTATATTTACCTATTTCCCACTTGAAATTTGTCTATTATTACTTTATCTATTATATTTAATTAAATTAATTATTTATATCTAATTTGAGTTAAATTGTATGTTTAAATATACTTATTTTGAACCTTATCATACACTTATTTTATAAATGTGTCATGTATTGCTCTTATGCATAATTATTTTATAATTTTCACCATTTTCGGTCTCTTGATTTTTCAATTTTTCTCCTTTTTCTCTCTCTCTTCTATTGTATTTTATATAATTTACTTATGTTCTTTTTATTTCCTATCACACAGCTTGTGCAATTTGTCTTATTTTCTACTTCTTTGTAATTTTAGAATATATGCTTTAACATTTCTCTTTCTTCTTTGCAAATTCTATATTTTTTTTCCTCATCTGTCAGCCAAGCTAGTTTGTTTTACTTTCATTACCCATTCTAAGTCTTGTTAAGATTTTCATTCCTTCTTTCTTTTGAGAAATATATTATGTATCATTTAAGTTATCTACTATTATCTGCTTCAGTTCTGGTGTTTATTTTGATTTTTCTGTGTAACTGATCCATAATTGAATTTGCTGCCCTTCTTTTATACTTTTTATATCTTCCCGTAGCCTTTACATATTCTCTACCTTTGCTCACGATACCACCAATTGGTCAATGATCATCCTAACACTTGCCAGCAAAGCATTCTTTCTGCTGAGTAACTTTTTCTTTTTTTTCCTTACTTCTATTATTTTCTATCAGTCTCCCTTCGTCTATCCTCTTTTTTACATGCTCTTGGCGATTTCCATATTTTCGTCGTTTAAAATTTTATTTTCGAATAATATTGCTTTTCCTGTTCCCAGCATTATTCAGGCGTATTCTTATTTAGTTCTAAACACTAATTTATAAATTTTTTCTGTATCTTTTCTATCGCTTCACATCCTCTCCATCCCCATATTTCTACTCCATATAGAATTATGCTCTTTACTAACGTGTCAAACAGTTTCTTCTTAACCTTAAGATCTTGCTTAAAAAAAAAAAATTTAGTTATACTCCAGATTTTTCCTAAAATGCTAAGTTGTATATAAACAAATGGACTGTCTCCATAATTGCCTATACGCTAATTATACGTTATTTCTATCTTTCACTCTGTTTATATTTTTGTTTTTATCTTTTTTTATTTCTCTCTTCTGAATATTATAACATCCTGCTTAATAACTTTCATTTTTTTCTCCGGCTATTGAAACATATAATAATAATTATTAGAAAATATTGAAATATAAATATTTTAAGATAAAAAAAAAAATATTACATGCATTACACATATAATTGAAATATGGAGAAAAAAGTCTACAATAAAATAAAATTTCGTTAAAAGTATCATTATTATAAAAGATATAAAATATATCTAGAACAAATAAAAAATTGAGTATATTTTTAGATCATAATTTTATTTTAGATCAGTATGTATTAACTATATGATAAAAATAAATACCAAAAATAAGCTATATTAAATAAAAAATAAATTTAGAAATTTAAATTTATTATTAAATTTTTTTAAATATAATTTATTCACTGTTAAAAGTACGTTCATTTAAATTTATTGGTACTTCTGACTCCATATTATACCAAATTATTTCAAGACAATACAAGTTATCATATTAATATGTATTAACTTTAAATATTTGTCCATTATGTAAAATTAAATAGATAATCTAAACGTTTCTACTTAGTATGAATTTTGAAAAATCACACAATTGAAATTAAATACAAATAAAAAATAAATAAATAATTAAAATACAACATAAAATAAAAAAATTTATTGCATAATTTTAAATAAAATAAATTCGTTTTTCAAAAGAATTATATTTTATTTTCCTCAATTTTTTATAGTTACTTGATGAAAATCAAATAATTTAATATAATTACATATTTTATATAATTTACTGAATAAAAAATAAATTCTTTAATATAATAAGAATCATTTCAAGTTTCACATTTATTTACAAAAAGATTCTTAAAAAAACTTCAATCACTTTCATTTTATAGGAGAGTTAGTAAAATAACATTTTTCCCCCTAATTTGTCATTGATTATTAATCAATCAATTAATTAATCATTGATAAGATAATAAGCAATTTGTTTATAATTATTAAATGTAATTTTTTTAATTAAATTGATGTCACCTAAAGAGTTAAATAATTTGAAACGACAAGATCTAAACATGATTTTTAATTTTTTCATCGCACTCCATATTTAAAAAACACAACATAAACGTGAAAAATATTTAGGTTTTAAAAATTTTGTTTAAATTTTATTAGTAAGAATTCAAAATCATAGTTACGTAAAATAAAAAAATTTAAATGTATAAATAAATTCATTAATTTTAAAATTATTTAAATAAAATAAGATAAAGAATAAAATAAGGTTCAATAACCACATTATTAACTCTTGAACTGTTTCCTTAAATTTTCGCAATTTGAGAATACATCTTGAACCTTTGAAATTATATTTAATATTTTATGCCTCAATAGTAAAATAAAATACTAAGATCATTGTTTAATTACAGTAATTCATTTGCAATAATGTATAAATTAATTAAATTTACTGATTTTTTATTGTATTCTATAAAATATATGTTAGTATTTAATAATTGATGTTATAATCACAAACTCGACGCTTACATTGCTCAATTTGAAATTATATTTTTTTACATATTTTTATATAATTAATGTTGTCAAATATACATTTAAGCAACGACATATACACGATGCAATTGAGAAATACTTAGGTAAAGGACCTGTTACAAGTTTAGCTCACTTTAAGCCGGACACGGCTTGTATTACAAACAAGATTTTTGACAAATCGGCCCGCGTGTGACGTTATTCAACGGCTTTTATATTCTCCTTAATACTTCTGGTCGCCGCTATATAAATATATACTACTTGCATTATAATATTATTACTACATCTGGACTACAAGGCAATCATTTCATCTATAAGAGCATCAGTAGTCTACAAGCTGTGAAAAGAAATAGTCGCAGCAGAGGAGTACCACAAAGTGACTTAGTTAAACATTATATTATATTATATATCCTATTTTATTAAAATAAAGTTTAATTCAATTGGTGCTGCGTAACTTTTCATTATATTCACTATTAATACTTTGTATTCTGTATTTATATGTTATTATTTGTGTATCGTTTAAATAAATTTACGTTTCTTTTAAATTAAATATACAAGTGTTATACAACATTATTTAATAACAGATTATGGACCTAGACTTGATAGTGAAATTAAAAAGTGCGTGACAAATAAGGACAATTATTAAGAAATATTGAAGGTGAATACCGAAAAATTTTAAAAGTTCAAAATGGCACATCTAGTGCATAGTTCGATTAAAAAATGAAACGGTAAAAATTATTTGAAGCTGTGGACATCGTGAAGGAAGATCCGGCCAAATCAGAGAATGCCACATGGACCGCGAAAGACGAAGCGATCATAGGATTACTCATCGAAGACAACCAACTAAAGCTAATAAGAAATGCAGTAACAGCTAAAGAGCAATGAAACAAGTTAATGAAAATGAAAATGTAAATCAGAGTTATGGCTGTTTAACAAAAGCCGAATCATTTCTCAATACACAAGCAAAAGAAAAGAACTGGATCATAGATTCTGGTGCAACCAATCTTATGGTTCAAACAAGAGATTCATTTAAGAAGCTTAATATTGGACATCAAAGGTACATACGCCTAGCGAATAATAAAAAGTGCGTTCAAGTAGAAGGCATTGTAATTGCAGTTATAAAATATCTAAGTAGTAAGGATGGGTACTAAGTAATTTTTAAAAATGATACCTGTAAAATCATAAAAGGAGAAAAAAGAAGAAAAGTACTTATTACAGCAAAACTATCATCTGATTTATACCAGTTAAAAACCGAGAAATCCTTCGCAGCTATATATGAAAAATTTAATCACAAATAAAGCCACTTAGAAAATAAAATTAAAATGTTGTTTAAAATGTTTTACAACATTACTTAACAATAACTATTTATATAAAATTTATAAATTATAAATAATTTTTAATAATTTATAAATACATTTTTAATAAATTTTATTTAATTATAAAAGATTATAAAAAGTATATAATACCAAAACTCTGTGCGTATTGTTTTATATACAGTTTTTTCTTCATTTATAGTGAAATATTTTCATTAATTCTTTTGAATAAAACTGAAATTTATGATATAATAGTAATGGATTATTTGGTGTATTATAACAATGATATTATTTTTTTAACGTCAAAACATCAAGAAATAAATATTTGTGACAATAAATAACATCAATTGGCGTAGCGATTTTAGAATAATTTAAAAAATAAAAATGATATTTATAATTCAGAGAAAATTTCACTATTGACCGTTACTCTGAAAATATTTTAATAGAAAAAGTTAAAAGACCTTAGATAAAAATTACTCGGAAAAGGCAAATGTTAATTGCTGAAACAATAAAAATCACAATGTTTAACTGTGACGTATTGATACTTTATACTGAGAATGTTTTGACTAGTCAATGATTACTATCGCGTCCTAATAATCTTTTATAATTGTACAAAATTTGTACTTGTAAATTATTAGTATCAATTTTTTATATACTATACATATTAAGTAGAAAAAATTTCATAATGATTTATACAATTGCTGAATTTATGTTTCTAATATCATTGTTAAATACTGGCTTTTCTTTAAAGAATAAAATGAAAATGAATTAATGTGATTGACACATAGTAATTAAGTTAATAGTTAAAAAAAATTGTAGTAACTTATTTTATTATATAAGATATATAACATATAAAATATAAGAGATAAATTTAAAAAAAAAATATTTCAACGATATTTACATGGTCATGACAAGAAATTTTTTTAAGTTATTGGATTATACATACAATCTTATTTTTTATCTATTCCAAAAAAGTTATTTTTTTCGCCATAGTATGACCGTAGTTTCTCGGCGTTACCGAATTATTAGCCGTATTATGAATATATTCAGAAGAAATCAATTGCTTCGAAAACAATCGTGTCCGGACGATATTCTAGGAATATAAATTAACAGTATAGGATAATAGATGGGCGCCTGAACAGAAACATTGTTGCCTAGAAAAACAAATCGCACTGAGTGCAGGGAATTCGAGCCACTTCTTCAGGATCGTTCTCTCTCTCTCTCTCTCTTTCTAGTTTATACATTTACGCTTACTCTCTTTTTGTTTCGTTCCTTCTTGTTCGGACACTTACACGTTCTCTTTATCCCTCTCTTTCTCTCTCTTGCCCTCGCAACCGCTCTCGCATTCTCTCTCTCGCGCGTACACGGATATTCTTTCTTTCTCTCTCACATACACTAATACTCTCTCTCTCTCTCTCTCTTTCTTTCTTTCTCGTTTCCTTTTTTATCCTTATGTGTATTCCGTTTTTTGAAATTATTAGCGTTACATAATTTTAAGGGAAAATGTAGAATTATAAAAAACTTTTTTCCCCTGCTGGTGATACACAGGCGATTTTTTATGACAGGAAACAGGTGTTAGCGTAAAAAGAAACGACAATCGCATTACCAAAGTCAGCTAAATTTTGTACAAAAAATCTAAAATAATAGGAGTAGGGTAAAGGGGAAAATAGATTATAAAAACCCGTTCATTAACTCCTCAGAAGCTTTTTTGGCTCTTACACTCGATTGAAATAAAAGTGTCAAAAATAAAGTTAACATTTTATTTATAAAAACATTTTTTCTAATTTTTTCCAATACCTTGGTAAATGTTATTTAGATTTCGACGAAAACATTGGTACCAAAACCCGAAACTCATTCACCAAATATCAATGTTGAATCAAAATACAGTTATTAGAGGTGTGTGGTGAAAGAATTATAGTAAGTACCAAGGAAAATATATAAATGATCAATGAAAATAACACCTAAAAGGCAATCCACGGAGATGTAGAAATGATAGTCATTGGTAAAGAAACTCAGGAGAGCGACGTCAACGCAGAAAATGAAGGCTACCAGCAACGACCGACCATCATCTCTGAGAGGAGAAGCAAGACCGAAAATCGTCGCGGAACGCCTAATCGAAGTTAGGTGGACTAGACAACAGGAACAACAGCGGAATCGCAGCGTTGGAATCAGCCGATTACGCGTCAATGAACATAGAAATCATTAACGAAGAGAAAATACTTATACTAATTGTAACAGGCTGCCTCGCAATCCGCCAAAACGTATCTGTCAAGAAAGGAACGACGCAAACGCGATTATTGAATAACCACCGATAATTTCGCGAAAAACTAGTAGTCACTTTTGCAAAAGAATTGCCAAGTTTCACTTGGAACTTGCTAGAATGGCCGTATTTTAAAAGCACGTTTGATTCGTCAAGGAAACTTCAAAGCTACAGCGAGCTTGAAAAATTTCGCGCTCCTGTATACCGCCTTAAAGGACAAAGCACACGAGTCTGTTCATCTCATGTTCGCGTCGTCGTTAAAGTTACAACAATTATTAAAACATTGAAAAAGCGCTGAAAGCCGTCGCGAATTTAAAGTCTCTACTAATACTCGGACGCAGGAATGCAAGCATAATGGTTGAAAAAACAAAGCCCGGACATTCGCGATTGGAAAATCTCAGTCGTCATTCAACCGAACAACCGGAAGGATGCAGAACATCGGGTACAACGATATTAAGCAACCGCACTGCCGGAGCAAGCTCATTCCCGAGACAACAAAACTGTATTATACCTACGCAAATAAATTGGTGGATCGAGAGACTCAATGCTCCCACATGCACATCAAAACCAATGCGTAATTTTCGGAAAAAATTGTCGCAAAACTGTGGAATGTCTGAAATTTGTGAAGACTCCCGTCGACGAACGGTGGTGATTAGTTAGGCGAAACAGACTCTGTATTGCCTGCGTCTAGCCAAGGTAACAGATGAATAAATGCGCAGACGCGCAAACACGAAGATCTCACCATTAAATGTTCGGCTCAGACGAGGTTAATAGTTGATAAATTTATAAATATTTTGCTTTATACTGATTCCTACGAAGTCACCAAATAAATAAAAATTTTTATTTTAAATATAACACAATTACTTAAGTGTAATAAATGACTATAGTTCTAATTTTGTATATAATGAATCTTTTAGATATAATTCATTAGACCTATTAAAATTTATTGGAAATCAATGTAATTTTATGTATAATAAAAAATTTTAAAGAAATATTTAAATGGAGAAATAAATAAAAAAAAGAAAAAATTTTTCTTAAATTTTAATTTAAATATGGATTACAAGTAGTATAAACATGTTTGTTGTAGTACAGTATTTAGATATATCGTAAAAAGAAGCATATTTGTGAAACGGAAAAAAATTCATTTTTATAAAAATATACATAATCGTTAGAAACGTCGAAATCTTTTAATGTTTTAAAGACATTCTAAAATAATTTTTATTTATTTTCATCTAAAATTTTCTACTTTTTTATTCCATTAATTATAAAATTTAATAATTAAAGTTATATTTGTAATATAATAATAAGATCTTTATTAATTATATATTTTTTACACTATTTCAATAAAGAAAAACTTATTAAAATAATTAAGTGTAAATTCAATTTATTTAACTGTAATTACTCGGTGATTTATTTTCATGAATACTACGCTACATCTGGATGGTCCTTAGAAGACTGGTATGCGAGCATGGGAATGTGATTTTAGAGAGAAAAAAATAAGAAGAAATTTCGCGAGAGATATGGATAGTGAAAGAGGGTAAATGCAGGTTTAATTTTAAATGTAATAATTTTAAAATGGTACTTAAATTTATAAGCAATTAAATATTTTATAATAATTAAAATAATATTGAAATTTGTCTTTTTAAAAAATAAAGTTGTGGCAACGGAAAGTCGAGCGAAATACCGGGAAGACTACGGCGTTATTTAGACTATGAGCCGAAAAGAAATCATAGATTCAAACGGTAATACTATGAAATAACAAGAATCTAAAAAAAATAACAATTTAAAATAATACATTATATCGTTACACGTAAAATAATCAATCTTTTCTCGTCTCTCAATGCACAAGCATTGAACGAATATTGTAACTTATAATCGAACGAAATATATTATATAATATTTAAACAAATCTGATTGTAGTGTTGATTATTTAAAATACAAATAATCCTACAAAGTGTTGAATTCGCATGTTTAATATTTTTTTTCAAAACCAAGAAATTGAAATTAAAGTTTATTTTTTAGTTCTTAAGTTTTAAGTAATTGTAGAATACAAATAAATAATTAGATTTAAGTCAAATGTAAATTATAGTATAAAAATAATATATATGTAATATTATGTAGAATTCGTGAATTATAACAATGCATAAATTGTTCATTAAAAAAAAACTAAACTATAAAGAACTATTTCAAAATAAGTTCTTATAAATTAAATTATATTATATTAACAAATACTAAAGTACTGAACTCAGACTTTTCTATTTTGAGAATTATTATTTTATCATTTAATTACTGGTTAAACATGAGCTTGTAATCAGTAATAAATAATATAAATTTTTATCAAACATTCAAATTATTACTATGAAAAAAAAATATGATAAGAAATTTTTCCATTTAAGTATGAAATAAATAAATAAAAAAGTTAACTTTTCTTAAATATAAAATTTAATTTATGCACCAAATATTTGAAAGAAAGATTCTTTAAAAAAATATGAGATAAAGCTTGTTTCATTCTGATGAAATTAGGTGAATAGATAGGTTACCGCGATAATTCATAAGCAACATAGTATTCTTGCCTACATTTATGTACATGAAACTCATCCAGAGACAGACATAAAAACTTGCAGAGACATTTGTTTCGCATATTATGTTTAGGTATATGGTTATAAACAAGTACAAAAGAAAGTGAATATCCCACGGAATGTTCCACCAGTAAAAGATTTTGATTTCTGAAAATTTTTTTGCCAATAGCTCAACTCATGATATTTAAGATTCTTGTTAATAAATTTATATGTTAGATGAATTGCTCATTAAGTTGTGAATACTAAAAGAATCACTAGTTTAAGAAAGCCTATCACCTTCTATAATCTAATGAATACTTTAAGGTTATTCGTTCATTTAAAAGATTGTGACGGATATTATGATGAATGCAACTACATAATAATGCAATTAGATAATAATACACTGTTGCAGAATATCCGTATTATCTGTTACATCATTATGTACTCAATTATAACAGCTCAATAAATAAATTAAGAATTATAATTGATGGATAAAATTTTTATGTTAGATGTATGAGTCATTGATATTGTATATACAGGTACAAAGTTGAAAATAAATATTGCTGATTTGCTCGTTTAAATTTACGGCAATTGTACTTATTCTTCCAAGATATCCAAATATATTGTCAAATAAAGGTGAATTAGAAAACTATTACTTATATATATTTTGTTATTTTTACACATACATCTTATGGATACATGAACAATTTAACAAGATAACGAATCGGATGAATATTTTGATATATGAAACATAATCTACATCGTCCTGCAGTTACTATTTTATTATAATTTTTTCGAAATGAAAAAGATAGGTATCCCGGGTAGTACTCTGTAATATTAAGTGCGTTGTGCTGACGATATCAATAGTGAGAGAATTTAATAAATTAGCTTATGAAACTGTAAAGCATAAATTTGTTATATTAGATCAACATTGTATGATCACTGCAGTATGATTTTATCAATTTCTTTACCATATCATCTGTATAAAGTAGTTAAAAACTCCTCGTACTCAGTAAAGTAGCACAAATCTTTGTTGCACCAAAAAATGTAAGTTATTCGAATAAATATACTTTTAAATACATTTACAAAAAATGTGATTGTATAATGGTTAAGATAATTTACTATCTTATCATATTATGTCAGATTAAAAAAGTATTATAAAACATATCACTAGTTTGATCACTCTTAATGTTAAAATGCTTTAATACTTTTAAAAACTCATCGGTTAAGGTGCGTCATTTTTTTATGAATCGCAATTTTCAATCTCATATTTTCTATAAAATATATTTTTCTAATTTAAGATATTAAGTTAATATTCATTGATAACTTCTTTGGAATATTATTCTTACTTATTGAGATTGGGTAGGACTTGGGATTGTCTATTTCTAAACTTGTTTTAATTATCTCCGCTAAAAAGCAAGAGAGAGAATTTGCGCTTAAAATAAGGAGAACAATATAGTACCATTGAAAAATTGATGATAATCAAGAAGTGGCTCTTTTTTAACAGCCTTCATTATGAGAAGAATTGAAATTATTTTTAGTAGGATAAACTGAGAAATGAAAATATTAAAATAATTGTGATTATTATCAACATCTTGATGCCGAGGGGCTTTCATTGTGGTTATCATCGATATTGGTATCAACTTACATTTAAATGTTTCACTGGCGACTTTAATAAATACATGCTAATTTATGAATATATTAAAGTGAAAGAAATAATTTATAATTAGTCAAAATTAATTGTAGTTTTAATGCTTCGTTCATATTACTTATGGTGTATTCGATGATATTAATGGATTATAAAAATATAATATAAAAATATAAATATATATATAATAGATAAATATAAATAAATTTACACTAAAAATGTCATTGGATACTTGAGAATATATTATAAATTCATTAAACTAAATTTAAATACTTTCAAATTTCAAAAGTATATGTTTGCGTCAATTATATATAAAACTAATGTAATACTTCAAATATAAAGAAATATATTTTGATATAAATACTATATACTTTTTGTATTCATTTTATGAATAACAAAAAATTCTTACTTCAGATAAAACTTAGTTATTGAATATATAATATTTAATTTTTTAAATTGATCAAATTATATACAAAACTTTTAAACTTTTTACAATAGCATTTATTTGATATAAAATCTTAATTCAAAGAATTATATGGTTTAAAAAATTAAAATGGATATCTCTATCTTAAAATAGATATAAAAATTTTAAGAAGAGTAATAAAATTCGGAAAATTATTTGACGCATTTTTATATATAATAGAAATAAAGAATGAAAATTGTTTATAATATTGAAGTTTGCTATTTTCACTGACACCTAAAATCTTTTTAAAGGTTATTATTTTACTATAGATTTATTATTAATTACACATTTATTTTTTGATTGATAATCAAATAAGTTTTGTAAGATACATCTATAATATTTTATATACTTGTAAAATACATGTGTTTCTTATCCATTATTAAAAAGAAATTTCTTATTTTTATATTATTCTTATATATTAATTTATTGTACTTATTTATTCATTTCTTACATATTTTTTCAAAAATTCATACCTTCACACATTTATGCATATTTTAGGTATTTGGGTTGAAAAAAGTATAGTTATTATACAGTTACTGCACAGCTAAACATGTGAGTAGAAATACTTATATTTAGAAATAAGAAAAACAAAGTAAAATGAAAATCTATATTTTGTATTAAAATTCTTTCTACATTCAACCATAATCCAGTACAAACATTAAGCTTTATCATCAGTAACAATTCTTTTTCATTTGACGTATTTATTTATGCAAATAACAGAACCACTTCTCCTAAACACATGTATAAGATAAGCATTTGTTAAGGAGAGTACAAGTCAAAGAAATTATCCATCAATGAAAAGAGAGAAATAAAAAGAAAGTGGGCGATTAAAAAAAAATGAAAGAATCCTAATGTCGTTAAAAGATAGCTAAGAATCGTACGCGGCGTCATTTAAAATGCAGTACTCGCGCATACTCGGAAAAGTAGAAGGGAGGGATGGAAATGCGAACGCCACATTGTACGTCTTATTTCAGTCTTATGTGTTCGGTCATACTTAGTGCATCGCGAACCCCCGAAAATGATAATAAACAAATCTTTTTCACGAATAAAATATGTTCTCTTCATAAAAAATTGTATTAAAAAAAAGAAAATCTAATGAACTCTAATTTATTTGTAAAACGCAATTATAACTTGCCGTCTCAGATTATAAAGATTTGAAAAAATAAAAGAAATCGAATATCATCTGCAATCTGTGTATCCTAACATAAAAAAGTATAAAAATTTTATAATACGTGGTATGGTTAAGTAATGCTTATATGCTAAAGTAAGACTCGAGCTGAAAATTTCAAAAAGGATTCATAATTACTAATTTAACTAAGCCCCATGTCAGGTACCGAATAAGTGATGTGCGCCAGAAGTCAGCGATCACTTAGATCTTACTAAACGGAACGGTTTTGGGACCGTGTTACAACCATAGCCGACACGCGGATATCAATATACGAGTAATACAGTAGGTGATCGTAGGATCACGGTCGTGAAGTCGATATTGAAGCTACAGTCGTAATCACGGAAATGAAAATTTTTATTGAGAAAGAGCGAACAGAAATGGAGTCTGACCGCTATTTTTCGAAACAGTACAGCCCAGACTTCCACCAACAGGCTCATTTTCCTGGATACGGAGCGCACGGTAATATTTGAGTATTTGCAGTTTCCACATTCTTACAATTATAAGCAAGTCTATTTAAAAATTTAAAAACTTGTTTATATTTTTAATTCATATCTAATATTAACATTCTCAAAGAATTTCTTTATATTAAAAAATATTATTAAATATCTTGTTTAATGCTTCTATAATGAGTAATTTGAATGGAAATTTGTCAATTATTAAATTGCAACTTCATTTTAGATTAAAAACTTACTTTGAATGAATTTTAAATTAATATTTTAAGCAGTAGAATAAATTAAATAGCCACTTTTAATTAAATTAAATGTGTTTAATTAATACTAGGAAAGTAATTACGTAATTTGAGAGTTGAACAGAAGTTGAGAATCAGATTTTATTAAATTATTATAAAGTTGTAAATTTAAAGCTAAAAGTAAATACTAATGATTTTAATGTTAAATAATATCATAAAGTTGAAACATTAATTTATTCAAATATAAATTTCTTTTTTAACTATGACTTATATTTCAAACATAAAGAATTATAATATTTAGTTAGTATTTTACAGTATTTATTTAGTAATATTTATTTTTTAATAATGACATACAGATGGTTAACATGAAAATATAGAAAATGCATATCCATCGTGTATTAAATATTTTTAAGTGCATATTACTTTTAACATATTTATTTATGTGTAACGTTATCAAACAAAATGAGAAAGAGATAGAGAAAACAAGACAAGGAAAATTTTGGAAAAATATAGAGATAATCAGAAATCTCCTAACAACAACTGGGTCAAATAGATAAAATTTAAAAATTAACAATAATTTTACAATCATTATCAAATATTAAAAAATTTTATCAATATTTATAAATTGTATGGTAATATGTATATTATTTACTCTTTTTATTTTCCACTTTAAATTTTATTAATTTATAAATTATTGATTAATATTATTAATATTGATAAGCATCATAATGAAATTATATAAAAAGTATTTTTAATCATCTACAGTAATAAAAAAGACACTTTCGCACTCGATGAATAAATGTCAGTTTCATTCTTATGTTGGTGAATCATCATGAGTTTTCTTTCAGACTAACCTTGTACCGAAATCTAATAAAACTTAACAGACATCATTTGTTATCCCTCATTATTTAGTTTATATTTATTATAAATACATATAATCTATACATATAGATTGTAACACGTAAAAGTATTGATACTTGTAGAATAAGCAATATACTAGGTAGCACACATAGAAACCTAGCTTTATGTAATAATCTAATTGCAATAAATTGTATAAAATTTTTTTACTTTAAAAATTGTGTTTGCATGGTAAATTATTTTCTAATAAGACTATGATTTAAAAAAGATTGAATTTTAGTAAATTATTATTTTCTCCAGCCCTGATCTGAAATTCAAAATTGTTAACCTTTTTACTAATTTAGCATTTAATTTTTTATTATTTTATCTCATGTTGTTATATAGTCGAGGATCTACTTATCTATTGTAGGAGTTAATTTAATATATTTCTTTTTGTATTTTTTATATTTTATCATTTACTTTTTACGCCCGAATTTCTGTATCATAAATTATACTTTTCATCAAACCTCTAAAACATTCCTATCTTCTGATGCGCTTTGAAATAATTTTCCCCTATATTCCACCCTGTAGCAATACTTATGTAAGCTCTGAATATTCTCTCTTCTAAATATTTCATATAGTTTTATTATGTATTACAAAGTAAAAAATTAAATCTATTGTTGAATTATATAAGATTATTTAATATAAGTATTCAAATAAAATATACCATTCCTTTTTTATTTGTTTTCATTAAATCTGGATGTTAAAGAGAATTTTTAAATTTAAATTTTAACCTAAATTAAAATTTAATTTTTTAAAATATTTTTATGAATTAAATAGATTACTTATCTATATTTAAATGCCAAAAATTGATTTTTTTCTGAATGGCCATTGTAAAGTTTTAAAAAGACTTAATATTTCTAGAAAAGTTCATATTAAGAAAATACTTAAGTATTTGCACATATGCTTATGCATATGTGATTACAAATTAATAAAATAAATGGAAGTATAAACCAACATCTATTTACATTTAGCACTTTCTTTGAATGAATGAATAGGAGGGAGAGAGAATGTGTTAATATATACTATATTATAATTACTTAGCATGTTTAATTATATTAGTAATCATAGTTGTTATAATATTTGTTATTAATGTTCAAAATATTAGGGTTCTTTCTACAACAACTAAATAAAGAATTTTCTTTTTGCAAGTTTTTATTATGCTTTGAAATTAATTTTAAAAATATTTAAAAAATCTATAACGATGTGGAAGTATAAATAATAGTACCAAAATAAATTTTAAATACCTTAAACCTACCACTACGTAATATTGTCTTAAAATTAAACCTCAAGATAGTAACGAACGTAATGGGTCGAGAAAAAAAGACAAATAAAAAAAGAGAGCCTAATTTATGATGGATGACAAACGAATACAGTCAATATTTAACATTTAGTAGAGTAATCCAAACATTATCTCTTAAAATTTACACTAAGGAAAACACGTAGAAAGATTAATTTTGAAAGTGCTAAAACGCAAAGATGTATATCAGCTAGCATTGCTATCCTAAAAGCAACTATAAGTAAAGTATAAATTTCGATCTTTGATAAAGGATCGAGAATATTATACTTTCATTTCTATATTCATTAACTAAAAATCATAAACAACAAGTGTAGTAAAACACTATCAGTAACACTAGCAAACACTAACAGATTTGTACGAACAGATTATATAAATAAACTATGAGCCTTATAACGCAATATATATTAAAAGACCAAAATAAAAATATTGTACTGAAATCGCATATAATGTATTAAACTTCAGAATTATTAAAAATATCACAGAAAAAAGGCATAACTACTAGATTTATTAATTATCGAAAGTATTAAGTATCCGAGATGAAAACTAAAAATTATTCACTTACTAGAAATAGAACCATACAAAAACTACTATAATCACGAAACAGAACCATTAAATATAATCTACTTAATAATTACAATAAAGTTAACAATAATGTTGTCTTAACAATAATAGTAATTGATGCAAAAACAATAGCTAGCGCTACAGTAGCTATCCGTGGTAAGTTCACTTTAATTAGAACGAGAATGTAGTAATGTATTGCGAGGAATAATCTGTGCTTTTGCATAAAATACAAAAATAAAATATTAAGCAGAAAGAATAGTTAAATTTGCAAGATACGCTATCTTCAGATGCTTTTTTCGCTCGTTAATGAAACATAAACCTTCAAGACCATTATAATATATTCAATATATTCTGCAAGAATTATATATTAATCACTAATTGTTAGTGAATTAAATGTAGTTCAGTTAGATTTTAAAAAATACAGAGAAAGATTCTTATATAATAAAAAATTATAAATTTCATAGATAAATAAAAAATATAAGCTTCATAAGCTATAATTTTAAAAAATCTTTAATAATATTAAGTTTAATTTAATTTTAAATTTAATTTTAATTCACGTATTAACAAATATGATTTCCATTCATACAAATGGAATTATATATACATGGGAAATGAGAATTTGAAAATACCTGCTAGGATGCATAGAATAATCTTTTCATGCATAATAAATAATAACAACAAAGGATAGGTTTAAATTTAAGAATTAGGCCCGGAAAGTCTGTTTGAAAATTTGAAAATTAACAATATGAACAATAAAATAACCATTTCAGTTTAGAAGAGTGGAACTAATACTCAGCGAATAACAAAATTGTTAATAGCAATTGATGAGGATAAATATATGATTCACAGAAAAAGTGAAGAAGCAATAGCAAATGTGTGTATATTAAAAATATTAAACATTAAATTGCGCAAGAAATTGCGGTATTCGAGAGTGCGAAATAAGTAAGAGTGTATTTAAAATTAATTTATAAAAGTTCGAATAAGAACCAAAATTCTAATGTTTATTAAAAAAAAAACTTAACAAGGTTTACGAAGACAATACATAATCGAATTACGTACACATTTAACTCTCTAACTATAGTGGTAAATATAAAATATAAAAATAATAACTTAATATGTACAAAATACTAAGCATAAATAAACAATTATGCACAACAGTAAATAATATAAATAAATAATATAAAACTATAGATATTATACATAATACAGAATTTGTAAATTAATAAGAATAAAATTCATTATACATTTTACATATCTCTTCAGATATTATATAAAAGACAATAATATAAAAGGTCAAGAAATTTTTTCTAAGCGTCGTATGTTTTATACATATGCAGGCAACTACAGATTATGATGCTCTTCTTTTTTGTAGCTCTTAGACAATATAGAGAAAGTTTATAATAAACCTATTATTATAACGTATTATAATTCTAGAGAAATTATTGAAAGATTTTAAAATAACTCTAAATTATTAGTAAATAAATATGTTGTTGATAAAATAATATGAATAATTAGTGAAGAAATATCGTAGTCATTCTACGGTTAATTAAACGTATACAAGTAGATCTAAATAACTAATATTTTTCCTTTTCTAATAAATATATATATATATAATTGACACATAAAATATAATTTTAAAATATTGACTATCTTATTTGTAGATACTCAATTTTTTTCTCAATCTCAAAGACATGGAGAAAATGATTTAAGATTTGTATATTCCTGGTAGATGAATTTTCATGCGAAGTTTAATCCAGTGACTGTGAAATAAGAAAACGATGTCAACGCGTTATAAAATAAATATTAAATTTACTAAAGGTGCATGAAACATAATTAATAAGTAATTAAATTTTGTAAAAAGAAATAAATATATTAATTAATATACAGAAAAACAAGTAGGCAACACAAAATAAATAATCACGTGACTGTTTGTGGAATAAAAGAGTAAAGAATTTTTTGAAGCTTTTTTTTGAAAGAAAAAATAAAATGAAATAATAATACAACAGAAAAAAATAACTATAAATAATCAAATCCACATTTAGGGCGTTTATCGCATGCATGTCGATACAAGTAGGGGAAAAAAGAAATAATAAAAAAAGCACTATGAATACACCTACAACTTACTTATAATAGAGAAAGACAAATTCATAGTATTGTAATTATGAAATAAAATAGAATTGAATTGAATTTAATAGAATATAATTATGAAAATAATAAATTCAAAAGAACGTAAAAATCCATAGAAAATCAGGATTTATTCAGTATAACTATTAATAAAAATACCGTTTTTATTCGAAATTCTATAAAAATGATATCAGTATCATTTCAAGAAAAATGGAATTTTTATGACATTATTGATGTAAAATCATTCGTATAAAGTAACAATATGATACGTCAAACATGAAATAAATAAACAAATAAAAGGCAGAAACTAATGATGAACAATAACTGCAATTAACATTATGTGATTTATGAATTACCATTAATATTATCGAATCACAAAGGTTTTATGAGATTGACAGTGAATACTGAAGGAAAAATACAAATAAGTGACATATGTATAATGATATTTCAAAAAAGCCAGATATTAATTTTAGATATTTTTAAAAAAAATTTCCTTTGAAATTGAATTTCATCTTTATAGGTAATGTTTTTTCACACACTCATTACAAATATTATAGAATAAAATGCTAAAATAAGACATCATAAAGTAAACTACAATACAAATTTATTTGTACTTGTGATATTCATAATTACATATGTTTAAATAATTATAAATTTTATAAAAATACTGGTTTTCTATGATTCATTTTTATTATTATCAAATTTTATCTTTATCATTAACAATGTATTAATATATTTATTTGTTCATTATTAAACACATTTTTAAAATGATATTATAATTTTAATGTGATAAAATAAAATTCATAAAATAAATAAGTGTCCAAGTTTGCACGAAAATGCCGTCTATGAGGGAAATTTTTTAGTTTTGACTTGATAACTATTTGTTTTAAACATATTTGATGTTTTCAATACAATAGAAAAAGAACAATATCGATTCGTAATTAGCTATTTATTTTTAGATGGACCAATATTCCAAGGAATAAAAGTTAAGTTGGATGCTATCTACGAGGGACATTCAGCATCTATGATACTTGGACATATTAATTCAATTAATTTAAACGTTGAAATATATTTAATTTTATAAGATATTTTTTAAATAAGATTATTTCTTGCGGAAAAAATTATGTAAAGTAACATAAGTCATAAACAAGTCATTATGTTAAATTTTTGCTGACTGCATGAAATCGCAAGTAAAACGGATGAAGGCTATTTAAAAATAAAAATAAATATAAATTTAAGATCAGTGTTTTATTCTAAATTTCTTTCAGACTCATAGAAAAAAGTCGGTGATACAAAAGGAAAAAATTATTTTTCTTATAAATCATCATAAATATCTAAAAGATATTGAATTCGAGAAGCTCAGCTCAACTCAATGCTGTAATGGATACTGGAATTAAAAAAGCTTAAAAAAGTAAAGTAATCTCCGTTTGAGCTTTTGAAGTCAAGAAAATTTACCTTGAATTATAAAGTCATTGGGTTAGTCCGTAAACATAACTTAGAAAAAATAAATATTTAGAAATTATTCATCCATTCATCCAGAAGTCTCGAACCTTCGTGTTTTTTTGAGAAATTTGTGTTGGTATTAGCCGGTAAACGAGTGCAAATTTCTAATAAATAAAATTATATTAGATATAATAGTAGTTAATATATCTTATATTTGCATATTAAGTTTTAATATGAAATTGTTAAAACTATTATATTCTAAAATTTTTTAAATTTAACTAAAGTCTGTTGCGCTAATCTATTTGTGTATATTTGTGCGTTTGTACAAAAAAAGAAGAGTTAAACTTTTAACTATCATTTTCTTCAGCCTTAAATACTACTTGAAAACTTAGAAACAACCAAAATGTAGAAATTGTGCTTCGTGAAACTACAAAAAAACAATATCATAAACTCGATTTTAGATCTCATCTTTTCTTAGAACTTTTCTTTCTATAAATTGTTATAAAAATTACATTTTTTCGTCAAAAATAAAAAAATTTACAACTAAAATTTATACGCAATCATCTAATTATTAAAGAAAATTTTAGATACTGATATTTTCGCAATAAAACATTTATAAATGTAACAAAACTTTCAAAGTGTTAGATACAATATCTAAGCTAACATGTAGCTTAAGTCTCTTAAATCTAGACATAATCAATAATAAAATCATGGGAAAAGTTATGAAAATTTTATTTATTAATCTTGGAAGCTATATTAAAGGTATTAAAACTAATATTTTATAATCATTGCTTCAAGTTAAATACATTACAGTTATAATAAAATAAACCGTAATTATGCTACTTTTTAACATATCTCTACCTATGAATTTTTTTGTTAGTTTATTAAATCTAACAGAAAACTTAAATAATAACATTTTTAACACTAATGAATAAAGACAAAATTAAAAATTGATTTCAAAGTCAAATGGAAATATATTTTCTAATAGTACTATAGTATTTGTCAAATAAAAATAAAACTTGGAATATAATCGTTGTACGTTTATAATATCAAAAGGTTATTGTGAAAGGGAAAGTAAAAATGAAATAAAAGTATAAATTGACACATCTTTTTTTTTAAAAAATTAATAATTTTTGTTATTTTTACAAGTGTCATACAAATTATTTGAGACTAAATATTTTTAATATACTCATGATATATTAAAAGTACATGTTTTTTTTTAATATAAATTTCATTGCTATTATAAAAATTTTAAATGTCTTATCAGCCAATTAATTTTAGATTTAATCACTTATAAACTAAAATATATTTTATTCAGATAGAAATTTTGTTGAAAATATTCAAAATTACAACTATTTCTTGTTGATATAGTTTTGAATAAGCGTTATCTGATTCTAAAATAGATTTAAAGATTTTTATTATTTTGCAATGGCTCTTGTGAGTGATATTCATATGAATATATTACAAAATGTAAATGGTCAATCATTATATTGAATTATCTCTTTCTTAAAATCGATTGAGGATACCTATATTCTACTAATAAAAGAAAATAAATATCAGGTTACATCGAGACGAGTTAATATTGATCTTTTTGACAAATTCAACTACTGTGTATACTGGTTTTGATGTTCTGCTGAGATGATAACTCCGACGATAGTCCATTGTTAACATCAGTGTTGAATTTTTCCGAAAGATTTTGTAGCAGTTGATGTATAATTATGTAAGGATGCCCTACTTTTTTAGATATATTTCATTCATCGTAGAAATTCATGCGTATATGTTTTGATGTTTTTAAAACACAATATCTACCTACTGTCGTGATATATATATATATATATATATATATATATATGGATATCCTTTAGGTGCTGATTATGAAATAAGAATATCTCTATTAATGTTCAACGATTTTTTGAAGTATGCAAAGAAATCTTGAGGAAGGTAAATCAGCTAGCAAGACTTTAAAGTTTATCGTAACTATTTTCGATCTCGCATGAACATCTGCCTACTACATTCAGAAGATTATAGGTCATTTTGATCACGTAGTCAAAATATGAGTAGAACTCTTACAAAGTTATGAAGAACTAAGAGAAGTAACTGGATTCTTTGTCATAATGGCATATCTGCTATTGAAAATTAAAATATAAAAACTTAATAATTTTTAGGTAAATCAATTTTGTAATCATGTTCCACTAGTAATATGTAACATAAATATGTAGAGTTTTATTCTATTCTTTTAAAAGTTTAATTGAAAGAGAAGATTTAAAGACTACTCAAAACATATTTTTCTAAAAATTGTTCCTTTTTTGTTCTGTTCAAAATTATTTTCTATAATCAATAAAATTTATTTTTTCATTAATAAATTAATAACTTCTGAAAAATAGTTTTAATTTTATTGAATTATATATTTTAGTTTCTATTTTGAGTTAAAATTAAAATAGAACCATAAAGTATTCAAATTTATTTTTCGTAATCCTGAAATACAATTGAACTTCGATAATGTACTATATATGACAATAATAAAAAAAGGTAATGAATTATTTCATTTTTTATATTGAAACCATATTTTCTACATAAAATCCAACAATTTAACGTTTGTTACAGTATAGATTAAAATATAATATTTTTATGATTTATTTTATATAAAAAATTTTAATGTACCATTTATATATTGTACTAAAAAGTATATATAATTTTTTAATAAGTTTGACGTTTCTTATACATATATATATATATATATACATATCACTGTATTATGTATTAAATATATATTAAATATTACACTGTATTAAATATATATATATATTAAATATTAACTAATCTAATTTTTATAAAATTATATTTATATACAAATTTCGATGTTGTAATTTATAAAATACGTTAAAGTGTGAAGTAAATATATAAAAGAAGAAAATAGTACTATAATTTAAAAGTTATTTTTAGAAATATTTTGAGATATTTAAAAGAAAATAGCTTTTTACAATAATATAATTTAATATTATAATAAATTGAATAGAAATTTAATTATTTATGTAATTTAAACATATTTTTTGCTCTTATTATGTCTTGGAAAATTCTATAATAGAAAATGTTTAATATTTCTTATCAATTATTTGAAACTAGCAAATTAAAAAAATGTATCTTTCAAAAAAAAAAAAAAAAAACGTTCAATTCTTATTTATTCTTGTATTTAATATAACTACTGTATACATATTAAATTATGTTTTTAAATAATATTTAAATAATCTATCTTATGGTCTAATATCATTAAAATAATATTAATTTATTTATTTATCATTCCTATTTTTACATAAACTTGATACATCTTTTTTCATCTTTCCTACAGCGGTGTCAACTACAGATTTCGCAAACCCGTCCAATACACGGTTATTGCTACTATTTTTTACTCTTTTTCCGATTCCGTTCTTAGGCAAGGTCTAAAGTTTCTAAAATTTATATCTATTTTCACACTAAGAATAGCTGTATTGCTTCGCGACATACATTTAGCTTCCATGGCATAATTAATCATTGTCTCTTTATACCACTTACCGTTCTATGTATACTTGTACATCTGGTCTCATTTAATAAAATTTTCTTTTTCGTATAAAATTTATATATATGAGGATTTTAAAAAATCATAGTTTTGTCAAATAATGATATTATAAATTCTTCATTAAAAATTTAAGAAAAACTGAAACTTAGCATTGACTAAATGGTTAATAAATAAAATATTTCAATTATTAAGCTAAATCTGGTATTCGAACTACATTTTATGTATACATATATATTTAAATAAAAAGTCTCCAAACCAATATTTTAAAAATAAGAAGAATTAAAAAATTTTAAAGTTACATTTCAATTTAAATTATTTTCATATAAATTATATAATTTAGACATTCAATAATTATAACGTTATTTATAAATATAACAGTAAACTTATTATGTACACATAAATAAAAAGTTAAAGTAAGAAATTCTTTTTATTTATTCCGTCACTTAATTGAACTGATTTAGTTTATTATCATTATGAAACTTATTCATCGTTAATTTAAAGCTTTTTTATATTGTACAAATTATTATTATTTTTAATATTTATAAAAGCATTTAAAATTTTATTTATATTATCTAATTTTATATTTAAGTTATAAAGTAGTAAGTTGTAGTAGGTTGTTAAGTAAGTTGTTGTAGTTGTAGTAGTAGCTGTAGTAAATTCATTAATTTTTATTCTAATATTTTTATTTGTATCAAATTAAATTAATAATATGTGCAACATGAAATGAAAGCTTTCAATACATTTTAATATACATTTTAATATACATTTTAACAATAACCAATGATTTTTATTTCAGATATAAATGATTTTCTATGGTATTCTAATTTAAATATTAAAAAATTTTTTTAATATTAAATATAATTATTAAAATTAAGTTATCTCTCTAAATTAAAATAATTAAAAATTTGAATATTAAAAATATGTACAATAAAAAATGTACAATAATATTTATTTAATAAAGAAATTGTATAAAATAATACATTACTATACATATACGATAATTTTATAAATATCATCTTTTTTTATTCATATTTCAGATTTTAATACACAAACTGCTCAAGGAAGTGGAGTCGAGAATTATTACAGCAATGAGAGAAGAATGGTAGATATCACAAGAGATAAATCAATTAAACTTACTGTCAAAGTTGAAATTCCTGTTCGTGATCATCCAAAGGTGAGCTATTTAAGAAGACATTTTCATTTAATTGTCAAACGTTTTCCTTCAATCCCATAGTTTCAATAGTTTAATTGACTGTGAACTTATATTTTTACCTGTAATCAGGAAAAAGTGAAATCTAAACTTTAATCTGTTGTATATTTCTTTAAACAATTATCTATTGTTAAATGTTTTTCCTTTTAATACTGCTATTGATTTCTATGATAAACAATTCAACTTTTAATATAATTTTTAATATCCAAATATTAAATAGTTAAATAAAATTCCTCATCAAGATTGTACATTAATATGTATAAATATCTATTCTTCAAAGTCTACAAATATGTATTTTTCTAAACAAATCTTATATTAATTTAACATTATAATTATAATAGTTAAATATATTTTTAATATGATATAAAATACATTCTAGATAAGCAAGTAGAAATATGGAATAATTCATTCACAAAACCATTTATACAAATTTTTCTGAAATTATTTATGCATAAATTTTATTTGTAAAATTAAATTTAAAATTAAAATTAAAACATTATCTTTTTTAACGAAATTCCCATATAATTAGTTAATTAGTTAGTTATTAAATTATTAATATATAACAATTTTGATCAGGGTTTATAATGAACAATACAAACAAAACACTTTTACTAAACTATATTTACAATTTATATTTACAAAAGTGTTTACAAAGGATTTAATAAAAAATATAATTACAAAAAATTTGAGACTTATAAAATATTTTATAAATGAAATGAAAATTGAGGTAATCTAATAGTTGGATAGCTTACACACAACAGATAAATTTTTATTAAAAATATTAAACATCACGTAATTAAAGGAAGAATTTGTAAGACCGCGAAAAATTATGTGTAAAAGATACGAAATTGAATAGAACTGATGTAAGCATTACCTATTGAAGAACTCTATTAAAAGTGGTACCGATAAAACTTTTAACCGGTATCTGATTTTTCAATTAAAAATTAATCACTATATCTCGTAATGGTCATGATCGATTCCGAGACTTGATTTATTTATTGACCATATACAAGGACTGGAATTGATGATCAATCCAATCTCGCACAAGATATCGATAACGATCGATAGTGCGCGCAGTATGAAAAGCTTGCGCAGAGAGCTTTTGTTCAAACTCCGTGCCGTGTCTGACAGTACAGTACTGTCCAGGTGGTCCGTGATACTCGTACTTGTGAGTCGTTGATCGCCAAAAATATATAAATAATAATATATAAGTTGTTATGAAACAAATACATTATTTGATACATAATTTTAAATTTTGTGTTTAATTTATCTTCTTAATGAAACGTACTTGAATTATTAATATTTCAGTATTTTTAACTTTTAGTATTATAAGTAATGTCTTGAATACTAATGTTTCATCATATACTTTTCTGTTTTTGTTGTTCTTGATACAGGTTCTGGATTATGTATAATAATAATAATATATATAATCCAGAATATTATTAAATATTTGTAATATAGAATGATAGAAAATTTTATAAATACTATGTTTAAGCTTGTTTATACTCCAATATGTCATCAACTTATATGAAATTTACAATCTTTTATCAGTGATAAATAGTTTGATAAATAATTTGATAAATAGTATATAATATTATTAATTAAATAATTATTTTTTTATATGTCCTGTTAAAATAACGCTACTTAGGATTTTGTATAATTTAACAATAAAATTTCATTTTTCAGTTTAATTTTGTGGGAAAGCTTTTAGGACCAAAAGGAAACTCTCTAAAACGATTACAGAAGGATATAGTGTGTAAAATGGCTGTACTATGGTCGAGGATCCATGAAAGATCGACAGAAGGTAATAAATTTTTATAAAATACAGTATTTATATATAACCTTAAAATAATATGATATTAATGTAACGAAAATCTTAATAAAATAAAATATAAAAAAGATTTTTTTCGCAAAGCATTCCTGTTTTTCAAAAGAAATTATAAAAAGTTATTATTTATTATATTTTTAATAATCATAAATTATTTTGTTGTCTTCTGAAATTTACATATTAATTAATAACAAATATTGAAACAGAATATAAAAATATTTAACAAAAATAAATTGTATTATTATATTAATGTTATCTATAATCTACTTTATCAATTTTTAATTTTTTTTTATTTGTCTCTTATTAGACTATTATATTAAATGACAAATGCTATAAAGTATTCTATATATTTTTATTTAAACTTCAGAATATTAATAACAAATATTTTTAATTTTATAAAATTTTGTATAAAAACATTGTAATTTAATTTACTTAATTTCTATTATTATATAATTTATAAAATTAATTTTGATTAAACAATAGATTATTTTAGAATAAAGATATTTATCTATTTTTTATTTAGTGACAAAATATAATAAATATACTTTTAATATGGCACAATAAATAAATTAAACCAGTCGCATCAATTTTCATTAAATTGAAAGAAAGATATACTAAATGGATTAAAATTTTCAAAAAATCATAACATCGAAATAAAAATTTAGTTGCAAAAAATTTTATGTAAGTGAGTTGATTCCAAATAAATTTTTTTTTTAAATTAAAAAAAATATTTAAACCTATTCTATTTTTCAAATTGTAACTAATACTTTTAGTCTATTGAATAATTAAACAAAAACTTGCCTTACGACGGCTACAAAATTTTTGACACATCATTCATAATAAAAAATGTAATATTAACATTTTTAATTGTAATAGTCACTCAATTTAATTTATAGCACTGATCGATAATATTTTTAATTTGTATGGTTGCTATTTTACTCAAAAGAAAAAAACAACATGATTTATTTTAGTGAATAACTGTAAATATGTACGCAATATATACCTAAATAAATACCGTATTCGAAAGTTCTGACTTCCGATGTGAAGTTCACCGATATCATGGTTAAGGTAGATTCTCCTGACACCCGTCGTTCTATCCCTCTACACGTAGAGGATCCCAACGTTCCCTTTCTTCCATCGTAATCAGTACCCCCGTCACTGCTCAACCAATGGGTGATAGACGTTAAGCCAGTCTAATGACGGTGTTTCGTGATCTGCCCTGACTGCTTCGTACCATCCGTACGTGCCAAGAAGAACGGGTCGGACTAGTAGTAGGTAAACTAGCGATTGGTTATTACTTTTGAGTTTTATTTTAAAAGAAATTATATTTGAATCTTAATGTATGAGAACTTCAGTAAGTAATTTACGCCATAAAAATTTAATACTAGGAGTTATATTATTTTTTCTTAATAATAATTAGTATTAAGTGAATTACTATAAATGTGTAAACATTTATCTGAACATATAGAAAAATAGCATATATAAGGGTTATATATATATATATATATATATATATATATATAATAAAACTTATACTAATTATGAATTATTTTAATAAATTAAATTATATATCTTTTTATGTGATAACTTATTGTTTTGAAATTAATTTTAATGTATATCGCAGGAAGAAGAATTAAGACTTAGTGATGATCCTAAATTTTCACATTTAATGGAGGATTTGCATGTTGAAATTTCCGCCTATGCAACACCAGCGGAAGCACATGCTAGAATCGCTTATGCTCTTGCGGAAATACGACGTTTCTTAGTTGCCGTGAGTAAAAATTTTTACGATATTATATTTTATTTAGATATAAAAACATTTATTTTATAAGAAAAAATGATAAAAAACATAAGATAAATATTTGGAATTATTTATATGAAAGAAATTTAGTACTACTTGTAAAATGATAATAAAAATTCTTCAGCGAACACAAGAAACTATTATAAGCATAGATTTGTGCAATGTATTAAAATTGAGCAGATCGGTAATAAGTAAACAACTTTATTAAAAAAAAGAACTAAAGTGGACTGTTAACGACAATTTAACAGAGATAACATCCTTTGAAGAACTGATTAACAATAAGTAATAACATATTTTGTTTTTTTGTAACGAACGATTTTCAATAAAAATGTTTAAAATAAAGGAATTGATATAATAAAGAAATAATATGTTTTCTATTTCATAAAAATAAATGTTTGCATTTATTAGACTTTATTGCATTTATTTAGAGGTTTTTGATTTTCAGGGAACAGTATTTATTAAGTGACAGAATAGGTTTTCATTTTGACTATGGATAACGGATATACTTTACTACATGAAATGAGTTGGTTTTAAATTTCTGTTGGAACATATCAAACCGTGAATAAAAGACGTGTACAATAAGAATAGAATTTATCGAGAAAATCGTAAATGTATAGATGAAACTGTTTTTATATTCCGGATTAACGGATGAAGCGTGTAAATATTAAAATACTAAAGTAGTAAAATGTATGTACGATTTCAAGTTAAGGACAAAGTCTTTATAAAATATTATTACAGTTCAGATTATAAAATAATAAGTGAACAGAGTTATAGTTACTTGTGTAAAAAATTGATTATAACTATATTATAATTAAAAATAGAAGATTTAATGAAAGTATTTAATGAGCTTTTTTGGTCTTACATGTAAAATTTGTATACATCAAAATAGATAAATTATAATAAATTTTTTTTAAGCATAGTATTTATCAAAATATACAGTCTATATATTTTCATTATAAATTATACAAAAAAATATTATTTAATTTTATGATTAATAATTTACAAAAGTAATCCTTATTAGTTATATAAATATAATTCATAAAAAGAAAATATGAAAATAGAAAAAATGAAATAGGCAATAGAAACATGCTACAAAAATATGATAAAAAAATAAAATATGATAAAACATTAATTTGATTATTTACATTAAAAATTCTATATAAACTTTTATAATATCATGTTTCATCTTATGTAATATTCATAAAAAATATCAACAAGTTTTTAACAAAATAAATTTATGACTAAACTTAATTTTAATTATGATTATAAAATGAAAATCTTTCTATTTAAATTTGAAAATAATATTTCTATATGTAGATAAACAAGCTTTATGTATTATTATGCTATATTTATAAAAGTTAACTGCTTTTTTCAGAATATATTATAAATCATTACAATAAAACTTTATCAATGAAGCTCACGTTGTTTATTCACCTCACGAGTAGAAGAATCTAAAGGTTCAATATTTCGTTTCTTCTAATATTTAGAATTATAATCATTTTGATTTTATGTAATTGTATATATGTGGACCTTGCATACATACGCCACAAAACATTTCCCCTACTTTCCATCATCCCCTCTTAATTTTTATACGACACGTTTTTTCAGGAAACATTTTGACAAACGTATGCACGCTTTACCTTTTATTATCTATAAATGATTATATAAATATTACTATAATAACTCTTATCCCATAATTGCAATTTGAATCATAATAATATTAACTTTACAATATATACGACAATAAAACCTAAATATCATGTAAATAATAAACAGGTTATAATGTGCTGTTTCAAAACAGTTCATAGTTATATCATATATTGCATGTTGTATTTTTATCTAATTTGTAAATAAATGTTTAGGTTGTATAAAAAATACTGTTTCCTGATTTAGTCATAGACTTATATAACTTTGTACAATGAATAATTCTTAATTTATACGACATTGCTTTGTATATGAATACTGTAGGTATATCTCAACTTAAACTAAAGTTATCAGATAATATAAATCTAAACATAACAATTTATTTATTCGAATAAGTTACATGTATTGGTTATAGATTATATTATTATTTATTAATAAAAAATTTATATATAAAATATATGTGACATTATTAAATCATTTTCTCGTATAACAATAAAGAATTATACATGAAATTCATCATATTCATTAATTCCTATAATTGAAATCATTAATTCAAAATGATTAATTAAATCAAAATAATATTTTATCTACTATTTTTATATTGTTTTAATAAAAATATATTGAATAATAATCTAATTTTCATGTATGTTATAAATTATTATCTATATTTTTAATCGAATCCGATAGTTTTACCATTTTTAATCTTTAACGATATTTGTATATCGAACATTCTTGGATTTAAAAAAATGATTGGTTAATTTTGAAATTACCTAAATTGTTTCAAAATTGATGTATTTTGTCATTTTAATACAATTAATTAATAACAAATAATTAATTCAAAAAATTTATTAAATCATACCAATATACCATTTTCTTATTTTACTCTTATTTTTAAAAATATTTTTTCTTATTTTATTGATTCTATCTCTATTCTTTCACTTCGTTTTTTCTTTCTGACGTATATTCTAAGTTTATATTGGTCTAGGATTATAATGATGACATTCGACAAAAACAAATGTGGGAGATGCAGATTTTGAACACACAGGATCGTGAAGGGATTTATGCAGTTGAAACACCTCCAAGTCCCATTTCAAGTCTCAAAATAGTAAATTCTCCAACAGATGTAACTACAACAAATTCAATAGATGCCCGTGAAGATTTTTCAATCAAACCGTCGCCTTCACCGCCAAATCTTTCATTCCTTAACAGCCAAAGTACCGTATTACCTTCTGTTATCTCTAGTCTGGGTAAGACTAAAAACCTTAGAATGCATATTACTCATTGTTCAGAAACTATGAAATTTAATGAATTCTGTATTTATAATATATAGTATATTACATAAATTTAATATATTCATTTAATATAATTTTAATAATAAAGATAGCTTTATTTTCATTTAAAAAGTTTAAAGAAAAGTAAATCAATTTAGATTTAAATATATTTTACACCTCTTATTTTACACTTTTATTTTATTTTTATTTTTAGTTTATAAAAACAAGAAAGATTTCAATTTTAAATTATACATGAAAATAATAATTTGCTATATTTAATATGTTTAAGAGATTTTATTATTTTACTGGCTATATTCATTTTTCTTTTTTTTTTTCTTTTTCTATTATTATTTTTGAATATTATTTTATTTAGCTTTAATAACTAGTCCTTACGAGGAGTTCAACAAGTGCAGATTTATAAAAATACTAATTTTCATTATCGAGAATTTTTTATTGTAATGTTTTCAGTCAGCAGTTGAATTATTTCTTATTCTGATATATTTTCTAATTTACTATATTTATACTAGACTTTTAAAATTTTTATCAACTCATTTTTTTGGAAAAAATGTGTCGAACTAATATTGATTATAATTGTGACTTCTATGTTCAAGATAGCTTCCTTTTTTATTTGATACGACTTCTAAAATTCTAAAAAATTTATGCATTTACGAACTTTTATATTATAACTACAGTTACAATAATAGAAGTAGCAAAATATTTCTTACAACTTCTTTTTTTATTTATGTCTTCATATTTCATTTTTTGAGTATTTTTGTAAGAGAATTATAATACATTTTGCAATTTTTATCTTACAATGATTTTTAATAAATTACATTCATAATTTATAGTGTATTATTCTCGGAATTATTGTATCAAATTATTACTTATATTATTATAATGATTGTAATTTTAAAAATTTATTTCCTATTTACTTTATTATTTTTTATTAATATAGATAATTGACCTAATTCCTTTATTATATCTCTTGTTATTCATAATTTCAGTGTTTTTATTTTTAATTTATTCATTTCATAATGTTGGATATAAATAAAGTTATACGGAAGTTCTATATTTTCGGATTTCATAAAATTTTATATTTCCGAACCCGCTTATAACTTTGAATTTCTTATGAGAATTTTCATTATATAATATACTATTATCAGATATTTGATTATTAACTAGTTAATAATAATATTTATAGAAAAATTTATAAAATGATTCTTGGTAAATAAATTAAATTTTTTAGGATGTTTTGACAGACTATTTTTATAAAATTTTTGTATAAAAAAGTTTTATATAAAATTCATTTTGTAAAAAATTGTTTTGCATATAAATTATTTATTATGAAAAAATGTTTTGAATAAAATAAATATATAAATTAAAAAATTTAGATTATTACCTGTATAATGTACCTACACATATACATGCTATTTATACACACTCTATACATAATACGACAGCATTCGGAAATGTCAGAACATTATAAAATCGACACATTGCCACACTTACCGCCGTTTAAGTATTCAAATATCACGTTCCTTAATTTTACATTACTCACAAATTATTGAATTTCGCAATAGTAATAAACTCTTAATTTAAAAAAAGGGACTAATCATCTAAATATTATATTCGACACACATTGCGTTTTATATAGAACATTAAATAAGCAATTTTAATGAGAACATCAGAACTCTCGAATTATATAAATGAAAGTAACGACAAATGGCTCATTCATACACTTCACTCTACAATCTCGATCACTCTTACTCCACTCTACCATTTCTCATTACTTCTCAAATAATCATATTTGAATAAATATAAGAATTAAATTTTGTAAAATTATAATTATTAAATAATATCTAAAAAATTATAAATTGGAGCAAATAATTAAAATACAACCGCAATGTCCGCACTCTCTTTAACTCTATTGAAATTATTATAGAAAATAACTTATCAGTTATATAATATAGATTTTAATTTTCAATAAAAAAACAAGAAATGATTATCAGACCTTATAGTTAGTCCTCATAGCCGAATAGCATGGAACCATTCTTCTGTTCCAATTATTCCTCTAGTTATTTGCCGTTTTTAGCATATGTATATATATATGATATCTGATGACCCTCGCATATTTCTGATATTGAATAAAACAAAATCGTATTTTTTTCACTTACACGGTTTTATTTACCTTGGTTCCAAAATTTTTATAAAGATTTTTACTTAAAATCAATCACTATGATGTCTATAATCATTTGTATTCGTATTTTCTTCTTTTCTTAGTAAATGAAATCAGAATTCTGTTTTTGCAGACTTCAGAAATACTCTCTTCTACGAGAAAATTGTTTAGTTAAATCACTCTATTTTCATAAACATTTTTATCTCTAAACTTTCACGTTTTATGTATAATTGCATATTTTTCTCGACAGTTTTAGACTTTTAACTTGCTGATTGATTATTATGCTTCTTATAAATTTATCTCTTTTATGTATACGTGCTGGTACGTCATCTTTCTTGCATTCATTATTATTCTTCATTAACTCAGTATAGGAGAGATTTAAATATAATTGGACACAATGTGGGATTAGAATAAGGTGAATGAAATTTTAACAGCAGATATTTAATGGAAATACATGGAAGAATAACGGTAGATATACATATAATGAAACAGAATATCGAATGACAATGTTATAAATAATCAGAGGAAAAAGTTATTGACATGGATTGAGGAAAGGGGATTATATATTTTAAATAGGAAATGTAAAAAAGAAGATAGTGAGGTTACGTTTAACTCTTATAAAGCTTGTGCATCGGTGATAGGTTATGCAATTGGCTATATAATCTGACCATCTTCCACTAGTTATAGAATTATTATACATAGAAGAGTTAGAAGAACAAGTAGAAGATTCAATAGATACAGATTCATAAAAAATTTTAATTAAAATGATAGAAGAATTAAGTTAAAGTTATTGAAGTTTCTGTATTTCAAGATAGAAGAAAAAAGCTCTCTCTTACTCGATGGACCGGATTAAATTAAGTCAATCGGAGCCATTTTCTTTCGCACAGGGTCGTGAGACACGGTTGACATCAAAATAGATAAGCGAAATAAGTTAGAAAAGTCGTCCTATGTGTAGCGAATACTGATGACTATCGGAAGGAGGGGGGGGGGATTGTTCAATTTAAGAAATGAATCTGTAATCTCGACCGAAATGTTAGTATTATCATGGTCATCCGAATCAGGAGTACAACTAATATACAGTATGTTGTGAAGAATTCTTTTTCCCGCTACGATTGTTTTAGTGTTGTCTTATAGCTAAAATAAAAAGGCAGCCATACAGGGTTTCAAATTAAAACTACCAACAAACAAATTCGAATAGATTATGATTATAAAAGAAAGTAAAAATGAGATAGAATAAATATATTTATATGCGCTAACCTTGATCGACCAAGCGTTTTTTATTAACTTCTTATGAATCAATTTGTGCGTAAAATTGGTGTAGTGTATTCTGAAATGTATTTTTCAATATACTCATTTTCGATCTACTCATAAATAAAATTTATTAAGAGTATCATCAATGAGCAAAATTTTCAATTAAAGAAGCTTTTGAATGAAAACATAATTTTTGCATAGACTAACCTAGCATTAATCTCAGATGTATGATTCAATATTCAATTTTTGAAAGTTTTTGTATCTCTATATCTTTTTTAATTTTCTTTTAAATAAGCACTGCTTCAAATTGAAATAATTGTTAAATATTGTTTTTAAAAGAACTGCAATTATTTATTCGTATAATAAGTACTAGGTTTATTTTTTAGTACGACAAGCAAGATTACACGTATTTTTTATTAAATATAAAATATATTTAAGTCTAAAATTTACTAAACTCTGTAAAATGTATCTCATATTTTAGAAAAATTCATTTTTTAAATATTTTATGAATATTTAAATAATGATTTATTGAAATTAAATATATATATATATATATATATATATATATATATATATACACAATGTAAAACCTTCTTGCATGCTGCTTGTTTACTAGTAGTATTTTGTTAAATATAATGCAAATTCGAAATTATGTAGGTTCCCTGAAGCGACCGCATTTGTCAGATGTTCCACCAGTGATGTCAACAAACAAAAGAACTGTATTGTCATTATTAGCACGGACACAAGCAGTAAATAATAATGAGTTACTGCAATCGACTATACCAATCTTTGGAACAACTTCTACGAGCTACATGCACACTCCAGCAAATGTACCTGCTCCGATTATTCAAGCAACCTTTCAGCTCCCACAGAGTTCAACTTCAGCAACAGGTTTCAAGCAGACGTCAAAAGCTCAGCAAATTTCACAACTTCAGCAATTGGTAGTAACTAAAAAAAATCCATATAGACAACTATTCATGCAGTCTCATACACATCACTCTATCCTGCCACCAGCAATTCATGGATTTCTCCACGCCCAGTACGTATTTCTGCCCTATTCATTTTATAATCTTGCTTATATCTTATTTGTATTTATTTACATAAATGATTATTAATATATACAGTAAGCAACTAATAATAATTAATACAATTATTAATAATTAATATCTAATTATATCTAATTAATCTAAAAGAGAAACCATTTTATTCATATATTTTTGGAAATTTTATATTTATTTATGTTTTACAAAAAAAATCTAGTAATTATATTTTATTTTTAAATATACTTATTGCGATTATTTATAGACGTTCTTATATTAATTTCGATACCAACCTTTATTTCCACGTATGCATAAATTAACTAATTCACATACGTCATATATTGTAAAAATTTAATAAATCTGGAATTATTTTTTTTAATTTATAATTAATATTATATTTTTCTTAAATATTTTTAATTTATGTACAAATTATAAGTTTGACTTAAAAATTTTTGGGTCTATTTAGTATAAAATATGTTTTTTTGCATTTGTAAATAAATAAAGTTATTATTTTATTTACTTGTTTTGCATATAATGAATATTTAAATTAAATAAAAAAATTAAAAATACAATCAAAATTACCTTTGTTACTATGATACCATATTTTATAATTCGGAGACGAGTGAAACGGCAGATGAGAAAAGATTGGCAACAGGAGAGGTGTAATATACCCGAAGAAGATAAAAGTATAAGTAGATCGTAAAAGAAGAAAAGCAAAAAAATTTAGAAGAAGAAAGATTACTTAAGAGTTTGTTAAGTTTCTAAACAAAGTTTTTAAAGAAGAAAGCCTGCGTGAATATTGAAAAAGAGATATTTTGATAATGATTTGTAAAAATAAAAAATATTGAAACTAACATCATATTAAATAATATTAAATTAAATATAATAATTTGACGCACGCCGGGGCCCGGAAATTGCCCCGATGCAGCCCTTAGTCGATCGGGTCTAAACGTGCGTCATCAACTAACGGTACACACTGTTGGCTCGTAGAAACAATACGAGTCGACACATATAGACCATCAGAGGGAACCCGAGTCAATGACGGCCGCGCTGAACAGTGACAATGATGACTGCTCGTATCGACGCATTCGGGACGTGTCGGGGCCTCTCGGGGTTTGTCGATTTGACATGTTCACACACGCCAATCGAGCATCATCGTTTACGCTCGGCTTATCACCCGGTTGAAAAAAATATAAAAGCTGGCCGCCCCCGAAGAAAAATTCAAACCCTTCAGGAGCTTCGACCACGAAGAACCCGGAACAGCAGTGCTTGCTGCGACCACCCTAGCACCGGTGGAGAGAAAAATTTGTGAGAGTTTTTCTTTCCTCCCCGAGCCTCGAACCGCCCTTCTCAAAGCAAATCGAACGCGGTGTACGGCCTAACCTGGGGCGTACACTAGGTTCATTGGACCCTAGTTGGAACTACTTGATTCACCCCGGGGCACGCTTCGAACGCCGCACTCCGTCTAGGGCGAGTGCCAACCTTTCCTCGTGGGAAGGATCCGAGTTTAGGGGAATATTTCTTCTGCCCTAGCGCCTAGATGCCAAGCCTCTCGAACGCACGGGTGCTCGGGTCCTGTAAATTAATAATTTAAATTATACTGAGATACAAAGTTGATTCCGAAATATTAAGAAACGGAATAGAAATAAGAGCCCAATTTGGATTCAGAAATGAAAACGAGATAGTATACGCCATATGCGTATTAAATACTACAATAGAAAATAACTAAATTAAAACAAAGACATTCTTTTCACTGGTTTTGTGAATATGAAAGCATTTGAAAATATATTCAGGGAGGTAATATAGAAAAATATGGAAAATTCAAACATGTAAATACGTAATTAAATAGTCGACAATTAAAAAATTATCACTTACACGGGTTTAAAAAAAGGATAGTTAATAATTTCCACAATATTTAAGTTCAGGTCTGCATACCCAGAAAAAAGGAAAATCTTAGTTTAGATCTTAGGTTTGAAATACTAGAATAAATAATCATTTTGGGGATAGAGAAAGTAGAAAAAGGGTAATGTATATAAAGGTAGCCAAAAAAGTAATCTCATGTCAATATAAAATAAGAGATAATACAAATAAGGACTTATTAAAGGAATATTAAAGAATAACTCTGCAAATCGAAAAGAGATTAAAGTATATCGGAAGGAAAAGTGATAATGTCAGGAAAAATTACTTGATAAGAGTAGTAGGGAATTCTGGGAAAGTGTGGAATAGTTGCTGATTATTGGGAGAAAAATTTGAAGATAAATATTCTGGTTAAGATTAAAAAGATAAAGAAAGATCGATTGGTATAAATTTTGACAAATAATCTCAAAAATCTAAGATTTGCACTAGTGGAAATAAAGTTAAAAAAGGCAAAAAAATTATCGTCTTAAATTGATATCTCTCTGTTACTCAACTGAATCTTAAGTAATAGTTTTCTATTTTTATTGTCACCTTTTTTATAATATTCTTTCACTAGATTACTTTATATCCCTAAACATTGCACTTATCCAAAATGTACTTTCTTGTTTCTTTCTGATTATTTTACAATCTACATATAGTTTTCTCTTCTATTAACTAATGTTTATTATTTTTTATTTCATTACTCATTCTAAATTTGATTAATCATATCATGTTTTCAACTTTTTCTTTCTTCCTATAAAGTATTTAACTTCGGCTAAATATTTGGAAGGTTCTAATTTATTAATTCAAATTATCCATTGTTCTATGTATTATGCAAATCAATTCTTCTATTTCTTCTCATTTTATTTCACCCACTCTCCATTTTCTCTCCCCAAAAATAACTTAAGCATTCAACGTTCTATTAAAATTTGATCCTTTTTAATCCATAATTTTCATTATTCCTTTGTTGTTGCTTTTAAATATTTCAAAATTTTTTCCTTTTTTGTTTTTCTTTTTATGTACTCTGAAGATTTTCGGTTCTTCACTGTTTATTATTTTTTTTTATAAACTTGATATATGCTTTCTTAGCTGTTTTTATTTCTTTTTATTTTAGTATCAAAATGTGATCCAGTCTATTTTTTCTAGATTCAATATCTATTCCATATATCTTGTGCATCTTTTATGTTTCCTGGTAGCATTTCAGCTTTGTACAGCAACACATTTTCTATGAATGAATCAAATAATTTCATCTTTGTACTGTAGTTATTATTAAACCATTTTTCTGCTATACTACATACTTTCTCTAAACGATTTTGTGGACATTAATTAGGCTTACTATCTATCTTGTTATTTTTGTTGTTTTCACTAAATCTATATCTAATAAAAGTTTGTAAATATTAAATTTTCTCTTTATGTACTAGACTAATTTTAAATACCTTGATAATTTAATTAAAGCAATAATTTTATTTTAGTAACTTATTATCGCACTTTTTTCACTAATAAAATATCATTAACACTTTTACAACAATTTCATTAATTATTACGTTAAGTATTTTAATTTAGCTACAGTGCTTACGAATACAGGTATACACGATTTACAACATTTTCAGAATGATACAATCATGTGCATATCACAATAAAATTTTTGTATTGTGTTTAAACAGTTTGTCCAATGTACGTTTTGCAGCGGTATATTTCTTTTAACATAAAATTACTAATTTCGTATGTTATAAGGCAAAGTAATGCTTATTTTGTATATGCATGCTGCACATAATCTCAAGTATTTTGCTATCATCGTACATTATTCGATACATTTTCCGCATGCCACATAAATGCATAACCTATTTACTACTTTTACAATCTTTATACGTTACAAAATTAATTCTGATTCTTTTATTTAGCTGTATAATCGTACTACAGCAACTATATTAACACTAGCAATACATGATTATTAATTTCTTGTAGTTAACCATGTCATGTCTTTACAACAATCTTTCTTGCGTAAAGACTTTTTGCATTGTTATTTATCGATAATGCAGAGCCGTTTTGTCTTACATTTTATGAACATTGTACAAAAGTTTACCACGAGTACACCACCTACGATTGTATATATTTTACTAGGTCCTTAAGTAATAGAAATTAAGATTGAAATACAAAAAGATTAAATCAGTTATCTTTATCATCATAATCGTCATCATCATCATTATTATTATTATTGCTATTATTATTATTATTATTATTATTATTATTATTATTATTATTATTATTATTATTATTATTATTATTATTCTAAACTTTTAACTTCTATAAGTCTATGAAAAATGTCAAGATTTCTCTGTTGTCTTTTTCTAACTGGGTATCTACGGCTGTTTTTAATACATATATTGCCTCAACGGTGCCTCTTTCTCTCCTGAATCCGAACTGTGCGTCGGAGTATTTATTTTTTTCTTATTATCTCGGTGTACAGTTTGTACCCCGAGTCCATTATCATTATCCCCTTATAATTTTTACCTATTTTTCTATCCCCTTTCTTGAATATCGGAGTAACTGTCTCAGCATTCCTTTCTTTTGGGATATTTTTTCCTTTTATTAATTCATTTAACAACTCTGACATTTTTATTATTAGATTTTCAAGGAAAAACATCCACATCTTGTTTTGGATTCCATCTTCTCCTGGGGTTTTCTTCTTTTTTAATTTGTGAATTGCACTTAGTACGTCTATGGTTTTTATTTCTTCTTCCTCCTCCATCCTATTGTTCTCTTCCTCAATTCTGTTCTCTTCGTATTCTTTATCTTCTTCTGTATCATCTGCATATATATCTTTGAAATGATTCCACCATTCTTCTTTTGAAATGTTTTTGTCTATGTCAAACTTCGATCTTCTATTTTTATTTACTAATTTCCAAAAGACTTTCCCTGTTCTGTCCTTTCTGGCCTCTTCAATTTTTTTTTTATTTCTCCCTTCTTCTTTTATCTTTATCATTTCTCTATATGTTTTTCTTTTTCTAGATAACACACTCTCTCCGTTTCTATGATTTCTCTCTTCCAACTTTTGTATGCCTCTCGAAGTTCTTTTTCTTTGTCCAGCACTCTTCATCCCACCACGACTATCTCTTGTTTCTCCCTCTGCTTTTTTCTTTTTTGTAACAGCTCCATTCATCACTTTTTTAATTTCCTTCCAATCCACTAACATCTTGGCTATCCCTATTTTCTCTTTGTATTGTTTTATTATTTCCTTTGTCCATATTGTGTATGACTTTTTCTTCTCTATTACTTCATTTTTATTTATATTGAACAATAACTTGATCCTAATAGGTTGGTGATTCAACTCTGTGCTTTTCATTACTTCCATTTCTGGTATTTCTATATGCGCCTTATGATTTATTATGAAATAATCTATTACTGATAAACTCACCTTGCTGTTGAAACGAAAATCCTTATCACCTCTCCCTATTTTACCATTCAGGATGAAAAATCCTCTTTCCTCCATCCATTCGAGAATTCTTGGTCCTTCTTTATTTATTGTTTTGTTTTTAGACACTCTATCTTTCTGTCTATCCATCCTCATTCTTCCCCCGTTCGTGCATTTAAATCTCCTCTTAATATGATCGGTTCTCCTTCACCTTTTTCATAAATTTCATCCAACCTGTTTAGATTTTCACTTATTCTCCTTCCCATATATACGAAGGCTATATTCGTTATTCTGTCTCCAATTTTAACCTTTACTGCAATTAGTTCTTCTAGAGTGTTATCTATTTCCATAATATCTATTTATTTATTTTTCCTTATTGCCAAGGTTACTCTAACTCTTGCTCTTCCTTTCTTTTTTTCTTTTCGGGCATGATAGAATTCTAAATCAAAATTCTTTAGCTTATTTCTAATGAATTCTGCTTTTTCCTCTACCATCCAGGTTTTCGCTAATTCGATTATATCCCAACTCTTAATCATTTCCCACCCTTAATTTTCCATATTGTTGAATCCTGCCACATTCCAAAAGCCTACTTTTATTCTATTATCTTTTTTTTTGTTTATTCTTAAATATGTAATTTTATAATTTTCCTCGTTCCTATTGATATTATTGTTCTGTTTCTTCCCGAAACCAATCATCTTTTTTCTCGCTATCCATGTAGCTTTTGTTCCTATTACACTTTTTCCCTTTATTGTCCATTTTCCTCCTTCTGAAAATTCTTTTACTTTCTTTATGACCTTCCGTCTGTTTTCTCTCTATCTACAGGTTAAGTCTTTATTTATAAATATATCAGACCCTTTCAGTAAACTTTTTATTTTCATCAATGTGTTCATATCATCTTCTTCCTCTAGTTCTACTCCAATCCAATTTCTCTATCCTGCTTTTCCTTTTCAAATTTTTTTCAGTCTGACCTCTATTTTTAGTTCTTTCTTTAGCCAGCTGTGTACATCTTCCTTGTTTTTTATTTTTACTTCTAGTCCGAAAATTATGTTATTTTCCTCCTCTCTCTCTCTCTCTCTCTCTCTCTCTCTCTTTATCCAATATCTATTTAAATATGTATTTGTTGATGATGTTATTTTTGTGTTATTTTATTAAAATACGTGTCTTGAACATAATTTTTAGTTTTATTATTCTAATTAGTAAATAGTTTATTTGTATTTCATCTTTAATTGCCCTTCTAATAAATTAATTTTGTATATATTCATCATAATTTACGTACGTAGATAAACAATAAACGATTACATATGTAGAAAATATTTTATAATACATTATTATATGTCCAATATCGTAATATTTTATTAAATAGATGATATCATTGAATTACTGTTTCAGGAGAACAGATATTGGGGCAATGGTACTACCAATTTTACATGAAGATTTTATTTCAGGAGTAAATCAGCATCAAACACAAAACGTTCAGATAACATAAATCAATTTATATGCTTAGTTAGGAATTTAGAGAATTGGAAAAATAAACTCAAAAGATAAAATACGGAGTTATATTTGGAAAAAAATGAATAAAAGAAAAAATGGTAATACTTATCCATTTTTTAGCACATTAAGTCGAATAGATTTATAAGTTATTCATTATGCAATATTTAACCATGCAGTCATAGCTACATATCAGAAATATGCACATATCTGTATGTACATGAATTTTAAATTGGAAAAACATAACTGTAAAATGAAGCTTAACTAATGAAATAACTACAATTTTGTCAAAATTTTTCAATGTTACGATGAAATAATAGTTGTTTGTTTTATACAATAATTTTAAAATAGAAAATACTATTTAATACAATTTATTTACATTATTTTATTTTTAAACTATTGTTCGATATATCCTCTTTATTTTAATATAATTATATTTATAATATATATATATATATATTGATCATTTAAAAAAAAAATGATATAACTTATCCATCATATTAGAGACGAATCGCTTATAGAATTATAAAATCATTATCATTTCTATTCTTATAAATTATCAATTGGATACGAAATTATAGCATAATGTTCTTTTTATGATAATTTTTATAGTTAAAATAATACTACATAATGGAGTAATATATATTTAATTAAATTTTTATAACATTTAAGTTTGTTTAAGGTATTCTAATTAAAAATTTTCTAGTAAGAAAATCCAATGAAATTTATAGCAAAAACTTATTTTTCTAAATTAAAAAATCATAAACATTTCTCTATAGAAAAATGTCTTACCATACTTGTAAGTGTATAGAAAATTCTGTACATTCAATACAATATTTCTATAGTAACAAGGTTTTTAACAAAATATATCAATAATTATAAATCTATTACTTACATTATTTAATATCTATCTTTTTACTAAAATATAGTTTATTAATTTTAATTTTTTCTTTTCTGAACATTGATCAAAATAATTTTAATTAAATATTAAATATCTACCTTCATGCATCAAAAAATTAGATAAAATATTAATGAGAATTTTCTAAATTATTTTTATGTACTGACGTGTCTTAACTTATCGCAGAATAACACTAAAACTGCCAATTAGTCGCCCGTGCGAATACGGGAAATTAATAGGGTTAAGTAAACAAATTAAAATATTATCGCAGTTTTCCCGGAGGCCTTTGCGGCCGTTCGGGGATTCTGAGAAGCCATCAAGCAGCCGTTGAAACTTTCTGGGAAGTAGCCGTTATGGTCGGTGAGGAGTTTCCGGGAAATCATCGTTAATGGATCAGACGAGACGAGACATTTATCGCCCGGGCAAGTATAAATTCTTCCGGAAAAACGAAATAAGCATCAAAAGCTCCTAACGCGCCACGCACGGTATCGTGCTACTCAAACGTAAACAAAAACTACTTCGTCGTTCTTTCAACCGCCTTCCAATCCCTTTGACCTCGTCTCCTGGAGAAGGTGTGCACTCAATGAGCAGCCAGGAACGTGGGGCAATAGTTGCCAGAAAGCACTACATATCTGACACTAACTGAGGTGGCATGTCAACCCAAAAGACGATAATGACACTGCCACGGTTGAAACCGCGTGCCGCAACGTTACTTCAAGGAGTAACGAAATCAAAACACTTGGTGGAGTCCAAAACCACAACATCAACACAGACAGAGTTACCATTGAAACCAAAAGAACCAATACCATCAGAAATCACGACGTCGATACAGACAGAGGAGGTAACACCGATACCAGCAGCGGTACCGACATCAGTGAAAGCAGATAGGAAAGTAAGAGCGAGCCCAAGCCTTGCAGACTGGACCGCGTTTGGTCCAGTGTTCCCCGGTGAACCATATGAAGATCCAAAGGAATTTCTGTGGATCTGCCAAGCCTTCATGCCACAAGGCCTGTTGGAGGGACGTCAGATGCAGTTGGCTACACGACAACTGCGAGTCGACGCAGCTCGATGGTGGTCACCGTATGGGAATCAGCCTTACGAGGAATTTGCAGCCGTCCTAAAGAGGGAGTTCGACAGCGAGTCCCGAAGAAGAGATCTGCAACTTCGTTTACAAATGGAAGAACGGCGAATTGACGAACCCGCTAACTTATTTATCATGAATAAGAAAAAACTCGCACGACGTCTGCAACCAGACATCAACGATCAAGAGTTCATTGGAACGGTTCTTAGAACACTCCGCCCGGCCCTCCGTATCTATCTGAAAATGCAATCCTTCGACTTGGTGCAAGTGTTTATCGAGCAAGCTGATGAGTGAAATAGGATGGAGCTCAAAGCGGAACAAGACCGACAAATATTGCGAAGGGCGAAAGTCCTTAAACCTCTAACCATCGTCTTCCTGAAGCCGGAACCATCAGGCCGGGAATGACGGATCCCTCCACCATTCAGAAGTTCATAGCGTTTCAGGATACCGTGGCACGGCAACCGACCCGAGGCAGACCGTCTGAGAAATGGACGGGTGAAAAAAAGACGCGACGGCCGACCCTGTCAAGAAAAATTTGCAATAAGCGTTCCCACCTTACATATGCCCAACCCCCGTACGACCACCCTAAGGATGGAGGTCTAAGGGTGCATCCTGATGGCCTTAATCGATTCAAGAACTGGCGACTATTTTAATTATCTTTAAAGTAAATAAACGTAAATTTATTATGCTGTGAAAATATATATTGCATTACATTAATTTACTTTAAAAAAATTGAAATTTTAGTATAATTTACAAATAAAATGAGTTGATAAAATAGTCAAAAAAATTAAGTTTTTTTATGCAATAGTACAATTTATATTTTACTTACTTAATTAATTGAAACTTCATAGAAAAATTTAATTTGTTGGAAATTATGAAATAAATAACCACAGAATATTTGCTAAGATTATTTATTTGATAAAACGAAAATGTTAGAATTAAAATACAATTGTCATTTACTAGACGTTAGCAAAATGATTTGACACGCTTGTGCTGGAAAAGGGACTGCAAATCTCAGGCACGTTACATCGTATATTGCTCTAACAAAGGGTCAATATCAGGTAACTACAATAAAAAAATTTAATGCTTATATTTGTATCATTAAAAAAGTTTCTATAAATTATATAAAATAATTAAGTTTATAAAGTAAGTTAAGTATAAAATGATCATATATTTTATAATAAATGATCTGAAGAAAATTATTATAATTGAATTACTTAATTTTAAAAGTAATAAATTTAATAAAAATATTATATTTGAGATTTTTTAATTATAAAAGTTATATTTTATTCTTATTATTATTGATGTCTTATTTAGTAATAATAAAAAACATTTTCAATTTTATTATTTAAATTTGATAAGTTTAATAATAATTAAAAAAAATTGTACTAAATATTTTAAATGGAGTCAAAGGTGTACTAAATTAATTAAATTATGAAATAAAAAGTATAATAAATAAAAGCTTAATAATAAAAAGTAAAAATATATTATTCATTATTAAGAACTCACAACTATTCTCTATTACTAATATAAATATTTATGAGTTCTTAATGATGAAAAAATTTACACATTTACAAAGTTTAGAAACATGAAAACAAAAGATATTAAATTATTTGTGAGTTATAATTAATTAATTTAATAACAATTATTTATAGTACAAATATAAATTACCTGTTTTGTATATACTATAATTAAACTCTATTTAATTTTTTCTTGAAGTATTATATTAAAATTCAATAAACTTAACTTAACATAAACTTCGATTCATGTTTAATCGTTGTTTAATTTGAGGTATTATATTTATTTTAAGTGTATATAAAATATCTAAATATAAATATATACATATTAAATTTTTAATATCTAAATTATGTATAAATGCACTTAAGTAGATTATGCAAGCTTACATTGAATATTTTTATTAGAGATAAAAAAATTTACCATTATTATATTTTTTTGTTAGTTTATTTTATATATTTATTTTGAATAACTATAATTTAAAAATTATAATAATTTTTTTATTAAGAAATGTCGATAATGAATATTTTTAAAGCAATATATTAGATTGGTGATATTTAACTAGATATTTTTTTAATCAATCGTTTTTAAAAAAAATTTTTTTGTGTAAAAATTTTATTAAAAATGTATCTTATATTAAACAATTTCATACATAAAATAATTTTTCATAGGAATAATAAATATTTAGAATAAATTAAGCGTATATACGAATTCACTCAAGGTATAGTATTCAAGGTATAGTATTTATAAATTATTCATAAAAGTAAACAATTTACTGATATTATAAAAATATATAGTACAAAAATCTAAAAAATTAGAAAGTACTGAATCATTTTTTTACTTAATGTAAGTAAAATATGATTTATAAAAGATGGCAATTAATTTAAGTATATGAAAAATAGGTTTTATATAAATTATTTTTTAAATTTATATAACAATTGAAAGAAAATAATATGTACACATTTTATCTATATATTTATTTATGTATTATACATTTATATATATGTATATCCTTGTTTATGATAACATTTTAGATAGCAAAACAGCATAACTATTCAATATTATTGAGATACAAAAGATATTATTATTATTATTATTATTATTATAAGAGTTATGTGAATATCTTGATGTCAAAAAAGTCCATTAAAAATTAATTTAATTTAATTTAAGTAAAAAACAATATATAAAAATTATTTATAAGTGCATGAATATATGTTTTATCGAAGGTATATATAAATATAAAAAAAAATTAAGAATATTAAGCAAAACATCAGAATATGATTCGTTATTCGCAATTATTACTTGATCCAGTAAGTACTATGAATAATTTATTCGAATAAATACTTTACATTCAAGTAATTTAAGTAATTTAATACGTCACAATAAATTAATCCAATTATTTTTATGTAATGTATATTTAGCATTTTCAAATAATGTATATTAATTATAGTCATTCAAATTCATTAAAATTTTAATATTCTATAAGAAATATAAAATATAGATAAATATTTCTTAAAATTTAATTTTTTATTTTTTTATGTAATTTATTTTGAAGAAAATCAATTGGTAATAAAATGATAAACAGAATTAAAGATTAAATAATATTTTTTATAACAGCGTTTCTTTAAACAATTTATTTAATTTCATATATTTTATGATTTGTAAATTAAGATTATAAATTTTGCATGTTATAATTTTATAACTACTTTATATTCTTGTTATTCGATATATAAATGTCAAGCTATTACCCTAATTGTATACAAAGATATTAAATAAAAATTTAATTCGTAATTTTTTGTGTTTGAAACTCATTATTATATTTTATAATATCACTTCCGCTTACAATGTTGCCTTCCATTATCACAAAATTGTAAATGTGTGAGCTGCAAACTGTATATATGGTTATAGATTATAATCGCTTGCAAGTCATGGATTGTTAAAAAAACATTTTATTAATTGATAAATTTTTTTAATTTTCATGATGTGCAATATTATTATATCAGTGTTTTAGATATCTTAAAAGTAAAATTAAAAAAACAATTTAATTCTTTCTACACATATATAACACTAATACTTACTGTTAATGAAATTTATATAATAAATATGGCATCATTATTGTAGATTTTCATTTACTTTATAAAATACAATCTTAATTTTTATTTTGAAGATAAAAATTTATTTTATATATTTAGGATATATAAAGAGAAATATTTTTTTCTTTTTATAAAATAAGCACTACAAATACAATTTTTAAAATTTTTAAAATACTACGTAAATATTTGAAAAATTTTTTCCTCGTAACTCTTAAAATATATTTTCTGCAGAAAAGAAGATTTAATTGATATTTAAAAATGTCTTCGATATTTCATATATAAAAATACTCAAATTTTCAGTCGGTAGACGTTTAGCTTAGGTTAGATAAAACAACGTTAACGACTGTTTATCATATGCGTGTCGTAAGCAAATTACAAGATTTCCCCTCATTTACCCTCATCTGTGTCTCTAATTTTACGTAAAAAATTTGTTGGGGGTATTTTTTAAAGGAGCAAATTGATTTTAATGATCTATGGTGCACTTTTAATTTATCCAAATACAATCTTACGATATAAACCAATCTTTATTCTTTAAATACTTTTAAGATATAATAATATTTGATAATTACGCACAGATAATTTTTTCTATAATATAAAATAAATCTGGAAACAAACTTCTTTTAACTATTTAAAAATTTTTATTTATTTTAATTTATTTCATTAAATGTTAAACATTTAATGTTAATGAAGAATCAATTTTATTTTGTAGTTCGAAATTATATTTAATTTATAAATAATTTTTTTAAAAAAGTAATTACACGATTGATAGAGAATTGTATAATTGATAGACTATTTAACTTAGTAGAAATATGTATTAACTTGAATTAATAATGCTTAACAAGAATAATAATATCAATATTGGATATATATTATATATTATATAAGGAATATATATAAATAAAAAGGAGCTTATTTTGTAATGAAAATGTAAATACACTTTAAGTATAAGTGGTTAAATTATCACAACTACTTAAAAAAAAATTGTATAAGTAAAGAAATACAGAAGAATGTTACAGAATTAATACGCCTGAGTTAAAAACATTATTTGTCGAGTAATTTTGCTATATATTGACGGAGGCCTCGCTCCCGAGAGCTCGGTGCAGGTCCCGCGTCAAGGCGCCGAGGGGGAAATATTCCTCGCCCCGGGTTTCCTCCGGTTCGGAGGAGAGAACAAACGCTCGCCGGCGCTTTCCTGGGCCTCTCCTGAGTCGCTCGGCGGGTGGAGGGCTGGCGCGAGTCGAAGGCCGGTGCTGATGCCTGCGTCGTTGGCTGGAGGCGATGCGCTGGTCCGAGGCTGAAGAGAGGCCCAGAAGAAGCGTCGGCGAGCGTTTTTCCCTCCTACAAGCCGGAGGAGACCCGGGCGAGGGAATATTTCCCCCTCGGCGCCTTGACGCGGGACCTGCCCCCGAGCTCGCGGGAGCGAGGCCTCCGTCAATTTTTAAAACAAATTGATAAACAAAAATAAAACAGCGAAGACACGGAAAACTCCCAAAAGTGCTTAATATAAGGATAAAAGAAGACAATAATTTTTAATAGAACTAGTAATAAGACAGAAAGAAAAAAATTACGAAAATTAAAATTAAAAAGGATCAGCTTTTAACATTGAATTAGATGGTCAAGTTACTACTAAAGAGAAAAAATAGAAAGGAGAGAAGTATTGTGGTTATAATAGAGACATTACAAGTAGAATAGTAACAAGAAATTTGGATAAGCAAATTAGAAATTTAAAAATATAAAAATGGAGTGAAACATATCACAGGAGTAGGAGAAAAAGAAAATATGAAGAGTGATAAGAAAAATATAATATATTGTAAAGATTCACTTTAGTATAAAGAGAAAAAAGGAAAGAAAAAATAAGGCATCTCAATAAACAGTAACAGAAGTGAAGAAAAAATTAAAAAAATAAATAAATAAATAAATAGTATAATAATAATACACTTTTGAAAAAATGTATTTATTATTTCAAAGTTAGTGTTCCATTTATGAAACATTTATGTTGTAAGTATCGCTAAAAGAGAAATAATGATAAAATATATAATTAATTAAAATAAATAAATAAAACAAGAGAAATTTTATAATTCATACTTTAATTGTTATAATTGATTTGTGTATAGTAATTTAGGTGCATACAATAAAATGTAAAATTTTGAAGCAAATACATTTTACATCAATTTAGGTTTAGTGTCAATCTTAAAAAATAGATTATATTTCGAAAAATAACCTCATATATAATAGTATATATGAATCAATAATAATAACAAAAAAATCGTAATGAAAAAAAATAAATATTACAATTTAAATACATTTTTGTAAGCTATTTTAGATTATAAAGATCATCTTTACATTAGGAAGCTACAAAAATAAAGAGATTTATATATTATTGATCTTTATAATTCAAAACCTAAGATTACAAAAGCTGATGGCATTATTTGTAGAACTAGGGTAGATAAAAAGTTATTAATATTCAAAATTAAATTAAATTTAAATAACTGCAAATTTTTTTTATTATTTAATACAGCTATTTACTTATTTAATTAACTCATTATATTTCATTTTTAAATTACTCGAGTCTGGATATAGTAAATGTTCATAAAATTCCTTTTATACAGTACATTTTTTTCTGTATCGATAAATTCATAAGATTACAAGATCTGCGATATGAAAACATTACTGTAGTTATTGTATTCTTTGTATCATATTTATTACTCCTCACTACGACATATCTTCTTTTATCTCGCCTTTTTATTTTTTATGCAGCATTTAAATTTTTTTCTCCAAAAGAATACAAAAAATTATTCTTGAAAGATTGGTACCATTAGTAAATTATAACAAATCAGACCAACTGATTTCTATGCATTTACTTTTATATAAAGATATTAACATGAATACATTTTTTCCTGTAGACAAACTTTATTTCTTTGTCAGTCATGCTTCGCATTATAGTGATAAACAGTACGAACATAGTTTCATCTACATTTACAAGCTATTGAATCTCTAAACATAAAAAATTTCGTTATTATTTTATCTATCACAAAATTTAGTATAAAAAAAATTTAATTATATCCTCTCTTTTATATTTTATAAAGTTTGCAATTTAGGTATTCCATAATCTCATAAAATTTTTCATATTGAGTTTTTTACATTTTTGTTAAAAAACTTGATTTGTTAATTTCAACTTAAATAAGGGTATTTCTTTTAAATGCGAGTAAATATAACTTATAATATTTAAAAAGAAAAAAAGTAAAATTTTTTAAATAAAAAAAAAAGGTTAATATTTCTATATATAGATTTTTATATGAATCAAAACAATTGGTGAATATTTGTAAAAATAAAAATTCAATATATGTAAGAAAAATTAGTAACTTTTTAAATAACTGATAAATGGTAAGTTCTTACTGTAACGTTTAATTAATAACAAATGAAGTATTATTTAAAAATTTTTATTTTATTTATTTTAAATATTATAAGTTATATTTAATCACATTAAAAAAAAAATATACATGTATATACATATATATATATATATAGTTTATCTGTCACAATCCATTAAAATAAAATAAAATACTGATACTAAGCAAAAATTAATCAAATTAATCGCTTTCACACATCGTAAATAATAAATATTTTTCTTGTAAATTTTTGTAAGTCAACTAATATAAAATTCTTATTTTATCTCTTACAATATAAATATTTAATAAAAATTATTATCATGTTTTCGTATATCTTTAATATAAAAACGCGATTATTAATTATATTTTGTTCATCAATTTCGTATCAGTTATTTGAGAAAATCTAATTTTTATATGTTAAAGAATTCGTTCATGAAAAAATAGAATTATTTCATTATATTATATAAGAAGTAAAAATAGATTTTTTATACCTTCTGAAAAATATACCAAAAAATAATTTATGAAATAAGTAAACATATTAAATTCATTTTAAATCATAAAATATGATAAGAAATAAACAAATAAATAAAATAATATATATATATATATATATATACATTTATTAAATACAAATTTTTAACACATTATCCATTATTCACAATTTAATAACCAAATATAAAAGTCTTTACAATAAAACATTCTATATAACAAAATTTTATATTAAAAAAACATTTATGTTAAATTCTTTAATGAAGTTTATTTTTGAATTAAAAAAGATTAATGTTTTATACAATAATTATTGAGCTATTTGCGATAAATAAGTTATAATAATACAATAAGTTTTTATTACAATATTAAATAAAAAAAAATTATGATTTTATTATTAAGAAAATTTAAGAATTTGAATACATCTTTCTCAATTTTATTTTTTTAATTTAACGAATTTTTTTATTAATAGAGTAGTTATAATTTATAACTACTTTTAATTGGCTTTATTATTTAAAAAAACGCACACCTAAAAAATTATTGACATAGTGTAAACAATTAAACATCTCGATATATTAGTTGAAGTGGCGTCGAAATTAAATTTTATACTTTCAGTAAGTACAGAATTAATATCAATTATGTTCGATTAAGTTATAATTGATTGTATTGTTTATTTATTAATTATTAGGTACAACATGTCCACAATGGTCGTTGTGTATAATTTTTAATTTCATTTATTAGTGGGCAGTAATGATTTTCTTGGAAACAGTGCGACAATGCACTTCGTAGATATGCACCATCAATCTAATTTAATTTTTTCAATTTACTTTCCACCTTTTTACTTTCATTCTTGTCCTATAATTCTTTTTTAACATTATTTAAAAATGTTTTTTAACTCACAAAACACTGATAAATTTACTTTATTATTTTAATTTATTTGTGCATTTTATATTTTCTATTTTTCATTTTATTTATCGCAGTTGAATGTAACCGAGGTCGATTTTAAACATTCGAAATTCTTTCGGCGCACGCACAAAGTATACAAAGGTTTTGTTTCTTTTTTCTACCACAGCCCATTTAATGATATAATCATTCATATAGAATATATTAACATTATTTCATTATTTATATTTAATAGTACATTATGTTTTATATTATATATATATGAACTACAATTGTTGAGGTGATATATAATATGAAAACAAGTACCACCGATTGTCTTCGTAGACTATTTTTTATTATTATTAATTAACTATATTTTATACTAATAAGGTGCTTATTCGTTTATTACTTTTCCCCTCTCTAATTCACTTAATTTAGCTAAAACGCTATATGTAAAATCTTGAATTATATAGGAATTTTCGCTTTCACCACAATCACTTTTTCAATAATATAATCTTCATAAAAGTAGTTTATTTTAAAAATAAAATTTTCTTCATAATTTGTATAAATAATTTGAATGTATAATAAAATGAAATCTTAATTTGAATTTTTCAAAAAATTGTATTAAAAATAAAATTTTAATTATATTTTAACAGAGAATATAATAATTATTTATGCACCAATTTATAGAAAATACAATTAAATTAAAATTCTAATATTAACCCGAAAAGATCATCATAAAGTATATTTTTAATCATCTTAAAGCCAAATGTAAATTTATGCTTTTTATTATTTAATAACATTTTACACATATTTTTAATAATAAATTTTAATTTTGCAATATTTACATTGATAAATATATGAATGACAGTGGTAATAATGCGAAATCCTAATCGTAAATTAAGAGGGGCTGTTAAAAACTATTCTTAAAACAAAAATCACAAATAACAGATAACCTTCTGGTTTTCTTCTTGAATGCAAATATCTTTAATCGATGGTGAAAATCTTCTAGCCTAAAAAATTTGAAAACTTTCCAAATTTTGTCCTTGCTTCTCAATTTTTCTCTTATATAAAAGCATGAAGAGAATCTGATTATTTTCTATCAATGATCATTTGTTAAAAAATACATCAAAATTTTAGAATATGATAGATCAATATTAATCGATATTTCTAGATTATGATTTCATAACAAAATATTGAATTATTAAAAGTAAATTACTTATCGATTCATTAACCAAGTAAATAGGCAGTCCGTTTGTTTTTAATTTAAATTTTTTTGACTCACATCAAGTCATAAGCAGTATATTGACATTTTTCCCTAGTCTATAATAATGCACTATATTAAAAAAACCAACGTTTCTTAAAGAAAAAACATTTTGTTCAATTTAATGTTCTTTATTTAAATTAAACTGTTTCTAAATATCATCCAGGTATCAATCAACTGTGTCATCCAAACATCATAAAAATTTTTATATAAATTTTTTCATTAGGTTAATTATTAATTTAATGAAAATTATTAAATTACTATCCCAGTAACAAAATTAAATACAAGTTAGGAAAACACCTTCAGTACATAAATAGTAATTTATCTTTTAATATGTACAAGTAAAAAAGAAAAATTAACTAATCAAAATTACTATTCAATTGAAATACGAATAAAATATTTAAAAGATTCAATTGTTTTTAACTAATAACACTTTTCGATTCCTAAAACTATTTTGTAAACATGAAAAATTAATATGGGTAATTGTTTAGATTAAAATGCATTTTTAGCATAAAAGAGAAAAAGAAAATGAGCTTATTATGTTTAGCAGTAAATCTATGTTTAATTATCTACGTAGAAATATACATTTATAAAATGTGCATTAAAGAGTTACCTTTCCTTTTTTTAAAAGTCTGATAAACTCATTAAAGAAATATGAAATAAATATCTAATATATTAAAAAATATTTCTGAAAATTCAATTAAATTTTACTGAATTTTTCAATTATTAAATCATTTATATTCAATCTTATTAGCATTTTTAAAAACTAACATCGTTTTAAACAAATTTGCCAAAATAAATGGACAATTAAAAAACAACTTAAAAAAACCATTTAAGGATTTATTGTCTTGGTATTATGAAACAGCACAAATATTATGTTACAATTTCTAATTATTATCAAAATATTGATTTACATTGTGTAATATAAATAGTTCATATAATAAAATTTTTATTTTTTAACGATAATCAGCAACTACATATTGTTAGAAAAATGAGTGCATATTAAAAGCATGATTGCACCATCTTTAGTTATTTTATTTTTTGAAAATATTTTTTTAATAAACAATAGATTATTTGGTAATATTTAATTAAGTTCGTTAAAATGTCTTTTTATTAGCTTAGATAATAACACAATTTTGCTGTTTTCAGAAAATCAATTGTAAAATCGAAAAAATAAATAGAAGTATATCAGTGTAAGACACAATTACAATGATTATATCACATTTGTTTTAAAAAAATGATCAAACTATAAATAAGCTCTTATATTATTTTTTACGCTTATTCTTTACTTATATAAGCAAATCATATTTTGTGAAGTTGAACATATGTTTTGAAATGCCCAGCATTTTCAATATAAAAACTAAAGAAAATTTTTTAATTTAATTTATTAATTTATAATTTAATGAAATATTTTTGTTTTTATTGGGTTTTGATAGTAACTTTAAACAGGAAAATTTTCTAAGATCGTAATGATATTTTGTAGGTAATAATTTTTTGAATTTAACTTTAAAACTGTAAAAATTTTCATAAACATTCAATTTTCTGATTATTTATAAAAAATAAAAATAAAATGATTAACTCATCTATGCAGTAGATAAAATTATTAAATATTATGAATAAATGTGAAAAAAATTCAAGAAATCAAAATATAGATATTTGATTATCATCACTAATATTTTAAATATTTGCAAAATATAATTAAAAAATAATTACTTGAATAATTATATAAATTCGTCTTACCAAAAAAACAAAAAACAAATTAATGAAAATTACTTAAAATTATTTACAATAATAATTAGATTTACTGCCTTAATAAATAAATAAATTATTATTAATTATTACAATTAAAAGAAAAGATTTTTACAATTACAAAATTGTCTTTTCTCTTTTATGCAATGTACAATTCGTATAGAAAAAGCACTCAATATTGTTTTCATTCATTACGAACCAGTCAAAAATTGTTATTATTTAAAAAATTATGATGTTAGCGTTCTATGGGATTGGAAGAAAATCTCTAAGAAACAAACTAACGTAGTGTAAGTGCGCAATTTACGTGCGCTTGCACACAAATAAAAGTCTATCAATATACATATATATTACGTGAACATCAGATTTGTTCAATGAAGCTATCACCCGCGTAATCCCATTTTATCTTTTTGGAAATAATCAAAAATAATTTATATTATACAGGTCAAAATTTAGACGATAGTTATATATTTTTCGTCTTTTCTCTATCAATTAATTAATCGAATTAATTATATTTCTTTATCATTGTTAGATGATTAATACAATAAAAAATACAATATATATTAGGCTGATGTAATTAATCTATAATTGTACAATAGTTGCAAAATGTAAAGTTCATCGTTATTACTGAAATTTAAATTGGGTTACGCGCATGAAAGCTCGAATTAAATACAAAGATATTATTACAGTACAGTGGACAGCATTATTTTTTTCATTTAGATTAATTCGCAACATCAACATCAAATAACAACATCTATGGCTGTTCAAAATTTTTTTCGGCTATTAAAATTAATAATCTTTGAATCGTAGATATGAAGTGTGTCGTCGAGTTCCCATTTTAAATCGATAGGCCACCGACACACATGCACGCATTATACGGGTCACACATTTAAGGAAGGCCACATTGAACTATTCTAAGAAATTTCATCTAGCGTTTGAACTAATACAATCGGTAAAATTCGGCCTAAACCCAGAGATTGACTCGAAACTTTCATCTAGTTATAAGCAAGTAGTAGTCGGAAATTCAACTCGAGATTAGCTGACGTAGTGTCGAAAGTCTCACGAAATATCTGTACAGTTTTTCTTTTCATCGTTATTCTCTTTATTTAAAAAATTAAAATCTATATACTATTGCATCGTTTTAAAATAAATTATTACATGATAAACATTAATCTCAAATTAAATTATTTATCATTTTATGAATTCTTTTTAACAAATTTGTATTATTCCTTTTATAGATTGTAAAAATGAAGTGCATCAATTTTCAACGGATTAAAATTCGTAATTACTTCATTTAATTTCAATTATGCAACAATGTAAAATTATAAAATTAATATTTATTAAAATTTCTTTCATTGAATTTTTTAAATGCAAACGAAATAAATTATTATTAAAAATTTCAGCTTCATAAAAGAAGTTTAAGTGGAAAAAAATATAAATATTATAATTTGTAGTATTTCGGTTTTTTCTACAAATATAATTAAGAATGCGTATAAAACTGAGTAACCGAGAAACACGAAGTATAAAATGTTTCATACCCCAACCATCTCAAGTTAAATATACATTTTTTTATAGTTGGATTGGAAGTCTCATGCGTTAGAATATCTCGAGTGAACACGACGATTAACCACGGCACAATTACTGTGTCCTTGCATCCGAGTATGAACGCTTGACATTGAGCATTCATATATAAAGCGCATTTTACTTTTTTTTTAAAACTACGAAATCACGAGTAACAAATATAAAAGTTAACCAGTGCAGAAAGACGCGCCATTGCGAATCTCTAGGGCAACTGTGTGACAGCTTTTGCTTTATTTTTCTCACTTTCTTCTATCGTTCGCTTCTTTTTGATGATCGAAAAATGACAAGTAGATACCTTCGCTAATTTTTATGTGATCGATACGATACCATAAGAACAATGTTATGCGCTTTTTAATAATTGTATATAACGATATAATCCGATAAAATTTTCAGCGAAAGTTTTTACGGTTCTGCACTTTTAAGCGATGGTTAACTTGGTTAGCACCAAGAAAATCCGAGTACAATAGTATTTTTATTATATTATATAATTTTTTATTCCCACTTTTTGTCTCATATTTCGTTTCTTTATAATCTAGTAAAAAATCCTGACAAAATTAATTTTGAAAAAGGGTGACTTAACATAAATAAATAAAGAGTGATTTATATCAGCATTACTTGAGCCTTTTTTTAAGTACGATCAGTAGTTTCCTCGTTAACTGCTGGTGCAACTCCAACTATCCCTAGAGATGTTGAAATCGTTGACGATTTTATTTCACTTACATCAAATTCCTTAGATTGCAGGATTGTCACAACATCCTGACTAGTTTCTACGATTTTAGCCTCGAGTTCACTATCATAGAGGAGCGTAGATTGCATAGCATTGTACATTGCAGTCCTTGCATAGCGTGAAGCTTTTGTCAGTGTATAAATGCTGTCGGCTAAAGCTACAATATCTGAAAAAGTTTAAAAAAATAGAATGTGTACCCATAACAATTGATTTTATAGAAATTTTTTTAATGTATATTGTTTTAAAAATTTTTTCGGTAAAATTCTTTAGTAGTTACATAAATTTTTTTCAATTTTCCAACAGTATTTAGAACCTATAAAAAATAATTGCTTAACTAATATAAGTAATTAAATACGTAAAAATTACAAATTTTATCAGAGTAGAATCTATCGCAAAACTATAATATGTCAATTCTTTTGATTTTTGAACGATGTATTTTATATCTATTTTGAATCTGTATATGTTTATAAAAACACACCAGTATAAAATGTACTATTACAATTATTTTACACAAATTACAAAATATTTTCATTAATATTAAATTTATATAATTACGTTCTTATTCTTATATATAATAAATTTTTTGAAAATTGTGTAATAGATGGTTTTTTTCAGAACAAAAAGGAAAAATATTTATATATTAATTTTTCTTTGTGGTGATAAAAAATATTTTTCAGAAATTTATTAAAATTAATATTTGTATTTGTGTAATTTATTCATAAGCACTGTATTTTAAAAAATTTCTAATACACTTATAAAATGATTATTAATTCTCAAATATATTAATATTATTTCATCTTTACTTGAAAATCATGAAATTCAAACGTGAAATGGATGATTCCATATTAATTTATTATTATTAAAATTTAATTTAATTAACTAAACGCTACTTAATTTTAATCTGTAATTATTTATGTTGCAATAAAATAAACAAATTTAATGAGCATTAATAGTATGTTATTTTCAATTAAGAAAGTTATCTATCACAAAATAACATTCAAAAATATTCAATTCTTAAATTAAATTATTGAAAACTTCTAATCGATGTATCATTATATTTTAATATATAGTACTTGCATATTCAAGTAACTAGTTAGTTCAGTATTAAATAATATTATAAAAAAGATACATCTACATCTAAGTTACCATTATAGATTATTTTTTATATTTTTTATTAGATGTTTAAATAATTAAAGTTAATTTACCATTATCATCGTGAATAGAAATACAATGTATATTTTCTTTTTGTCGTTTATTGACATTGGTGATTTCTTGCTTACGTCGTTCCTGTACAAATTTTATAGCATCACGCCAATGCTCCATTGCTTTATGGATTCTTTGATTCATTTCAGAACCACGAAGTCGTTCCATCTATATATAAAAAATTAAATAATACGAAAGGTTTTTATTTTCTATAATTATATAAAATCATAATGTTTTAAATATAATTTACTTTTTCTGAATGAAAAACTTAATATTTCGTTTAATAAAATTTCATAAAATATATAAATAATAAAAAATCAAATAATAACAATATATACAAATTGATAAAAAGCTTAATTCTTAATTAATGGAAATACTATGAATGAGTTAACATAATACATTATGTTAAGGTTACGAAAAAATTATTAAAATTAATATTATTCTCTTAATACTTTATAAAGTTTCTATTATTATTCTAATTATTTCGATAAATAAAAGATAATTTATTTTTCAGTACAAAGTAAAAAATAAATTATTTTCTTTTATAAGAAAAAAATTGAGCAATTGTTATAAATATTTCATTTAAAAACATATACTCTTCGATATAAAATATTAATATAGAACTACTTTGTTATAGTATAATTTATAATTCATAATTTAATTAATTTAAGTTTGTTGTTACTAGAAAGAAAATTAATTGAAAAATAAAAATATACGTATAAAATTCACCTCGTTTAAATAATTTTGAAATTTATAATTGTATATTAAAAAATACAATATATTGTACAATTAATTTGATTAATTTACAAAGATTATTTGCACATTAATAATAATATATAAAATTGATAATAAAGAGTCAAAACTAAAAATTATGGATTTGTTAAAATAAACAATCTCTTATTTTATGTAACAAAACTAAGTAGCAAAACTTTAGAATTAATCATCCTGGAATTTATAAATAAATAAAATTAGATATTACTATACGTAGCAAATAAATTTAATGAATTGAATTTGTTATAAATTCGATACAAAAATAGCAATAGAAATATATGTAAAAAAAACTATGTAGAAAACTGCATAAAAACAGTAATAATTAATAGTGTATTGAAATATTATTGGCGTTAAAAAAAAGTTTAGGATTTAAGAGCGTTCTTCAAAATAAAAATTGAATAAAATATATGAGTGTATAAAAAAGAAATTAGTTATAAGTATCGATTATTTATATATATATATTATATATATGAAAATAGCATTCTTACTCAAAGAATGATAAATATGATACAAAATATAGAAAATAATCACATTTTCGTAATTTTGCAACTAAAAATTTATGCTGAGTAAAAATTTGTGTATTGGGTTAAAATATAATTTAAAAACCTTTAAAATTTCTTAAATTTTATTTATATATTTATAATACTTTATATATAATTTAACGCTTTTTTAATAATGAAAATTTATTTCATTTTTTATTATTTTCAATTAACAATTCGAAATATAACACATGGATAAATTTTTAAGTATTCTTCAAATATCGTTTTATTATTTTGAATTTCAATCCAAAAAATAAATTTGATTTAAATATTATGTTAACTTAGAAAATGAAATTTTCAATATTAAAAACAATAAAAATATAAAAAAATATTTACTGCATTTTAATAAGCAAATAAAAAACAAATATATAAAGCATTTTGATTTATTTTTAAAAATCGATTTCTAATAGGATTAATGAATCTCAATTTTTCTTTCAAACTTACTTTTGCAATAAGTGTTATGACTCGAGCATGTTCTCGAAAGTGATCAATAATTAGTTTATCAACCCTTGATGGACTACCTTGAAGTCTAGGAATTGGTATATTATTAGCACTCGTTACTTTTTTCCCAGGAAAGTGTGCAGCCAGTCCAGCTTCACATTTTTTACGTTCTTTTTCCAATTGTTTAAACTGCTCGTAAGTCTGTTCTAACCTTGAATACAATATTTTAGATGAACCTGATCTTCTAGCCGAATTTCCATTTCGCAATCCTAGACCTCCCTCAAAAACAGACATAGACGATGGTATACCGACTGGTATAGACATCACCGTATGAACAGGAAACCCTGATGTATTTGTATTTTGCAAAAGACCAGATTTAAAGAGAACGTCAGCAGCAGATGATGATGGTATTGACGACATACTCTTTATGCGCTGCTGTTGCTGTTGTCGTTGTTTAAGTAAACGATTCAAAATGTCATTATCGACATTATTGTTACTGTTGCTACTAAAATGTTGCTGCTGCTGTTGTGACAAACTGTTGCTGGAGGATTGCTGAAAATTCATACCATTGGATAACTCATAGGAAGCCTTCATTTTGTGTGTACAAGTCAAGATGTTGTTGGATCTTTTGTGATTGTTATGGAAGGCCGTCTAAAAATAAAATAATAACTGTAATAAGAAATATGAAAAAAAAATAATGATAATTAAGTATTAAATTTTTTAAAATAATTTTAAAGTATATAAATTTAATTCAAATTATATTATATATTCAATTCATAAATAAAATTTTAATGTAAAACATTTGTTATATAATTTAAAAAAAATATAATTTATAAAACACTTTTTTTTATAATATATAAAAATATTCTCCATTTATAAAATATAAATTTTTTTAAATTTATCATTGATTACATTACGTAGTTACAGCTTAGATGGTTTCATATTAAATTATAAAATTAAAGATATACTAATTATTGTATAATTATTAATTATATAAAAATTGATGATTAAAACTAAATTTATTTTCCAAATTTAATTTCTATACTATAAAACTAATGTTTCAATGTATATTCTACCTATTATATACTATACTACACATTTATAAACTTTTCAATTAATGATATTGAATATTTTTTCTTAAATTAATTTTATGCTAAAAGGTAATTAAAATATTGAAAACAAAGTAATTTAGAGATATAAGAAAAAAGATAAAAATTTTCTTATAATAATAATTTTAATAAAATTTAAAAAAAGAGTAATCAATTACTTGAGAATTTTGATGCTGGATAGCTTTTAAGGCATCAGCATTATTAACCATGTATCTCTGAGAATCATTACTGGCAGTCTGATAATTGAACTTTAGTTGTTGTAATTGTTTCACCTCTTGAGCTGCAGTTAAATTATGTGAGTACCCGATCGGGGAAAATACCTGTTTGTCACGTAGCTTACTAGCATTACCATTAGGTTTAGAATTAAGCATTTTAAGCACAGTAGAATCTAGTCTTCGATCGATAACCGGCATTACGTTATTACTATCGAAATCATTATTTGAAACAAATTGTTGTTGTTCAGAGAGGTTTGGATAATGATTGATAAGATGCTTGTATGTATGTTCAGTCATTAATACCGCACCGTCATCTAACTTGCTGGTACGAGAATTTTGCTGTTGTTGCTGTGTCAAATACAGCTCATTGGATGCGTTGCTCCCATTCAGATTAGATGTTTCATGATAATCTTTGTACTGAAAAAATAATGGTTGACTTCAATTTTACTTTATGTTTAATATAACTTTATAGGATAATATTAGTTGTTATGACAAGGATGTATACATTATCCAGGTTCAATTATATTTTGTTTATTGCGAATAGTAAACCATAGTTCACATGAATTCAAATCATAATCAAAACAATATTCTTACCAAATATTTCCAATAATTAAATTTATAGAAATTAATTTTAATATATACTTCAAGTATTCAATAAACTATGAGTCGTATAACAGTGAACTTCTTATTCTGTACACATTCCAAATCTAAATTAATTAAAATATTGAAGATAGCATTCATTAAAATTTTAGAATTATGCTTATCAGAATATTTTAATTTTATTACATAATAAGTTATGGAAAATATTTTTTATGAAAAGTTACATAGTTTTTAAAGTATATTCTCATATAAAACTCAATTTAGTTCACATTATACTAATTTATTTTATAAATATAATTTTTATATTGTATAAAATACTCGTTTATTTTAATTTTAATTAAATTGCAATATTTATTAATTTAAAGTTAATCTAAATAATTAAATAATTTATAAAATTATGTATTTTTAGAATGCTTTATAATTTAAAAAAAAAAATGAATAAAATAATAAATTCTTTATATATAAATAGTAAAATGTAACATAAATACATCAAATTTAATGTTTTTATAAATATTTTTATAAATCATATACATAATGCTAGCTTACCTCTTCATATTTACTACGTTGAAGATTATTGGTAAAACTATTTTGTAACGCTGATTCAACAGAGAAGTGTTGTAATGATGAATTAGATAGAAAATTAGAATTAACACTAAGATCAGTCACATTTGAGCTAGGACGGTAACCTTGACTATTGGCAGTTATATTGTAGGAATCATGAATATTTAGTAAAGGATTGCGATGACAATTAGGGGGTAGATTGCAATGGAGCTGCATCTCATTTAATGCTCCATTATCTGATGTTTCAAGCGCCAAATTTAGTGCAACATTTAAATTATAATCAGTATTGTTACACGATTGCAACTGTGAATAATGACCAAATAAATCCTTAACACATTCAGAGCTTAACAGAGTATCAGACCAATTAGTAGATTGTGGATTATAATTTAAACCATTGGTCGTCGTTGTAATTAAGCCATTATTTGGTAGAGGAACGTATGAGTTCCTAGTAGAGTTGAAGGATACATCATTAGTAATTTGAGTTGAATACTGTTTCCCTGATAATTGTACATTATTTTCAGATGTGTGTAAAGTTCTGTTAAATATAAAATACTATCAATCACACAATATATAAAAACATAAATCTATTGTCAGTAGTTAATAAAAAACATATTTATAAAAAAATATATTTAATTATTCAAATAAATAATAAGTGAATATACTATAACACTACTAAATAAAAATACTAGAGTTTATATGTTTACCATACCTTTGCACATTATTGACATATCCATTAGTATATGAATTATTTTTGTCATGATTCTGTTCTTCCATACATAAATTAAGACTCAATGAATTTAATCCACTGTAGATATTTCTATATTCTTGGTCATTTTTATTTACATTCAAAGAGTCATTTTCCACTTGTGTTAATGGGTAATTATAAAGATCATTGGCATTTGTAAGATATGCATTTGTGCCAAGTCTGGTTTTACAATCTGCCATTGGAGTTCCAATTTGATAATGTTGTGCAGTATCATTACAGCGATTGGTAAATATATCATTGCCAGAAATACAATCATCATCTAGTATTTTGGCAACAAGATCATCCACCATAGAATTATTCAAATCCTGTCCATCATCGTCTTCCAGGATTGTCTTTAAGCATACAAATTTATTACAAATTTAATAGATATTTTCAGTTAAATCTAAATATACTAATTCCTCTTATAATTTATAAATTAATCTAATTATTTTATTAATATTAATAAATATTTATATTAATTGTATGCAAACTATTTCAATTAAAAAAATTAATTTAAATAAAGCTAAAATTTTAATATTGTAGATTCACGTTTTTAATAATTTTAAAATGATAAAATAAAAAGTAACATATTAATTTTATATTTATGTGTCTTATATTTCAATAGCAGGCTTTAAAAATTTGTTAATTAATATATTTTTCTTTTATATTATATATATATATATATATATATATAATTAAGTATTTTCATTTTATTTCATTAACTTTTTTTTCTACCAGTAATAATTTTCATATTAAAAATATAATTTTAAGTGGAATGTATAACTTCGAATTATTTAATTGCTAATAATAATATTTGTATTGTTATTTCAAGGACTGACTGAATAGCTATATTATTCATCAGATTTCTAATTTCATTACAATAATATTAAAAATGCATTATAAACTTAAGATTTAATTTATATTTCTTATAAATTTACCAACAGATATTAAATATCTAATTTTACTTGTGTGTAAATACGTTTACATATATCGAAAATAAAAATTAAATTATAGATATGGCGCATATATTAATACACTACAGAAATATGAGTAAAAATACAATTAGACAAGAAAAAATATAATATAATGTATAATATATAAATTATCGAAATATCAATAAATATAAATATATTTAAAATAATCTAATGTCAATATAAATATTAACTTTAATTTTCACGTCAACAATGGCTTTTTAAAATTATATAAAAATAACAAATATATAAAAAAATTTTTCTAATTGTTTTTTAACTACAATGAATTAAACTCGTTATTTATAATTCTAATAAGTCATTAAATTCAAAATAAACATTAATTTACGCAATATAATTAATAACTCTTACTTAGTGTAATCACATTACTAATTGTTTACTACATATTTTATAGTATTAGTAAAATATCATCACATGTGATAACATATCAGTGGATGTCAATAATTAATATTATAATTGTTAAGATTAATTCCAAGAATATAATTTTCTAATTTCTTCAATAAAATATCTATTGCGATAAGTAATATTTAATATTATAAAAAAAATAAATTTATAATACTGAAAAAATAGAATGTTTAAAAGTAGATTAATACTTTCATTCGCAGTTTTAAGAAAATTTAAAGATTTTCTCTTAATTAATTTTTATTTACAATTTAATGTAATTAGTGATTTAAGTCTATTTAATTAAATTTTTGGATCAATATTAATCATAAGCAGTCTTTGAGTATTCATCTAACAATATTGATCTTACAAGCTATAAAAGTATGTTGTATAATGTGGTCATTGATGTAAACAAAATAATGTATTATTTAAACTCATAATTCCTCTAGATAAAATAAAAAATAATTTAAGTTTTAAATAAGAGTACAACTTCTTAAAATATTTATAAAAAATAATTTTATAACTATATAAGTTTATTTGTCAAATTATACCATACAATGATTATGAAATAACTAAAATATTGAAAATAAGTTTATTTAAAAAAATTACATTTCTAACCTGTACATATTAATAAATATATGACAATCTATTATCACTCAGAAAAAATTTATATAATGTATACTTCACATGAAAATTTTAATAAAATACAATTTTTAATTTTTCTTGAGAATTTATTAACTAATAAAAAAATTAATTGTATTAATTGCATCAATGTCATTAAATGAATTTTTAAATTTTAATTATAATTACCTAAACTTAACAAATATAGAAATGTTTTTAGTATGGTAAATTATATTCTTAAAAAAATTATACAATTTATATTCATATTTAAAAACAAATAAAGAATTATTATTAAAAAGGGAACAACCTAAAAAATTCAAATAATAAGCGTTTTTTAAACAGATTTTTCAATAACAGTAGCAATTACTATCATTCTCTTAAACTATAGAGACGAATAACAAAATTGGACTCTACTTATTTAATAAAAAGTAAAAAAAAAGTAATCTAAGAATTCTTAAATTAATTCTATTTAATAACGTCTAAAAATAAACAAAGTAAAGAATATATTTTAATAACATTTTAATTTTAAACAAAAATTTATATAAAATGATATGATTGTATGCAGATGTGCATTTAGTATTTCTGTCTTTATTAAGTAAATAAGAAAAATTTTTTTTTTATAATTATTACTCCCCACTAGTCAAATTGTAACATAAATGAAATTGTTTTATCTTTTAATCATATATTATTAATAGAAAATCAACTACAAAAACATCATTACTTAAGATTTTTCATCTAATTTTTATTAAAAATGATAAAAAAGTATTTATAATAAAAAACCACAAATTTAAATTTAACTATATTTAAAGAAAAAATATTTTTAGAAAAGGTTATGGGCATTTAAATTTCTCTTATTTTATATTTTATAGATTTTATGAACAAACTACAAAAAAATGATTACAATCATTTCACTTCTACATAAATCTTATTTTAAATATTTTATTTATTTTAAATCTTATTCCTATAATTTTATTATTTCGATAATTTTTAACGTCACTTTATTCAAATGTTTATTTATTTAATACCATTGAAAAAATTCATTTTTTATAAAAAAAGAATGGCAAAATTTGAACAATTCAATATTGATTCAGTTGTTACAAAAAAGTTAATTGTACAATATTCCAAATATAAAAAACCAATTTAAAGAATAAATATAAATTTAATTTAAATATAAGGTTAAGGAAAACTGTACTTAAATATGTAATTCTAAGGTAGATTACAAATTAAATAAATTGTAATTATATTTAATAGTTTACTAAATTTATAAAATTTATTAAACAAATTTATTTATGATTTAATATTCAATGTATTTTTATTCTATTACCTTGCTTATTGAACTTCCACCAAGCATATTATAACTCCAAGGGCTGTACTCATTATGATTGTCTTTTGCTGCCTCGAACATACTGATGCCTTTTTCAATCTGGAAATTAAAGTGATATACTATATATTCAAAATATTTAAAAATTGTTTTTGATTGATAAAAATTAATTATTCTGAAGAAAATTGATAAAGTTCAATAATAATTCAAAATTTATTTCAGTGACTAAAACACAAAAGCTCTACAAATAGCAAATGATATTTTGTTTTAAGAAAAGAACTTGGTTAAATTAATTTAATATTAAACACGACATACAATAAAAGCTGTACAAAAATAATTAACATTTATTATAAAATATTTTAATAACTATTTAGTGATTAGTATAAAATTTTACTTCAGTTTTTAAAAATCATTTTTCAACTGTCATTAAATAAACTAAAAATATAGTTGACATAACTATATAATCGATGTTCGAAAACAAGTACATAATATTTTTCTGTCTGCAAGAAGTCTGAACTAACTTTATTAGAGACAGGGAAAGTAATGATAATAACATGACAAAAACTGCAAAATGAATGATATAAACACGGCAAAAAAAAGCTTTTTATGATAACGTTCACCTACGTTTTCTGCGATATTCGCATATATAAACTCATCGTGGAATCTCTTAGGTTCACGTTTGACGCACATAATAATGTACTGCTTCAAGTTTGTGCCCAACCTTATGCGGTGCAATGGTGCTGCTTGTCTACACTGGCATTATACATACATACACCGACCAGAAGGTAAGAGCAAGCGCGCTCGAACTTACATACAAAACAACTCTTCTTACTCTTTCATTCTTTCATATTTTATAGTAAATTTGGGTGGGGAGAGAGAGAGAGAGACAGACAGACAGAGAGAGAGAGAGAGAAGAAGCAAAAAGCTTTTGCGAACTCACGCACGCCAACACCGTATAAAGTTTGGCGTTTAGATAATAAGAATAAATAAAGAACAGAAAATAGAAAGAAAAAAAAAATCAAAATGATAATCACATCTACTAGCTCTATCGAACTCCCACGAAATTCATGCACCTGTACGTGCTACATAGCATAAAACTAACAAAATGGAATAACCTTTTTATTTCTCTATGTAACACTATCTACTTCTTTCTTCATTCCATCATTTTGTTCTTCCACTGTGTTTACTAAAAGTATGAGTTTTGTTTTTTTTATGTCATAAAATAAGAAGTATGTCATGGAAGAAAAGCATGAAAGATAGGATCGTGTGGGTGAAGGAGAATTTTAGTTGTATCTTAATGATTTTACCAATTGTATATAATACTGAAAAGCAGAGAAGGATAATATTTTTAAAGCTTTTCTTTTTAATTTTTTTCTTTACCTTATTACCAGCTCGAGCATTGTTGCCAAAGATTGCAGCGAAATTTTATGCTTCGAGTTGGGCCATCGGTCAGACATCATGTCTGTCGCCACCGCTGCCTACCATTTTGTCTCTCTCTCTCACTCTCATGTTCGTAACAAGTTTTATGATTTTTGCACTGTACATGTTCTCCCACTATGCACCACCCACTACACATATTTGTTTGTATATGATATTTGTTAACTCGTTACCACCGTGCATCGTACATCGGACCCTAGAAGTCTAACTATTTCTTTACTACTTTTAATAGTTTGTGTAACCTTTTCGATTACATTTATTATTATTTTACTATTAGATATTCGTTTTTAAAACAAAATGCATTATACCAATTGATATTTTCTGCTTTTCTACATGATCAGATTAATCTATTTTGTAGAAATTCAAATTATTCTTACTTTGCTGATTTAAAGTATTATTAATCAGTTCTAAAAATTATTTTTTCAATAAAAATTGTAATAAAATATTGAATTTATTATACATTCTATTTTATTTTAACCGATCATTTTTGTATATAACTCAGTATTATAATTACTTTATAAAAATGATAAAATATATGATATTTCTAGAAATAGGTTTAAATCATTTCTTACATGTTATATTTACTGAATTTTAAAAATCTATTTTATCAATTGCATAATTCTTCACATAGTTTCAATAACACTATATGCACTAATCTAATATATATATCTATAATAAAGAAATTTTATTATTCAAATTTTTTTTAAATTCAATAATGTCTAAAATCATAATTTTTATATTATTAGAACAAGTGTTTAGTATACTTATTTTTTACTGAAAATATTAAATCAATAAGTTTCACCTTTCGTTTTTAAAAATTATTTTTATCAAATTTTTTATAATTTATAATTTTCCTAAAAATACTTCAGACCTCAACAAAAATAAGCTTAATAGTTTAAAGGCGTATCTTAAAAATCTTTTATATTTTTTTATTATTATCCTGCTGTCTTAAAATCAATCTTTATTATTTTTAAATAAAATTAAAAATATCTAACCGCTCCCCCAAATATAAATTAATAAACATACATGCAACTTTAAAATTACTACTTTTATTTTAAATACCTTATATACGTTTATTTGTCATAAGTAAGTTTAACACAATATATATCGCGCGATTTTATTCAATAAATTTTTTGTTCTAAACCTTATCAAGACGTAATTGGCTGTTCGTTTTAAAGAAAATCACAAAATTTTCTGAATATGGAAAACTCTCTCAAGCTTTACCTACACAGAAAGAACCTCACAGTAAACAATTGAAGTTAAAGGTAGTGTAAGAAAGTAATGATAATAACATGACAAAAACTGCAAAATGAATGATATAAACACGGCAAAAAAAAGCTTTTTATGATAACGTTCACCTACGTTTTCTGCGATATTCGCATGTATAAATGTTTCTTATTTACTTTGATAGAAAATAGAATATGAGTAATAATTAATTTTTCCTAGTATAAATAACTTTAATAAGCCTTTCTTTTTCTGTCTCCGATGTAAATTGATGAAACTTTATATCCTTAATATTATTTAATTATATTTATTTTAATAATCTGATCAATTTCGGAAAAAATCTCATAATAAAACATTATTTTTAGATTTTTCCTGAAAATTAATATCTTGACTAAGTAAATAACAAACATAATAAATATTTAAGCAAAAATTACTAATGAATTAATATTACTTATATATATATATATATATATTATATATTTTTATATGAATGAAGTTTTGTTCTATTTATATTATTATATAGCTATAATAGGATCAAATTTATAAAAATTAGAATATGTAAGTAAATAAATGATTTTTTAATTAAACAAATTTTTTTTTCAAATAAATGAGTAAAAAATTTGAAATTACTAAATAATAATTTATTTTATAATGTTTTAATGCCCATAATTTATTATATTATTATTTATCTTTTTTATTTTAATTTATTTTAATTTCATATTCTATTTGATAATTAATATTTTTGTTCGTATTGAATTTTATTTACAACAAATTAAAAAGCACAGGTTCATAACAATAAATTATCTTGAAAATTATTATAATTAGAATTAAAATAGTTTTAAAATGATCTATTGATTCAACGACTGTTTGTTCTTAGAATATTCAACAATATAAGTCATCTTTTGAAATAAAAATTTAGAAACAGATTCAAAAGTTAAATTAATAAATTTTAACAAAATTAATTATTGAATAATTAGAAAGTATATTAAATAACTATTATATATATATATGTATATATATATATATATATATAATAAAGAAATATATATTTATTTATTAAATATATTTTTAAAATTATTCATACTGTAAAAATATTTTAAATTTAATTTTTAAACGGTTAAATAAATTTATTAATTAAGTTTATTAATTTATATTTACACTATTTTTACGCATAGTCCATTATTAGTTTGAAAAAATTGAATATATGATTTAGATATATTTATTACGTAACGATTTCTTTAATCTAATTAAATAAATAAGAAAAATTAGTAATGTGATAACTTTGATTAAAATTAAAAAACTTATAATAAATAATATAACAACATATTTTAGATTAAACTTCACAAATATTTTAAGTAATTCTAAATCCTAAAATTTGTAGTTTAAATATCGATTAAATATAGTCACTGTGTATCGGTTCTTTTTCATGAATTTTTTCTTAAAATGCACTTCATAATACTGTACACAGCAGGTATTTGTTTTAAACGTAGTACAAACTGGGATTGTATACTATTTTTTACTTAAAACATTATTTTTATTTAATATTTAATCGATTTACAACATAATTTATATTTATTATTTTTATAAGATTAAAGGAAATGAAAATGCTTTACAATTTCGTAATTAACATAAAATTAAACAATTAAATATTAAAAAGAATGATTTTAAATTATAATTATGTATATAGTATTATAAATTACGTATCTATTTATAAAAATACACAATTACTAAAGTTCATTAAAATGGTTAATGACTTCTTTTATTATTGTTTTAACCATTTTAATTGATAAAGACTTTGTTCAAATATTAATCATCAAAATAAATACGTTTATATTATTAAATTTTATATTTATATATTTAAATAATACATAAATTAATAAATAGAATTTTATACATAAAATATTAAACGCTATCAAACCAATCTCGATATCAATTATACTATTAAAGATATTTATATATTTAATATGTTTTAAAATAAGAATTTAATAAAAGACAAAAATTTAAATTACTTTTGAGTTGATTTAAAACGTTATTAAATATAATATAACATTTAAAATATTTGACATATTAAATCATTTATAAGTTTACGAATTTTAGTGCAAATGCATTACAAGTTGACCTACTTTTGATAATATAAAACTAATTACTAATTCAATAATTTTGTATCTAATTTTCATTATATTATTTTGTATTATATTAAAATGAAAATTAAAATATATTAAAATAAAATTGTTATATATATTAAAATTAATGTAATATAATATCATAAACTGAGAGAAATAATAATTATAATAAAAATAAATATATTACGTCAAAAATATTTGATTAATATTCAATTTGAATTGTTAAATATAAACATTTAGAAAGTCATTATTTACAAAGTTAGATTTCAGTTTCTTATTTTTATTGGAAATATGACTTAATGATAAAGCGTAATCATTTAAACATTTCAAAATTATGTGAATGTATTACTCGGAAATGAATAGTAAAGTAAAATTAAAACTAAATATTTGGATATTATAAATGATTAATGTTAATACAAAACAAATACCATTATATTTTTATATGAAACATTATTATTTTTTTAATAAGATTTTAACTTGAATATTTTGTATATTAAAGACTTATTTTCAAACCTGTGTTTTATAAGAAAAACGTCAAAAATGACAAGTTGCCGCGATGGAGTCGAATCTCAAGCTTCAATTCTTAGAAGATTTCCGAGTATCTGACTCAAGGAATTAAAACGATATATGCCTATGCTGCGTCTAGATAAAACTATATACTACAAATTTCTATGAAAGGAATATTGACCAACGAATTTTTTTTAAATTATTAAAAATGAGTAGTATTTTATCTATACATCCTATTATGTATATTATCTACACAAAAATAAATAAAGCATTATCAAACATACGTAAATCTGAATAAATTTTATTAAAGTACACTTTAAAAATATAGAAAATGATTAAATAATATAAATTAAAGAACAAAATACTATGATAAAAATACCAATTTTGTAGATTAACAGTATATCAAGAATATTTATATTTGTATATATTCGATAATTTACTATACTTTATTATATTATGATTATAAAAACTATAAAATTATAAAAAAAATTATATAATTTTAAATAATCAAAATAAATACTCGATTTTTAATACATATTTTTTTAATTTAGACAGTAAAAGTTTTTGTAAAAACAGGTGAAATTTAGAAATCAATGAGAATTGTATAATTAGAAATGAATATAGAACGAATATTCATACATTTTTATTAAATAATTGTGTGCGTTCAAATAAAAAATCTTAAATAATGAAATACTATTATATATATATATATTTGACACTTCAAAAATAAAAATATAATAAAAATCAATTTAAAATTTTTAAAGATATAAAATAAATGAAATATTATATAAATTCAAAAAACCATACAAATTTTTTCAATTAAAAAAAAATTGTTACTCAATTCTTAATTTATTTCCTATAAAAAAATTTATAAAAAAAAACACAAGCAGTACAATGCCGTTTGTATTTCTTGCTTTGTGCGACATTCAATTTTTGTCAACAAAGTTGTGTCAGTAAAATTTTTCGTTCGTATGCTATGTACAAAAAAGAAATCAAAGATGTCAAACATTCAAAATACAATAAAACATAAGGCAAAGGAAAGAAGTTAAGAAAAATCGACATATGTTAATGTACTCACATCAAGTCTGTATTGCTTGAGCTTTTGAAGGCTCGCGTCGAGCTGCGCCTGCAAGACAACCATTCGCGCGAACAATATCCTCCGAGATTACTATAAATAATAACAAAAATTAATTTAAATAAACTCTTAACTACTGATATCTTCGCTTTTGTGTGATGAAAAAGCAATCTTTATTCTTGATATTCGTTGTATTGAGCAAATCTTAACAAGTCTCCTTTGGCGCGCTCAAAGTTTTTGCCTATCCGTTCGAGCAATGAATAAACGAATGAGCTATGAAAAGAAAGATTAGGCGGGGGAAAGACCAAAAACAGGCGGCTACCGGCCGGTAGCAGGCATATAGTTTTGCCTGTTGCATTACAAAATCGTTGAAAATACAGAACGACACCAGCGCCATCCTTAATTTCGACTTGATTCGACTTTTCTCGATGTTTTTCGAATTATAAATGAAATAATTAACTACTCATTACATATTTTATTCATAAATTGTATACTGAAACCAGTAATTAAGTGATAGTTCTTAAAATATTTATTATTTTAAAGTGATACATTGTATTTTAATTTACGAAATTATCAACATGAGTACTCAAAATATAAGTATAAATATATTGAACACTATGGATTTAGTAGTGTCTTTCCAGTGTAATAATATGCTAAATTCATCTGAATTATTACATACTATTTTAAATACTAATATTGGTTCGAAATTTCAAAATATGGATTATACAATTCTTCAACTTGTTGAAGCAAAACCATTTAATAATTTCAAAATTAGACATAAAAATACAAACTATTTTAAACTTTTTCATCAGCAAATACTGATGACAAAAGATTATTTTACAAAAAATAGAAAGGTCAAAGGGCAACTAATCTATCATTATACAGAAGAAAAAAAATGTGAGAATCAAATTCATTTTGCTCAGATAAGAGAAGTCTTTCAAAAAATTCTGTATAAAGTAATATCTCATGAGCTTATTGGTAATTATAGAAATAAAAAAAAAATATTAAAGACTCTCCACAATTTCTTACAAACAGCCAAAACCGAGCCCTTCACATTATTAAGTTTAATAAAACAAATAAATGTATGTTACATACTATTTACTAATTATTATATATAATTTTATGATGCTAAATTTTCTGTTAATTTTTTATCAATGATAGATATCATCTATTAAATGGATAAGACAAATTCATAATCAGCACACAAAATATATAATAATTGCAAAATTTATTAAGTGGTTATTTCAGTATTTTATTAAAATACTGTATTTTCAATTTCATATAACTTACATTAAAGAAGAACGAGTATTTATTTTTCTTAAAGATTGGAAAATTCAAAAGAATTATTTTCTTAAAAAAATGTATGATAAAATGGCTTTAGAACCAATTGGTAAAGTAGATAATAAAAGTAAAGTTCAAAATAGACTAATATTAATTCCAAAATATAAGGGTGTTAGATGCATCGTAATACAAAAGTATACATTAAATTTATATAAATTTTGAAATTGCTTAATCATGAATTGTTATTAGTATTTATTATTATTATCATATTAATTTTTTAATAAATTTTTAAGGTATACAGAAGAAGAAAAAGAAAAATTAAGACAAACTATAAGTGTCTTAAAATATCTATATGAAAGTTATTTTAAAAATACAAATCATAATTTTAATAAAAAATTTATCCACATTGTTAGAAAGAATAGTAATTTCAAGAGTAATAAAATATACATAGTATCATCGGATATATCTAATGCGTATCATTCTATAAGACAAGGTCTGAATTTAAACTTAGAATATTGTAAATTACTTGACTTTAATTTTTTTTTAATTATTTTTCAAGTCTAATAGAAATTTGATTACATTAATAAAATAAAATTTAAATGATTAATTTTTTGAATTACATATTTATAAATTTTTAAAATATAATTTAATTAACAAATCTTATAACAAGGTTTTTTTATTTTATATATTATTATGCATATTAAATATATAATTCACATATTATTTATTTTATTTTAGTAAAATTAATTTAATATAATAATGTCAATGTGTGAGAGCTTCCAGATGAGTTAATATTTAAATGTTTAACCAAAAAAATTCAAAAAAGTACACATTTATAAATACTGATATAAATTTATTCAAAGTTTCAAATAATATAAATGCTAATAAATTTGATATAACTAAAAAACATTTTATTCTTCAAATATTGAAAGAATTCATCTATAGTACCAAAGTAATAAATTTAAGTGGGAAATTAAATTGAATATAAAATTATTTATTTTATAATATAATTCATTAAATATCATTAATTCATATGTATTTGTATTCATTAGGTCATAATTAATAATAAAGAATATAATTTGTGTAAAGGCATAGCACAAGGATTAATGTTATCAGCAATATTATGTGATATTTATTATGCTCATATGAGAAAGAAATACTTTTCTAATTATGAAAATTTTGGTTACCATTTTGCTTATGTAGATGATAGCATTTACTTGACCAAGAATTTAATGCATGCAAATCAGTATACAAAATTTAATTCTTAATTTTAAATTTACCTTTTCTTTAAATACTTTAAGAAATTACGAAATATTTTTATAATTAAAATTAATAATAAATTAATGTTGTTTTAGATACATAAATAGAATTAAAAAAGGTATCCCAGAATATAATTGTTGGTTTAATAAATTAAAACTAAAATACAATTTTAATAATTATGACACTAATGATTCAAGCAAAATTGAATATTTGGGTTGGAAGATTGATTCCGTTTCTTTAGAAATTGAACCTAAATATGTCTCAGCTCGTTATTCTATGACTTATAATACACTTAATTATAAGTAAGTAAATAGAAAAGCTCTATTTTTAAAAATACAATTAAAAAATTTTAATCTATTTTTTTTAATTGTATTAGAACATGTGATTTAAAAATACTACACTTAGCTTCACTAAAACTTAATAAACTTATTTTTTATAAACAACTAAACAGTGAAAAACAAATATTTAATAACGTAAAATTAATTGCAGTACATCATGCTAAACGTTGTTATGCTATTGCAAATTTTTTATATGAAAATCAGTACTCATTACCAATAAATTTGATTAAAAAATCAAACTTTAAAATTTTGTATAAAATTGAAAATCTTACAAAATGGGGTTAGTACAATAGCATTAAAAATATTATGCCTAAAAATTTATTAAAGATTTATTTTAATCTATCATTAATTTAAAATATATTTTTCATTAATAAACTTACTATAATTCAACCTTGTTTTTTAGATAAAAATGAAAAACAACGAAATAAAAAAAAATTACAATGTATTATTTGGACAGCATTTTATAACACTTTTATAAAAAAAAAAAATACTTTTATACATTTAATTGAAGAATTCAAAAAATTTATACAAAAATGTAAAATATGATCATATTTAGTTTTAAATAAGCCGTGTTTTGGAAAAATAATTAAAATTAAGTCTGTAGAATTTTGATATTTAAATTTAAGAATGTACATATATATGCATACACACAAGTAATTCAGTTTTAAGAAATTTAAAAAAATATTTGAGTAAATATATGTATATATAATAATAATAAATGGTTTTTTTGTTTTATAAATTGTATTAAAATATTATTATGTTAATTATATTCAAAAATTTCAATCTTATTTTTATTTTAAAGACATGTATAAATGAATAAATAAATAATTATATTTCAAAATCAAATTAAGTTGATTTGTATATGTTTTGTAATACTTTAAGTATCTTCAATAATTAGAAGTATACTAATATGTAATACTGCTATATAAACTAAGTTGTATTTATAGTGTTTTATCTTATTAATTTAAACTTTGCAAAAAAATTTTATTGTGTTTATTCATAAAATTTTCAATAATATTTATAAGAATTTTTATGTTCACTATAAACATTGCATTATTAATATTCATTAAATAATTTTATGTTCATCACCTTGGTAACCTTTTTAATAAATGGTGTTTAACGTGTACGATATTTATTCTGAATATAATCATTCGTAGTTTTGGCTTATCTTTAAAATAAAATATGTCAGAAGATATCACGAGACATTTATTATTTGAATTTTACGGAATTAATACAAATTCAAAATATATAAAATGTATATCAAAATCACAAGACATTGAAAATTTTGATAATGTAGCAAATGTAGATTTCAGTAGAAAACAGTCATTATCAGAAGAAATTGAAAGAATTCACATTCATACGAATTTAGATTTAGGAAAAAATGATAATGTAAAGAAGAAAGAAAATGTTTCTAAATCAACTCGAATTTTCACAATTAATGAAGTTTTTGAAGAAAATAAAGAAGGTATCTAATTATTTTAACGTTTTTATTAATAGATTTAAATTAAATTTCAGTCAATATTTTAATTGATATACAATTATAATATTCGTATTTAAAAACAAATGAAATAGAACATTTTAAAAATAAAAGTAATAGCCTTGCGACAAATTTTACAAAATTAGACAATAGCTGTAGAGAAATGAATAACATATCAGCGGTTCCAATTACAGTTAGTGTAAATGAAATTATAGATAATAAAAATTTACATTTATCTTCTACGTCAACGAAACAATTATGGAACCAAAAGAGAAGACATTCAAAAAGAAATTTGCTTGCTTCTCAAAATTTACTTGCAAAATTTAATGGAATATATTTAGATTTAAATAGTGCTGGGTTACGTACTTTTTCGGTAGATATATTACACGAACTTTCAGAGTTGCAGGTAATTTTTTTTAATTTAAAAAATTTTTAACGTTGATTAAATAAAAAATATAAATAAAACAAAATTAATCATAATATAATTATTTATTTTTTTTAATACTATATAGTTTCAAAATTGTATGTAAAAAACATTTTTTATTAAATAACATTAAGTAAATAATAATTTTCTTTATTTTTTAATAAACAAATATTTTATTGTTTCCTTTTTTATAAATGATTTGTTTACTGATTTTATAAAATTTTAGATTTTATACTTGGATTCAAATAATTTGATAACAATACCCACGGAATTTTTCATAAAATTGAAAAATTTAAAATGGTTGGATATAAGAAACAATAAACTAATTAGTATACCATTAAGTATTAAAGGTCACAAATCTTTGGAAACACTTTTATTACAAGGAAATAATATAGAAAAATTACCTTTGGAATTAGGTATGATATCAATTATATTATTTTTTCATTTTATTTTGTTGAAATACTTTAATAAAATCGTATGTTTGAGTAAAAATATTTATTTATTTATTTATTTATAGGTCTTATACCGAATTTGAAAAATTTACAAATAGCTCATAATCCAATTATATTTCCACCACAAGACATTTTAAATTTAGATTGTTTACAGATTATTAATTTTTTACGAAACGAATGGAATAAAGAAAATTCCAATGAAAAAATCAAATTAAAAAAAATAAAAGATGGTAATATATTATATTATGGTTTATCTTCATATTATAATTAAATAAAAAATGTTGATTTAAACAAAATTGATTGTTTATAATAAAATTATTATGAATCTGGTTATGATGAAAAGAATCATCCTTACTGACACTAATAAATAATTCTTCAAATTATATTTTTAGGTAAAATAGAAAAAACATTATCAACGATTATATGTTACCAACCAACTTTAAAAACATCATTTAGAAGCAATATATATAACAATTTTAAGAATACAGAAAAAATTTCAATAAGATCTAGAAGTTGGACTTACAAACCAAGTAGTAGGTATGATTATATGGCCATTAAAAAAATAGAAAATATTAAAATGAATTTAGAATTCAGCGATAATTTTCAACTTTTGTTTTGCATTAATATACAAAATAAAGTTTTTTTTTTTAAACATAAGACCTTAGCTCTAATTATTGTAAAAAAGAATGCTTAAAACACTCAAAAGAACATATTTTTAAATTATTTTAAAATAGATTAATCAAATTTTATTACATTTATTAAGACTATCTTGGAGAATTTTAATTCTAACAAAAATTTTTTATTTAATAATAAATAAAAAAATAAGAAATTAAAATTAAAATTCATTTTAATTTTAAAGAATTTAGAAAAAAAATAATTCAGAAAATAACATTTTAGAAAGTGAAATTATTAATTAAAAAATTTTTAATATTGTAACAAATGGTAGAATTAAAATAAAAAAAAAACAATTTTTTGGGAAAAACCAAATTTAAGAATTCACTTTTTAAAAACTTTTTTAAGTTTATCAAAATAAACATCGGATAAAAATAAATTTTCAAATGTGGATAAATGTTTTATAAAATATTACGTAATGTAAATATCTGATAAAATAAGATTTTTTCATATTATTCAATAAATAATTTAGTGAATATAACTGTGAATTATGAATATGTTCATATATTATAAGAAGTATGTTTTCTATTAATTTTATTTAATATATGTGGGATCAGGTGAGGAAAGGAAGGGATAGTTGTTACCTAAGGAACAATTATAATATCTAAATGCTATATCATTATATGCAAAGGTCAGGGAGGCCTCCCCTAGACTGATGGGCCCCCTGGGGGTCAGCTCGCTGGGGGCGTTTCTTCTCTCGCCGCCGCACATCACTCCGCTCGTTGCGCACGCATACCTATACTCCTCGCTATCACTCTCACTCTCTCCTTCTCACTTCCCATATAAATATTTTATTATTTTTATGTTTATTTTACTTTATTATTTATTTTTGTTTTATTACTTTATTATTATGATCAGATGTCAAAGCTCTACAGGAAATATTCAACTGCAACAAAAGAAGTTATGGATAATATATGCAAAAGAACTTTTATGCAATCAAGAAGCTGAACTTCAAAGATCAATGTTAGTAAAGATTAATTAACTATGATTATTAACTATGATATTTAGTTAATTTTAATTTACATTGTATAAATTAAACTTTTTTATATTACTTAACAGAGATAGTAATGTTTTGGATAAATGGAGATGTAACTATAAACTTAATAAAAGACATAATAACATATTAAAATATTCACTAGGTATGTATAACTTATTTATATTAAATTAATTTCTTAGAAATATGGATTATAAAAATATAAAAAATTTGTATAGATCCTCCATTTGCTGTACAAGTTAAAAGTTCTGAAAAAAACGTAAGAATAATGTCACTTTTTAAGATAATTTTTCTACCAATTGTAATTAATCATATTTATTAACAGATTAACAAGAAAATTAAAAGTTCAAAATCACAATCTGATTGTATCACGTAAGAATTTAATTTAATTGTTTTTATTATACAAATCTATTTCTAAATATGAATTCATTATTAATTTTAGTTTTAGAAATTTTATTGAAAGCTTTAATAAATTTGAAGAATCATTTAAAAAAATTGATTTAAACGTATCGGGTAATAGAACTCCGTATTCTGAGCAAAAGCAATTAGAAACTGAAATTGAAAAGGTGAACTACATAAATTTAAAAAAAATAACAATAAAGTTTAATTTTTAAACGTAAATACAAATTTATATTTTCAGATAACTGAATTACAAAGAAAACTTCAATACTTAAAATTTTATAACGTTTCTGCTATTGCACCATACAAAGGATCAGAAAATTTATCAAAAAAATATATTTCTTCCCCTTCTATAAGATAATATAATCATTTTACAACATAAAAATATAAGAAGTTTAGATGAATAATTTAATGAAAATTAAAAATAATATGTTAAATTTTATATTTTTAGAAAAAGCATTGATAAATTTTTTCAGTCTTTACAAGTTTATTGAAATAAATTCATACCAATCACTGACTTTACATGATCATTGTTAATTTATACACTATGTAAGTGTTAACAAAAACCATTTTAAGGAATTATTATTGTATTATATAAAGTATGTGATTACAATTATACATTAAATATCAATCATACAAAATAATTTAATTGTTTACTTAAAATAAATCAGAAAGCATTAAAAATATCTCTATGGATAAAATAGTGTAAAATCTGTATAAATAATTTTTAAGAAACTATTTATGATTAAAAAGTAGTCGTTATATGAAAAGTGACATTTAAAACTAAATTTGTGATATTATTCAAATATTTTACAAAGTAAACACATAATTTATCAAATAAACCTAATAATAAAAATAAAATTATACTGACTTAAGTATCCTGTCATACAGAATAATATTTTTAAGTTATTATATAATTGAGTCATGTACTAATAATATATTGATATATAACATACAAAATCCGGGGTAGCAAATTGCTTTATATTTTTCATATTTGTTTTATTATATTATCATTATTAATTTTATTCTTATCGTTTACTTTAAATTCATTTTCATCAAATATGCATTAATCGTAAATCGTTTTAAAATTTTTATAGATAAACCCAAAAGTTATAAATAATTATAACTTTAGGACGAATAATTACGGATAACTGAAGAATATTTTAAAGCATATACAACATTGTTAAGATTATTCCTATTTTAAAAATTACAAGCTTCTAATAATGTTGAAGCAATAAATGTATGTGTTACTAAAGCTATACTTAACATCACTACTTACAAAGTAATAATAATTGAAAATATTAGATTAATGTGCGTATTTTTTACAATTATTAAAATAGTATTCATAAAATTAAAGAACATTTTATATATGATAAATGTTCTAATTATGATAATGTATTGATAAAAGACGGAAAACACCGGCTGTAGCAAATACTTCGTCGTGATTATTAATGCTAGTATCACTAATAGTTTTTTTTCGAAATTATTTTTCTATACTCAATGAAATCAATTATTTGAGTTCTATGTATATATTGTATAAAATTAATATTTTATTCTATTAAAAAAAAATATATATATATATATCTCGCAGTAAACGACTTAAAAGCATAACAATTTTTCCATCATTTATGCAAATTCGTTATTTAATAAATTCAATTACTATTTTAATATACATGATGCGTTCAACGCATGCAGCTGAGTAAAGTGATGCGAATAAACATTTTAAGGAAAATGCATTATATTGCACTATACAGTTTTTACTTATTTCCTTCGATCTCTTATTAGACTATTTCATAATCCATATACTTTGATACAATGTATATGTACAATTTCCTCACTTATAAATCTAAACATTTATGCAACTTCATACTTATGGAATAGACAATATTTTTATCAGTTCTAATTTCCATTTGCACCAATAAAGTATGAACAGTATATGATACTTTATTAAAATTCATCTGAACTGTAAAAAAAATCTATTATTCCTGTTAACAGGTATAATAGCACACATTCTTATAAAATAATTCATTAAAAAAAAAACAATGGAAATTTTTCTTTTAGTCATTCAATTATTCGTCTTTTGAACTGGTCCTAATAAATATACTTTATTGACGAGTATAATTGAAGTGGTTGCCCGCTGTTAGAAACTTCTGCACATTGTTACTGTTGTTGCACTGTCTTCTAGTGAAGGAATTAAATCAATAAAACCTAGTTTAACATAAAACTCTCGAGTATCTTTATCAGATATGGGCATTGTTGTGTGAACTCCAAAAGAGCCTGTAAATAAATTTCATAAATTAAAAGTTTAAATCTTGTATACATAAAAATATTCTAGATTGAAAAATCCAAAATATATAATAATCAAGAATGATATTAAATATAATTAGAATAAAAATCTATTTAAATCTAGATTTATTAATAAAATATCAATATTTCCAATAAGAATTTTGAATACTTTTTTTTAAATTTTTTAACTAAATATATAAATTAAAAAAATGAAATAAACTATACTTACCATTTGCTCTTAAAGCGGCTAAAGTACATGTAATTAGTCGTTTAGGGACAGATTGGTCAGAAACTACTGATAATAATGAACATATAAGTTTTGACGGGTGCTGTCGACATAATTGCTCTGGTACGTCAGGTACAAATGTATGAAAATATTGTATTGCTTCCTAAAAATACATAAGAATTAAATAAAATATAAATTAATTTAAAAAAATTATTATTTTTCAATTTTAATTATAAATAACCTGTTCATCTTGAGGCATATTACTATTTAAATTCTGCAGTGGATATTTTAGTTGCATTTCAGCTATCCAAGATATCGCTAACTTTTGATTGTATGTTTTGACATTTAAGGCAGTAAGAGCATATCCAACAATACCATTATCATCTTCCACAACCATACAAAATTCTGGGCTTAACGTTAAAAATCCCCCAACAAGCCTATCACATAATTTTTATGAGTCATCACTGAATAATGTATTATTATTTTTATTTTCAATATTAATTTCACCTGTCTGCTACAGCAGAAGACGTACTACAGTTATTAATTTGATTACAAACTGTGTAAACAGCTTCTTCATCTTCTGGAAGGTATGGGCGAATCGTGTAAATTTTACTGCTAGGCACTTCAGGTGCTTTATATACAAACAAATCGTTTCCACTATCTACAGGAATTAACCGCTATAATAAAAAAATGAAAATTTTCAAAATAAATAATATTAATTATTTGATTATAGAATTATATAATTTAATTTACCTAAAATTTGAAATTAATACAATATTTTTTATTAATTTGTTATTTATATTTTAAATACACTACAACACAATTAGTAAAAATTTTTAATGTAGTTAAAATAAAAATTTATAATTTACAAATTTTTATGAATAATTTTTTATTAAATTACTTTAAACAAATTACATATAAACATTATTATATTTAAAATATAAACTACCTGTAAATCAGCAGTAAGGCCACCTCGGAAGACCCACGGCTCTTGATCTCCACTCATAAAAGTTTCTTTCCAACCATTGGAAAACCCTATCCCAATAAAATTACATTAAAGTTGAAAATAAAATAAATACCAAATAATTATTTATTATAACTATTATTATAAACTTAAAAATAGTATTAAAATTAATAATTTTGTTGAAATACCGTAACACGTGTAACATTAATAAGTAAAGTAACCGTTTTTTTTAAATTACGTTTCCAAAGAAAAAATGTGATATTGAAAAATGTAAACATTTGCTCGTTTAACATTTGCTTACCATGGATGCACTACTATAAAAAATGTATGTTATGTTTTAAATTTTTTAAATTATTAATATGTAGCGTACTGTTGAAAATTTTTTAAACGATTTACTTTATGATTAGTAATTTATTAATAATTAATTAATTTAAGATATACTGAATATTTAAATAGTAAAATTAATTTCATAAAAATTTTTGTAAAATAAATTATAATTTATTCTGAAATTTAAATAATTTTCTCAACAGTATTTTTTATATAACATAAATAACGCATCCATGATTGCATATCATAAACTCTTGAGTGAATAGGATATAAAAAAAGAAAGGTAAGTGTAAAGTAGTAAGGATGATTTTTGTCATAATGCGCCTGAAACAAACACTCAATATCCCTGAAAAGAACATATTCCTCTGAAACTAAGCAAAATAAATTAGTAATGATTTTCTGTTGGTAAAATTAATTGTTTACAGTTAACTTATACCTAAAAAATATTTTGCGTTTCGCTTGTTGAAATCTACTGTGAACGATTGAATTATTGTTTGAAAAGATTGTCAAGAATTTATGAAAATGCTTTCTTATATACTAATTTAGATCTTTTGTACTATAATTTAGTTGTTTTATTCTTAACTGTTTAAAATTCGCTATATTTTATTATAATTTATGTTCTTTAAATAATTTTAAAAATTAATTTTGAGGTTCCCAAAATTATTTTAATTACTTCACGCACTCACATTATTTCGAAATTTTTCAAAGGTTTTTGTAGAATAATTTATTTTAACTTAAAATGCACTATTTTTTAATATCTCCAAGCTTTCAACTATTAAAATAAAAAATAGTATATTGCTATATTCATTAAAAAGAATAATATAAAAATTTTATTTTGAATAAACATGAAAATAAAGAAATATTTAATGTTCAAAGTTCAAAACTTGGATCCCACACTTTTCCTCTTTACTCAAAACTGATAAAACGCATACATGTATAGCTGCCGTGAGTAAATGTTGTCATCGTCGCTGGAAATCTGCCAAATGCTATCAACAAGAAAAAAACAGAAATTTGTGGTTATTAAATATATAAAAAAACATAATGTCCTCGTGTTAAAATTTTTTTAATTGTTTTTTAATTTTACATAGGAAAGTATTCATAGATTACAAAAACAATTACATAAAAAATTTTCAATGAAATCGTAGTATTGTGTTATATTATCAAATTATATTAAACATGAACACGTTCCTATTTGATATTCACTGAAAAAGTCACGTAAATATTAAACTAGTAAAGAAGATGAAAATACAAACATTGCATTCCTTTATATCCACAAAAATGCTGTTTTTTATTTAATTATTATCACATAGAATTATACAATATTATAGATATAATATTATGCATAAAATATTATTTGCAAATTACATAATAAATCAATCGTGTTTATTACAATATAGAAATAGTATTTCCAATGTTCTTTTATTTATATAAAAAACAGTTAATAGAATATGATATATGTAAAGAATGTTTTCGTTTTATTAAACTATAGTAAATAAACACCAAGATTTATTATACCTTCATATTAATATATTACATAAAATATCAACAAATCTAATAAACCATATAATAATAAATAAAATTTTTAAATATAAATTTAAAAAAATTATTTATGAATATATTAATGATAATAGTTAAGTATAATTTTTAAGTCACGTTTGTTAATTATTACATTGACTGTTCAAAAAAAAAAGTCTTTTTTTAATAAAATATTCAAAGAAAAAAATTTTAAAAAAAGAAAGAAAAAATTTTGTGTTGTTTTAAAAATGTTTACTTTTTTATAAAGTTGTGAATAAAAAATTAAAATGTCAATACTAAAAAATATTATGAAATTTATAAAATTATTTATTTTTTTTATAAAATAATTTTAAATAATTTTTTTATAAAAAATATATTAATTTAAATGAAAAATCTTTCTTGAATTCAATATTTTTATTTTTTTTTTTTTGAAGCTTTTATTAAAAAAGTTATTTTAAATTAAATATAAGTATTTAAAAAATTAATAAAATAATCTTGCATAATGTATAAAAATATAAATGTTATGTACTATAATTAAAAGATGTGTTTCAATAATACAGAAAAATCATAATTTTAAAATATCAAAATTTTTTAATTAATTTAATATAAAGTATTGAAATTAATCATGAAAAATTACGAGTAGTATTAACATTCTTAAAAATATCTTAAATAAAATTTAAATCGATAGTTTTTTAATATTAATTTTTTTGTAATAAAACTGTTGAATTAAATCTTAATAAATTTTATAGTTGAAAAGAAATAAACTGTCAAAATATATATTATTATCTTTATCCTATTTATTTTAACAATACAAATCACAATTGTTTTAACGTTACATTTAATTATACTGATATTAAAAATATTTTCCAAAATGAAATATATTGTTTGTCTTCTTATAGTGTTTTAATCTCTTCAACATTATGTTTATATTTTAATTAATACATGGTAATGTATCAAAATTAACTTGCAGAAACATATTTTTTTTGTAGATATTTCCAAAAATTATAATTAGAAAAATAATTTAAATTGGCACCATATAATAAAAATACTTGAACTTTAGTGAAATAATGAAATTTTTCTGCAAATTAATTTGATTAAATTAGAAAAAAAACATCTTTAAACTTACCTAAACATCAAAATAATTTTTTCTAAAATATAAATCTAAGTAACGAAAAAAATATTTTACAGCATGTGTGATAGAAAAAAATGCAATTTTTATTTTATATTAATTTATACAAATAATACATATATACACATATTTTTTATTAGTTATTGTAAAAATATTTTTTACTTTTTCCTAAAATTAAAAAAAATTAAAATGTTTTTAATTTTAATATTATATTTACCAGATAAATGTATTTATATAAACTATATTATTAATTATTAATAAATAAAACAATAAATATTAAAATCGAGAAAAAAAAAGTACAAAATAAAAATTTAATTAATTATTATTTGTATAAACATATTGTATTAAATGTTTTTAGAAAAATAAAACATACTAGATTTTTTTTTATGGTTTTATTAAATTATAAAAAAATATATAGCATAAGATCATTAAAAATAAAATTTTTATATCATTTTTTAATTGAATAAATCAAGAATATAAAAAAATCTGTCTAACAATTAAGAGATTTATCAATAAAAATAAAATTGTAAATTTAATATTAAATATTCTAACTAATTTATTATAAAAACTTACCAAGCCACTTGACATAACTATTTAATAATGATACAACTCCTCTCATATCCCATACATAAGAATAAAGATCATATAGTAATTCTCTATTGTTGCAATAAGTTAATCGCTGAAGTAAACGGTTAACACCATTACACATATCATTCATTTTAGCTGCTCGTGCATGCCATTCTTCAACCTAAATTGAAGTAAATAGATTATAAATACATTCTAAAATCAACTCTTTTTTTAAGTATAATATTTAATACAAAATTTTAATTTATTATACAGAAATTATTTTTAAAATGTTTTTATGTTTTAAAAATTATTTTCTTTTTACTATGTTTATGATTTATTTGTTAGTTTATTTTACGTAAAAATTATTATTTTTAATCAAAATAATGTATTTTTTAATTTCAAAACAATTTCTTCATATTTTTTATAATTCGTAAATTACAAAAAAAAAAAAAAATAAAAAAAATAAACAATAATAAATAAAATACATATCACTATTAGTCAAATTAATTCGGTATGTATTGAGTATTTTCATTGTTAATTTTTCTATTTTTTATACTTATTAAACTTCAAAAATTCAGTAAATTAAATCTTTTTAAATTATCATTGTAATAATTTCATAATATATGCAAAATAGTAATGTAACATACATTTATATTTTCTCTATAAATTTTTTCAACATAACAATTATAATATTTTTTAAATTAAATACAAAATTACTTTTCTTACACGTTATAATTTTATTCAATAAATTAATGATAAAATTTTTAACATATATAAATAATTTGTTGTAAAATTATTGAAGATTATTATATTATAATTCAGAAGAAAACTTATGCTAAATAATACATTAAATTTTTTTTTATAATAAGTTTTAAAAAGTAGATTTAAATAATATAAAAATGAATAAGCATAGATTTGAAATATATTAATTGTAATAATTATGTTTTAATGAAAATTTTGTTTAAATTTTCAATAACGTGGATACTATCATTATTAATACATTACTCACATCTGCTTTACAATTTGGTTCCTCCTCTTTTGATTTATAAATAACAACATGCGCATTACTCTTCAGCCAATTGAATTCTTGTAGTAATTGAATACCTTGACCACCATGTTCAAAAGGTAGATAAAAAAGGTCGCAAAGAAGTGAAAGATCCTCGTGTGTCAATTGTTTATCAACATCTTTCATATGAAATGAATTCTCGTTTGGTTCATCATTCTGAGGTCCATTGTTGTGATTATCATGATGTTCACTATCATTTTCAACTATCATCTGCATTCCATTTATCATGGTTGAATGACCATCTATTTCGATCTGCATACTTCCAGATGCCCCACTGCAAGTCTAATTCGAAAAAACCAAAATAGTACTAAGTACAGTTGTTTATTTAAGTTTATATATTTAGTATTTACTCTTACAATATTATTTGTTTTATTTTTTTTTTAATGGTATGTTTTAATTATATTATTAGTATTGCTAAATGTTTTACTTTCAAAGATAATTAATTTTAATACATGTTAGTTTAATTGTAGATAATGTAAAAATGTAAAAATAAAATAATTTTTTAAAATTTTACTTTTAAATGATTTGATATAAAAAACCTAACATTTGTCTATTATTTAATTAAATAAAGTTATACCAATAAATTGTTGAATATATTAAAAACAATTTTTATATAGAAGTTTTATAATAATAAAATTTAATTTTTACAATACTCATTTTAATTAAATAAAGTTCTGATGATTTACAAAGAATATGTTATGCAGAATAATATTAATAAACAAGGAAAACCCGTTAAAAATTTTGAATATTTTTTATTTGAAAAATTCGAAATATTAAAAAATTGGTTTTTGTGTAAAATAAAGTGATAAAAAACCATACTTACGGAAATATTTTCTACCATAGCATCGTCATCTTGTGTTGGTGCTTTGGTTAGATGAGCTGGTGAGTTTATTGGCGTACTATTACAATCCATGGGTTCGGTTGAGGGAACACTTAAATTTGCAGTAACAATTCCACTTATAGACGTTACTACACTCGGTAATGTCACGGGTTCACTTACTACTTTCGTTTCCGAAACGAGTGAATTCATGACAGGCCCTACGGGTGGCTGTGTAAAACCTTCATTACCTATGACTGTCGAACAAACTTCAGCCAAAGCTTGAAGATGATTCGAATTGTTACTTACAACAATAGGTGCTGATGTAACAGGCACAACCGTTGGTGCTGTCGTTGTCGTTGTTGTCGTTGACGAAGTTAAGCTCATACATGTATTTACTGAAGGTATTATAGGAATTGGTATAGTTGATGCAACGCATGGCTGAGGTTTAGCTATTACGCCAAAGGCTGCACGTTTTTTGCTAAATTCTAAAAGCCATTCATTGATAGCGTTTTTTAAGGCTCGACGAGGATGATACATATTAGGAGATAGAGTAGAAGGTACATCTTCTCCAACAACACCATCCTCAGTTTCTGTTTCTAACTTAATATCTGCTGAAACTGTATCATCTATAGTAACCAAAATAAATCTTATGAATTAATATTTTAGGAATCTTTTAATATTGTTTATTTAAATATTATTAAATTCTAAATTGACAGTAAATTTTAATTAATATTTTGCATTACTATAATTACATTATATTATTTTAAATTACAATCTCTATAAAGTTTTGCATTTTTAGTTTTGTAATTCAAATAAATAATAAATTTTATACTTACTTAAACTAAGATCTCGTTTACCATCTACATTACACCTGCTCCACTGAGCTAAGGTATGGATTGCTATAAAATTTGCACCATATTCACAATTGGGATTAGTTAAAACTCCCCGAAGTTTTGGTATTAGGTCTGGAGATCGTCCAGAATAAGGTCCAAGAAATACTCGTTTTTGATCATAATCATTAGCATGCAAATTATCCCAAATGACTGGTGGTCGTCTTAAAACCTCTGTAATCTCTTCGATGGATTCAACTGTTAATAATCTTGAAATTACCTTTGGGCCAGTCCACATTATGTCAATTTCTTGAGCTAATTTACTTCCAAGAGTGTTAAGATATTCTGAAGTTGCAACATTAGGCATTGCTCGAGTTGCACAATATTGTGTTGGACATAAAAGAAAACGAGGTTGACTAAGATGTTGAAAAATATCATTTGTCACAGAAACCTAAATAATTAATTAATTCCATAAAATTTGCTATACTTAAAAAATTTTTTTTAAATCATTCATTATTTGTTAATTTAAAAATATTGAAAAGTAAGAGGCTTTATTATTATAATGTTGAGTTAAATTTATTTTATTTATTTATTAAAAACAAAAATTTTAATTTTTGTTTTGATTTATTTATATTTGTAAATATTTTTATAATTTTAATCTTATTAAGCATGTATGATTTATAAACACAACACGTAACATTATATTTATTTAAAATTTTGTAATTTTTACCTGGGCATGTGCAAAAGATTGAAAAACTTCTTTATCTGCTTCACTCATTTCAGGTTCAATATCATCAAAAAGTAATGCAAATGCTTGACAACCAAATTGACTAACTTGTTCTAATTTTCGTTTTAATGATGTCACTTCCTTAACACTAGAATATGTTATATCAAGACCTGGAGATAAAGCATAGTAAAATGTAATTCCAGATTCTCTAGCAGCAGTAATAAGTCCTGTTAAATGTTCAGCTTCTTCTACAGTATATAAATCTCTCCAATAAGCTCTATGTTTATAATCATCTTTGGGTGCATATAAATATGAGTCCATTCCCCATTTTTTAAGTCTATACTTACAAAATTATATATATTACTAATTAATTAAAATTTATATTGAAAATTATAACTAATAAAAATTAAACATACTTTCTGAATAAATCTTTCCGCTGTTCAGTAGTCCATGGTCTACCATAAAATCCTAAAATATTAAAATTAATTTATGCGATAGTAATAAATCTTTCTACACGTTTTTATTTGACTGTAATTATATATCAAATAATTTAATAAACTTAAGAAGAAAAATGATACAATTAAATATTGGTATAAAAAAATTAGAAAAAATAAAAATAAAAATTACGATAATAATTATTTTTAATACATTGTTAACTGTTGAAATAAATTGTTAGTTATATATATTATGATTTACCTTCGACGACGCCGCAAATGAAATTACCATTTTTCGTATTTAAACTGGCGGATCCATTCGTTTCCGCCATTGTAGAATCGAATTTCAATGCAGTATGGTTTATCGTTTTATTTTTTACAAATTAAAATAGGTACACCAAAAATTATGATGTTTTGAAAGGAGATAGAGAGCTGTAGAAAAAAATCGTCAACACGAAACGGAAAAAATAAGTATCAGCTTTGTAGTTAATACTTTGTTTTTTCTTTACGTACATGTATATGTGTATGTTTTAAAAAATGTTATTGTAAAAACACGTGAGAACTATTTCATTCGTATTATTAAACGATTATGAGTATTTTGAATGTTGAAAAACTTTTTTTTCTTGGATTTCGCAAACAAACACGCTAAATCCGAGTGCAAGGAAATAAAAGAAATTGAAAGAAATATACACTTTCTTCCTTTCTTCGTCGCAGGTCTATGAAAAGAGGATAGATAAGTGTAAGATGTTTAACTGCGATCATAGCAGACGCTATGGGGAATTGGGGGCACTGCAATCGATTTTCACAACTTTTACGTAACTGTTTTATCGACATTTACAAAAACAAATTTATCTATATAAACTTTATTTGTAATATTATTATTTATTATACTATTATAATATAATATTTCATAAATTAACTAATATGAATTCAGTTAGACTATAAATACTTAGATATTATATAACTTAAATAACTACCAAAAGAAAATTCACTTTTATATTTATTGTAAAACATCCGAATCATTGCTTTTATAGGTTTTATTAAATACGCTAATTACATATTGTATAACTCGTCGATACTATTATTATTTTCGTTACAATATCTTTGTTCTTATATTATATTAAATGATTAACATATTTTTAATTATAATACAATAATGTGTTCGAAAGATAATATAAACAAATTTCATAAAATATTATTTGAATATCAAAATTTAATATAAAACAATATAAAGTTTACCGATAAAATTTAATAGTATTCTTAACATCATATAAATTTTTGTCCTGATATATAAAATATAATTGTAACTTACTAAATAAATATATAGATCCATCCACCAATCTTTTTTACTCAGTTATTAAAATTATCAGAAATATAGTCAATTATTAGAAGCTTCCATCCTAACTTTTTAATGAAATTAATGTTTTCATGTGACTTCATTAGTTTATAATGGTACAATTTATTACAATATTAAAAAAATGTATTTGAAGCAACTATTTAAATTATTATAAATATGATATCATTATATACATTTTTAACTTTTAAATGAAATTCTGAAATTTTTAAAAATAGAACTTTGTATAATAACAAAGGCACCATGGCACGTAAAATATACACTTCAATATTCGTATCTTATTTTTCTCGATTATTGATCTTATATTCACAAACTTTTATAATTTAATAATAATATGAAGGAACGCAAAATAATGTATTAAAAATCAACAAGTTCCAGAATTTATTAAATGTATTAGTAATTAATTATAAAAATTAAGAAATTATATGTACAGCTATAAGAATTTTTCAGTTTATGTTACAATAGAACTGTTTAACATTTTTTTTTTAATCTTCAAGTAACATATATATTTTAAAATTAAAATCATTACATCTGGGCATTATATAAACTTTTATAAAATGGAAATCAGATCTCTTGTTATATAAAAAATTTGTAAATATTCAAATAAAATTGTATGCCGCAAACTCAGAAAATAAAAATTTCAAACTATCACGGTTATTTCCACGGAAATGGAAATTATGAAAGTAGTGACAGCAATGCTAAAAACATCTATTAATTACAAATCTACAAATCAATTATTATGATAAAAACGAAGTAAATTTAAAATTTGTTAAAAAACTATAGTATTTTTTAAATCATAAAAAGATTTCTGTAAATATCCTCTCTTATTTATATTTTTATGAATACCTATAAAAATTAATAATAATTGTAAAAAAATTTATTTTCCTTATATTTATGCAAAACTTTTGAATAAATAAATACTGTATCTTGAAATACATATCCTTAAATCAAAATTTTTAAATACATGTAATTTTATGGTAAATTTTTATTTTTAAAATAATAGTTTATTAAATAACTAATTGTTATAATTACTCAATAAATAATCAATTTGACTAAATCAATGACTTTTTTATAATTTAAAATAAAAATAGCAACTATAAGTTTTAAACTTTCAGGAAAAATGGAAGTAAAGGTAGAAAAGTGAAGGTGTTCAAATAAATTAAGAGACATTGATTTTAAATTTAAAAAAAATTTATTTTCAATACGATTTTCAAGTTTGCTTAGTAGCAATAGATAAAGTTATTAGATATTCTACACACACACACATACAGACACACAATATACAATAATACACCATGAGTATAAGTAATATTTTTAACTGTTATATTATAAACGATTTTGTTACCAAACATTTATGATGTTCTCTCAGATAAGAGGTGTCCAAGTACTAGTTATTTAAATCTACTAATTTTCATAGAGAAAGAAAATATTCAACTATTTTATTGACTGTCGGTATTCGGTAAAAAAGTGTTCTAATTTACTTTATATTATATTATTTCCTCTTTATAATCTATTCATATACATTAGTATCTTTCAAGTACTATGGATTTCTAATGTAATAATTTGCCTGGTAAAAAGTCATTCAACATAGATAACGTCGAAAAGGTATATTTTATGATTTGGTTAAAAAACAGATTTCTTGGACGCAAATCAAAATTTGTTATCTAAAAATTTACATTAATCTTTATTTCTTTAGATTTTTTGTTTATAAAATAACATAGGCTGATTAAAGTTAAATTGTTTTTAAATGAGAATATTCAATGTATAAATTTATACTTATTATTAATTTATATAATAAAAGAAATTAAGTATAATATAGTATAGTATAGTAAGTATACATGCCCGTGTTCAAGAGATTCTTATAGCTTCTGATTGTGTATTATGATTATGCTTTTTTCAGAAGACTCTGTAACTCGAATTCACACATGCACTTATCGACTTAATAATATGTATAAAAAATAGTCGTAGAGCATTGCTATCATCTTCAAAATAGTGGAATAAATTTTATTTATTAAATAATTTTAAACTTATATTTGAATTTTAATCTTAATTTTAATCTCGTTCTTCATAATGATAATTATTTTATCAGTAGCTTCTACAAATCTAAATATATTTACATTATTTATTTTAAACTTGGATTAGTTTTATTTTAAAAAGTATTTTAGTGTTTGTAAACTCACGGATGTCGATAAGTCGCATAGTATTCGTTCACCGATTATCGTATTTTTAAATTTATCAAGCTTTTAATAAGTTAGAGAACTTTTTGGTTCGGTTTGGTTTTATACGAATCAAACATTTCAAATATTAACATTAAATATTTTAACTTATGTTAGTTATATCTTAATAAAATCGTATATAAACAAAACATAATTATTTCAATTAGATATATTAAGTGAATAAAATAATTGATTGTATTCAAATGTAAAATAGTAAAAATTCTTCGATTTAATTAAAAAAGTAAGAAGATATTGTTAATTGATTTTAATTGATAATTAGATAATTATTTTAATTATTACATTATTATTATATCAATAATTAAATTTAAACATCAAATTTGATACAACGTTATAGTATCTTTTAACTATACTTTTTATACATTCTATAAACACAATTCCTATCTTATCGAACTAAATACCTTTACTATTTTAAAGTTAATAAAAATAATTTTTTTATTTAATATATTAAGGTTAAGAAACTTTTTTTTACCTAACTAGATATTACAAAATTAAAAAAATTAAAATATAAATTAATATACAGTAAAATATCTCGCACCAATATCTGAACGTAATTCATATTCGCGGAATTACCAGACAGTTCGAACTTCCTTAGTGACTCATACATCTTGGATTTAATACAAAAATTAATATCTCATACCAGTTCCGTAATCTTAACGCCACCCTAACAGATATTTAAAAGTAATTATATCAAAATAAGTTAGTGAGTTTTAGCGTTTTAATATAATAATGAGAAAAATTGCAAAAAGTTGCGTTTAGTTTTAATTTACAAACGAAATCTGGATGATGAATCAAACTATAATTAGTTAAGTATAACATAATATAGTATAATATAAGTATAATATATACTATTTATTAAAAAAAAATGTTAAAAAAACGCATTTGAAGTGATAATAATTTTTTACATCGTGAAATCTTAAAACATCTTGTTATGTTTAAAATTGAAAAAATTATTATTATCTGGTATTTTTAGATTACTCTTTCAACGCCTTTAAGTCTATTAATACCGTTCCATGTAAGTAATTTAAAAATTTCAATTTAAAAATTTGTTAAAAACAAAAAAAGGTACTAAGGTACTTAATATTTAAAAAAATAAATTATTGATAGAAATTATCGATTGAAATCTTTTAAGAATCAGTTAATATTTCAATCAGTTATTTCGATATGATTAAACATATATATAAATTTAATTTTGTTCTTTTTTGTATACATAAAATGAAAAAACTTATATATACATATAATTTTTTATTGTAGAAATTTTTTTATGTTTTTATTTTATAAACCTTGTAGGATTTCTTGTTAGATGTTAGCTATTATTAAAAATTAACTATAATATTATCCTTATTATTTAAACCTTATCATTTAAAAATAACATTGAATATTTTCTTAAATAATTAATTGATTCTTTAAGAAATAAAGATCAGTCCCATAATTAGTCAGTTTAATAAAATATTATATTCAGTTAATAATATATGACTAAATACTATATAAACTTAATATTTTTTGTAATTTTTCGTACTAAAATAGTAATTTGTACAAAAATAATTAATTATCTTAGATGTATACAAATAATTATATCAAAATATCTATCATATTTTAAAATTATGCATTTCAAACATTAGAATTTCCTTTCCAAATATAATGGTACGTTATCAATGAAGAGTTTTTAACGATATACAATAATCAATACCTTTATCAAGTACCTCATGTATTTTTAATTTTTTTTTCTTAGAAATGAGGATCAGATATTATATAATATACATAATAAGAAATATAGTTTATAGTTTTCAAGATCTAGTTCATAAAAAATATATATAAGAAATCAAGGATAAACATTTACGAAGAATATATAATCTGTGTTTTAAAATCTTGAAAATGATCTCTTTGATTTGATTGAATTGAATTTTATTTAAAAAATATATATTTATAAGCAATTTCACAAATTATGTATAATATATTAAAAAAATGTATTTTTATTGAATAAATAATAATGTTTAGATAATAAAAATGGATTATTATTTGATATATTATTTTTACGACTACAATGAACAATTTTCTAAATTTATACGAATACAAATGGATTTAATGAAATTTCTTAAATTGTATGCTTTATTAGCAAACATTTATGTAAAGCATTTGATAAAATTACAACGATATGATACAAATTTGAAAATACTGTAACTTGATTTCTTTTTGTTCCACATCATCTTTTTACCTTTTCTTAAATTTTTAAAAAGATTTGTTATTCTTTCAAATGAAATAAACACAGATTTTGTAATCTATTATTCTGCTCTTGCTTAAATTTGTTTGATAAGCTCTTAGCGCTTAACAAAATCTACTTAATTCAACATACCTCATACAACAGCAGTACTACAACTGGATATTTGTGTTTAAGCAGTTTAAATAGTTAGGTACGTAAAGACTTTTCCAGAGAATGGTAATACGGTATAAATAGTAGAAGATATGTGTTCATGTATAATGATATATTTATCATGTGAATGAGAAGTCAGAATCAAATTATTATTTTTGGTTAAAAAGAAATAAATATTTAAAATTTAGTTGGGATATTTTAGACTCAACTGCTTTTGATTATTTAAATTTTCGATGGGAAGATTATCGGACTGATTACTTGGGTATTAAATATTAATAGATGTTTATACAAAATGTTCGATCATATAAATAGAAACTTATTACCTATTAAGGCACATTATTTTTTATACAATGCAGGTGAGTACATTTTTTTATGAATAATTTTTATTATACTCACAAATATAGGTTATAATATTATATTAAAATAAAATTAATATTTATTAGAATTATAATATAAAAATTTACTGTTAAGAGAAATTATTTTTGTTTAAAAATAAATGGATAGTATAAATTATAATTAATTTAAAAAAACAAATTTTTTTACACTACCAATGCATATATATCAGATTTTTTATTTTTTTGAGATGAGTGGTAGTATATTACCAATTTTTATATAATAATAATAATAAATAATGATATTAATATTCTTATTAATATATAATACATATTTTTAAATTAACTATAATTAATTAAAGATAATGTATACTTCTATTATATTATAATTTTCATATCTTTGTGAGAATACTTAGAAATCATTTATAGAATTAAGTTAATTTTTTTACTTTAAATTATTGAGATTATATTTAAAATTTAATGAACAATTAAATTTATAGTTATAAAATTCATATTTCTATGTTTTTATTTAAATAAAAGAATATCAATTAAATTATTACATTTTTTAGTAAAATAGATTACAAATTTCTCGATATATTTATTTACTTTAATTATTTTTTTTCAGCCACAGGTCCAATTATACAATTTTTGCCAACAATAGCAAAACAACTAGGATTTTCTGGATTTCTTTTTGGTACCATTTATACAATATTAACAATATCAGGATTAATAGCAAAACCATTGTTTGGTAGTCTTGCTGATAAATTTAAAATTCATAGATCAATTTTTATTATATTCCAAATAATTTTAGCAATATCTTTTTTTATAATTAGTTTTGTACCTGAAATAGAACACAGTGCAAACACTATATTAACTTGTGATAAATATGCATTTTTGGAATTATGCTCAAAGAAACCATTTTTATATCAAGATTTTACAAAGATGCAAACTGATAATAAAAAAAGTGTTACTTGTCATCTTTCATGTACCATTACATCTGTAAAAGATTTTAAAGCACTATGTGATTCATGGAATATTGATAAATATTGTTCTTTAAATGAAGAAATTAGTTTAGAACAAATTAAAACTATGAACAAAGTAGAGTTTGAAGTACAATTTAATGAATTCTATGATATACCAGTAAGTAATAATATGAAATCATTTTATAATCTATAAATAAATAGTATATAATTTCTAATATTTATACTTAAACAGAAAAAAAATTATATTTGATTGATTAATTAATTTTATAAAATTTGTTTAAATTGTTTAAATTTCATTAAATATATGAATTTAATACTATTAATATTCAATTATATTTTTTTATCATAATGAATATAGTTTAATTTTTTTAAATATTTTATCAATTAATTTATCTGATAACTTTTAAATAAGTTGTATTATATTTTACGAATAATACTTTTATACATAAATTTATTCGTAGTATAATTTCTTAAATTTTAAATCAATTACTGCAAATAATTTTTGTTTCGTTTATGAAAAAAGCTGGATAATTAAATAATTTATATTATCTCATGTTGTATTATATTATTAATATATGATATTAATGTTAAAAGAAATTGTGTATGTATAATATTAAAATAAAATTGTTTCTGTTTATATATTAATTTAAACTCACAGTAAAAACAATAGTTTCTTACATTAAATAAAACATGTATTTATTTGTTTTTATTTTATTGTATAAAAAAGTATAATATTTTTTGTATTCTTTATATTTTCAATAAATATTAATATTATTCAATATTATCATAATTTAATTTCTATACACAACAACAAATTGTTTAATTTGTATTTAAGGTGTATGTTTGAGATAATGTATACAATGTGAGAAATTAATAGATATTGATACTTAATAATAAAAAATGAAACTTACATTATTAATAAGTATAAGTAAAATTAAAAATTTTGAATATAAATAATTTAATATGCTATAATTCAAGAAATTATTGTGAAAGAAAATAATATTCATTTTAATCAACAAATTTGTATATATTGTATCTTAGTTACAGCTAATTATTTTTTCAACAATTTGTTAAAAGTGTAGAGAAATGATAAAAATAAAAAATGGAGATAATAAATATAAATATCTATTTCATACTTATTGCAATACTAATTCCTCATACATCTTATGCATATTTGATGAATATTAATTTGAGTAATTAAGTTGAAAGCATCTGTGATATACTATATAAAATTTCATAACAAGTTTTTTAGACTTAAAATATAAAGAACCAATAAAAACTTAATTTTTAACTAAAAATTTTAAAAATACTACTCAATAAATAAGAATATATATAAACAAGATAAATGAAAATATAATAAAAAATATAATTATTGGATCATTAATAATTTTTTATTTTTTAGTTGGCAAATTGCTTGAATATTCGAGTATTTAATGCTTCCTTTGCAAATGGAGATGTACATAGAACTGTTTGTACAAAATCTCCCTTTCGAATTCAATGTGCAGTATGGTGTCCAAAAATTCCTACTCTTAATAAGTTAATAAAAGATATAAGTTATATTGAAGAATCTAAATCTAGACAATTATTACCTTGGAATTTTAAATGGTTTTTATGGGCATCAATTGTTAGCTGGGTAAGCATGGCTGTAGTAATTAGTATAGGAGATGCAATGTATTTTGATTTCATAGGTAAGTCAGAATATTCGTTAATAAAAAGTAAATTTTTATGTAGTAGTTTATTTATTTAATATATTTTTTGCAGGAGATAAAAATATTAAAGATTATGGAAAACAAAAAATGTGGGGAAGTTTTGGAGTTGGACTATTTGGAATAAGTGCTGGATATTTAATAGATTTTTTTAGTAAGGGAGATATAACAAAAGACTATACTTGTATATTTTACATTATGCTGATAGCTATGATTTTTGATGTATTAATTTCAACCACCTTGAAGAAAGTATGTATTCAATTATTATATCGACACAATTTTCGTTATAATGAACTAGTAATATTTAGTAAAAAAACTTTTTGTGCTTACAAAAATAAATGATTATTTTATAAATACTAATTTAAAGAAATAAATAAGTTTTTGACTTATTTTTATTAGTTTCCTACATTTTTTTTGTTTATGTAACATAAAACTAATTTTTTCAGAATTTTAAGATAAAAAAAAAAATTTATTTAAAATTTAAAATCTAATTTTATTTTTATGTAATATTAAAAAATATATATACAAATTAAAATTTTTATTTTTATTTTTATTTTTGTTATATTATATTTTTATCTAATACAGTATACATAATATTTTTTATAGTGTAGTTTAGATAATACAAATGAACCATCTGTATTGTGGGAATTATGGTCTGTTGGACGTGAAGGTAAAGTTTTAGTATTTGCTTGGTGGTGTATCGGAGCAGGCATGTGTACAGGAGTTATTTGGAATTTTTTATTTTGGTATACTGAAGACATTACTTCAAACTCATCACAAAAAGAATGGTTAAAAACGTTGCAAGGATTACTTACTGGAACACAATGTTTTCTAGGTGAAATGCCATTTAATTTTATATCTGGCATTGTTTTACGGAAAGTTGGGCATATTAACGTTATGAGTCTTGTACTTCTTATTTACGCAATAAGGTAAATTAATATTTCTTGATTTATCAAAAGTAATAACTATTTAAATTATAAATAATTACATTTTATAAAATATTAATATATAAATTTTAATTTTCAGATTTATGGCATATAGTATGTTTTCAAATGCATGGATATTTTTAATTCTTGAATTTCTTCATGGACCTTCATTTGGTTTATGTTGGCCAACTATGGTTTCTTATGGAGATAAGGTGGCACCTTCTGGTACAAAAGCTACAATTCAAGGACTTGTTGCAGCAGTTTTTGAAGGCATTGGTAATTATTACTTACTCTAAATAATAATTTTAATATTTCTTAAAATAAATTTTATTACAATTAGAATTTGATTCGTTGTATTAGGTGTATCTTTTGGAAGTTTAATCTGTGGATATCTTATGGATAATTATAACGGAGTTATTACATTTAGAGTTTTCTCTGTTGGTGCACTGGTATGGTTAAGTATTTTTTGGATTTTGCAATTGCTATTACGAAAAGCTAAAGCATATCCATTGCAACAAGGACATACTCGTGAGTATAGAATTAGTCCAAGACAATTTTTTTCCTTAAGTATTATTATATAAACTATTTAGAAATTTATTATTTATTTATTGATTGGTTAAAATTTTTTAATATATTACTTTTTTATAATATTTATTATTTCTTTAGCATTTCTATTATAATCATACAAAATACAATTTTCAGATTTAACAAGTTATGTTCCTCCTACTGATGACACAATTCTTATGACTATGAGTCAAGAAATGCAAGTTTATTAAAACATTAACAAAAGCTTAAGAACCATTTTTCTTCATATGATATAAATTTTCATATAAATGAAATAATATGATTGAAGTTTTAAAAATACAATTTTACCCTTAGCTTTATATAATTGTACATATTATGCAAATTAATTTTTCAAAAAAAATTTTATGATATAACCACAAATTTTTTATTCATTTTTTATTTAAAAATATTTTATATAATAAATGTGTATTAAAAGTTTTTAACTTTTTTAAAAAAAATTTATAATTGTAATGCGTATTTGATCGATTTATTAACTTATTATTAGTCATTATCCAGTATTATGCGAATCTAATAATAAAGTATTTATATTCAATTAATATATTTGTTTTTAACATTATTATTGAGTAAGCTTTCTCTGTTGGTACACTGATATAGTTAGGTATTTTTGGATTTTGCAATTGTTATTACGAATGCAATGTTTTAAGCATATATTTATTTTAAATATTAATTATCAAGCAAGCTTATAAGTCTCCTTTATATGAAAAATAAAATTATGAATAATTATTTTCATTTAAAAAAGTTGCCAATTGATAAAAAATAAATCATAGATAGTGAGTAATTAATATTAAATATGTATCGTTATTTTTTCCTTAAACTAATGATTTTTATTTTACATTGTATAAAACAATACATATATTTATTTATAATAAAATAGAAATTATAAAATCTCGTCAAAGTTTCTATTAATTACAAAATTATAAAAAGAGAAACAAATAATTATATAATTAAATTTTAAATTAAATTTTTTTTCTTATTAAAAGCATAAACAATTGATTAGTAATTTTTTTACAAATTTTTTATTTTTAATAATTTTTAATTTTTTTTATTTTGATAATATTTATAAGATATTAAAATTGTTTAATAATATTTTATCTTGAATTATCTTAATAATATTATGTTTGCATATTTATAGCAATGTAAAATGTAGATTAATAATATTTACGTAAGCATAAAATATATTTTTTAAATTTTTATAATTCTGCACGGTTGAGATTATTTTTTGTTGCAGTAGACAAAAGGAACTTGATGATTTGTATTTAAGAAAAAATTAGATAAACATGTAAATAATGTATTATTAATTGCTTTGATATCGCTATACATTGTCAAATCCAATAGAGTAACTAAATGATACCTAGTTAGTCCATCAAAATATTCTTGATATTATATAATGTTAATGAGACACTCAATTTCAACATAAAATAAAAATGCGAATCCATTTACTTTATTTAATTAATACTAGTAAATAAAATCATTAACATGGTACTAAAAAAATATAATAAAATTTATAAAAGGAGAGGATAAATAGAAATTATTTAAAGTTTATTGCGAGAAGCCAAAATGGAAATAGTTAGCGAATTTACGGATTTTGGCTATAAGTTGAGATAAAACAACTGAGACGCAAAAAATAAAAATTTATAGTAAAAAGAACAAACGTAATATTAGAAAAAGTATGGAGTATTAAGGAACTTCTACAAAAAGGGCAGCCATCAATAAATCCTAAAGACGTAAAAATTAAGATAAAAGAGGGAATTCAATATGAAAAAATGGAAGGAGAAAGATAAAGTTCTAGTATAATATTGGTTGGTCTAATTCGCATTGGAAGCAGACATTAGAAAGAGGAGAATATAAGAAAATTCATATATACAAGAGATATCAAACTCGTAATTTTATAAAGTTTAAAAGAAATAAAATGCATCTACGAAAAAGGTAGGGTGAAAATAAAGATGAGAAGTCTTAGATTGTGTAATAAAAAAAACAATAAAACACATTTCGGAGAAGGACAATCTCAGCGATCTATTTAAATAAGTGACAGAATATGAAAGAAGAGAAGAATGACGTGCGCATATTGTAGGAGATACATTAGAGCAAGGAAAGAAGAAAATAAGTACGAAAAAGTAATAAAACAGAAGAAGTCATTGAACGAATAAAAAAAATGTTTAAGTGTGAAACTAGTGAAATATAAATAGTGTAACTATAAAATATAATATAAGTTAGTGATACGATATGTAATATGATTTGTATAAAATTATAAATAACAATGTATACATTTGTCGTATATAAATAATAATATTATAATAATAATTAAAAAAAGTGCTAGAAATTTTGAGATATTTTTAAGATTTGTTTAAAATTTTATAGAAAACGAATGAAATATATATTAATCTTATTAGGAATAGTCTATCCGTAAGCTTTTAAACGATTTACTATGTTAGTTCCTGAACATTATCTGATTAATTTGAATCTGATTTGTTGGTGAATTTTATACATGTTTTCTTTTTTCTTGGAATAATAATTTTATAGTTTTTTTTTTAAACGACATTTCACTGCAATCTTACTGCAGCCCTAATACATAACATATTTAATAAAGTGTATTACAAAAACGCTTTAAAATAGCTTAAAAAGAACATTTTATTTTTAATTGCAATTAAAAAATTAATTATAATAATATGGTAATTATTAATTACTAAGAACATAAGAAAATTTTATAATATATATATATATATATATATATGTGATTTAAAATAAGGCAGGGTGGTATTATAAATTACAAAGACTTTCAATTGTTGAAGATTATAATTAATTTTTTAAATTTACAAAATATACAAAATTAATATTAAGAACACGAAAGGAATTTATACTCGATGTTGTACAAGTTAAAGATTGCGTGTGAAAATCAAATAATTATTTTGATACTGAAATTATTCCTCACAACTATTTGTACATCAAACAAAATAATAATAAAACGAAAGAAAAATAAATTTATTAATTCATAAAAATATACTATTTTAAAAATTTTAATTTAATAAATTTTATATGAAAGGATTTAAAATTCATAAAAATAAGAAGATTCAGTAAAAATCCGAGTCTTTCTATTAAAAAATTCAATAAGTTATTAGCTTAGTGGAATATTTGTTTAACCAAAGACTTACTGGATTCATTTTTTTTTTATCATGATGCATCTTTAACAGTAATTTTCTTATTACTCAGTACCCTTAATTCTCTTTATTGAATCCCACTTAGTACGTGCTTCTATTCATGATCATCTTTAAAGAGCTACGAACTGATATACTTCGCTTTCGTTTTTCTTTCTTTGTCGATCTTTTTATTAATAAAATATAAATAATTTTTTCAAATTTATACGCCTATTTAATTAAATTAAAAAATAAACATACATAAGGTAATTAATTATAGCAAATAAAATAAAGGACAGAAATATACATGATTAAAATACGATAGAATAGAATTAATCGATATAAATTAATAGAATATAATCAGAAAGTAAGTGAAATAATAGAAAAACATAAAAATGAAAATCTATACATTTGTATAATAGGGAAATTTTTCAGTCATTGATCGATATTTATTTTCATATATTGATTATATGCATATATATATTTTAGGTACTTCATCCTTTCTAATCAGTAATTGATTTCTTTCACGATTTTTTTTATGAAATTCTTATTCGAAAGTTTCATGATTAATTGATTTTGATTCATAAATTATAAATTTTTTTATAAATTAGATTTTTGTTGTCATCATAAATAACGCAATTTATTTTATTTTTTAGTTATTTATTTTTTATTAAAACGCTATCTCTCTCTAATATAAAATAAATTATTAAAATGATATAGTAATTTTAATAATATAAATGATAACTTATAAAGATGAGATATTAATATTGTCTCGTATTTTGAAGTATTATTTACGAATTTTATATTGGTAATGTTTAATTAACTAACAAGATCATAAATTATAAATATATAAATATAATTTCAAAAAATTTTTAAAGACTTTTATATTTACTACTTGAGATAAATATATTTCTCTAAATTAAGAATTATTTATAGTTAAAAATATATTATAACTTCATAAAACTTTCAATCTTGTTTATGTGAAATTTGTATATCTTGTTCTTTAATTTATTAATAACTTATGAAAAATTAGGTTATCATAAAACTAAGATGTGTGAAGTATTAATAAATAATTAATAAATACGAGAAAACTAAATTTATATTGAACAAATAATTTTTTTGTATGCTAAATTATTAATCTTATTTTAGAAGTGTTTCATAATTCATTCAAAGTCTTGTTTCTATTGTACATTGCACTTTTTTTATTATGTGTGTATAGAATTCGTTAAATCAAGTATAAAAATATGTTACCTTATTATTTTTTATTCAATTAATATATTCTTCGATTACAAATGTAAAACAATATCTCAATAAGCCATTAATTGTATTAGGAAAATAGAATAATGGTGTAAATCTAAAATAATTTTAACATTCAACTATAATTTATTTAAACAAAAAATTATATAATTTTTTTTTTGACAATTTTGATAAAATCGCATAATTAATTTATAGCTAAGTTAATTTAAACTGTGATTACAAAGAAGTGAATTAAAATATTTAACATATCGATTTAAAATATGATTTCCTTCAAATCTTAAATTTGGCTTAGAATAAAAAAATTTTGTCAATAAAAAATATTTTACTATTTGCTCTTAAACCTCATACTCTTGTTCAAAATATGATTATTATAATTTATTATATAAACAAATTAAATTAAAGTAGAGAGCATAAACTTTAATTTTATCAATTTAAGCAACATTTTTAATTTTACCAAAATTGTAAACGATTTAATTAGGAACACAAGAGTTATCCTTTCTTTTTGCATAATTACAATTATAAAATTAAACTATTTTATAATATTATTTCTTATACAATAATTCTTTTATTCATATATGGTATGATTTCATTACCTTTACAATATAAAAGGTTTCAAATTCTAAAAAGAATATTTTGTATTCGTAACATCTTTTTTTTATTCAATATTATTTGAAAAAATACAAATCGTTGATTGAATAAAATAGAAATAATTTTAATAAAAACAAAATTTTTATTTTAAAAATAAGGACTTATCGCATAAAAATGTTTTATTATATGAACTATTAATATATGCAAATAATTTTCTTGTAAAACAACATTCCTTTTTTTCGAAAAAAAGTTGATTAGAATTTTTTAAATTTTATTGAAAGTAGATAAACAATAAAAACTAATATACCTATTACAATAGAAAAAAAATAATAAATTTAATATTATATTATACATTAAATTTAATTCGAGTATTTTAAACTATATCAATCTTATTTAGTTTAATTTACGAAATAATCAATTTAAATTAATTTTAATGCCTTTTTTTTAGGGAAAAATGAGGTTATGCATCTCTATTATTTTTAAGTTTAATTAAAATCGAATTAAATTTACAGTGTTAGTTATTGTATTTGATTATATATTATGTCTACCTTTTTCAGGATTAAGTTTTCCTGGTTAAAATCTTAAAGATTCCGATTCAAAATACCTGCCTAATGGTCTATTTTAGTCACTAACATTTACATTTAAAATTTTTAACAAGTATTTTACATTAAAATTTATAATATTTAAAGCTGTCATTACAAAATTGTATGAAATTTAGTTTATATTAAAGGTATATGAATTTGTTCTTAATATTAGAAAGATAAATATTTATATTTAAGATTACATGATTTACTTTTATGAAGTTATAAAAGTTTGTTTAGAAAACTGAATACTAAAATTACATATTAATTTATGAAGGTTCTGTCGTTATAAAATAATATTACAAACACTTTAATAAGATTCATTTGTCCTTGTGTGTATAAAGATTATTTTATAATGTTCTTAAAATTATTACACCAAAAATTACTTATTATACGCTTAAAATTACAAGTTTACAAAAGTTTGATTTATACAAAGATTTATAAAAGTATTCTGTAATATGCAATATAAAATAAGAGTTATAAATTTTTATTGTCTATAAAATAAAACTAAAATAAAAGTTTGTTTTACAAAAATAATGTTTAAATTGCAATATTTTAAAAATAAAAATTATATGACATGAAATTAAATGTTATAAGCTTAAGTTTATAAAGATATAAAAAAAAGTTTTTTACTGGAATAATATTTCTATAAATATAAATTTTTTCTCTATATAAAATAATTATTTTAAACTAATTAATATTTTTTCTTAGAACTAAACATAAATTTTCAGCATTAAAATATATATTGATATTTTATAAATTTTATATTTTTGCTATAATTAAATTGTATGGTTAAAAAATAAAATAGTTTATACAGTTGATTACCTAACATCGAAAAATTTGCTTATAATAAAAAATTCAGAACCAATTGTTTCATATCTTTAGTCTCAATTTTATATTTGTGTTATTGTTGTGTTTTTACTAAAAAATGTTTTTTGTTTGTATCTTAAAATTTAAGATTATTTACATTTTTTTTACAAGAAACCTTAATTTTAGCAATTTTAATTTTTTTAATAAACTTTTGACTTTAATATTAGTAAACGATTGAAAAATATAAAAGAAACTATTTAATGTATTGAATATTTAAGCTATTAGTTAAACATAACACTTTGAAATTCTAAAATGTTTGTTAAAATTGTAAGTACTGAATTAAAAAATATTTTAATAATTTAAAAATTTAAAAGCAAAAATATTTATTACATTATTAAAATAATATTTATTGTAAGAATATTTATTATGATTACTTATGTGCTCCTTCAATTTTTCAAATTAAATTTTATATAATTTAGAAATTACTAGAGAATATTTTTGCTCCTTTCGTATTCGACTTGAAAATGTGATTCGTTTTCATTTTTTTCTTTTGCATTTTATGCGTTTATTCATTAAATAAAACATTAATTTGTGCATCATTAGCTGCCTCTACATTTGGACTGTGAATGAGATAGATCTTATGAAAATTTAAGCTTTGCATTTTTCTGATAGTAAATAAAGCATGCAATGTTATTTAGCAACATAGATGACAACTTCTTATGCAATAATTGTCGATGGCGATTATTCTAAATTAATAATCCAAAATGTTAAGAGACAATATCTATAATTCAATTGCAATCTTAATAATTTTTTAAACAGTACTTTCATGTCATAGTCTTTTGTTGGTGACTTTTATTCTTAGTTATATTGCTTAATAGTAATAAATTTAATGGAAAACAGAATTCAATTACTAAACTCATCCTTTTTCACTGTGTACATTCCATTGTGGTCTAATGTAAATGAATATACATATTTTTATAAAGGCATGGCCACTTAGTAATAACCGTAATAAACATCACATTAATCACCAATTAGCCATACCAGGCTTATTTAATGTCATAAAGTAAATTTGACAAGAGCTTCCTCCTTTTGCTGATGAAAAAAATACTTTGTCATTTCGTTCACATAAGAATTTAAGGCGTTGCGCTTTTTTGTGCATAAAAACACCATCCAAATGACCACTTTCAACACTTCTTATCTCAATAGCTTTATTACCCCAGCCCATTATTTGTCCTATTCCAATGTAAGCTACACTTGTAGGCATCTCTCCCCATTGCAGTACCATAGTTTTTGATACTCTACCATATGTATTAACATACACACCTTCATTATCGTAACATAGAAGAAGTTGCATACCATTACTATTTGGTAAAGCCACAATACAGTGGGGACAAATTGGCCCTTGTGTATGTTTAGGTAAATATATATCATAAACAGTAGCAGAATCTAAGTCAACTGCATGAAAGCCATCGGTACTTCCATATATTACTTTAAGTCTAGTTCCTTCTTCAACAGTGAGATCAACAAGAAGTGGTCTATGTGCTAATTCTCCAAATGATTTAAATGCCATGAATTTATGATAAGGCTTTGGAGCCCATGCATAAATTTCTATTGATTCCTTGAGTGCAATAACAAGAAACTTTATTCTTTCGTATTTTACTATTTTGAAATGTACTGCTCCTTGTAAATCTCCTACATTAATCCACCCATTGCGACGTTCTACTTGTTCGCTATGACCATCTGTACGCAAAATTTTACTTTTTAACCAAGACAAATAATATACACGTACTCGATTTTTTTTCCCACTAATAGTAACAAGGATATTCTGTCCTTCAAGAACTTCCATTTGCTGAAATCGTCTTCTACTAATAAGCTGGTACACTTTACCTTGTCCACTTCTGTCTAAAAGCATAAGACCATTTTCAGTACCAATAAGTAGATTAACACCCCATAATGCAGCACAAAGAATTTCACTGTTAAAGCGTTTTTTATATTTTCGTATTTCTGGAGTATCAGATGTTAAATCATGGCTTGTAGGAGTAACATTGACATTAACATGAGACTCTCTTCTAGCTGGTCCAGCTCCAAAACCGAATGTTAAGAAAGATCTTTGTTTCTGTTGAAGTGCGAGTGGTGGAGATTTTACTGCTTGTCGGTATTCATCACTTATAGTTTTATCTTGACGTTGTCCAGGAGATGATGTGAGAAGATCGGGCAATACTGAACTTGTTCTAGAACCAGGAGAATCTAATCTTTGGAAATCTGCACTAGTGGTTCCAACAACTCTGCTGCGATCTCCTTCTCGATTTCTTTTCATAACCAATGTGTGATCGCAGATTTCTTCTTCATCTGGAGTTGGAGGTAATGGTCGATTTGGAGCACCAACTTCATGATGAGAATTATGACTCTGAGATGTAGATGAAGAACAATCTAATTGTGGCAATGGTTTAGGAGGGTCACTAGCAAGAAGAGTACCATCGTTTCTGTTACTATTTCCACTAACATCTTCCATATCATCGTCACTATCACTTTCTATCATCAAAGCCATAGGCTTAAAAACGTGACTATTTCTTTGAGATATGGGTACGCTAACTGATCCACCACTAGCTCCACTAACTTGATGGTTAGAAGGTGGTGTTGGAACTTTATGCACCTGTCGTGGATCATCTTTAGGTGTAGGAGGCAATGGTCGTGAGGGGGGATGTGGATCTGGAACAACAATCAATCTATGAGGGACTGAAGGTCTGTTACGTTGTACAACTTCTGATTCTTTTACTCGACTAGAAATTTGTTTGTTATCTTTAGCCGCTGCACTATGAGATGACACTTCTTGTGAAAGTGTTCTTCCTTCTTGAATTTGTTGGAAATTACGACGTAAAGTATCGCCACCTGGGGCTTGAATAATTGAAGATGGCTCTCCAGCAATAGCCGGCTCATCTTCTTCATTTTCACTACCACTGTATCGATAGTCATCTCGTTCTTTTTCTTGTTTTCGTTTTTTACAACGATCGATGTGGTCCTTAAGCTGAATTCTCACTTGTCTTTCTGTGGGCTGATCACGAATAAATGGATGCTTTAATAATTGTTCAGTGTATGGCCTCTGGTGGTAATCTTTGACTAAAACTGTTTCAATAAAACCATGAAATTTTTTGGCCCACTTTTTTGATTTTAGCCTTGGTGGAGGATTACGAGGAATTAAAAATAATGCTCTCATTGGATGTAAATCACAAAGCGGAGGTTGTGATTCTGCCATTTCTAATGCTGTGATTCCTAGAGACCAAAGATCACTTCTATTGTCATAAGTTGCTTCAGGATTTTCATCACAAGCAATAACTTCTGGAGCCATCCAATAAGGTGTTCCGATAAAAGTATTTCTACGGCCAATCGTTCTATCTAATTGAGCGCTAACTCCAAAATCTACTAATTTAACCTCTGCATTATCAGTGAGTAAAACATTTTGCCCTTTTATATCACGATGAATAACTTTATTACTGTGCAAATAACTCAAACCACGGAGAATTTCTCGTGATATATAAGCTATCCACTCTTCTTTAAGACTTTGACCTTTTGTAGATTTTACAAGATCAGTAACAGATCCAGCACCACAATATTCCATTACTAACCATAACTGATCATCTTTTCCAGGTGGTGATTTTTTGATAAAAGCTCCATAATAGGTTGCAATATTTCTATGATTTGAGTATCTTTTAAGCACATTAATTTCCAATTTAATTTCTTCTTCTTCATCTTCAGTGACATCCATAACTTTAATTGCAGCCAACTGACCAGTTTTTGTATGTCGACCCTTATAAACTTGTCCATAAGTGCCATTTCCAACGACTTCAATAAGCTCAAAAATACCTGCAGGATCTTTAAGAGCATTTAGATCTATATCATCAAGAGAACAATTAACACTTGGTGTTAAATTATGAGCCATCTTGATTGATTTTCTGTAATAGAAAATATAATTTAGAGTTTTTACAAAGTTTAAATTTTTAGCATAATTTAACAAATTATTATAAAATCATATCTAAAAAAATTGTATTATTTGTACCATAATATATTTAAAAACACAAATTACAAATATTTAAGCAAAATTTTCAAATGACGTATATTTTTTATAGTAATTTAAATTTTTTAAAAAGAATTTAATCAAATAGTGATTGATATCTAATTACACACACTTAGGTACGTCAAAAAACCAATTTTTCATTTTTTTAATTTTCTTTTATTATAAAATATTTCATAAATTTTTTAAAAAGATATACGTTTAATTAAAACATTATTGAAGTAAAAGTAATTATTTTATTAACGTACAAAATAAAGTAAAAGTTTTAAACTTAAAGATTTTTAAAATTAAAGATGAAATTATGCTTTTCGAAAAAGTGCTTATTAGTAAGTAAGATATCAGAAATTTACTGAATTGATTTACATATATTTTTGACTAGTTTCATTTTGATACTAATAAATCTATAAATCAATCTACTAAATAAAACAATAAATCAAAAACTGAACGAAAAAACACTTTAATAAACACTTCTTTATTCTTTAATTAAAAAATTAATTCTTATTATAAAATTTCAAGATTTTATTTTTGTTTAAATCTGTTATTTAGTATTTGGATAAATTATTTTTAAGATTGATTTTTTTATTGATATTCCAGTTTTGAGAATTGTTGCTTACACAAACCGACTTTAAAAAAATTTGTCTCCAAAAAGCGGCTGCTGTAGTTTCATTTTTTAATGTTCTTGTTTGAAAAATGTAGATTGATATCAAAATATTGAAATAAAAAAATCTACAATTTAATAATAATCTCTCAAACTATTGTATTTTTAGAGTTACCGATAAATATAATATCGTTTAAAACTAAAAAATTAACTTAATTTATTTTTAATAAATGTTATAAAATTATAGCATATATAGAGAATAAATTTTGATAATTTTTGTTTAATATCTTTTTAAAGATTCTAAACACTAAAATATTTTCAAATATTTTTAAAATCTAAAATAAGAAAAATTATTTAAATTTTTTTATTGTTTTTTTAAAGAAGATTATATACATTATACTTTCATCTATAAAATGATGAAATTGTGAAAATTTAATCAATTTTTTTTTAGTGATTCAAAAACAGAAATGATGTATACGTAAGTTTTTTAAAAATTATTTCATACACTGACTTCTGTTTAAGTTGAAGTATATATTAAGGTTATTTTAATTGTCAAGACTTAAATGAATTAAATTTTTTATCAATAAAAGGTCATATTAATAAGTATTTAATTACAGTAATACCTTTATTAAAGTAATACCCTTTCATTAAATTCCTAATAAATTTTTAATAATATTTACTAACTTTTTTATTTCATTGAAAATTACGTTTACTTTTACTTTTAAAAACAAAAAAATTACAAAAAAATATTGATAATTAACATGAAATTTTTGCAATAATTCATTCACATATATTTTGAAACATAATTAATACTACATTTACTATACAAAGTTAAAAATAAATAGATAATAAATATGGTTAAGTTAATAAAGTAATTTTTTAATTATAGAAATGTTTTTTGTTATTAGAATTTCTTATTAGCTTCTTTTTGTAAATATTAAACATGCATATAAATATACATACACTCATATATGAGTTATATTATTATTTATCTATTTTTATTTTATCTAAAACAAATACAAATATTTAATTATATAATTAAGAATGTTTAAAACACACATTTGAACATAAATTAAAATCATATTATTTTAAAATATAAAATTACAAAGTAAACATATTTCAGAATAAATTAATATCCTATTATATAAGAAATAATATACATTATAAAGTGTTATTAATAGTACATAAACATTTTTCAATTAAAATCTAAATCAAAATGTTTTAAAAGTGAATATAAGCATTAATTTATAAGTATTAAGAGAAATGAAAACCTGATCATTACATAATTGAAATTAATTAGTACAAAATAAGTATTTCAATTAAAAGAAATAATCAGTTAGGTCTACAAAATAGAAATAGTAAATTTTTATTACGTTTACCTTTTCTTATAATTTACTTGTAATGTGAATTATTTTATTATACACATAACAGCATATTTAATTATGAGAAATATATCGTGCTCTATTTTTAATATAATATCTTTAATTATTAATATTTTTTTATATATTTTATATTTTAATATTGACTGATCCATCATTTCCCATTTATTAATTATATAAAATATAAAATTTTATGCAAAATATAAGAAAATATAATCTAATAGTATAATGAGGGATATAATTAAATTGTGTAAAATTATTTATAAGATAAAATTTGGAAACTTAATTTTGCATAACAACATTTCTGTTTTTACTTTACAAAAAAAATTTTCTTTTTCAAAAATAAAATAGTAACTAAGAAAACTCTAAATATTTATATATAATTTAATAAATACTTATAATAATTAGAATAAATAAAAATTATAAAATATAAAATCTTATCATATTATTAATACAAGTTCACAACAAAATATACTTAATATATTATATATTCTTAATAAAGAAATTGATTTGTCTATAACGAATGTTGCATATTATTTTATTCATTGGAATTTTTTATTTTATATTATTTTATTTTTTAATAGTAAAAAACGAACACATTAGATTAAACAAAGGTACATTTTAATAAGAAAATTATTAATAATGATTTTTACACTCATCAAATATTACTTTATTTATTTTTTCCAAATGTAATTATCATCAACACATTATTGTATTAAAAATAATTAAAAATAGTTTTGTTAAACATATAAACATATAAATTGTATAATAATTTTGCTGAAAGCTTTCTATTATTAAGATTTTTATAATTTGACACTTGTATTAATCATAATTAAAGTTTAGATTTTTAACTTTTTTTTAAATCATTTTTTTTTATTATATATTATATTCTCTCTAACTCATTGGTATCTATTTCGTTAGGAATCTAAAATTATTTATTTTTTTAATTTTTTATTTATAAAAAAACTTTGAATAATATACATATGTATATATATATATATATTAATATTATTCGAAGTATATGTGAATATACATATGCTGGGTGGTAAATTATTTTGTAAAATATATATATATATAAATTTAATTCCTTAGACTCCATTATGATAAAAGGTATTATTTTATCCTCAGTTTAGCTACAAATTAAAATTATTACAATTCAAAACAAGAACACTCAAAATAATATTTATTATAAATAAAATGAAAATAATATTATAAAATTATTACTATATGTAGTGATTGAAAATAATAAGTCAAATATAGTGTAATAAGTTAACAAACAAGTTAAAAACATATTAATAGCAAGCGCGAATAACAAATTTTTAAAGATGATGAATATCAATTTTTAAAGATAATTAAATTAGAATTTTCTATGTATTTTATTTAATTAAAGTTTTATAAATATTATCAACATTTCTCGTTTTATAAAATAATAAATACCATCTAATAATGAAGTGAAAAATTATTAAACATTATTCTATACTTCATTGTTATATTTTCAAAAATATAAATTGAAAGAAACTGATTTGTTTATTATAATATTATTAACTTTTAAATAAATTTCTCTTAGAGACAAATCAATTCTTTAAAAAAATATCTTTAAGTATAATAGAATAATAATAATTTTTTGAGTTTATGTCAATAAAGTAATAATAAGCAAAATATTAGGTAAATTGCAAAAATAAACCATATTATATCTTATAACTACTATTGAATTATAATACTTAAAGTATACTATGATAGAAGTTTAAAAGTAATAAATTAACATGGTAATAAGAAATTTCTGATCATAATTTATTATTAAGAATTAAAATTTTTTAAATATTTTACTGTTATTGTTTTATTGTAAATATTTTATGATAATAAATGCAAAAAATAAAGGTATATTTATATATATTTATAATATTAAAAAAATCGATTTATTATCATTGTAAAATTTAATATAAAGTAGTTTAAACAATTATTGTACCTTATTAAGGATATTAATAATATTATATAATTTAAATATTAAAAGAATATGCTCATCTAAAACATTAAAATATTAATTTTTTAATTTTATTTACCTTTTTTAAATTAATTAAACATAATCATAAAGCAATTTTATAAAATATTATGTAAATATAAGTAATTAAATATTAAAGCTATTAAAAAAAATACTTAAAATAATAAATTATTAAGCTAAATTATGTACTTTAATTTGTATGATTTGATATAAAGATAAAAAAATATTATTAACTAATTTAATTAAAATGTTTGAAAAATGTTGATTATGAAAAATTAATATTTTATATTTTAAATAATAAGCAGATGTATAAGAGATATAATAAATAAGAGAAATTTGATTTATTTACAAGATTATAATTACAACAAATTTATTTATAATTGTAAATTTAATTAAATTAACAAAAGTTGTTAATAAAACTTATAATTATTAAAATATAGAAATTTTGTTTTATCTTACCTGAGATCTATAAATTACTTATTTCTTGGATTTTAATTTTTGTAAAACTATTGAACTCTATTTAAAATAATTATTCAAATTATCTTAATTTATCAGATATAAAATATCTTACTTCTATTTTGTAATCATTTTTTATTCATTTATTATCTATAAATATCATTGACAATATTTATTTAAATATTACTATGTTTTATGCTATTAATAGCATAGACATGAGATATCTAATACTTATCAAATATGCTTTCATTCAATAATTTTGATAAGATTAAATGAATTTTGAATATCCTGCAATAAGAAAGAGATGTATAAATATTTTCATAAAACTAAAAAAAATATATAAGGTTTAGTGTATTAATAATTATTTATTTGGATTTTTTCATTTGTTAACTATTGTTGATTTATAACTAAAAAAGCGAAATAAAATATTATAAAAATAAGAAAAAATTAATTTATAATTTTTGTTATTAAATTTATTTAGATTTTTTTAATAAAAAAATTTTTATCTAATAATTGTTTTCTTAAAAGATGAAAATTTATACGAACATATGTAAATACTCAAAATCGATGATTAGAAAATAATTTTGTAACAATATGATTTATATAAATACTGTCATATTTCCAATATTAAAATGACTTTTTTTATAAAACATTCTTCGAGCCAAAGACACGCCTAGCCGTAACATTACTATAACTTCTTCGTAATTATTTTTATGATCGCAAGTACTGTTATATTAGGGAGTCAACGACATGTTTTTTTTTACTCCAATGATGTTTCTACGATTTTTTCCGTTGTTCTCTTAGATTAATTTATTTTTAATATTATCAAAATTAATCTATAATATGTTCAACAATAGATTATTGAAAATCTTACCTAGTCTAGACTATATATACATATATAAACTAGTGGTTACACTTGTCCGTTTATTATATTTCCAACTAAACATCAATCCATTATTAGGTACGCATAAAAATTGAAGTGAGGTTAAATACTTTTAGCTATAGCTTATGCCGTTTCTTTTTCGTCATTCTGATTAGGTGATCTTAAAGTCTAGTAACGGTAAGATTAAAGGAGTCATATTTTTCAAATATAATAATAAATTATAAGTGAACACTAAAAGATTTATAAAAAAAAGTTATAGTAAGCAAATACTAAGATAAATGTTGATACTTCCTTGGTAATGTTAATCACTATATATATGTATCAATATTTGGTGCTACGTACACATGCATACATATAATTACTCATAGCATACATGATGAGTAATATAGATTGCGCTGCAATCGGCGAATATGCTATAGATATGCAAGAATTAATATTTTTACTTAAAACTCAATTTTAAATTTTAACAATAAAATTTAAAAATACATATTTATAGACAATGCTTTTTTTAAATCTTTAGAGATATTTTAATAATAGTAGAATATCAATGCTGTTTATATAGTTTTCTCAATTTTCATGAAGTAAAAATAATTTTTTCAAACTTTCAGGTATGTTTAATGATTTTATTTGATGCTTGTACCATATATCTGTGTACACATAAAAATAAATAAATTAAAAAAAGTAATTAAATTGAATCCTGTATTATTATTAAAATAATTTTATTAAACCCTCTATTAAAGTTGAAAAAAGTTACAAATTAATGATGACATCTATAAAAAAAAATTTGATAATACCATTTTATGATTATATTATTTTCTTTATGAATTGTAGTTGAATCACAGTTTCTATCAAATACTTTAATAAATAAACAAAAATTAAAAATTTTAAATTAGATAATTAAAATTCAAACTTAAGTATGCTTTCTCCTCTCAATAAAAATATATTGATTAGTTTATAATTTATAAATAAGTTATAGATATCGTAAAAACAAATTTCATGTATTAATTTATACTAAATAAATCATTAAATATTATTTTTTCAGAAAATTTAAATATTAAGCATAAAATTACTTTAGTGTATTATAATTTATAACACATTAAATATTTTTCTATACAAATTTTAGTTTAAGCACTATGATGATAAAAAATTCTAATAAATAACAATAAAGTATACTAAAAATTTGTCAACATTTTTAACATCATATAAATTAAAATTTATTTGATTGATATAATAATAAGTTTAAAATAAAAATATACATTTATAATATTAATATCAATTTAATTCATTTAATAATTATTTATATCTATTTTTTATATTATATTATCTGTAAATTTGTTTTATTAAGAAAGAAATAAAATAAAAATAAATGTTTTTTTTTAATTATAATACATTAACTTAGTTAATTTGTATAAGTGATATAAAAAAGATTTATTTTAAGATATTGTAAATTAAAATTATTATATTAATTTTTTTATAAATTATCACTTTTATTAATAAATACTTTAATTGTCAAAAAACATATTAGTCAATAATTAAAATTATCTACTCTTATATAAATATATATATAATTAAATTTTTTTAAATATATTTATTTATAGTTGTAATTTTTAATTGATTGAGTTGTAAATATTAATTGATCAACACTTAGACATATTTGCTTTTTTAATATGCTTAATATAATTGATAATAAGTATATTAAAGAGATTGATATTAATAATTAATTTTCTTTATAATGTATAGCTTAAAGCTACATTTAATTTCTCACGTTTGATTTATAATTTTGGAAGCGAATACATTAGTTTATTAAATTAAATAGTATCAAGTAATACGTAATTCATTTATTTTAGTTTATGTATTATGATTATTATTATTACAATTTATATATTATATTTATATTAATTCTTTAATCATGTAAATAATAGATAATTTTTTATGTCACTTATTAAAAGTTAATAATAATATATATCCTATAAATTTTTTAACATGGTTTTAAATTATTTAATTTTTATGTTAAATATATTAATACTAATTTTTCATTATAACAACTTTCTTGAAACAAAGATGTAAAATATTTCTATTTTTATTTTAATGTAAGAAATTAATAAATTAATAAACAATTTTTAACATTATTCATACAGATTATATCCAAGATACTTATCTACCTTATTAATGATCTATAATAACCAATAAATTAAAGTCTAAAAAATCTAATTGGCAGGAAATTCAGAAATCAACATTAGTAGCAATATATAAGCAATAGTAAGTATTTAATGAGGAAAAAAGATTAATTTTTAAAAATTTAATTAATAAATATTATGATCCAAATTTTCATATTTTAATAAAACTTTTTACGATAAATAATTTTTCATAATAATACTTTCAAAAAACGGTTTAGAATAATTTAGAAAATTTTATATTTATATAATATTTCTAAATATTATTTATATATTTTAATATTTAAAAATATAAAATTAATTTACGCAATGGAAGTGTACATTAGTACTAAATTTCATAGGTATTTTTTTATATTCGATGCGGGTTCCCATTTTTGTTGAATCTTACCTGATATATTAAATTGTTATTGCTTTAGTAACCACTGTCCAACTCTTCAAATAGAAGAACGTTAGGTTACGTATATAAATTTGTGCAAACATTGACCGAAAACGACAATTGAAAAACTGGAATAATTTGAAAGTAAAACTCGAATAATAAAGAAATAATTAGTTTTTTTAAAATACGACAAATCGACATTTTTTAAAAAATTTTTATTTGAGTTATAAGGAAGTCTAACAGAAATTATAAACAACAGCAGACGAGTTAAATTGAGACAAGAGACGTGGCGATCATTATGTATGAAATGAGTAATTTACCAGGTTATCTTAAATTGTATATTACTGAATATATATTAAATTCAGAAGTTAATTTTACTTCACATAAATTTAATTTAAATATTATCGAATTAGAATTTATAATTATATAAAAGTTTCATACAATGTATATAATAAACTTAATATAAAAAAGATTAATAATTAAATAAAAAACACATTAAATACATACAAAAAAATGAACAATTATATTTTTTAAATTTATTTAATAGAAACACAAAAAAAGAATGCATCAAAATTGTAATGTCAATGATAATCATAATAATATTTATTAAAATATTTAGAAATATTTGTTTGATCACCAGTTATGTCTAAAAATTATAGATTACATATAAAATAAAAATGTATTCTTCTTATATACGTGAAATTCTACTATTTTTCCTCGAATGAACTAATTACAAAATATCGAATGATATTTTCTTTATTTGAAACATAAAGAAAAAATAATTTCGTTTTTTATCTCTATCTTTCTCAAAAATTTAACCTATTTAACGAAACTTAATATACATATATTAATGTTGTAACATACTATGGATCATATTTTAATTCTCAAATATATTGATATTTATTTAATTTATAATAGATTGAAGTTTGCAAAACAAATTTTCATAATGTAAGAATGAATTAGTGTTTATATTTAAGAAATTGTAATAATTTGAAAATTAATTACATATTATGTTATTAAAAACTACAGTATTTAAATTTAGATAAAATTATTATTGCATAATTTAAAATCACTTGAATTTCTTTTCAATTGTATATTTCATTCGGATTATCAAAACTTAATCGATTATCATTATTATTATAAATAATCAAAATATTATAAAAAGAATATATTTTCTAAGTAATTTTTATAATATATTCTAATATTAGCAAATCAATATTCTTTTATAAATCATTAGTTTTCAAAGTAAATTGCTCAGATTATTTTATTGAAATTTAATTCAGTTTTAATCAATATACGGTATGTATAGCATAGTCAAATAGATATAATAATAAGGTAGATATATATATAGTCTAATGTAATAAAAAAGTAAATATATAAAAAAAACAATTAAAAATTATATTTAGTTGTAAACAAAATGTAATTGTATTATCTTTAATTTTGAGCTATAGAGTAATTTACAGATATAGTAATTTAATTTTTGTAATAAACCTGTATCATGTATGTTACTTAGTTCAGCTGGTACAAAACATTATATGAGAGTAAATTCCATGGCTCTGAAAAGAAAAATGTTAAGTGTCTGTCTTAAGTAAACTAAAAAGAAAATCAATGCTTCAATGCGCTTTAAAATATATTAATATATGAAAATTTCTTAATTTACATATTAAATTGAATATATTTACAAAATTTATACATGTCACGTTGCAACTAATCAGAAAAATTATAATGACGAAATTTAGTTTTTGAAACTATAAAGAATTTAAAATATAATAAAGTAATTTATTAAATAAATTAAAAAATTAACTCTTTTAATTTAAAAATAAAAATTTGTTTTTATTATTCAATACCAATTATTTTAACAAATATAAAATTTAAAAATCATTTTATTGATTTTTCTTATGACACAAAGAACTTTAAAATATCTTAAAAATTAAGTAGTATAATAGTATTTTTTATTTAATTATTTTATTTAGATATTTTTCTAAGCACAATGTGAATTTTATTTATTTTCATAAATCCAAGAATTTTATCATAATTATTAAGTTTCTTGAACATATATACACTTAAAATAGGGTAGAGTAGGTACAGTTAATTGATCATTTTTTTAAATAAAATATACAATAATGTTAAAAATAAAATCTTGATCCTATCACTAATAAACAGAATAATACTAGCAAAATATGTAAATGCACAAATTTCAAATTTTTCTAGAATACATTTTGATTCATATCATTTATTTCATACTGAAAAATGTAATTTTGAAACATGTTACTTTAGGTAAATTGAAAACAATAAATTGTTAAATAGTTACAAGTTTAGTTTAAAATAAATTCAATATGCAAAAATGGTGTTTTTCTAAATTTCTTTTTTTAAAATCTATAATTGTATGTACCTATTAAGAATTAAGATTTTAGACTTAAAGAAGAAAGATTTAAAGAATCAATAAATAATTATAATTCAAAAATTCATAAAAGAAGATGAATTGGCATAGTAATAGTTTATTAATTCTATATTTGGTACATCGATAAGATACATATGTTATATTGATAATATTACTAAATTATTTAATTTGGATGCGTAAATAATTAAAAATAAATTAAAATATATTTTTATGATACAATATATCAAATTTAAAACAATAGTAATGATAATAATTTAATTAAATATTAATGTTAAACTTTTAAATGTGTATTGAGATATATGAGGTTTTAACTGCAAATCTATGATTACTTAATCTTATAATATTAAGTTACATCAATAAATTATTAAATAGGATAAGAATTACTGCATATATCACATCGTACACAACTACAAAGTAAACAACATCGTAGTACTATGTAATGTTGCGTGAATCGCTGAAACACAATCTAGGTAATACACATAACAATCCTCATCGCCAGTGATAAAACTCACTATAACTATGCTGAATGATTTCACTTCACGTTCCGCGCTTTTAAAAACGGATCATACATTCATATAATTTTCGTTTTCATATACAATACTAATTAACCGCAAATTCGACCATAATAAGATATTTTTAATATACAAGGTTGTATTGAAGTTTTAAATTTTAAAAATGCTGTAACCAAATAATTTTATATCATTTACAATTAATTATACAACACGAAGTTTTGAATTTCAGAATAGTTTTAACTAGTTATTTTTATTTGTGTTATATTTGTATGCAATTTTTTCCCTTTTTCACACTTCATTGTTAGTTTTTAATAAAATCATAGTTAAGATGTATAGACAAACACGTCATAGAACTGCATTAGTATTCATTTGCTTTTTGATAATATTACCAAAAAAAATGATCGATGCGTTTGATTACCGCTTAAAACTTATTGGTGAGAAATATATTATTATATTCTTAATTTATTATAAATAAAAATTGACACATGCATTTTATATTAATATTATTATATATTTTTTTTAATTACACGTGAAAATTATTTTTTAAATTAAAATGAAAATATTATAATTCTAAGGTATTTAATTGATATTAATATCCAATTTTATATATATATATTATATTATATTGTTCTATATTATATTAAAATAATAAAAGTTATAAAAGTTAAAATTAATCAAATTCAAAATAATTTCTTAGATACTATTAATTTTAGATAGATATTTATCACTTTAACAAATAAATTAATAATTAGTATTTATAAAGTTATAAAAAATATATTTTACAATTATTTTCACTTATATTTCCTATAAAAATTTCTTTTTATAGTATCAAATTAAGAAAAAATAATATTTACTGAAATCAAAAAAATCTCGTAGATGAACGTATTTTAAATTATTTTTTAATTTATTAACTGCAGATTTCTTCCAACAAAATTTTATGTCTATATTTTTTCTATATCTAAATTGTTAATATTGATTTTAGTTTATATTGAGTTAAATTGCATTATGAAAATCCATAGGTAACATCCAAATTCTTTACACTGCAATTGTTGTAAATAAATTCAACGATTTCATTGTTGACTAAAAATAAGTTCATACATCATTAAGTTTTAAATATTTAAAATTTAAATTATAAAATTTTTAATAAATATATTTATTTTATTGTCAGTCAATATCTCTATACCATTATTGTATAACGCTGTGTCAATATATAAAAAACAATAATAATTCCATATAAATTAATATAAATAAAATTATCATGTAAAATAATTCTGGAAAAATTTTACATTGATGAGAAGCTTAAAATTTGATATCGAACATATGGTTTGCTAGAAATAATATTGTGTAAATATATATGATAATTTATCTGAAACGCAAATATTTAGTTGATATTAATTAAATGTAAGCATGTATTCCTTTTTGTAATATTAAAATTTTAATATATTCATGGTACAAATTTTCGATTACAACAAATTAAAAATTAAATAAATAATATCGTAAATACAATAAAAAAATTCTAAATTTAAGATAGATAATAATTTATTTCAATTTTTTTAATATTTTAAAAATATAATATTAAGTTAGTTAATATTATAATTTATTTGTATTAAAATTATAATTAAATTATATTAGAACATTTCATTTAATGCTCTTGTTTCTGCTTTTCTTATACATTTGTAGAAAATAAATATCTCCTATCACATCGTATATTTTTTATATATTTTGCTGTTTATAAATTAATTTTTATTTTTATAATTTATGTTTTTTTTATATAAAAGTTTAACTTTTCTTTTCGTAAGCTTTCTAGAATCAATAATCATTTTACTAAATATTACAATTTTTGTGTAATAATTAAAAAAACATAAATAATAAAAAAATTGATATGATCTATCTATATTAACTACATTTTTATTTAAAAAAAAATAAACATTATACATTATTAAAAACATACTTTATAGCTAGGAAAAATTTTTAAATAAGCTAAATTATAATTTTCAAAATGTAAAATTTGTTAAATAATATTTACGTGAATAAATAAAAATGAGATATATTAAAGATTTTGAAAAATTTAATATTCAAACGGGAAATTTAAATTGAATAATATCAATTTTATTTTATTTTCATAAGTATATAAATTCTTTTATATTTCACAATTAATTCATTGATAAGTTTAATCATGAAAACCGCATTTTTTTACAAGAAGAAGACCCGCTTTCAGAAGGTAGTTCTTGTGTGATGGAGGATCGTAGTCTCGGAAAATGTGTTCAATTGCCCAAATGCCCTATGAGAATCAAAGAGGTGCAACAAGGCAAACGTTTTTCTGATTCCACAGGGCGCTGCACTTTTAAAAATTTTATTGAAATTGTTTGTTGTCCGGAAAATATAATGCCAGCTACCACTAAACCTAATGTTTACGGACCTGCTGAAAAAGGTAAATATTCTTTATACATTTTGAGATATCAATACTGAATAATATATATGTATATATACACATAAAGAGTAAATTTACACATTTTAAAAATTATATTTAAAAAAATAAAATGATTTTCTACTGTATGGTATATAAAATAATTTTATACTATAAAAAGTAAAAAATATCTGATATAACTTCAATTCTTACTATAAACTATTTTACGCAGGATTTTTCAATATAACAATAAAAAAACATTTTAAGAAATGATTTATTATTAATCTCTTTAATTTCACGTATTATTATTTACCTAATTTTATTTAAAATTTCCTATTATCTGTAAATTTAAATATCATTTTATTTTTAATAATAATTTTTATAAATTATATGTCTATTAATAAAACATTTTCTTTATTCACTTAACAGTGTATTTTTATATTCCATTGTATTAAAATAATAAAATAAAAAATTATCTGATGTACAACACTTTACTATAAATAATATCGTAAATAATTTATATCTAGTTACATTTGCTTAAATCTATAACGAGTAATAATTCATTAAATAATTCAATAATTTTTACTGTTCTTTAGAATAGTCGTTTAATTTAATTTTATGTCTTTATATATATTTATTATATTATAGATATTTAATTATGTTTTTATATATAATTTATAAAATTTTATTTATTATTTAATTAAGTAAAAATAATTGGAATATTTATACATACTAGTATAATTTCTGACTCTGTTTTACTTTATTTATAGTAAGAACATTTTTCGTATTTGGCCAAAATTACTTTTTAACGTTTTAACCTGCTAAATAAATAATATTATAAAAAAATTCTGTTTAAAAAGAATAGATACTTAATATGACTTCATTATGAACTTTTTTTACAAAATTGTAATTGTTTTGACACAAATCTATATTTGTATATTAGTGATGAATTAAATTTTGATTTTAGTTTGTTTTTCATTTCATTGAAAAATTTAATTTTTTTCATTAAAATTATAATAATATTATTAACTTTATCTATTAATTGATTATAATTGTTTATAATTTAATTATTTATGATAACTTTATCTAATATACTTTTTGTGTTTATAATATTTAAAAATAATAACGTTCATAATAAGCACACTCAGATGATGAATATTATTAGGAAATTTTCTAAGAATAATTGAAAACAATAATATTTATTTGAGATAATGGCACATTTTAAAATGATGTGAAAATATGAAAAATTGATAATCTGAATAACTACGATCTTAAAAACAATAATTTTAAAAATGGAAATAACTATTAATATTTATTAATTAATATTCCGATTAAGTATGCCTATTAAATAAATTGTTAAGTATAAATTTATTTGCTTTTCAGCTTGTCGACAATATGATAATTTTACAGGTAAAGACCGGGAAGTAGTAAATCCAAATATATCCGGTGGTATGAATGCTGCATTTGGTGAATTTCCATACATGGTTGCATTAGGATATACTACAAATGATGAAATTAAATATAATTGCGGTGGAACATTAATATCTGCTGAGCATATTCTGAGTGCAGCTCATTGTGTTAATAATATTAATAATTTCGTGCCTGTTGAGGTAAGATTTTCGTAAAGTAAATTTTAATGTTATATTAGAATGTTATTTTTCATATATTATTAAATTTCTAATAACAAGATTATTAATTTTATTATTCGATAATTTAAGCTGCAAAATTAAACTTGTAAAACTATTTCTTAATATTTGCTAAAAATATTATATTTTAAGTAAAATTTGATTAAATTAAATTCAATGAATGCGATATAAGAAGTAACGAAAACAATTTTTTATTTCAATGTTATTTGATTGATATATAAAAGTTATTAAATCGTCTATTTTAATAAAACTTCTTGGAAATTTTTATTAAAAACTTACTTTATTAAGTTTTCAAATTTTTTAAAAAACTAAAAATTTCTTTTATTATACATAATTACACAATTTGCGATGTCAAATTAGGAAACTTTTATTTAAAAAGGTTTTATATTCCTCCACACTTAAATTCAATAATAAGTAAAACATATTCAAATTTATATTTTTTAGAATAAAATTAAAACGCAAAACTGATACGTATTAATTATATGATAGAACTAATATCATTCATTCAGCTTTTTTTTATCTTGCTTAGATATAATACGGCCAGTTGGTTAGAATCAAATAAAATAATAATGATTTTATGGTTGCTACATCTGGTTATACGAATAATTTTTGACATTTTTACTTTAATTTATGTTTTTTTTATCGATGAATTATTTTCGTTTAATTTTTAAACACAACTTTTTAATTTTTACAGATATATTCTTACTATAAGATTTAACAATAGACATTAATATTTTTAAACATATATTGAATAAAGTAATAATTTCAAAAATTCTTTTTTATTTTTTAGAAATATAAACTTTTGTTAATGTTCGATAATTCAACTACATTATAAAATGTCATGTTTAATAATTAATAATTAGAAGTAAATTAATTATAATAAATGCACATCTTCATAATATTGATGTATGTTATTCCTTAGGAAGAAAAATTTATTTATAAAAATTCTGACAATAAATATTTAACGAAACCGTAAATTTGATAATTTTTTTAAATTTTAGGCTTATCTATCACTTAAATTTGTAAGTATCATATAGAAAAAAAACTTATTTTTAAGTATTTTCAACGTTATTAATATTATTTAAAATTATTTATTTAAACCTAAATTCATCAAAACTTTATTAGTTTGCATTGAATATGAAAGTCAAAAAGAAACTTTTATATTTACTGAATATTGAAAAACTTTATCGAAATATTAATCTACAAAGTATAAGGTTATTAAAAATAGAGAAAGTTAGTTGAAAGAAGTATTTTTCTCTATAAAAATTTCACTATTATTTCATTTGTATATGCAGGCATATAGAATTATAATATATATCATTGTATTTATAAAATAAAAACTTGTATTTAAATTTGAATAATAAATTAGGACTCACAGAAAATTGTATAATTTTCTGTTTATGTTTAACATTTATATATAAATGTAAAAATCAATTGTTTTATTTTCTAAATTTAATATTAAGAAGTCATAATCCTGGGTATAATTACAAATCAAATCTCATTAAAATAAAAAAAACATTTTTAAAAAAGATTTATAATTTATAAAACATAATCTGATTGCATTTATATAATGTTTAATATAAATTGTTTTTAAAAATACAGGTAAAATTACTCTGTAATTATATTAAATATCCAAATTTTTTATATTTTAAACATAATTTTATTCTTATTGAATTAACAAAATTTATTTAATAAATATACGTTTTTCTTAAAATATAATTATTATATTATTTTAATTTCATATCACTTGTATTAGGTGAAACTTGGTACGGTCGATCTAAAAAAAAAAGCAGAATATGTACAACGAATTCCAGTAGGTGAAATAATTTCTCATCCTAAATATAAGCGAAGTATGAATTACTATGACATCGCGATTCTTAAATTAAGACGGCCAATACGTTTTTCAAAAAATGTTTTGCCAATCTGTCTTCAAACTAAACCAATTCCAAATCTACAACAATTGGTAAATATGTCTTTAATTGTAACGGGATGGGGCGCAACGAGTTTTGAAGACGAAGGTACTGACAGATTACAAAAAACACCTAGCTTACAGTAAGTAATATTAATGCAAATTTTTTTATTTTATATCTATTACTAAAAAGATTTATAATTTATTTAATCCAATTTGTCTTTCATTAATTGCTAATATTTGAACAAACTTTTACGAAACTTAAATCGTTTCATTTTATGAAAAAATATCTTTCCTAATAAATTGATTACTAGACAAAATAAGATTAATAAATACACGTGTTAGAAATAAAAAGACACAATTTTTTCAAAAAAATTTTTTTTACTATTCAACCTAATTTAGAATTATTTATTGTATTTTCATTATAATGCTTAGTCATTTCTTTAAACTTTCTAATAAATACAATTTGTCATACTTCGTAAAATAGGCTTCTGCATTCCGATCACTTCTTTGTTCTTGCTGAATTTTTTCCTGTGAGCCATGTTTTCGTCTTAATGAACAGAAGGAAGTAGAAAACCATGTTATGTGCATCTGATGGATATAGTAGAAACTTATAGTGTGATTCATACAATTGAGCTAAGATAATTCAAAATGACTAAGCTAGTGTGTCAACATAATGGAAGTACAACTTCGTCTTTCTCGATTGGGACCGTGTTTCTTTTAATTTCTCATCAAATCAATTCAATAATTCATTTTAATATTACATCATGAATGTCTTTTTCCCAAAAATGTAATTTAAAAGAAATTGTAGGGTTAACCTTTCTGAGAAATGATTCCATCTTCGTGTTTTTTACAATAAATTCACCAGAAAAATCTATTGCTTTAATTATTGCATGATCTCTGGCGTTAGTACGGGATCGGGGTTGCATCATATCGAAAGTTTCCTCATTCTTAAGTTATCGTGCAAAATATTGAATCTGTATTGTAGGTCTTTAGCTACTAATGCTCAATACATTTTCATTTGGAGAATATCAAAAATTATTTTCAACACAAATGAATGTAAATTTAAAATGAACCTTTGAATATATCGTAAAGTTTAAATAGTGTATATTACAGTTTGAAAGATTAGTATACTATAACAAGTCACCTTTTGTTGAACGGATTCTACCTGATCCATCTCCATTTTGTGAAAAAACTTAAATCACAAAAAACCGAGTTTTTAAACCCAGTTATAAAGTTATTTTGAAAAAGAATTATTTTAGAAAATGATATCACTTTATTATTTAAACTTCAATTTGGTAAGCTATATAGATAATGTCTTTATAATAACAAAACTTAGAAATATTTCATTTTTTTATTTATTCTTTTATTGTAAAAAAATCTTTTTTTTAATATTATATAATTTATTATTATTATTATAATAATTTCAAATATCTGAAATTAGAAATTTGAAAAACTACCAGAAAAATGGATTATGTAATAAGATTTATTAAATATAAAAAAAGTATAATTTTTTTCACTTAAAAACGATATAATACATTAAAATTTGTTTAATTTATATTAAATAAAGTCTGTAAGAATTTAATTTAGTATGAAACTTATACAATCCTCCAAAAATTCTTTATTTTAACTGAAAGAAATATTTTTCTCATTTTTATTTTTATTAATAATTGAATAATAAACATTATTATTAATTTAATCATGATAGAAAAGAAGCACCGATTTCAAAATAATTTTTTATTATTCTTAGTAAATATTTAGATGCAATATCTTATCAATATTATTATCAATATCGAATATTACATAAACTTAATAACATAAAATAAAAATACAACTATTTATTATGATCATTGAACTACTTGAAGTTTCTATAAAATCTTTCTTACATACAAACTTTACATCCTAGAAGTATAAAATAAAAATATGTATTAATTATTTTTAAGTGACAAAATTATAAAAAATCTATTACACGTAATCTCAAAAATAAGATAATATATAAATTTTTTGGTAATATCTTATATTTTATCCTTTTCTATTGAGTTTTGAATATAAAAAGTAGAAGAATATAAAACTACTTTTAATCTTGTTTTTTTGTATTTACTATATTAATTTTTATAATTAGTATTGCAGTGTCAAAATTTGTACAATACTGTTACATTTTATAATTGATTTTTTATTTTACATCGGTTATTTATTACGTAAGATGGTTAGATGATTTGACAAAAACTAAAATTTAATTGATAATATAATAAAAAATTACAAGCAAACTTTCTATGATTTTTAATAAAAATGTTTCTTGTTTTATAGGAAATATAGTGAAGACTTATATTTTATCTATTCCAATATCAATATAATAAAGTTTGCATGGTTTTCTATGCATTTATAAATCACGTGTGTATTAACATTTACTTTGTACAAAATTTGATGGAATTTCTAAATAAAAGTGAAATATCTTTGATACTAAAAAAAGTAACGTTATTTTAAATTTTATTATAATTTTTATTATAATTATAGAGTTCACTTTAATTTAATTGAAAATTAATCTCAGTAAGATTAACTTTAAGTTTATATATAATTACGTAAACCTGTGAACAAATTTTTTTTAATTCCGCAAAATAGAACAAAAAATTAATTCATCTTGTTCAAATGATTTTTATTATTTTTACGAATAATTGAATATCCATTAAATAATTATGTAAAAATTTAAAATGTGTCTGTTGTGATTCCTTTTCTAGTAAATATATAATGTTTGTAACATTTAAAATTTAAAATTAAAAAAATTTTGAATATATTTCTTTCAAAAATTTAAACAAAAACTTTAAATTAAGTTTTAAATCAAAGATAATTGCAAATTCACCATACTTTACTTGATTGCTGTAATGATGCGGAATGAATAATAATGTCATACGGCTAAAATAACAGTAGCCTTTTATACATTTACAAAATTGAAGTGCTGTATAAATGATGTTTACTATCTCTCTCTCTGTCTCCAAAAATATTATTTAAGAATATTTTAAACGTTACAAAATAAACTAAACTAAAATTATCTTACTAATTGTATATATATATTAAATTTTTATTTAATACATCTGCTTATTAATTTATTATTTAGTATAAATTTAATTTGGAAAAATTTTTGACTAAAAATTTTAGAAAAAAATTTTCAAATAACAATCTTTTAAAAGGATTAAAATTTAAAACATGAATAATAAAAATTCGTTATTTTTAAATATTTATGCTTATATTTCTATTTTTATATAAGTAAAGTTTAGAAAATTTTAATATTTAAATAAACGTTTAATTTAAATATAACTTCTTAAAAATTGAATTCATTTATTATTTACTTAAAATGAAAAAAGGAAGATTTACGAAAAATGTTTGTGTGAAAAATAAATAAAAGAACTGATTTCATCATTTATAAAATTTCATATAGATTTCATGATCTTCGAACATTGTATTTATAAAACTTAAATTACGGAATCTTTCAATTAAAATTAATTAATAAGCTGAAGGTGATATTTTTTAGGGACAGTTTTAACAACATTTTTAAAAAAAATAAATGTACAACCTAACGTAATTTTTTAAAAATATTATCTTTTATTTACAATTATATTACAATTGCATCGCAATTCTAATTAAATTTTCAAGGTTAATTCTACGTTCTAAAATGATTCTGAAATGATTATAATCTGTCACCGGATGAATTTTTTTTTTTAATGTTCTATTTATTAGAATTGATTGGAGAATAGTTGAATGAATTTGAAGATGTGGTATTCAAACTTTATTATTTTTTAAATCTATTACTATTCGATCTGCATCATTTTTGGCAATATGTGATTAGATATGTTATAAAAATAATTGAATTTAATAAAAAGTCAATTCTGTCACATTTCTATAAAAAACTTTTCACTTCTGAATGAGATTAAGGCAGAACTGTGGAGACATTTTCACATACCTTAAAAAAGTTTGGATAAAATTTGAATTAGTTATTAGTTTGCATTTTTCGATGCAAGAAGAAAATCACATATTTGGATTTTAAATCATAATTTTTAAATTTTTTTATCACAAATAGAACATTTATTTAATACAAAAAGATCTAAAACATTGGATTACCTTAGTAAAAATACGAATCGGTTATACACAACCTATCATCAACGTCTACCAATGCGCATGCCTACAACACCAGTCTTTTCTTTTCGGGTATTTACTTTGGCTCAGAAGAGGGAGACTACTAGTGCACATTACTGTTTATTATAAACTACATTCTTATATAAACATACTAAAATAGTTTCCGTGTTCTGCACTTACGTTTCTAAATTTGCGATGGTCAACCATTTAAATAAGTAGTTTTCTTCAATGTCAATTATTTTACTAATATTCTTAATACAAGTAAGCAGGAAATGAAAAAATACTTTATCCCATACATATATATGATACATTAATATAACGTATTAACTCATTATTAAAAGAATAACATAAAATAACTTCGTAATTACCATATTTTAAATCTAAATTATTAAAACGGTTATTTAATAAAATCATTTAACGATTATAGTTTTATTATACTATATGCTTGTCATTTGAAACTATGTATTGCAAATAATAATAAGATATAATTTATTATAATGAAAGGTATGTTTAAGTTTTTACAATCAGTATTTCACTTTGTTTTTAGGTTTTTCACTCAACTTCCGTTTTAAGAAAATCATTCAAAAGATCATATTGTTATTATCTAATATTTCTATTTTCTTTTAAATTTATAATCAATAATAGTCAAGTCATCAAATTTCTAACAATATAAATATTTTCTTCCTTTTGGAACACTTGTGAATAAAAATTTATTAATACATTTGAATATATGAATATCTTTGAATATCTTAAATAATAAAAGATTTATAAATTAATTGATTTCAAAATCAATACTTGGTTAGGGTCGTAACACATGCGACATTCAAATTTTTACTTCTGACTTTCTCACTTGCCTTCTTTCTAGCCACTTATACTACCTGTTACACCCAGTTCTAGTCTGTAGGGTACAACGAGACGAGAATTACTAATATATCTATATAAATTCTTCTTTTTTTTTCACTCCACGTAATATGTAATTTTCTATAAAAACCTTATTTTATACCACTAACTTTCTCCGTCTTGTGCTTTTATTTATATAATTTCCTCTAATCTACTCTCCGACATCTTTCATTATATCTTTTCTTAAATGTCGTCTTCTTTCTACTCTCATACTAAACCCCTTTTACATGCTGTTCTTTAGAATTACTATTAGATCCTTTTTGCTCATACATTTTATCCGGAACATCTTGTTGTTTGTTAATACTTCTCATCTATTATCTTATCTTTTTTTCTCTTTCATACATATTTTCTTTACTTTCATAATACGCCTATGAATTCTCTTCTCTTTTTACAATTTATAATTTTAAGTCTCAACTAACTTAATTTTTTTTTTCGTTAATCGAATTTTTTATTCACCTTAACCTACTTCTCTTTTTATTTCATTTCTATTTTCTTTTAGACTTTTCACCTGTAATTCCTATTTTTTCCTTTGTTCTTTAATTTTTTTTTACTTTATTAGAAGAAAATTTCATTTTTTCTTGTTCCAACCTAAAAATTTTAACTCTATTTTCCTCTAAGAAATCTGTTTTTCCTTTTTATTGTTGTTTAAATATGCTCTTAGATTTTTCTAAATTATTTACCTATTTTGAATTTAAACAAACCAGCTCAACTTACTAATAACCCTCTTATTACTATGTGTTCCCCAATTTACATTTTCTCTTCCTGCACTTACTGAGATCACTTATTTCTCTTTCCATCTCATTTTCTTTCTGTCTACGTTTCCACCGGACCTGTAACCTCAATTTTTTCTTTTCATTTTAAACTTATATTTAATCTACCACTTTTTAAAACTTATTTTTTTCGATACTCTTACTCATCAATTTTTTTTATTTCTTTTATGAATTTCTAGTTAATCTAACCTTCTGTCAACATTAATATCTTTGCCCTGTCCTTCATCACAAAATGTTATAAAATATATAAAATTATATTCTTACTTCTTATAACCTGCATATAATATACATTGAAGACATTTTGTATATAAGAAGGAGAAGCTTATTCCGAACATAATTGTCCCAAGGAAATAAACATGGACAATGTCAGCCAAACATAAACAATAAGAATATTGCCATCTTCTTATTACAATATTAAGCTGAAAAAAGATACTTCTTCTTTTATTTTTAGCTTTTAGAGAAATAAATAAATATTAAACCGATTAATATGAATATGAATCAGTAAACTAATTAATTAACTCTTTTCCTAATTTCACAGGATGATCGATAAAAAAAAATGTAGTGAGTCTTATAAAGGATTTCCAAAGTTACCCAAAGGTCTGGACGACAGTATGATTTGCGTATTAGACATGAATGTGACAAGACGAGCTGATGCTTGTCATGGCGATAGTGGTGGTCCACTTTTGCTTCATTATCAATCTGTGAATACCGTTCTCGGAGTTACGTCATTCGGGCAGAGTTGCGGTAGTTCCATACCAGCAGTTTATACTTCTGTATTTCACTATCTTGAATGGATTGAAGATACGGTCTGGCCTCATAAAATATAATATAAATACATTCCTTAATTCATTGAAAGAATATTTTTAGAAGTATACATTAAATTAAGATGCGTTCTTATTTTTTTGTGCTGGACAAAATATATATAAATATAAATTATATATGTTTAAGTATTTTAAAAACATAATATTATAAAAATATATTTCATTATCAATTATATATTTTTGTATAATTTTAACATTAAAAAAAAAGAATATTTTATACTTTTATTTAATATTTAATAGTGCTTTCTAAAGTTAAAATAAATATTTAATTTTTCATTAAATAAAAAATATATTATTAGATTAAATAAAAAATTCAATAAAAATGATTTTACCCTTACAATATTACAACACTATTTGTGTTTGAAATATAATTAAAATATTTAATTCGTATACCGAATTTGTATCAAATGTGAAAATAAAATAAATTGGTTATTTATAAGTAGTTTTAAAATATTCTCTTCAATAATGACCATTACAAGTAACTTTTTCATTATATTTTTACCAAAAATTTATAGTTTATTTTTCCTTTTCAAATGTTTCTGCCTCAAAAATTCTTCATCAAAAATATACTTTTCTAAATAATATTCCTCTGTAATAAAATTAAGTTCCAAAAAATCATTATCACACACTTACCTAAAATTTACTTTTATTACGTTGCGGTCCGTAGATGTTTTACTTAATATAGAAAATTTTTAATATTGATTAGATTAAATATTATAGATCAATCCCAGTTATACTTTTGTGGTTGACTAATAGTATTTTTATACACACGTTCATATTTACATGTGTAAAATGGTTTTTAAGATTTCAACATTAAAATGTAATATTATTACTATTATCATTTTTTATACAATTCCATTATAAAACTAATATTAGAAGTGTTAATCATTTTTGCAAAGGTGAAATAAAAAAGTTAGCAATCGTTTTTAGAACTATTTTACTTTAGAGATATTTTTGTTTTTTGAAATGTTATTATAAAAACTGATAGTGACATATAATTAATAAAATAATTCACGTTTACTATATTATGATGTTGATGAATATGCTATGCTTCTTCCATCGATAATTTAAACAAAAAATTTTATCTTTATCTTTAACTCAATGAGTACCTTCTCATGAATTTACTCCAACATAGTTCTTAATAAATTATCGCAATTCGCGGCAATATTTCTTTAAGACCTCATTAAGCACCTATTTTAGTTCTGTTTACTACTTAATAAAATCCCCTATATACATGTATCCAGACAGAGGTTTAATTCGTGTTTTAACAGCTCTACGTATAATTCTAAGGAATCATCTGAATAGGTCACTTACTATTACTCTCCCTGTCTTTTTTCTTGATGCCATTAATAACCCTTGAAAAAGGTACGTATATTATCCTATCCAGTTGTTCTTGTATACCCATGTTTTTATATATTATTAGCAGGCTATAATCATCTAATCGATATCATTATAATCATCTTAATAAAGTTCCTATAAGATAATTTAGGAAGGTAGTCCATGATATCAGAAACGTCAGCTTCTTTTTTCATTTACTTCCATTTATTAATAAGAGTTGTATTATTATGTACCACTTCATTTTGTACACTCATGGTAACAACGGTTACCCTTATAAATCAATCCCCAACTATAGTGTATATTATATATAAGACATATATATATATATATATATATATATATATATGTATATACACGTCTATTCCACTCTCATTTTGCAAACCAGTTCCAAGACTGTCTAAAGATCGATCAATCAATTGACAATTAGATTAGTATCCTTTACAAAGATTATATAACTTACGAAACCTTCATTCTGTTGATTCGCCAACAAAAACTGCAACTCACACTGGTTAATGTTTTTTCTATATGTCAATAATAACAATCACTGATGTTGAATCCATGAACTTATTTATTATTTATTTTTATTTCTTATTACTCTTTCTCATGGGTATGTATAGTGTCCCACCACTTGCACTGTTATTTATTATTATTTCAGTGTTCTTTGAGTGTGCATAAAAATATCTTATGCTTACTTTATGTACTAAAAATAATTTTATTCATCTATACACAATTATGCCACAATTAACATACATCATCAATATGTGTACGTTAAAAACTTTGAGCTAAAGACGATACTTATATAATATAACGTCACATGCTTTTATAAATCCCTATTAAACTTCTTCTAGTACATTTTTTCATTTTTTAAAATTAAATGTCTATCATATATGTTTACGTTTTCTCTAATTCGCTATACTCGTTTTTATAATTACCCTGCAGTCATGAATTTTACCATGAAATCTGTAAAACAAAAAGCCAGAACATCTTCTATTTCATCTTTTTAGTTTTATAGGAACCAAATGCAACAGCCAAGCAATCATATCTCTGCATTTCAATATAAATTAGAATAAGAAAGAGTAAATTTGAGCATTATACTATATACAGATAGCGAGAGAGAGAGAGGAAGCGTGGAGTTTGAGAGACAGGATGAGGCAGCAGCCTCGAAGGATTTCAGATAGCTAATCCTTCCTTACAGCTTTACTTATCCATTCCTGACATGATACGAGAAAAGGACTCTTCATGCCATATTTATATCTGTCCGTTAAAACAATAATTTATTCCACTATCAAAGCTTACTATTTTTGTTTAAAAATCTTTCCTTCGAAGAATTCTAAATCAATTCAATTAAATTTATGAATATTATAAATATTTTTGGTATGGTAATTAAAGTCTACTATTATAAGTAATTATAATTCATACAAATGAATTATTAGTGCAATTGTTCTTTTCCACAATTTTAAATTTATAATATTATATGCACAAATATATTTTTGTTTGATTATGATTTTTTTAATTTAATTTTATTTTTTCTAAACTATGTATTTTAAAACTTTTAAAATTAATTAAATCTATCGCATATAATTTTACAAAATCATGTAGTAAATCCTCTTACACTTACATATGTTAAAATGATTTATTCCATTATTCAGTTATTCATTTATTCAATTATTCAAATGTAATATCAAATATATTTATTGTAATATCGAGCTTGTCAGCAAACAAATAAATAAAAAATCTAATACTTACCTAATATACTTTAAAATAATCTTTGTGCAAATAGGTATATATGCAAATAAAAAAAGTAAATAATTTGCTTGTAATAAATAAGTTAGAAGTATATGTACAAGTATTTAAAAAAATGTTTTTATTCAGTACTGTAAAATAAACTAAGTCAATATTTAAAATTTTAATTTTTACTATTAATAAGAACTATTATTTAAATTATAAAAATTGTTATTTGGAATAATTTATATTAATACTTGACGTTTATAATCGTAAATATTGTTATATTAGTTTTTAAAATAATATTAAAAATATTTTTTAAATATATGAGATAAATACTATCTAAATAATATTGTTTTTTTTTTACACATTGTCGATAAGCAACATTATCAAAGCTATGAAAAATGAATTGTTTATCGATCCAAGATTGTGCTCTTACGACATTTTTATAAATCTTTGATAAATGAACGCCAGAATTGATACTCTAACAAACAATGCCAACTTAAACAAATCTCTTGGAATCTATTTTTGATGAACCACCTCCATCTCCCTATAATATATTTAAATTAAATAAAAATAAAAACATAAATTTAATAGTATAAAGTGCTTATATTAATTTATTATCCATTATTTTTATTTTTGTTCGAAAATTAAGTATAAGCAAAATTCATCTTTGAAATATTTTAACTAAAACTGTTTATTCTTTCTTTATATTATATAACATTAATATTTATTAATTATTGTATACAAAAATATGGTAATAAATATTTATGCACATGTAAGAATATTTTCATAAATAATGGTATCTTATATACACATATTCAAAGCTGTTTTAATATATGGTATATATTAATCTTTAATGTACCAGTGTGTCTTTAACTTAATAAATATTTATCATCAGTATGAGAACAACTCATATTTTGATGAATTATTGAACCCATATTTTACAATTATTACTGTTTTATATATTAATATTAGTATAAAATTTTTAATCTAACTAATAATAATAATAATAATAATATTAATTTTAATATTTAATTTTTGAATATTTTACGTAAATTGGTTTAAGTTTTGGTATATTATTAAGACGTGTAGTACTATTTAGAAGCAATCATTAAACGTAATATTAACACTGAAAACATTTTTTAATAATAATTTTTATAAATTCTTTAGAAGTTTACTACTAATTTTATTTTTTCTTTATTTAAAAAACTATATTAAAACATAATATAATAATTAATAAATATGCTACAAATTATTTATTGGTGATTTTTATTTTTCTTATCTATTTTTATTTTCCTTAAATTAATCGTTTATAAATAAAAATATTTAAACACACCTTACATGTATCTTCTCCTTGCGCCTATACCGCCAGCGCAAATAAAACTTTCATCCAACTCAAATCTTCTTCCCAATCATGTATATCGTAAAGTATTTTGGAATACAGATAGTGCAATAATAGATAACTGTACACTTTTTACATTTTCCAATTGACGATTTTCGCATCTTCGCTGTTTATTATTTTGCTTTACAATCTAATGACTCGCTTTTCCCTTATCTTTATTATGTTTCTTTTTATTTTTAACATCATAATATGATTAAGCACATATTTATTTAAGTCAAGTACTTATTTATTCTTTCAATTTCCTCACAACATTTTTAATTTTAAATTTCGGTTTTCTATTAATGATTCATTTTCACTCTGAAGTTTTTTTAAATACTCTTTAATTATACTTTATACGTTTTTTTAAAAATAAATTTTCATTTTTACCAATGAATTTTGTATGTTTTGTGTTTCCACTGGTTTTTTTTTAATTTATACTCAAGATATATTATTCTAACTGTTTTTTATTTAGTTCTGTCATATTTTTTTTGTTTCTTCCTCTCTACTACTTTTTAAAATTTTATTTTTTATTATTTTTTTGTATTGTAGGTTTAATCTTTATGAAAAGGATTTTTCCTAACTCAATGATCTTATTCTTTTTCCTAACTTTATTTTTAAGTTTATAAATCTTTTAAACTTCTTTGGATGTACCGTTTCTATATTAAATAACGTTTAAATCATTGAATAGGCTTATCTGATTTCTCTTTCTATTCTCATTTTCTCAATTATTTCGCTGTCTATTTTGATCTATTGGTTTCTCTATAGATTTTCTTTGTATACTCGATTAAATACTTTTTTATACATGTTTTTTTTTATAAAATTACGAATTTTGTATCTTTATATTTAATCAAATTCAACGTATATATATGCAAAACATGGAACAATTTCACCCGTCTCTTTTGTCAGTTTTTCATCTTAATTACTCTTTTCATTAAGCATATTTATCTATTATACCTTTTTTTCTTCAGAAACCGAATTGAATATCATTATATTTATTATTGTTTTCCATTTGCTCTTCTATTCTATTTTTGTATGGTTTTAACATAAGTTTTATATTACAATAACCTTTTTAAATCTGTTTTTGTGACGCTTCTACTTTATTTTAAAAAATGAGTCTTTATTAAACAATATACTGTTTTTAAATTATATAAAAGTTGTAATTATACCAAATTTATTTTTAGGCCAACCATCGGCTGTGTTTTGAAATCATTAAATTTGTTATTGGATAAGGGTAGACAAATAGTATTCGTATTTTTCACAATTTTTACTACATGATTTAAAATTAGAAGAGCTATGTCATTATTTAGAGCTCTGGGATGATAATTTCGTTTATTATAATGACTTCAACTGAACGATCTTGGTGAGGAAAGATTTATCATTAAAACTTTTAAAAAATTTTTAAGCTCTTGATTAATATAGCTAGTAAGGAAATGATAATAAAGATCAATTATTTATATAATGAAGATAAAAGTCGTGTAATTAACATAATTAAGATATAGTAGCCACCTATTTTATGATTTAATAATTGATACAATCATCATTCTTCATGATGCTACAACAATGTAGAGATATACTAGACATAGTAAAGCTCAAATTAAGCCATATTATGTAAGTTTTTTATTAAGTGCAAGTACTAGTACTTTTGAATATCATTCCTATAAAGTTAAATATTAAATAAAATAAAATAAATGTTAATTAAGATTAAAGCAAAGAGGATCACTCAGAATTCTCTGAAAAAAATAGTCTGGTACTTTCAAGTATCATTCTTATAAAGTTAAATATTAAATAAAATAAACGTTGATTAAGATTAAAGCAAACAGGATCACTTAGAATTCTCTGAAAAAATAGTCTAGTAATTTCAAATATCATTTCTAATAAATCTATTAAATCTAATAAATGTAAATAATTTTACGATCAATTTTAAAGTCAATAAAAATAATATTTAACTAATGAATAACACATTAAAACCATACTTAAAAATAAAAAAACATTGGTCTAATGAACTGAATTGTCGATGATTTCATCGACTAATTTATAATTTAAAACTATAAATAAATAAAACAATTTATCATGTTAATGTTTATCTTTTTTAGTTTTTATTATTATAATACAGTTATTTTTTCTTTATTTTTCAAAATAAGAAAAATGGACGCTTTGTTTTGTAAATTTTTTGCAGGAACATCGACGACTGCATATTTTTCTGGTGCAATTATGAAATGGATTAAAGAGAGTTTATATTTATTATGATATATTAAATATAAATTATGATATATTAAAAATTGTAAAAGATAATGGGTGAATATAAAAGAAAAATGGCACAAAAAGAAAAATACTGTTGGAAGATAAAACGAGACTCTATAAAATAATTTTTATTTATAAGATATTTCTTACATAAATAATCTTTCATCAGTAAAAATCTTACATGTTCATTTAGAGATATATAATCATTTATAGATTATATATATTTATATATCTCAAATAGGTTAAGAACTTGACGAACATTCTAAATTTAAAGATATTTTTTGAATATATCTTTAATGGCAAGATTTTTCATCTATTCTCACACAAAAGATAAACAATGATGTTAATCATAGTAGTTCATTTAAATACCTTACATATTCGTTTTATAAATTTTTGTATATGTACCTATGTACATTACTTTTTTTTATAATAATCTATATCTTTTCTATTCGCAATTTTATCATTTACACATTTACATTTCTATCTATTTAGTTAAAATATATCTTAATATTGCTTTTACATATTGCATCCTAAATTGAATCTTATACTAAATATATTTTTTCTATATACTTTCGAAGTTTTTATATTTTACATGTTGTAAATTTATTATCTTAACCTCTATTTAATCTTGCTTACACTTATTCTGTTTTTGTTTTTTATTTTTTTAACTATTTATTTTACTATTATTTTAATTATTTTATATATAAAACTTTTAACTTTTTTAACATTATTATTTTATTTCATCAGTCTATATTTTTTTACTGTATTTCCTTTTATTATTACTAGAACAATATATGATATAATAGTTTCTATATTCTAACCTATTTTAATTTTTTAATTACTAATTGTACATCACATTACCTAAATATATCCATATATAGGTATTGTTTTAACATATTTCATGCAATTAAATATTATTTATTGATTCCTTTCAGTTTTAATATATTTACTTATATTGTGATTTATATAATGTTTCTATATCAGTATTTATTCCGACTCCTATTTTTAATTCTTTCACTTCGTTTCCAATAATTCTTTTAAAATAATTTTTTATTTTATTTTATATTACGCTATAATTTTCATTTTTATATTTTTCTATTTTCCATTTAAAATGTTTCTATTATTACTGTAACTATTGTGTTTGCTACTTCATTTATTATTTTATAAAACAATTTATTTTTAAACTACATTAATTATTTACATCTAATTTTACTTGAATCATATGATTAAATCTACGTATTTGAAATCTTGTCCTGCATTTATTTTATAAATGTGTTATGTATTGCTGTTATGCGTAATAATTTCATAATTTTGACCATTTTTAGTCTCCTAGTTCTTTAATTTTTCTTCTATTTTCTCTCTTATCTATTATATTTTCTATAATTTACTTATGTTCTATTTATTTCCTACCATACAGATTATTTGTCATATTTTTTTAATTCTTTGCAATCTTGGAATATATAGTTTAACGTTTCTTCTTTGCAAATTTTACATTTTTTTCTTCATCTGTCAGCCAAGCTAATTTGCTTTACGTTACCCATTCTATATCTTGCTAAGATTTTTTATTCCGCTTCTACTTTTCTTTCCTTCTCTCTTTTCATAAATACATTCCTTAACTCTTAAATTGTCTATTATTATCTGCTTCAGTTCTAGTGTATATTTTGATTTTTCTGTGTACCTGATCCATAATTGAATTTACTGCCCTTATTTTATACCTTTTATATCTTCCCATAGCTTTTAAATGTTCTCTACCTTTGCTCATGATACCTCCAATTGCTCAATGATCATCCTAACACTTGCCAGAAAAGCATCCTTTCTGCTGAGTAACTTTTTCTTTTCTTTCCTTACTTCTATTTTTTGTATCAGTCTTCTTTCTTCTATCCTCCTTTTACACATTTTTTTGTTATCTCCATATTTTCGCTGTTTAATATTTTATTCTCGAATGATATTGCTCTTTTAGCTACTTTGATCTTCACCTTGTATCTTCTTGTTTTTAACATTACTACGCTGTCCAGCGTATTCCTATTCAGACCTAAACACCACTTTGTATATATTTTTTGTATCTTTTCTATCGCTTCACATCCTCTCCATCTCCATATTTCTGCTCCATATAGCATTACGCTCTGTTTCTCTTCTTTGTGTATGGAATATTTGTTCTAAACATATACGAGATTACTAATATCTACACCTTTAATAATTCGTAGTTAAAATACACAACTATATAAATTAAAGTTTTTTAATAGATTTTTCATTTTAAAAAATAACCAAAATCCATAAATATAATATGCTTGTGTTTTCTTTTCTGTTTTCTATTGATATTTCATCTAATATTAAGAAGACCAGCTTAGAAGCCTGTTAATGATTTCAATTATATTTTCACACAGTAAAAAAAGTACACATTCATAAGTTTGTAGAATATCAAATTTTTTAATGACAATTTTTTCATATGATTTTGTGTAACACACACAAATAACAGAGAAAATTAGATTATTTTAAATCGTATTTTACATTTATGATAAATTAATAACAGTAAGTTATGTAGGAATGAAGGAAGGGTGAACAGAGTTTTACGAAAGAGTCAACACTTGTTTAATTCACTCATTTAATTATCACAGACAGCTGATATTATGTCTAGAATAAGTCATATAACAATGTTGTCGTTGTGAACTTCGGTGGTCGAGTCCTGACCTGAAGTTCATTTCGGCGGTGTTGGGGTGCGTAGGTTACCAGAGCTTCTCCCCACTGTACGCTTGACAACTCGGAAGCACTGGCTCAGGGTATTGATAAAAGGGAAATTGTCGTCACGTACACTCACTCACCCTATCTCTCTCTCTCTCTCTCTCTCTCTCTCTCTCTGTCCACAGTTATAATAATAATTTTATGAAATAATAGATAAAACTTATTTATTATAATTTTTTTTATTTCAAATAAAAAATTGTTTTACAAAAAAATCTATTGGGAAAATTGTTATTTATTTTAATTTAAAAAAATTGATCCACAGAAAATTATCAAACAATACATTTGCAAGCTTACATCATTAATTTGAAAACAAATTAATATCTAAGCCTTTTGTCTTTTATTGAATACTATACGATATAATTAATATTTAAGTATAATATATAAACTTAATTGTGCGATGTAAATATATTTTTTATATTTTCAGTGTTAAGTAAAAATGTAAATATCTTTGTAACTTAATAAATAAAGACTTGATCCGTTCAGCCGATACATATTAAATTATTCTTTATATTATACACATTTAAGCATTTATTCGAATTATATTTTAGTTACCCGTTTTCTTAGTAATGTTTATTAATTTACTAATATTTATAAACTATATATTTTATTATTATATTTTTACTTATAGCTTTCTATATTTCTTTATATGCAAACTTTTATTTATATAATATATGTATATATGTACATTTTGTATTTACATATGTAAACATATATATCTTTAATAATTTAATAATTATTTATCAGTAAACAAATATAATGCAGATTTTATTTAAGTAACTGATTTATAAGAAATAAAATGTTTTCAATAATTATTAAAGAAAAAAAGTAAACAAGAAATTGTTTGCAAGTATTTATTAAAAATAAATTTAAAATAATACATTTACAATGTATAATTAGCATATATTTATAATATCTTTAATAGTACTTCATAATATTCAAAAGTTAAGAAACTTTTATAATAATGTGCAATGAAACAAAAATTATCATTCTTTAATTTATTATAAATTTTTAATTTTTTACATATATTGCATAAAATATCTGTAAATTTAAAATGGATGATGTTTGATTTTTTGATAACAATATTGTAACAATAACTCATTGATAATAATGGTACTGTCTAAAACAACATCTATTTCAAATAAAAATTTATAAATTAAAAATTAAAGGATAAATCTATAAAAATTCATCCAAGACTTTTAATTGGTCTTAATCATAAAGATAAAATTCGTACTTATTATTTTATTCTTTTGTATTTTGAGAAGTAATTTTTACTAATGGAAAAATTTGTGTTATTTTGCCTACAGCCTTTGTACGTCCTTCTCGTAATAATAACTGCATACCAACGTGTAAATATTCAGGATGGTTTAAAAATCTAAACAATACTGATGCAGTATCATTTGTTTGTAATCCACCTTCTTTTATATCCATTATACCTTCTATTACACAAGTTTGTCGTACATTACCAATGTGAACAGTTGCTTGAAATCCTGGATAAATAGCAGTAGCATGATATACTACAATCACAGTTGCCTAAAATATAATTAATTAAAAAAAACTTTATTTAAATTATTGTAGCATAAGCTCATTTATTTTTCTTAACTATTTTTTTTGTTATTTTTTTACAGTGTATTGAAAAATATAATTATAAAAGTATAATTTAAAAAAAAATGTCACATTATAAATTATTATAGTTAGTTATTATACAGTTTTAGTCATTATTATAGAGTTAGTCACACACAGTTTTTAGACATGGTTATAGTTATAATTATTATTTATACATGGGTCAATTTTATATTTTTAATAATTTCAAAATAACTTATAATTGTATTTACCTGAAAAAAAAGAATTGCATGTGGATGGTCTCGAGTAGATAATAATACCATACCAGGACGTAGGTGAGGTAATGGAGGATCTTTTTTTGTTAATGGTGCTAGTATTAAGCTAGCGCTTTGTGATGCTCGCACAAGACAACATGGTGCTTTATTGCGATGAAGACTAACAACTTTTACTGGACTAAATTCTCCACTTGGAGATGGACCTACAAGTAATCTTGTTCCTAAAGCAATTGCTCCTTTAATAAGTAAGCCACCTAGTATTGGTTCTAAAGATCTTGCTATTCTACAAAATTTAACAATTAATTTATAATTCGTTAAAAAATTTATTATTATATAACAAAAAAAAAATTGTAAATACCTAAATGTTTCATCTATTTGAAATAAACAAGAATCAGGATCTGTGTCTGGAGGTATTGATTCTGTAGGTGCTAAATCCTTAATAAATCTTGTTAATTCTTCTAATCCTTCACCAGTTACACAACTAACAGCAAATACTGATATTAAATCAACATTGTATTTTTGAATATTTCCATTATTATTACGATGTAAAGAAAAATTTTTATTGCAGCCCTGTAGCCTTGTAATATTTTCTAATTGAGAGAGTGTTTCTAATGGATTACAATATCCCAAGTCAACTTTTGTTACCACAACAAAAAATGGTAGGCGAAGAGCTAGACACAAAGCTACATGTTCTTGTACCACTTCATTTAAAGGAGGTGCAACAACTAACATCACATAATGAGGTGAGTACCCTAACAAATAATTACAATAAAAATTATATATTATTAAAGTTATAATAAAATATTTATTATAAATCGATTATATATTGTATTAAATAAATAAAAATAATATTATCATAATATAAGTTAAGAACAAAATCAATTGTATAATCTTCATCAGAAAAAATTATATTATTTCATAATGTGATTTAAGCAAATTTAAATAAAATAGTTCTTTTAATAATTTATAATTTTTTCTAAATGATTCAGATACTTACATTTTAATAAACGTAATTTGTTGCAAAAATCATTTGATTACCTGTCAGTCCTAATAATGTTGTTCTTAAATATTTTCTATGTCCTGCTAAATCTATAAAAGTTACGACTTTTGAAGCATGCTCACAAATCTCTTCTGCAGTTGTCATTTCTGCATAATTTAAAACATGCCCATCATTATCAAAACCTATTATTTCATGAGATATCGAAGAAGTTCGTCCTGATTTTATTTCATGTAAATGACGAAGCATATTTAATCTAGATCTTCCTCGACCATTATCCAATTCTCCTTGTGTTAATACTCCTGTATATAATTATCATCATAATATCATTAAGCTTTTATAGATAATTATTGTTTATATTTTTAATTTTTTTGTTACCAAGCAAGGTAGATTTTCCAGCATCTTGACCTCCCATAACTGCTAATCGTAAATCAATCACTCTTTCTTCTTCTCTATCATCTTTTCTAAGTTTATGAATTAAGACTTCAGCTACTTTTTTTTCATCATTCTCGTCGTATATTTTTTTTGGTTTCTTATTAAAATCTGTATGAGTTGAACGTACTTTAAGTACACTCATTGTTGCACCCAATCTGGTTGCCATATCCCTCAATGTTTTTAAAGAAGCTTTCATATCATCTTTTGTCAATCCTGCCAGTTTTCCATTATCCTCTACTCCTAAGATTATAATAATAATACTTTAATATTAATTATTGTATTAATTTTAATAATTGTATATTAGAAGAAAAATATTTACCAATTTGATAAATAGCTTTTCCATGTCCCTCTTGAAGACGCCATTTCATTTGAGTTACTAAGTGTTCAAATCTTTGACTCGATGGATTTATCAGTTTCAATTTGTATTCTATATTTCCTTGCTCTGGTTCTGGAGGTAATCTATCTTCAATATTATCACAAATACTGTTACTTGTGTTACTAGAATCTGAGGTCTCATTTTCTTCATTTTCAAAATCATCCCACGATTTATTTCTTCCAGACTTATTTTCACCTATATCAAATAGTTCTAAGAACGATTCCATTTCTATTGAAAATAAATATAGCTATATTAAATATCAATTATATATATGTATAATGAATTAACTTAAAATCTGTATTCTAACATTGATTTTTATATTTGTACTAACTTTATTATGACTTGCCGTTGTCAATAATGTATTAAAAATTTAAATAAAAAATTAAATTTTTAATTTGTAAATTACTGGAAAACTAAATAATTTTTCCAAATTAAAATTCTTATGTTTCTTTACTATGATATTATTGTATAATAATTTTAACATCATAAAATTTCATATATTAGTATATATAATACTAATTGTAATTTATTAGGTTTATATTCCACAACAACTTATATAACAATGTAAAATAGACTAATTTAATAATCTTATTTATAATTTAATTATTTGGGTATTATTATCAAACAAAATTGCTTTCCAAAAAATTAATAAAAATAATTATATAGTCTATAGATTTTTGAAAGCTTAATTAATAAACGTTGCAACTGCATAATATAATAGTATATAAGATATTGGTATTTAAGTAAATATTAATAAAACTAAGTACTTTTCTATTAATTTTTATTCAATTAGTTATAATTATATTAAAAACATGTTAATTTTTTTCTGTATTATATCTAAAATATCAGCTAATTTTATAATTATATTAATTTTATTATTTATATACATTTATAAATAATTACAATGAAATATAAAATAGATTCTAATACATACTTATTACTAAATATTCTTACCATATTATTAATATACATATTATTAGAAAAACAATTTGTTTATATTTTATTGATGCATATTGTATATATATAATATCATATAAATCTAATATTAAACATTAAATTATTTCTTTTGAACAAAAAATAAGTATCAGGTCTATTAATATAAAAAATTACTTTACAAAATATTTTACTCAAAATGAATGTTTTTTGTAATTGAATTATTTTGAAGTTTTATTTATATTTTCTAGCTATATAAAATTCTTAAATTTAAATATTGCTCAATAATTGAAGAATTTCTATTTATATTTTTTGTCAACTAACTGTAATTGGATTTCTTGAAATGACATATGTTGAAGTATAACTATAGCATTCATAATAAAGTTAACAATAGCACGAAAGAATGAATTCTTGCATCTTAAATTATTAAATATTACTTTATTATATGAATTAAATTACTCAGTACTAATAAAAAAAAATTTTTTCTGTAAGAGAAATTATATTATTTATATTTGTTGAAAAATAATAAGAAGAAAGTAAAAAATATCTGACTCAAATAAAAACCGTTTGTATATATTAATAATATAATATAACATAAATTAATTGTTTTACCTTTAATCGAAATTTCACTGCTTATATACGAAATTAATAATTCTCATTATTATTTACACTTTTTCGAAAACGAAACACAACTAGCTCACGTCACTAGTTCTGAATCTGTAAGTGATAGATTGATTTCAATGAAATCAACAAACGAAATCTGTATGTCATTATTGTCATTGAGAAAGGAATTATATAAATATTACACAAGGTTCGTTAATCAAATTAATATAATGCTTTGAAATTAAATTAAAAAATCATTTAAAAGCCAGTTTGATAAAACTTCTATTTTTGTTTTGGAAAGAGAAAGGAATGATTTTAATTCAATTTTTTGCTAACTCGACATCCTTGAAAAAACTATTCCGCCATTCTGCGTAAGCAGTCCTACCATGATTTAATAAAGAAAAGTACCATTTAAAAACCTTACAGCTGATCGATCGGCATAATATCCTAGTAAATTTTACGGGCATTCATAAATTAAAATATATATAAAATTTAAAATGTAATTAAAACATTTAAACTATGTAATACTTTTATAATAAATATTAATTACTTTTACAAACTAAAATTTATGATTAATCAACTATAATAAAACTATTTCTTAACTATTACATCATATATACTTTCAATTATTTGAATTCTATTTAATCCCAAAAATTTCTTAACGATTAAAAAATTTTATGATATTATTTGATGAACATTAATAATTAGTTATTAGTACATAATATCAAACATCGGATAATTATTTTATAATATATTATGATGTATAATAAATTAAAATTACAAACGATTATCTTGATATTTTATAAATTCACGATATATTAATTTTTTACCACTGATATTTGTGGTACAAAATGTAAATACTAAACACTACCTTTGAATTTGTCTAGTTTTTATACTAAGTATAGATAATACACCGATAGTTATTTTAAGATTTCATTAGGTTTTACTTTCTACGTAGAAATTTAATTTTAATTTGATAATATATTTGATGATACTTTATAGTATTTTTAAGTTTCAATAAAAAATTTTTTTATTCAATATCATTCTTAACCTAAAAATTTATCAAAATAACTTTTACTCTTTACAGAATTTAGTAGTTATTTAAATGGAAAAAAAAAAGAAAAGAAAAAATTATTTTTCAAGTCAAGGAAATGATCAAAAAAAGAGAAAACGTTTAACTTTAGAAAGTGGAATGAAAGGTTTTCTTTGCACATGTAATTTTCGCGAAAAAGATTGTATACGAGAAGCGTATAATTTGTTAAATGAATATTCAGAAAAAATTTATGAATCAAGAGAGACGCAAGTATGTATTATAAATTATTATTTAATTTAATAATAAAAATATTTAATTTATTAATGTATAATCAATATTATTAAATTAAGATTTCAGATATTGAAAAAAAGTTGGAAATTGAAGAAAATGAAATATTTAATAAAATTGATAATCATGAAACGGGAAAAGAAATAAAAAATGATGAAGAAGACATTTCATCAGCTTTAAATAAAGAAATAGACGAATTAAAAGCAGACGCTCTTATACCGCTTTTGCAAAAAAAATTTCAAGTAAATTGTTTATTTTTTAAAATAGTCATAAAATTTTTGCATACATAAATATACACCCTATATCTTAAAAAGTATTTCTTTTAATTGCAGGTAGTGGATACTGGTGTCAGTAATGTAATATTCATTAAAAGTACAATTCCCAATACTTTAGAACTTTTAACTGCAATTTTAAAAGATCTTCAAGAAACTAAAAAACAAAAAACTAGATATTTATTACGAATGTTACCAATTCAAATTACTTGTAAAGCATATCTGGATGACATCAGAAGTAAAGTAGATGTTCTTTTTGAACAATATTTTACAAAAGAACCAAAAACCTTTTCTATTATTTTCAAGTAAGTACATTTTATATTATATTATATTTAATATAAATTTTAATGATTTTTTATTAATATTACTTAGAATTTAAAAAATTTTTTAAAACATACATAAAAATATTAAATTACTCATATTTTCTAGTCGACACAGCAATAGGAGTTTACATAGAAATGAAGTAGTTGAAGACTTGGCTCAAATAATTGCGAAAAAAAATCCAGGAAATAAAGCGAAGTAGAAAAAATCCTGATTATTGCAATGTAGTCGAAGTTGGAAGAGCAGGTTTGCCTTTAGTTCATATTGCTCCACATAGTGTAGCAGATGCGAAAATATAATCTTTTAGAAAAGTTGTAATAATAAATTAATAAAAATATATAAATTTATTGATTACAATTAAAATTCATTATCTTATTTTTAAATATCTTACTAAAAGGAAATAATATTTACTTGGAATTTTATATTTGTAAAAACTTATTTTTATTCAAAAGTGAAAATATTTTGAAACAAAAGCTTATAACTATAATAAATATTTTTAATATGGTTTTGCATTTTAATGTTAATATTTAAGCAAATTTATCTAAATCTATTCAGAATTATCAAAAATACATATTTAATTAAAAAATACAATTATAATATTAAAGCTTTTCATAAAGACCATTATTATTTGTATCTTCTAATGTACAATATCCACACACAAATTCTTGAATATAATTAGGATAAAATAGAAGTACTTGATCTTGTGACCAGTGAATAAAAAGTAAAACTTCGGCTACTATAAGATCAATGGTTTTCGTATCCATTCTTATCCTAAAATTCAAAGGAATTATATTTATAAATTATTTAATACATGATTCTGGAAATTTTTATAAAATTTACCATTTTGATCCAATATACGTAAATTCAAAGTTTCTCGTTAAGGGTATTGAATTTGTATAATTTCGTACAGTACCTCCTTCACCATCAGAACTTAAAATTATTCTATCAGTCTCGTCATCAAAAGTTAATTCGACAAAATTACCCTTACTTATTGCAGATAGTGCAAATCTGGGATGATTATCATCGCATCGAGCAAGAATCAATTTTTCTGAATTTTCTTTAAAAATGTGTGAAATATTATTGGATGATTTAATTGAAGTAGAAGTTAGTATGCATGTACCTAAAAATTATAATTAATAATTAAGGTTTTTAAAAAATTCAAAATTACATTACTGTACCCATTTCTTTGATGAGATTTTTTATCATAATTTTTGTTTACAAAATATTAGTTATTTTATCAAATACAAAAATTAAAAAAATTGTAATTTTAAGATATTTAATATTTAGTATATATGTAATAAAATCTAGTTTCATAATTTATTTTAAATTTGAACTTACTAAAGAATGATCTTAAAACTAAACTATCCATATACTTATGTAATCTACTTCGTACTAAAATGTTATTTATAAGATTTTTGTTAAACTCAGTTTGAATTTTTTCTTCATTTACTTGTAATTCACCACTAGTAGAATCTTTTGGAAAGATTGCTAAAATTGTAATTTGATCTTTATTTTGAGTTTTGCTGCTATTGCCTCCAACTAAATCGTATAAGGCACTTAGTTTTGATGCTAATTTAAAAATTTGAGTTGGAAGCTATAATGCAAAGAATATAAAGTAAAAAAATTTTATCATTAATAAATGTTAAAAATAAAATTAAACAAAAAAATTACATTTTTATGGATAATAGATATTTTATATTTTCTTAGCGTTGACATTTCTCTTGATACTTCATAACAAGCTTCGGTGTATGGAATAAACGATTTACCATTAACTTGTGCTTGGCATTCATTATATGGCCAAATATTTTTTTTACTTTCCATAATTTGTTCGTTAGTTATTTCACCAATTAAATTTATGTATAAAGACGAACCACTACATTTGCCTTTGGCTGAATCTGATGTACCCCAAATAATATTCAATTTAATCGATGATGGTTCACTCGGTTTTGTACTTAAAAAGTCCCAATCCCAAGGAGATTCTCTTTCTCCTTCAAAACATATCTTAAAAAAACAATGTAATTTTTAAAATATAGTAAATTTGTTTTTTATTAAATTTTAATATGAAAATTTGTATCAAGTAAAAGTAAACAATGTTCACTGTATACAAATATAAATAATTGCATTAAAAAAAAATTAAAAAATTAATTATACCTTCATAACTTTTTCTCCAGGAGAAATATTACTTGCTTTTATTTTTAATGTATCTGAAAACCAACTTGTAAAATCATATGCAATAGCAATATTCCATTGTTGAAGAATTTGGGATGTATCAAGATTTCGCCTAGTTAAAGTTAGCATATGATATTTATCATTTTTCATATATTCAAATCTTATCTAAAAAACCAAAGCTCGATTAAATATATTTTCAGTTTTATTAATATTCTGTAATTATTTATATAACATAATTTAAGATGAAAACAATAAATACCTCTGATGATTGCATACTAATTGGTTCAATGTATACTTCTAAACCACAACTTCCTGTTGGTGGAACATAAGACAGATAATCGAAAAAGTGCAATCCTAATAAAACAGTTTCCAGTAAAGGCCATATTTGACAATTACTTTGATGTGATGATAAAATATCTGTAGCCATAAATTCTTCAAATGAAACTCTGTCTTCGCAGTTAAATACTTTTATGCCAAACAATCCTCCAAGTTCAGGAGTTTTTAATACAAATAAACTATTTGACTAAAATTACATGTAGTGAATTATATATAAGCTACTTATGATTAAAATTTTTTTTAATAAATTCAATATTTACTTTAATTTCTTTATGAGGTAAGCGCTTCACAGTGTACAAATCTACACAATTCGGACAAATAGAGTTCAATTTAATTCCTACATTAGGACCTCTAATATTTGTAACTGTTCGAACATGTGCTGTAACTCCAGCTCTAAGTTTTTCTTCTGGTGTATTATAAGAAAAAAATAGCTTTTCTTGGAACCCAAATGTAACGTTGATGGGCAAATAACCATGAAAAGATTGAGCTCTTACAGCTGCATGCCAAAGATCATTTAAAGGATTATAATTTTCAATTGATTCAGTACCATGTATTGAAGTTCTAAAAATATATAATTTATTTTAATAGTATTGTCAATAACAAATAAAAATTGAAAAATAAAGATTCTTACCGTAAAATAACGTGATTATTTCTACCGTTTATTATATGAGTAAAATTTCCTCTCATTGAAAAAAGAGATGTTGCAGTAGCAGCTATTCTTACATTAGTTCCCAAATCCGTTACTTGAATAGATTCCATTGTTAAAGGTACATGAATACTTTGCTGATTAACATGAAATTCCATAGTTTGATAAACATGGTATGTACTGTCTTGTAAAGTTGATAAATCTACACCATAAATATTAAATTTATAAATTTTAAGTAGAATTTATAGTACTAGTAGTGATAATTAATTTTGTAAGCTTTTCATTTGATTGGAAATTTATACACTATTAGGTCGTTGTTCCAATTAATTATTTATCTTAAAAAATATATTTAAATGAAATATTAATACAACATATAAATAATATGCAATAAAAACAATAATTTGTAAGCATCTCAAATTAATAAAGAAAAATTAGAGGAATTCTTTAAATTAGAGAATAGAATGTTCATAGAACTTACATTTGAATGCTTTAATAAGATTTGTTTGATTTAGATGCAAGCATAATACAGCTTTTTGTTGAACTTTTGCAATTATTTCAAGATGTACTGGGTTACTGATTTGATGTTTTAATTTAAATTGTTTAAGAATATCTTCAAGGCGAGTTGACAAGTTTAAATCATTTAAATTGGTTGAAACTGCGTTTAAAAATCCTTCTGCTTTAATATATAACTGTAAAATAAATGATATTGTCATGTAGTATATTTTATTACGAAAATTTATATTTTATAACTTACTGAAACGTGGTTTAAGTCGAGGCCAGTACCATGATTATTTAAAGTAATATAAGCTACTTCAGGAATATTTGTCAAGGAGTTAGCAATTATAATTCCATGAATAATAGCTCCAAAATGTCTTCGAGAATCTTGATAATCGAATAAATAATTTCCAGTAATGACATGTTCATTATGTGGTGGTTTTTTAAGAATCCGAGAAAATTGTGCCGCGATTCCACCCCTGGAATTAATTGCAAAAATTAAAACGTGTAAAATATTTATTATCAAAAAAATGAAATTTAATACGATTTAAACTAACATGTGAGTATAGCATGGAAATTTTGTACGTTCCATTGATTTTAAAGTAGTATAAAAAAAATTATAAAGATGTCGACTAGGTTCTCCCTTCAAATACCAATAAAGAGATATTAAGCGACTGGGCATTGGATTAGAAACTATTAATAGAGTTAATGCAGCTACTCGCATTTCCAGATGTTCTGTTCGATTAACAAGAATTGGCCAATAAACAGGAAATATCTGAGAAAAAAATTTTCAGTTTGATAAACAATAATAATCATATTTAAATAAAATTTTATTAATAAACAGGATTATTTTTATTATTTATTTACTACATTATAATTATTTTAATTAAAATTATATGTAATTTTAATACCATTATATATTATAAATATTTTAAAGAGAAAGCACATATTATATCATGTAAATAATATAATTTAAGGTGTTAAAAAATAATATATTAAAAAAATAATTAAGTAAAAAAAAAAGTTTATTATTTATAGAAATTTTTAAAAAATACAAATGAAAGGGGAATTTTTATGATATTAAAAATACTTGGTACATTATTACAGTATTTATTTCTATTGCAATTTTTTATTTATTAAACCAATTTTTCAATTCAATCTCATATAACAATAACAAATGAAAATATTATTAAAAAATTTAAGTAACAGAAAATTAAAAGTAATTTTATTCATCTCTAAATAAATATGAAAAAAAAATTACAAAGTAAAAAATAAAATAGAATTACCCAAATTAAATTTTATAATAATGTATAATATATATAAACGCGCAATGAAAAAGTTGATTTATTTTAATTTATCGTAATATATTTCTAAATTCTAAATATAATTGTTACTTATTTTTTTTAAAAGCTTTTTATTAAAAGAAATAAGAGTTAGAAATAATAATTGAATAAAATAAAAGCTTAATAACTTTAACAAACTGTAAGTCATATTTATTAATAAAAATATTTAAAGTCTTATACATGCAAAAGTAAAATAAAGTAATTGTTACAATAACTAATGGTTTATTGATACACTGTCTATGATTCCTGTTAAATATAAATTAAAAACACACACTTCATAAAAAATTATAATTAAATAAAATAAATTAATAGAATTAAAATAATTTTTTTTAATAACTGATAATTTAAGTATTTACTGTAAAATTATTATTGATAGAAACTAAAATTAATTTTTATCATTTAACTAAAACATTTATTTGAATTGTTAAGATTTTACTAGCTTTTATTTAAAAACATTATTTAACAAATATTGAAAAATACTTATATGTTCTCAAAGCATCTATTAATGTACTATTAATGTTAATTATATTCATAATATTAATAATAGTTACAGTTTTTATGAATCCCTATTTTTTATTATTTTAGCAGAACTTATTTTTCAATTGATAAAATTCTTTTTTTTTTAATATTTACTAACCTAATCATCTTTCTAAACAACTTTTCATTTTCAATGTAATTCTTTACGTAACGTATGTATACAATATGATACTCCAAAATATTTAGAAAATTAAAAAAAAAAAACAATGAATTTCTAATTAAAATAAGTTTATTTTTTTTTTTAATACTGACCACATCGGGTCGAAGTGGAGCAGTTGGTAAAGATGCCCAAGCAGCGAGAACTCTGAGATGACGAGATTCTGCACTATTTCCACTTGCAATAGGTTCAAGAAATTCCACAACTCGTCCAAGTTGAATATTCGATAAGCCTTCTAACCAAACCATTTTTTTCTCATATTCTTTACTCTCTTAAAAAACAGAAGATATAATTTTTTTAAATATTATTTTAATTTTGTATTATTACTTCTTCGGTATTGCGTTTTAACACAAGTTTTTTCAAATTAATTAAATTATATAAATTATATTAAACAAAAATTAATAGTTGAGTATACCTGTAAATTTATCTAAATAAAGTCGAACATAATCATCAAGCATTTCGTATGGACAGTAAAGAAGACATGTCTTGTAAATTAATGTTCCAAATGTAAGTATACCAGTATGTTGAACTTCTGAAGCAATTTTAACGTGAAGATTGAGCAATGGTTGTAAGCCCAATAGTAATTGTACATCAGGCTTACGAACATGGAAAGGAAGATGTGTCAATAGTTGTATCGAAGTAATATCTGCCACTGTTTGCGATTGAATAAGTTCTAATACAAATAATGCTGATTCTGTAGTTCCAACTTGTGGCAATGCTTCTAAAAACATATTTCTTAAACATAAAACCATTATTAGTATAGAGAGTATAATAAATAAATAATTAAATTGTGCGCGTGTATATATACATATGTTGTATATTATATATAATAAACAACAACAAAAATTAGATTAAATATTTTAATCAAACGGATTTATCCAGTTTTATTTAGCATAAAAATTATGTATTTTATGCACGTGTATTTATATGCACATATATTTAAATACTTATAAACACACATGCACACACACGCGCGCGTGCGCGTTTATCCATATATACAAACAAACTTGGGCGCGAATATATTTAATTAGTTTTTCAATAATTATACGATTTGAATGAATTTTGTTTAAATGCAGATTCTTTTTTTGCATAAAATAAAATACAAAAATTTACCTCACAGTCTCTTCTTTATAACTAGTTCCAGATATGTTATTATAAGCTGCTTGTAGATCAGCTCTGTTCAACATGCCTAGATAATATAAAAGAACAGATATTGTTGTATTATGAAGATTGTTAATTTCTGTATCTAAACCTGGGTTTTCAAGTCGTTGACTTAAGCGATCCAAAAGTGTGCTTATCTATATAAAAATATATAATTGTAATAATGTATAAAAAAAAAAAAAAAAAAAACATAAATAAATAAAATAATTTTCTTAATTAATTTTACTTACAGATTTAAAAATAGAATTTTTGTTCTAGAGTTCCTCTACCTTGTGTTTTAAATCATCAACCAGGGAGTTCCTGTTGTAAATTTTTTGTTTGAAAATGGCTTGAATTAAAACTTATCTTTTGATCTTTTTCTGATATTAATTTTATTTGTTGACTGTAAATAATTTTATTAAATATTAAATATTTAATATATTTAATGTCTTTTAAAATAATAAATTATATATATGTATGTATAACTTACTTGGTGATCATAAAGTGAGCTTCACCAAGACTTTGAAAAGGTTGAACATAAATTTCACCTGTAGCATTAACACGAAAAAGTTTAGTTTTATTATTTATGAACGAAATTTCATAAAATCTTTCACTGGATTTCAATACTGGATTCTGTAAATGAAATATACTTTTTTATTAATTAATTTATATTTAACGTTGTAAAAAATATTTAAATACTTGATCACTATTATCGCAAGGCATTTGAGGTACATTGCTCCATGTTCGATGTGGGTGACCTATGCATGTTCGAGGATCTACCGACTTACGTATTACCCTTTTACTGTCAGACTCAATTGTTACAACATATTCTATTGTACATTGTCCATAATGGTTTACCTATAAAAAACAACCTATTATGTTTTGAATTTATTATTTCAAATAATAAATAATTTTGTTATTTACATTATTTAATATATATTAAAATTATTTTTTAAATAAAATAAAAATTAAATTTGAAAACATTTAAATTACAAACATTTTTATATATTAAAAAAATTTATCATAAAATATTATTGACCACAATAATTTTATATTTAAAATTAAATTTTAATTAAAAATAAGCTTTATTAAACAATTTATATTATTTCTTATATATTTAATGAAAGCAAATATTATTTAACTATTAATTTCAATTTCTTAAAATACATGAAAGTATTGTTACATAAATTCATTAACAAATGTAATATTAATGCCTTACTTCAACAGAATGAAATGTAACTTGTGATTCTAAAGTAATCAAATCAAGTTGTAAAATTCCAGCAACACTTCGTTTAATATTTGTAGCCCACACTGACTCAGTTGCTTCTACACTAAAATTTTCAATTTGTCCCATTTTATACTGAACTTTAAAAGGTTTTTGTAATTCTTCCATATATCCATCTAATATTACGGCGTCTGTTTTCATATCAAGTTCATTTGCACCATTAGACACTTTTGTTTTTAAAGATTGGAACTTTAAAGAACATTACAAATGTTTGAATATTATTTATATTTAGTTCATTAAAAAATATTTTTTTATTTTTATATTATTTAAAACATACCTGCATATAAGCAGCAACCTCATCAACTTGAATTATCAATGATCCAGAAAAACCCCAAACTGATTGTGCCTTTGATGGTAACAATACACCTGAACTAGACGTTGCTTCATAATCAAAAATATATTGTTTTCCTTGCATAAAAAATCCATCAACACTTTCCGAAGTAAACGAAATAAAAAAAATAAACGCAACACACAAAGTGGTTGCATATTTTGAATTATAACTTAGAACTTTTCTTCTTATGTGATCTATAACTAAAATAATTAATTTGTAAATTTATTATTGCTTATTAAAGAGAAAAAATATTTTACTTAATACTTCAAATCTTTTTAAGTGCATTCAAACTAGAGTGAGAGTAATTTTAACCTGAAATTTTGAATCAATAAACTAAATATTTTTATATAAATTTTATTTGGATTTTCTTTACATCAATATTTATTATTAAATACGTAAATTAAAAATAATCATTACTGTTCTTAATTTATCAAATCTATAATTTTTATCAAAAAACTGTAATAACAAAACAAAAAAATTAGAATTTGATAAACACGTTAAAATTTGTCGATGAACTCACTTTGACGCTTCATGTTGTGACAGAGGTCACGCAGTTGCGAGCGTACTGCTCTGTAGATTCAGTGATGACCTCAATAAAGCTGTCTTTTTTCTTATTACGCTGTTTTCACTGATACTTTGTACGCGATCGGAGGTTTTAATCTCAGTCCTCAAGAGCCAATGAAAAAATGAACCAGAATGAGAAAGTAGTAGCAACACACCGATGCAAGAAATATAACGACGAAATTTTCAGAATTCGAAAGAACAAGCCCCTGGGTGAAAGTCAATGCTGCAAAAGCCGAGAAAAGACCTCACATGCTATTTATAGGTTGGTGATTGTTATAATAGGAAAAGAGAAAAGGATTAAGATAAGGCGACTTCTGACCCCTCACCTATCAGTGAGAGAGTAAGACATTATCTAGCTGACTAAGACCGATAACGAAGACTTTGCACTCGTAGAATAGGCTTTTTCGTGTGTTTTATTATGTACAAGATTCAAAATCGAAGTATCTACAAGATATAAAACTGTTAAACGAAGAATTACTTAATTTAAATGATAAATTAATTTAACGATCGATGAGTCCCACTTAACACGTGCTTCGACCATTCGAATAATTCCATTGATTTACATTGTTGAGTCACCCCATGAGTGTTGACGCTGTAGATCTTTGCGGCTATTTACAGAGGTTTGATTATCTTTAGGATAGACTTGGAGTATTCCCATGCCTCGCTGTAAAATAAAAAAGATTAAATTATGTTAAGTTAAGAATTTTTTTAATTTATAATTTTTATCTTAAAAATAAAATTTTTAAACCTTTTCAGGTAAATATATATAAAAATAAGATACAAACTCTGGAATGATAAATATAATTTAAAATAATATTCTATTTTTATTTATATTTACCGATATCTATTGGAACTTTTTAATAAACTTACTTGTGAGCTGGATTAGCTTGATCGAGTTGTTCACTAAGTTGTTGAATTAAAGTGGCAAACATTTTTAAATGATCGATCGTTTCTCCCTGTAGCCACGCTCTTGGTAACGTACTCATGATCTATTTTACAAGTTTTAATTAATAATATATCAAATTCACAAGATTTAATTAAAAAAATTTTATTTAAAAAAATACCATATTAGCTTTGATAAGAGCATCTACAGGAATGGAAACTCGTAACCCAGCAAGTAAGTACCTATTTAAAAGAGACCCCAAGGCGATATTTTTTAATTTATTATCACCTATCAAACCCTGCCAACTCAACAAATTTCGAAGTAATTTTATGGCCATGGCGAATTGACGTTGAAAAAATTGATGTTTTGTATCCAAAACTCTAAAAAGTATGAATTTAAAAAATAATTATTTATCACAAATTTAATTATGGTGGTATTTTAAATATTGAATATTTAATATTTAAAAATATTAACTGTTTTGGAAATATTGGAATAAAGACATCGTTTTCCACTGCTGCTTGTATTTTATCTAAAATAGTATTGAAAAGTTTTTCTAACTGTTTACTAGTTTCGTTTAAATTTGGATAATCTCTGATAAGCCGATTGGTTATTCCAACTAATCGGAGTGTTTGTGACGTGGACATTGGATCCCAGATTCTTTCTACAATAGCTAAAAGGATTTATTAATTAATAAAAATAAATATATATTTATATATAGATATTTATCTCTTATGTATGTGTGTGTGCATTGAAAATTCAATACTTTAACATACTGTTTAATTTTGGAAGAACGATTTTTTCAATCACTGATGGAATCAATCGAACGTCTGGATCTCTCCGTAGAGATTCCTCAGTTTCTTTCGTATCTAAAGCGTATAAAAGTAACGAATTGTACCACTTTGATCTTTCGAGTTCAGCACTTCCTAGAAATTGAGAAAATAATAACTATAAAATTTATAAAAATTTTATTCGTTAAAATGGAATGTTAATTATTATTTTTTCTTTTTTTATAATAATTATATAATTAATTTTTATTCCTAATTAAAAAAATTTTAATTTAGTTTTTTAAATATAATTTGAAAGTTCAAGATTTATTTATGAATCATAAAATTCATAAAATTAAATAACAAAACGCCTGATAATAAATTAAATATAATTAATAAAATCTATAATAAAGTATCATAAACTGTACGTCATATATCATATCATAATTCAATTAATTCTCTTAAAAATTCATAAATAATAATTGTAAAAAATAGCTAAATAAATTATTTAACAAGTTATATCATTCTATTATTCATATGTTTCAAATAGCTCTTATAATTAATTGTAAATTAATTTCTTTTATTATTTTTCAACCTTTTGACAAGAAATAACTATTTGCAAAGAGAAAATTAATTATATTTTCTAAAATTAAATGTATAAAATAAATTATAAAAAATATTAGGTTTTCAGTAAGATTATTAATTATTTTCATTATATCTAGTACGAATAAAAAAGAGAAGAAACTTTTTTATATATTTTTTTTAAAGATAAGGTACATAGTTCTGATAATCATCAATTAATATAATATTAATTGGAAAAGCCTTTTTTCAATTTAATAAAATACAAGCTTTTAATAAGTTTTTCTAAAATAATTACAAATATTATATTATCAAAATAATAAAAAAATAATATAACTGTATGTAAATAATTATAGTTAACTTTAATTGAAATTAATATTAATATTTAATATTTTATTTATAGAACAATTTAATTTTGTACTCGCATGCACACATATATATATATATAAATAATAAATTGAAATTGAAATATTTTCAATTTTAAATTGTAGGTTTTGTAGATTTTACTACATATATGAAGATATTAATTACTTATATGATTGCTTACCATAATTGGATTCCAAGTAACAAGTTGAAGACGAACTATAGGAGAAATAATTTTTGGAATGCAAAGAGAAACGTAAGCTTCATTATAAGATTCTGAATCAGTTATTCTCCACTGTTCGAATTTTGATAAAATTCCTCTAACAGTACTAAAATCATCTTCAACGTCTAAAAATAGTTCTCGAGAATCTTTTTCTATTTCATCTGCAAGTAAATAATACAACCAAAAATCTTAAAAGCTAAAATTTTAATAATATTCAAATATATTATCTATTTTTAAAAGGGGTATTAAAAATAATTAAATTAAAAATTTTTAATTTTTGATTTATATAAAATTTCCAGAATAAAAATATACAAAAACATGAATATATTTTTTTTATTATTTTAAAATTACGTATGATATAGGATAAAATATTTCATTTTTAAATATTAATATTATTATTTACATTAAAAATTAGCAACAAAACACTTGAATAAAATTAATTAAAAATAGATTTATCGAGTCTTATAAGAAATTTATAAAAATTTTATACAAAATTTTACTTTTTTACGTTTATTTTCTGATAGTCATCTCCATTACAATAATACATTTTTATCAATATTCTTTTGCATCTTTAACATAATTTTAAAGTATACTTTCTTCTAATTTATTATATAATTAACTCTATGATTTTTATACTTTTTGGTCTTACAAAATTAAGTAACTATTTTTTAGAAATACATTAGTTTTAATATTATATTAATATTAATATTGCTATTTAAAAATCAACATTGACATACAAGTTATTTGTATACTAATGTCCTATGAATTTAACGTATTTCAGTGTTGCGAATTTAGATTTTCTTAGATTAAAAAATATTTATATTACTTTTAATTTCATTTAGTATACTAGTACGCAATACTACTCAAAGAAAATAATACAAACTTAATATTTAATTTATTTAATATTATTTAACTTAATATTTGATTCTTTTTTATCTTAATTCACTTGGAAGCTATTATTAAGATAATTAGACTTTTTGATGTCGTGGACATATTTTTATGATTCGAAACCAATTATAGTACATTAGAGTTACGTTACGCCATAAATGATGACATACATAATTTCTCTAATGATTTATTTGTAATGCAATTTTAAATAAAGATTCATTATACTTGAAGCCACCTTATACTGTGAATGATTGAATGACTTAAATCGTATGGAATAATTTCTTTGGAAGTTTTTCAAATAGTAATTTAATAAAGAACGCAGAATTTTTTTATAAATTTTCTATTTCATTCTGTTAGCTTTAAAGAAATTATTTTTACTATTATCTTTTAACTGATTTAAGACCTTAGACCTTATTAAAATATTCATAAATTGTCTATAAATTACTGTTTCTTATATACTAAACTCACAAAATTTTCATCATTTTATAAAATATTGTACAAATTTAAAAAAATATTATTATCGTTTAAAAAACTAATTAGTATAAAACTAATTTAACGTACTCAGCAATCAAATTAAAATTAGATTTTTATCCTTCAATATATGTCATAGCATTTAAACACTTTACTAGGTTAAATTTATTAATATCACAAACAGAATTTCTCTTACTACCGAGATTGGAACAAATGAATTACCTTTCTAAATTGATTTGAAATATTATCAGATTATACAATTTATAGATCGAAGCAAGTGGACATTTGTTGTTTATATGCAAAAAACATATACAATAAACGTATTACATTGAAGGAAATGATACAAACTTCTTGATAAAAAATGAAATAGTTTACATACAACGTAGACTTAATCATGTTATGAAATCCTAAATTTATGAATTTATACAAAAATTTATTCAATTAATGATTTCCATGGTTTTTAAAATTTTACTCTTAATAATATTAAGTGAGTTTTGAATAAATAAATAAAATACCTTAAAATTTACAGTTAAAAAATTCTGTATTTGTAAATAGATGCATAAACAATAGTTTTAAAGCTTACATCGTAATAAAGTTCAGTCTGTGTCTATTTATACAAAATCAATAAAACAAATTTAAAAAAATTTGCTGTATACATTTTTTTATACATTTACATATTTGTGTATATAATTTACTCTTGGAATAATATCATTGTATGTGCAGAATTATTGATAATAAGGTAGAGATATAGCAAATTATATCTTAAGGTTACGTAAAGCTGCGAAATATGTTACTTATTCGCTCTTCAAATTCTTCAATGTTCGAATTACATACAAATACAGAATTGTTTTTTAAAGTCTTAAATGTGTATTATCTATACTTTTTTTATCCAATATTATACTTTTTATTTTTTATTTTATTTGTAATAAAACTATTATAAATAATTTTTGAATAAATATTATTATTATTATTATTATTCATTTTTAACGATTTCTTTATAAATATATATTTTTAAGTTTTATTATTTATTTTCTTGCAATAAAAAATAGAAGCTATAAAAGCTATAAATATTATAAAAATATAAAAGATGATTAATCAATTAAACTGATGTAATAAAATCTAACAAAATGATAACAAAAATAAGTAAAATATTTTCATTTATCGCTACTGAATTCAATTTACGATGCTACATTATTTTATTAATAACATTATTTTATTAAATCAAATAAAATTATAATTTATGTAAATGTAAATTATTCCTATAAATTTATGTTGAATACATAAATACAATATAAATAAATCATAACTTTTGCTTTGCTTCTCAACTACGTACAGGACGATCGAGCATTTTCTATTCATAGAATAACCAGAATATTGAAATGGCTAATTTTTAGGAATATTTAATAATATTTTTATAATGTTGGGTGAATAATATCACTAAATATCATTTTAGAATTGTTAAATTCAATGTCAGTTTATACTACTAATAAGGTTATGTTGAAAATAAAAATTTCTAATTGTTCTATAATTATATGTAATTTGTATTATTACAATATAATAATACAAAAAACAAAAAAATTTTTCCTAAAATGGGCAAATAAAATAAAGATAAAATCAAAGTACTTTTAGGTTGTAGATCATAGAAATTTTACGTATAAAATGATGGTTTAGTGATCATTGTTTAATAGAATAAAAGATTTTTTACTATGTAATAATTAATTTTCAAAATAAATACTAGATAGATTTAATACTTATTTTAAAAAGAATCAACAATTAAACTAAATATGACTATAAAAACATACTTTACTTTAAAAGAAGGTTTTTAAAACTTTTTGACAAACGAACCACCTATTATAATTTGGAAATAAGAAAGAATTACTAGTTAGTGAAAAAAAATAAATATTTAGCATACATTTTATTACAAAATATTCATGGTCAAATAATGAAATATATCCACTCAGCATTAAATCATTACATGTACGGTAAAAGGCTAAAGTTAATAATTATATTAAAGACTATTCACATAAAAAATTTTCCGATTAAAATTTATAATACTGTCAAGTCTTGTGAAGATTTGACAAATGAAGAATCAATCAATCGATGACTCAAAGTTTATCACAAAATAATAAAGAAAATATCGATAAACAGTACATAACGTAGCGCAAGTATTTTTTATGAAAAAGAATACTCGTTACAGCTGCTAATAATACAATTAGCAGTATTAATGTGATGCGATGAATTTTTTTAATACTACGATAATCATTCATCTACTGAGCATTAATATGAGATTATTTTATTGCAATCATTTTGAATAAGTTTATACACAACGGGGAAAGCATCCGAGTCCTCGATTATAGATATTATATAAGAGTCACGTTTGTTCTATAAGTCGAAACAAAAATCCAAAGTGAATAGATAGAAATATTAGCACCAATTGATATTTTGATTATCATGGTAATATAAACTAACAACAAAGAAAAACTTAAAATTTTTATTTTTAAAATTTAAGAATTTAATTTTGAAAATTTTAAATGCGTTTTCTTTCAAAACCGTAGGTATAAAATTAGTTTCAAACATATCTAAGCACTCTTATAAGATTATTTGAAATTTATGTTAATAATTATTTAATTATATTTAAAACAAAAGCTCAACATTTATCAAACAATTTTTAAACTCTGTATATTAAAAATAATTTTTACGTCAATTGTCACTTAAAAAATAATTTTTTTCACATAAAAAATCTTCAATTTATAATTTCTTATTTTCAAACCTCTACAATGTTTCAATTTCTATAGTGTATTTCTTAATGAAGCATGAAATCGACAAAAAATACAAATAAAATACTAGATAAATTATTTAGATGGAGAAATTTAAATATTAAAAATGTTCTAATAAATTTTACTGGTAGATTTATCAAACCAGCTCATGAATTACTAAAAAACCAGTTGACTTTAATGTAAGAACTATTTTGTTCTCAAGTTATCTCATAGATTTCGTTTAGATTGTACCGGTGTAATATCGAAAAATATACATTATACCGAATTCAAACTTAGATAATTTACACATCTGTACAAATTTCGAAATTAAAATCTTGAAAGTATACGCACCAGTTTACCACCGGTAATTGGATTTTTAATTTCCGTTATTATAATAGATACGTAATTTGTTGTGAGAGTAAATTTTATTAACAATAAATCAACGTGCCAAACGTTAACGAAGCATACGCTGTCAAAACCTTTAAATTGTAGAAATAACATTTTTTCTCAAAATTTAAAAATTAATTTTACAACTACAATGCACTATGATTATCTTCTCTATCAGCTGTTTCTGTATCGTGGTCCAATAACGACGGCGTTGACTTGTATGTATACCTCGGTTCCTCACAACAAATTGAAAAATTTTGAACACCGATTAAATTGATAATGTGTTTTTTTATGACTTGAATAGAATCATCACATTCGCGCGCCTCATTTTACAATATATTTTGTTGTTTGACAGTCGTGTTACGGTACGCAAAGTTAGGATACGTCGAAAATTTAAAAAAAATTTGACTAAAAAAAGACTCTAAAATTCTTTTTATTTATCTCTAAGCAAGTAATCTAATCTACTTTCCAAGAACTGGAGTTTTTAAAGATCTGACGTTAATTTTCTTTTTCTTTAAAAATTTAGGTATTATTTCTAATTCTTCTTTTATCGAAGATACTGTGCATGACACATCAACGATATCTCATTGCGTTTGTTGTATTTTCATAACCATGGTGATTATTAAATAAATATAATTTTTTTCTATTAGGTTTATTTTTACTTAGAGCTTTTTTATTAAGATTTGTTTAATCTTGAAAATTATTATTAAATAATACTTGAAATTAAATTCAATGTAAAGAATAACGGTGGAAACATCTTTAAATATTCTTTTTATATTATTCTTTCTCGTGTAATTTATTTAATTTTATTTCTTATAATATAAATAATCATAATATAATTTAAAATAAATTAAAATTTACTTTAAAAATTTAAATATAACAGACGAGAGAGAAACAGAAAGGAGAGAGAGAGAGAGAGAAAGTACAAGCGAATTCAAGTATATAAACGAGTCTTCAGTAATCTGAGAATAATGTGAATGCGAGTGTCTATGGGATGCTGTTTACATGTGTCAGACATCAGTCATTAGTTGTAAAAATTTATTTAATTAGTTTTCATGAAATGCAGGTAAGAAAAAAATTGATGAGGTATCAATCTAAAGTTGGTAAGTGAAAGAGTAAAAGCGAAAATGGATATCATGTGCAACAAAAATTCAGCATTTAAAATAGTATAAGTAGTACGAAAATTTTAGTATGGAAGTGAATATCGTTTTTAGTTACGATTTCTTATTTACCTATTCCGTGATTCCTATATTAAATTTTATAAAATGGCATTTATTAAAATTATTTAAACAAATATTGTAATTTTACAAATTAAATGTTACTTTAGATTTTAAAACTATTCGCGATAATTTTAAAATAAATAATAATTTAAGCTGTATATAATTAAATAATTTTTAAATATTTTTAGAAAACTTTTTATAAATCAAAATTAATTATTTACTAAATTGTGTATAAAAACACTTGTCTCGTTTTATTATATATTAATGTTTTTTTTACATATCTTTAATAAAGTTACAGTTAAATAAGGTTTTAATATCAATGGTTAACTAATAATTAATTTAATAAAGATTATAGCGATTAGATAAGATGCTATATAAACTCGAATGAATCGGTCAATTATTATTATTATTATACTGTTAAATTATAAAATAGTTAACATAATAAAGATAAAATCTTAAATACTCTTTATATTAAGTTTAATTAAAATATCAACAACTAATATTTAATTTTTTGGAATGAAATAACATTTTATAATTCTATCTTTATAATTTATAAAATGTTTTACAAGCTATATAAATTATTTATATCTAAAACATTATATAAAGTATTAATATTATCAAATTATTATCATGAATGTAAAATTTCTTTTAAAATAAAATTTTAATTTACATTTTAAACCGTTAATGTACAAAGATATACACATTGTGAATTAAAAACTACTAAGACTATTTTTTTATTGTCATATTATTATAGTATTATTTCCTTTTGCAAATAAATTTTTAAATTTACAATTGATTTTTGAAAAAAATGTTAAAATATACGTTTTCATTTATAATTAAAAAAATAAATTAAAAACATAATTAGTTTAAAATAACTATAGCTCATTTTTGTTATTATAATACCAAATTCATTTATATCTTTAGTTTTATTTTATTCATATTTTTTTTAGTTCTTAACACAAAAATTGAGTTTTTTTAAGCGTTTTGGAAACTAAAATTAAACAAAATAAAAGTATAAAATTATGAAATACATTAAATATTCCTGAAATTAATGGAAACATTTGTATTTTTCAAATAACTATTGAAACATTTGTATAAAAGATTTATTTTTTAAATTTAAAAGTAGCACGATAAATTTTATAGTATATTTTTATAATATTTGGGTGATTACAATATAACTAAATATTGATTACATATGAATATTTTTTTATCTCAAAACTGTTCATTAATTGAAATAAAATTATGCAAGACAAACCTAACTTTTAATACGCTTAAATAAAGTTTAAGAGCTTTAATTTATAAATATTTTTTTATATAACATTTATTTTTATACCACTGTTCTACATACAAAAAAAACTAAAATTCTGTTGATTTTTAAAATTAAATCTAAAATATTTCAAACTTATTTTTAAGATTTTAAGTTTTAAATCAAACATGATATATATCATCATTTATTTCTGAATTAAAACTTATTTTTTACATGTAATTATTCTAAAATTATTGATAACTTTTAATGGTACTGTAATTCCATTTTTATTAAGTTTAATTTTCCATTAATGTTTAAAATACAGTATTATAATTAAATTCTCATTTGAGACTACATACTAGTATTTGTTCAAGATTGAAAAAAACTTTAACACTAAATTTTTTATTCTTTTAGATATTGCATAATATTTTATAAGCAGATGTAACAAAAGAACTTTAATTTTTACCGTTTAAATTATTTGATATAAGAATTAAAATTGGTAAAAAACACTAAATAACTATTTTTAAATATGAAATGAATCTAAGACGCTGTAAATCAGATATATTGAAACAAATTTGTATTGATATTTTGTAACAGATCTTTTTTTCATTTATAGTTACTTTTTTATAATATTATCACAGTTCATGTTTATTAATTACTCTAATCAATATGCTTTTCAAATTTAAATATGCTTTTACGAGTTAATTTTATTCCATAACTTACAATTTATACGTATTAAAATTCAGTTTATTAACCGTTTCAAAAACAACTTACTATGACTAATTCACTTTTTTACGTTTCTGCATTTTTATTCACTGTTATGTTAATAATGATATTACTGAAGTCTTGCTAAAGATAAGATTTATGATGTTTCGCCTCAATGATACTATCAATCATTTTACTATCTCACGTTTCACTATTTTTATTTATTTTGTTTTGTTACTACAAGTTAATTAATTCATTTATCTCATATTTTAATTATATGATAATTTAAAAAAATATTTACAATTTTTAGTCTAAGATTAGTCATTTAAATAAATTTGAACTTTGAATGTTTGGTTTACTATGAAAATCCTATAAGTATATTTATATAAAAAATTATAATTAGATTCAATCTGTTTTTCAATGGTAAAATTTTATTTGTTATAATTATATATATGATATAATTACTGATTAACTGATTAATAAAATTAAAACTTTCATAAAATTTCCGAAATTTTCAAATTCAATAATTTTGTATATAGCATATAAATTTTTTTCACTTCATTTTTTATAGCAACCAAATCAAAGAACTATATTTTCAATTATAATCAATGCATTTTTTAAATATTTTCTATAGCTTAATATTTTGAAATATTTAAAACAAAAATTTGTCATACTATGCGATGAATTTGGTTATTTTTCAAAATAATTATTAACAAAACTTAATTATTAGCAAAAATTAATTAGAGTTGATTCGACTAAAGTAGAAATAAAGGTTAGGTTAAGAAATTAACATTAATACATAAACAGGAAAAATGAATACAAGATAGAACATGAGAGGGATGTTATAAGAGAACAAACTTTTCTCTAACAGAGATAAAAAAATAGATGGGAAAATAAAAACTAAACAAGATCGAAAGCTAATTTTAATTCAGAATAAAAGAATACAATATTGAATTAACAGAAACCCGTGCAGGTACCAAAATAATTATATTAAAAATAAATTAAGTGGTTTTAGAATTGAACTGAGTCCAGTAGTAAATGAAAAAAGAGTGAGCCATAAGAAAATCCAAATAAATAAAAATAGTGGCAATGAAGATAGACCCAAAAGAGTTAATTACAAATTAAACGTGATGATTAATAGAAAGGAAATAAATATAGGAATAATATATATGCGATGGAATAATAAGGAAAATTTGCAAAAAAATAAATAGCATTTGAGATAGGAATAAAGAGAAAATAATATAGATATGGATAAATATATTAAAGAAAAAATTTATAGAAAAATATACAACAAAGAAAGAGAGAAAAATAAATGAAGCAAGTAACGATAAATCAAAGAAAATTCTGGAAATTAATCATTTACAAAAAAAGAAAACATAGTGAAAGATTAGATAGTTTGTATCCAAAGAGTGTAGGATGTATTTTAAAGCTTTATATGAGATGAAAAGGAAAAGGAATGATGATAATAATAGAGGAAACATGATTAGAGAAAAATCAATAAAGACCAAGAAGAAATAGAAGAGGTGAAAGTGTAAAAAGTATAAAGGTGAAGATAGACAATAAAATTTGGGCAAGTGAAGACAAAAAGAGAATATTAAATACAGTAATGGCAGATCTGGAGAAGGAATTGAAAAAATCCAGAAGTTCAAAGATTGTAAATAACAATGTATAAATTCTTCGCATATAAATAAATAAATATTAATAATAATATTACTATAATAACGATGCATCTTTAATATTGTAATGCATACATAGTCTTTTAATATAAAACGTTGCGCTAAATATCTTTGTTTACCTTTGTTTTCAATTTGAAAATATTAATATGTCCCTTAAACAATAAATTTTGTGAATTTTTGAAAATACTCTCTTAAAAGATGTATTTTATATAAATAAAATAAATATTAAAATTCTGATTGTGTTTAGTTAAATTAACATGTAATATTAAATTCCTTGATCATATAAAGAAAGATTTTTAAAATAAAAAAAAATATTTTTTTTAAATTCATTATGTAATTGTTAGTGTATTCGTGATTAAATTCAATCCTGTTATTTGTTACATAAATTTCAACTTTATTAACTGTTTGAAACTAATTAAAATACAATTTTCTTTTTAAAATAAATTCTAATATGTAAAATGACAATATTCACGTAGTATAGTAAAAATAATAAATATTTAAGCATTATATAACGTACAAAAAATTCACTAATTTTAAATAAATATTTTTTTTTATAATATTAAATTATTTGAATAAATTTCTGCTTCTAATACGTATGAACATCTATTTTAAAAAATAGATGATAATAATTTTACAATTTGTCAGTAATACTGGTTAGCTAATATTGGTTAATTTTATAAATATTATTATAACAATTATAAAATAAAGAACAAACTTTTTTATAAAAATAAATAAAATTTCAAGTATAAACTGATAAATAATCTAAATTTTAATATTGACATTGTTTTTATAACATTTTTTTCATAAAAAATATTTAAGATTTAAATTCTGACATTTATTTAGTGTATTATTTAGATTTTATTGTGTATTTATTAATTAATGGATAAAAATTTAGGAGTCTTAAAACAGAATATCAAAACATCTTTCAAATAAAATTGAAACATTTTTTAATAAAGATAATAACAAATAATTTTAATTAAAGTATTTAAAATTTTAATAAAATTTATAGTTTAAAGTACCTTTGGATTGTCTAAAAAGAAGATTTTGCTGTTCTGTAACTTCGTCATCACTAGACATACCATCCATGTGTCTTGGTAGTACTGGAACAAGTTCCCTTGCTCTTCTCCGTCGTGCTCTTCTGCCTTCTCTCTCTGTAGCTCGTCTCATACGTGCTTCATCTTCGGGACCCCTTCTAATGATTTGTCCTCCTTTATAATTGAAACTGTTATGTATAATAAATCCAAAACTCGTAATATCATAATAGAAATGATTAGATTTCCTAAAATTAGTTCTAATAATGTGGCTTGATAAAATTATGTAATAAAAGATGTTAAATTTAATAAACAAAATAACTGACTTGAAACAGTTGTCACTTCTTCTGCTTGATCTCTTGTGTCTTGTCTTCGCCTTTCCATTAATTCAATGGATCGATCACCATATAAATTTACCCAACGAGACTCCAATGCAGCAACCATAGGCAGCTAAATATGAAGAAAAATCTTTCTTTAATCTAATTAAAATAATTTGGATCAATAATAATTTAACCCTTTTAAAATATTAATTTTAATTTAGTGAATAATAAATCATTTAATATATTATAATTACCTACAAATATATTTAAAGAGTAACAAAAGAATTGAAATAAAAAATATAAATTAAAGTTTGAAACTTAAGTATAAATTAAATAAAGATGTAATATATTGTAATTTTCTCCAGAAAGAATTAAAATCTGATAAAAAGTTTATGCATTTGTAAATTTTAATATACAAGTAAAATTTAAAGTTAGATTAATTTTTATTATTAAACATGTTGCCCTTTTGGATAAATGTTCGTTTTTTTCATAAACATTGCTGTTTCTTTTTTTAATTTGTAAACCCACCTTCTCATCAAGACACTCTACCAAGTCAGTGACATACCCACGCAACTCTTGGTAATATTTGTAGCGCTGAGCCATCTCTGGTGCACGATTTTCACCTTCTTCTAATTCTTTCTTATTTTGATCCAATTCCTGCATCACAGCTCCATAATTAATTTCATGTCTTTGATGAACTTCTCGCAAGTTATTCAACCTATGCAAAATTTTTTTTCTATGCATCAACGTTTATAATGATAAATTGATTAATATTAATAATTGTAACAATAAAATTTGAAAAAATATTCTTAAAAACCCATCACCTAGCATTTTAAAAACAGTATAATTACGAAATTACTAAAAATTTTATACTTTTTTTCAATATAGTATACATAAACTGAAGTTATCAAATTTTTCTTTGGAATCAGATATTTTGAAAATTCCAAGTAATATTTTTAATTTATAGTTTGTAAAAAAAATTACAATTTTATCTATTAATCGCAAAACTTTAAATATCCTAAAATAAATATATACTATATTATATAATAATATAATAGTATATTATTAGTAAAATCTATAATTCAAATCTTGAATATGAAAAGGATAAAATGGATTGATCTTGATAAAAATATTTTATTAAAAATAATAATACAAAATATTATTAATTAATTTCTTAATGATTTTTGGAATGTTTTAGTTTTAAATTTTATATTTATCATAAAAGTTTTTTAATTTAATTATAAAAAATCTAAATCATATTTCTAAAAAAATAATATTTAAAAAAATGAAAACTTAATGTGATATAAAATTGAAACTACTATCTTAAATTTAAATTTAAAGTAAAAAATATTACTTAAAATAAAAAATTCTACGCAATATTCGTTCAACTTGATTTATCAATACATAAACACTATAAAAAAAAATAAAATTATGAAAATTACAAATAAATTTTTAATATATATATATATATATATATATTTATATTTATATGTACATAAAATAATTTTAACTAATACTTTATAAAATAAAATTGAAGCTCATTAAAAATTTTTTATAATAATTTAATGTAAACCTTTCACGCATTTTTGTTAATACTTCTTCAGCAGTAATGGGAACACATTTTGTAGGATCAGGTGGTTGTATCATAGGAGGTGGCGGAGCTGTTGGTATAATATTAGACATTATCATTGGAACTCCTGATTCTGAAATTTGACTGGAACCCATTCCTAATGAATTATATGATACCATAGAATCCTGTTGTGCGGCTGCAATCTATAAATAAAACAAATATCATTAAAAAATTGTTTATATATATTTACATATATATTTAAACTCATTTATCAATACAATACCTGTGCCCCAGTAACACCTTTTTTAATTTGTTGAACTTCCCATTCTTCTTCCTCAGGCTCACTTTCTCCATCAGAAACTAAAACGAAATTGTTTACATTAAAATTAAATAAAACGTAAATAAACATTGAAATAATTGTCAATAACATATTTTATAGAATATCACAATATATAAAATAATTTAACAAAAAAATATAACACAATACAGTATAACTAAATATAACTTTTATTAATTATTTTAAATACTCAAACTTTAAATTTTCATTTTTCATTAAATAATTTAAAAGTATTAAATAAAAATTGATTCAATTATTTAAAAAATTTCTAATATAATTATATATAATTTTACATTACCTTATTACCATTACTACATTATCTAAAACTTCAAAATGTACTCTTCTTTAAATAATTAATTATATTTATTTCCAAGAAACAATAATGTTACCAATTTTTAATGCTTTTTATAAAATTAGAAGGGAAAAAATTACGTAATAAACATAATATAGAAATACAAAATATGATTTAATCTTACATTTTATGTTTTTAATAAATCTTTCTCTGTAGATGCAATTATATATTAAGAATAGTTTAATTATGAAAAATAAAAAGCCAGGTTTAGTAGTATATTAAAAAATAAAATATTTCTATATTACAGAAGATTATTTACAAAAATTTAAAGATTGGATAATAAACATAAAAAATCATCAATGGGAAAGAGTTTAAAATAAATTAGAGTTTATAATAAAAAAAAATAAAAATAAATTAAAGTGATAAACAGTATGAATAAATTATTCAAAATTAAGAATGAAAATTATAAATTACGTTTTACTACAGGTGCTTGTGATTCAAGAAAAGCTTGTCGTCGTTTTTCTTTGTCTAAAGCATCCGTATTTACAGTCATATTTATTCTTTCTTGAGAATCCTCATCATCACTTCGATCGTGATCTTCTTCACGAACTAGTCTAGAAATTCCTTTTTCATCACTGCAATAAATTTTTTTTTGCAGTTATTAATAGAAAAGATCATACAATAAAAATAATATTCATATATTTTATACTAAGATATTTAACCTTTGCTCTTCTACTGGAATGTAATCATGACCTAATTCTCTAGCTTTTTGCCTTCGTTTTCTTGCTGCATGAATCATTGCAGCATCTGGTATACAACCACCTATTAGAATTGAATTTTATATTAATTTATTATCAAATAATTATAAAACATTTATAATATTCTCTTACTTTCAAGAAAAAATTTCATATTTTCTGATCTATCTGACTTTTTTTTAAATTTATGTCCCTGGTTTTCTTCTAATTCATCTTCGGAAGTATAATCATCCCTACCAGCTGTGAGTGCATCTCGACCATTTAAAACTATTGGCCCAGTATTCTTTATTTTAACCTGATAAAAAAAAAAATAATATTGAAATTTTATTAACAATTAATTTAAAACCTATATAAAATTATGTGTATTGTCAATTGTATTTATATTACATTATAACATTGTATTATATTATATTATATTATTATATTATATATTATATTATAACATTGTATTTATCAATCACATTTGTTTTTAGCACAAAACAAACAAAAAATATTTTTAATAAAATAATTAAATCTAAATAATAAATGTTAGATTTGTTTTGGTAAAACAAATATATATTTAATAAAAAATATAAAAATATAGAAATAGCTTACTACTAGATCATCTGTTTTTATCTCTAAATCCTTTTCTTGCATATTAGACATTATTGTTGAATCAGAATCCTCTTGTATTTTTTCTTCGCCTTTTTTTTTCTTCCTCTCCTGATCAAGGTTGTTTCATCAGTCTTCTACTTCCTAGATGACTTTTTTCACTTTAAAAACCTCACCATCATCACTATAAAATGATAAAATTATGAAATAGAAAAATTTAACTTAATATACATATGAATTACTCTATTATAGTATAAAAAAATTTATAAATCTTTATATATTTTGTTTGAGTATATATAGTCTATTTATAAATAAATTAGAAAATTAATTTATTTTAAATTTTATTAATTTGGGAAAATCTTAAGAATATGTTGTTAAATATATTAATAAAAATTTATAAGTTTTATAATAAACGTTATTTTATTGTATTTCATGAAAACTAAAAATATAATAATCTACTTTTTTGTGACAAATATTATTTTATTTAAAGATATATTAATCAATTTTTTTAAATTTAAATTATATATCTGAATGAAACCTAGAAAGTACACGAAACGAAATGGTCCTATAATAAAAAGAAAGGATTTTTTAATATTCAATACTCCAAAACAATGTTGATAGTTAGCACATAGTGTCAAGTATGCTGTAAGAAACAAGTATATATTTTATAAAATGTTTTTTTACCTTCCTCCAATTCTTCTCCAAAACTAAGAAGAGTTTGTTTTGGCTTATCCTTTTTCTTTGTTTTATTTTTCAAATTTTGTATCTCATCACTCTCCATCGATCTGTTTTCGTTATCTTCTTCTTCATCGTTGAAGTGACGACGACGGATGTTTCGCTTTGGCTTATTAAACAGCGACATTTTGGTCCTTTAATTAATTTTCTATAGTAAAAAACAAACTTTTAAATTAATTATTATATCAATTTTTGTCACTGAATACACATGACATGTAACATCAAATAATTGTGTGAAAACTCCATGGAAGTAAGCAAAAGTAACCTCTTCCAAAATGGCGATACGAACAAGGAAAGTGTAAAATAAGAGCTATGATCTACGAATTATCATGACTAGCCCACTTACCGCTGGCGCTGAATAACCATAGACTTATGAATAGATTACATATTCTTATAAAACATTGAAGCTTGGATTTGCATAAAAAATGGAGATAGTGATAAAGTATGGAATGTACATAAAATAAACCTCTACATTTAGACTAGAAAAGATCGAAAACGTATAATCAATTATCCACATACCATCATATTAAGGAAGAAGAAGAATCTGTAAAGAAATATAAATACGATAATGATGCTCCTAGCTTTAATATCATGAACTATACAATTTTGCATTACAATTAACAACTATACATTATTACAATTTTAAAATGAAATAAAACAATTTGCCTACAATCGTATGAAGTTTACTCAAATATACCTTATTTTCAAGATTTATATTTCATATACTAGTTTAAAAAAAATAATAATTAAGGATCAATATTATTTTTTTACTTATTTATTTCTATATATATTGAGCGATGTCTTTCTTTAAATAATTAAATTAAACATTTGGATCCATTAAAATTACAGAATTACTCTAAGAAAGACTATTAAATTAAAACTATAAATACTAGAATTACTCTTTATATTTTTAATTTATCGTAAAATTTGTAAAATATAAGTTGAATCATTCTTAATCTAATATTTCAATTATATTTAAGAACTTTCATACAATAATAATTTAATTTTACTATTATAAAATAAAAAATATTTGAATAATAATAATCTTCATTATAACCACTTCTTCTTTACGCTTTTACTATAAATGTTCATATTATTTACTATATTCGGATATGATAAGAATTGCATACATGGGTGTCATATGCTTATATAAAATACTTTTAAAATATTGACAGATTATAAAAATTTAAATATTTATATAAATTAAAATGTTATACTCTTTTTAATAATTTAATTTGCTTAATAATATAATTTAAAAGCGTAATATAACTTTTCATATACCTGAATAATCATAATATAATTTTCTTTAATAAGAAAATTAATTTTTTTATATTTTTATTTTAACAATAAATAAAATGATTCAAGGCTATACTATATTAATCACTTGATTAATATAGTATAGTTTTTACTATAATTAAATTTTCAACTATTCTTTACTTAATTAAGTTGTAATAAAAGCTTAAATTAAAAAATACAGAATTTGTACAATATAATTTTGTTTTAAACGTGTAATATGTTTATTTATTTTTAACATAATATTATCGTACAATCCCAAATTATTTAAATACTTAAATAACTTGAATTTATGCATCCACACAGTCAGTTGACATAATAAACTTTAATATAATATTTTATTTGTTAAGTACATGATTTAATATTCGCAATATTTATTAATATACTAAGAAATGAAAAATCTTGTCAACTGACTAATCAATTTAGTAAATAAATTTAATCATAAGAAATAAGTATTTTAAGATATTATATTTATTTAACCTTAATACACTTCAAAATTAATTACAGTGAAATTATTAAATATTTCGAAGAAAGTATTTCTGGTATTTAAAATTATATATAGGAATTTCAAAATATTATTTCGGATCAATTTATAAATCGTGATTTTAAATTCTTAAAACTGGTTAAGTTTGTCATTCAGATAATCAATTTTATGTAACAATATATATTACAATGTTTGTTACTGTAATAGTAACTCGTATAAAATAAAATTTTTTGTTTAAAATTTTACAGATTTTATTTGTTTTTTTTTTTTTTTGTTTTTACTAAGTCCTGTGATATATGAAGGTCCCCTTTTAATATCGTGAACTACTCTCTGTATTTTCACACTATCCCATGGAAGAATATTCACTTATTATTCGTGCATATTCGTAGTTTGTTCAAAACTATTATTCTCAGCTGAAGAAGTCCTATCGCAGTTTGACTACCTTAATATAATTTCTGGTTTTCGTTAGCTTTCTAGCCTAAATTTTACATACGATATTTAAAGATGATTTTTAGTCAAATAACAGGAGAAGTGATATATATATATATATAATATTTATGTAGGTAACATAAGATAAGCTAAAGTTGTGTTTGTATTTGTTATTTTATTATTTTCTTATACGTTTCAGCTTTATTTTAAACACTGGAGATTATCTACTTTTGCCCCAAAACTAAATAACATATCTCAATAAAGAGTCAACATCAAAAACCTTAAAAAAAATCATACATTTATTACTCAATTTAGCAGTTGACACCCATATATCGATTATATGGCTAGCATTTATCTACGTGGCTCTTATCTTATTCCAGACCCTTTTATAAGTCCAAGCATGTAGCCTTATTAAGACTCATGTTTTATTATAAAAAGCAGATCTCATTTGAAGATCTAGTTTTGTTTATTTAAAAATTCCTGAAAGTTTTTTTTTGTTTTAGTATTGTTTAAAATATTAGTTTTGTAAAATGGTTATTGATTAGAACCAAAGAATAGGAGACTATGTAATGGGCAGACGTGCACAAATATATACGTAAATTTGTTTACCTTTCAATGTTTCTTCTCACTTCCTTATTCAACTATAGTGAATACGAAAGTAAAAACAAAAATAAATATCCTATAAGGTGACTGAAAATTAGCGCAAGTACTTTGATCAGAATTTCTCTGATCGAGTACTTTCGTAATTTATTTTTTTTTCTGTTTCTGCTTGTTCATTCAAATTTTAGCAGTATGCATACAAAAGATACTTATTATGTGCTTACGCTTGCAGAAAACTAGAACAGTGCTATGACTACTAGATTCTTTCATTTGTAACAACTTTTACCTAAATAGAGCGAAAGTACACTTATAGCAGCAACAGAAGTTTAAACATATCGGGTAGTTAAAGCAGTAGAAGGTCGAAAGCACGTAACACAGTTGGCGATGTTACGCTCTATGCTCGAACTCACTTGGTGCGAAATTTCATAATAATACTCTATATCATATAGTATTTCATATAGTAACTTATATCATACAATGATGTACAATATATGTAATTTATATTATATATGTGCGTGTATCGAGTTACAGCAACATATGTGTCAGCGATGACAGAAACGCGATGATTGTATCGGAGGTATAAAATTTCGCTTTTGTTAATTTTAACCTGTCCTCATCGAATGCACACGAGTATTATTTATTTTTTTCACCATGATATGTCGAGATAATAAGCCGAGGCAATAAAACAGTCAACGGATTAAATATTGTGCCTTAACTGTTTCTCCCTCATCATCTGATGGAAGAAATGCCTACGTGCTCTCTGTCACATATTACTCAGACAGAGCATCTTCGCTCCGTTTGGCCTTATGCTGACTATTGGCATTAGCGCTTTGAGTGAAAATTGTCTTCCTGCAGCGAAGAGTACAAAAAAAGGATACCAAAAACGAAGAAGAAAAGACAAAAGAATTATACTAAAAATAAAGCATACAGTGCAGTGCTATCGTAGAACGGATTGTTGAAAAGTCTGGCAATTCTTCACCACATTCCAAAGAGGCATATTAACTCTTGTCTAGTTCGGAGGGAGAAGAAAATGAAGAGAACCAAATAAAATTGACTCAAAAAGACTCATGTACACTAAAAAGTGTCTAAAAACGAACTAGAAATTTAATACATAGTAAAAAAAGAAATAGTATTTGATAACACAGCACAGATTCTGGGGATTCTATTTTTAGTTAAAGGAATACACGAACTTTGAAATTAAATTGTGTTATTTGAATGATTGGGTATAACAATTTTCAAATTACTAGCTAGTTTTTCAGCACAGCCTATTAGCTCATCAAGACATGTTTTTTGTAGCATAAGACAATTATGAAAGTACCATGGTAAAGAAAGAAATCGATAAACTAGACATATTGATGATATGTCTTCTGCAGTTTAGATAAATATGTGACTTTAACACTAGTGTTCATAAGATCATTGGATAAATAATGTGAGAAATTGTAAAAATTAATTTTGGTGTTAATTGGCTTTGCCAGTACTATCTATAATGGCAATTTCATTGGCATACTGCGTTATGACTGTCAAGAGTGCGAACGTCATATGCAGAAAGATTAAAGAGGATAAGATCTAGTTTGAACTCTTATGAAACACCAACAGTGACTAAAAATTTATTAGAAAGAGCTCCGTCATATCAATCTTGTATTGATCCATGAAAGAGATAAGAGTTAATAATTCCTATAATATAATGGAAAATCAAGTAAATGTAATTCATATAGAATACGCTGATGTGAGATTCTATCATCGATTTTATTTGTTGATGAGCAATTCAGAAGAACTTAACGCGACTATATCAAAGAGTGTGTTGAAAATAGTAAATGTATACTTTACTGCTGCCGTCTAAAGATAATATAATAAATATAATAACAAAACCCATTTTTCTCGACCTGCATAGATAACTGATCTTAAAAATATTGAATAATATCAATTAATAAAATTTTATAATGATTAGATTTTTGTTTCAGATAATAAAGAGAACAGACAGTAAGAGTCAATCAGGAATGCAACCGATGAAGCCGAAGAAAGAGAGTGTTGAGAGAACAACATGTACTTTGGATTAAGCCGTTGTTCTGCGTGGTTTTCCGACTCCTCCTAAATGACCGCAAGATTACGTCTTTGCCTTATTGTGTGTCATTGTGACTACCTCATAGTTTTAGCACATTAGATGGTTTTATGCAGTAAGCTGTATATCAGTCCCTATTACTATTACTTTTATTACGAATTCTTACGTGTATCTTATCAAATACATAATATATTAATATATATATCAGTGTTATTTATTTACTCGTACATAAATACAACCACACTCTGCCAACGGTTTAATAATTACTAAACACAAACTCACGTCCAAAATGATTTCTTATTTTTCAATCGTGATTTAGAATCTATAAAAAAGATTCTCGTGATTTGAAATAACCAATGACAAAAAAATTTAAAACTGAGACTAATTAAAACTTAGATTCAGGATAGGTCGAATCTAAAAAAAATATTGATAAATGCTATATTTTAATGCTATTATATATATTATGAATGTAGACAATTATTAGAATTTTATAAGTATTTCATTATTTCTATTGAATTTCTATTGAAAATTTATGAACGTATCAAAATAATTCAATTTTTTATTTACTATTAAAACAGTTTTGCAGTTTCTTTAGTTTGAAAATAGTTTCTAGAACATTGAGTATATCACCTCATATATTCATTGTTTCTGAATTCGAAAAGTAATCAAAATAAAAAATGAATTTATATTATATCTATCCATGATTGATTTGTAATCAATACTTGGTTTATTAATCTGTATGAGATATCTAATTCTTCCATTGTAGATGTCGTGTTTTAAATTATACAAAGTATATTGTTTAAAAAAACAGTTAATAACTATAAAAACAAATATCAATTAAAAAAATCAGGAAAAACAACAAAATATTTGAAAAAGTATTCGGATTCATGCGAAAAATTTAATACCGATACATAATCATTAGGCTTAGGATTAAAATTAATATGATATTTCTAAATTTTAAGCTTAATATATAACTTTTGTTTATATTAACAATCACTTTCATCGGAAAATATGAAAGAGGCATAAAATATAAATGCAATTTTAATTTTGTATAAATTATCAAAGTTATTATGACTAGATATAATATAACTTATTACAGATCTATAGTGTATGTATGTATATAGTATATATTTATTGAATGAGTAATTATCATCTGACCTATTTGATAATAAATAAAAATGAACTGTTGAATTCAAAAGTTTTGTATTTTGCAAAGCAATAATATATGCTCGACTATTTATAAAAGCATTATCAATGTGGCTGTAATGCAGCTAGAGGGGAATTTAGAATTCTTGATCGAGATTGTAATTAAACAAAATATACCAAAAAATAGTCCTGTAATACCAAGATTTTTTTCAAATTTTTGAGTGTATAATATAAACTAAAATACTGCAAGTCACATAAAATTTTCATTGATGGACATTAAAAGTAATTACGTCATACAAAAATGTAATTCAATATTTCTTCTGAATGATAAGTAATATTTATGATAGCTTTGACTAACAGTGGATTTCTCATTTCATAAACTGTCTAAAAGTTATTGATCTGAAAAATCCGATATGTACATGTTAAGAATGCATGATTTACTCAAGTAATATACAATTATAGTATTTATGTAACGCAACACTACTTAAAATTGCAATAATAGCCTGTTTCTTAAAATCATGACAAGAAATATGGTACTTAGATTTACATTATTATTAACAGCATAACGAAACTATGTTGAATCAAGACTTGTATATTTTTTAATAAAAAAAAAAAATTAATAAAACTTATTTTTAAAGTCATTCTAGTGTACTTCCCTTTTGGTTTATTGACTCACAAAACGCGAATTCTTAACCAGGCCTTCACGTATCATTTTCAAATTTGTAAAACTAAAATGTTAAATTCTACCAACCAAAAAAAAGACGAAGAATACAAAATTTTGTTTAGAAGTCATGAATACAATTATCTTTAGAGAGATTCTTAAGTTTAAAAATATTAAGGGACATAATTTACTTATTTATTTTCTTGGTGCTTTATTTCCCTCGATCTTTTACATTCTTGGTAATAGATTTGCTGAAAACGCTCTCAATAAAAAGCCGAATGGGATAAAGATAGTTCTTTATTAGTGATAGCTAATTTGCAAATGATAGTATAATTGAATTATTCTTATGATGAAGCATTCCAAAGTAAGGAGGGGTTTTATTACGAATTACTATATTATTTGTAACTCTATATCTTTACATTTTTTATCGAAGCCTATGTTTTATTATTTAAAAGATAAATTTTTATGAACTAAGTATATTCAATAATTATTTTGTTAATCACTATTTTATTTTTTCATTTTCGTTCTTGAAATAATAACATATTTTTAATGTAATTTTAAAATACAGCGACTTTTAAAATATTACACTTGAGAAACACAATAACCGTACTTTGCGTTAATCTGTTTGTTAATCACGTCTCATATCGTTGCAAGAAACGAGAGAAATTTTGAATAAGTTTAATAAAAATTTCTTGACTATTTATTTTGTGAACAACAGGGCCGTGACCATACAGTTCAAAAGGAAACAAAAAATTTTAAATTACAAGAACAATAAAAGAATACAATTACCAACACATGGATTATTGAAAATTGTAAAATTTTTCAACACAATACGTATTATGTAATTATATGTAAACTACAACTAATATAAAATCTCTTTGTCTTTACTGTTAAAATACTTTCAAATATAAAACTAGATTCTTTTTTTAAATTGATTATTTAGTGAAAATATATAGATTTCAATCGGTAAAGAAGGTTATGTATTCTAAAATTGATCTTTAATGCAAATAGAACTAGATACTAAATGAAATTTTAATTCATAAATGAAATTGAGATTTTTATAAATTTTTGAATATTTTTAAAAGAAATTTTTTGATCGAAATAAAATAATTATACAAAATGGCAGAATTTGTACAAAAAAAAGTCGAAGATATGCGTCCTGTTCTCGAACAAATGAAAAAATTAGAATTATTTAGTGAACATGAGATTCGGTAAGTTTTAGGTTATATTTTACAGTATTTTTTTGTATTGTACTTTTATTTAATTATTATAATATAGTTTTAATTATTATTTATTGTTTAATTTATTTTTAATATATCAAACTGTTACACAATAAAAAAGTATTTGAAAATTTTACTTGAAAATTAATGATAACCTTATTCAAATTTGTAAATAAATATCTTGTATAAATACATGAGTTTTGCATAAGTAAGTATTTCCTTGAATTTATAAATTTTTAAATTTAATACCATTATTATTAGTATATTACATAATACATATTCATTAAAACATGTTTAAAAATAAAATAAAAATAAATATAGATGATATTTATTTTTAATTATATAATATATACATTAATTTATATTATGTTATATTATATAAAATAATTTCTTATTAATATAAAAATTTAATTTTATAATCAAATTTTATCTATAATTATTACTTTGTTACAGTGGGACTAACAAAAAAATTAAAAGAACACGAATATAAACTTCAAGACATACAAAATCTAAAGAAGATTACTTAAGATATATTCAATATGAAATGGATTTAATGAAACTAGTTAAGCAACGCAGAGAAGTAAATAACTTTCATATTTTAATGATAAATATTGATAATGAGTATATATAATTAATAGATACTTATTATTATTTTCATTTATTTATTAATTATAAATAAAATATTATTTATCATTACAGAAATATGGAATCACACAAATGAAATCTGATATAGATTTTACAATTGCAAATAAAATTAATCATTTATACAAAGATGCAATTTTAAAATTTCAAGATGATCTACGATTTTGGATTGCTTACATGAAATTTTGTAAACACGTTGTTCGTATATTTTTTTAAAAATTTTTCTTTAATAAACTATTATATCATAAATATAATTTAATATTTAAATATAAAATATAGAAATTCCATAGCTGTATCAGTCGAATGATAGGTAGGATGTTGTCAGTACATCAAGATAAACCAAAATGTTGGCATATAGCAGCTCGTTGGGAAATAGAAGAAAATAATAACTTTCAAAATGCTAAAAATTTTCTTTTAAGAGGCTTGCATTTTCATCCTGATTCAAAGTTACTTTATACAGATATTTTTAAGTTAGTTCTTTTTCTGAAAAAAATTGATTAATTTTAAAAATTTTCAAATATTATATTGCAATTTTTTTTATTATTTTAGACTAGAATTAGATGATATACTTGTTAAAAATAAAAAATTGGAATCAAATATTGAACCTGCTATTTTAAATTCTATGGATAATTCAGATGTACATTTCGAACTAAAAAAAGTTTTTATTATTTATGAGCAGGCTTTCAAAAGAATTAGAGATATAAAATTCATAATTGAATTATTAAATATTACACAAGAATATAAAAAAACAGAAAAATTACAAAATAAAATTGTTAGGTTAGTAATATTTAAACTGGTTTTTATTTTTAAATATACTAAAATAAATCAATAAACTCAAGTGTTGAATATTTCTTAGTGACATGGTTAAAGAATATCTACATGAACCTATGATGTGGGACACAATGGCTCGTAGAGAACTTAAGGGTTTGGTTCAACCATCTTTTGGCACAAATGAAACTCCTATGGAAATTGACACTTTAGAACAAACTTCATTGCGAGACCGTATTACTAACTGTTATAAAGTTTATCAAACTGCAGTAAAAAAAATTAAGACAGAAGAAATGTGGTCGTTATACATTGATTGTATGCTTGAAATTAGTCAAGAAACAGATGTACTTCCAAATTTCAAACGTAAGCTTCTGAAAAATGCTTTGTTACAAGGTCATCAATCCAGAAAATTAAAAGAAAAATATTACTTAAATTGGGTAAGATTGTATTACTCAAATTATGGGAAATTCTTAATAATTAGTTTGATAATAAATAAAAATATTTTTATAATTTATTCAGATTGATATGTTAAATTTTAATCAAACTAGTCAAAATGTTAATGCACAAACAAAATTGTATGAAGTTCTTTGCTGGTCCACTGAAGCTTTACCAGAAAGTGAAAGTCTTTGGCATGCCCAATTACACTATCTTCTCAGTACAAATCAAGAAGAGTTAGCAACAGAAGTCTTCAATAAAGTACCGCAAAATTATATATACTTTATTATATTATTGGATAATTTTTTAATAAATAAGTTTTAATAGAAGATTAAAATTTTATAGGCAATTAATATTTTAGGAAAAAATTCACTTCCATTATTTAGATTGAAATTACTTCATATACAAGCAAAGAATCCTGAAAATCTAGAAAAATTTTTTCAAGATGCATTGAAAAGTGAATTTATTATCAGTAAATTTATTACCCAATTATGTGTTGAATTGATGTATTACCCCGTTAACTTGTTGATTAGTTGTAATTTTTGTTTGATAGAAATTAAACAATGACATATAATTTTCAATTAACTGTAGCTCGTAGAATTTATTGAAAAACTAGTCTATCCACCTCAGTCTTGAACCTTCATAAAAAAATGGCTGCTCTTGAACTCTTACAACCTGAAATTTCTTTGCAAAATGCTCGTAGACCTCATGAGATGACAACTTTACAGTTTGGCAAAGAGAATACTGATGTTTGGATGGAATTTATAACTTTTGAAATGAAGTATGGAGAACCTGCCAGAGTATCCAATATTTACAACAGAGCTGTAAAAACGCTGAAACCTAATCTTGCAGATAATTTTATTACTGAATTCAGTTTAATTAAAGCAAATCCAGAATCACTTGGGATTTCTCTGTAAATGATTTATAAATATATTAAAATTATTCAATTTAGGTTTAAATGCTATGAGAGTATTATCAGTAGTGTAAACTTATTTTATAGATAACTAAAACTTTATTTTTTTTCATATTTAGTATAAAAATGTTTAATATTTAAAAAATATTAATTTTAATTAATTAAAATTTTATCAATATTAATTTTTTATTTACAATACTCAAAATGAATGTACATTAAAATGTTTATTATCAAATATAAATAGAATTGTTTCTTTGAAAAAAAAATTATCATTAATTTAATTTATAAGTTTGTCTAAATTTTTATTAGTCAAATTAAATTGTTTTTACTTAATTTTTAAAATTAAAAAGAATGTGAAAATTGAGAAAAAATCTTAATTTTTTTACAAAGCTCTTTTGTATTTTCCATTTTATTACGTTTTTTAAACCGAATTCAATTTTGTTATGGAAAATTTAAATATTAGATTAATAAATTTTATTTTATATTGGTGTTTCTACCAATTTTTTTTTATAAATTTCTACTTGGAAAACTTTTAAATTGACAGTTTTGAAGAAAATTTCCTTTGTTTCAATCTAAATAAATCTCAAAAATATTTAATGTTTATGAAAATATTCTACCTAACATCATTAAAGTTTTAATTTTAAATATCTTTATAAGGATTTTCCATTACGATTAATGAATTCATAAGTTAGCATCTCTTGATCATACGTGACGAATCTAATCTCTACATCATTCACTTCAAAAAAGAAGAATCCAGTAGGCCTGCAGGCATTGTCCTCATTCTGCTCTAACACTATATCAACGGATTTTTCTTATACGTCCGTAGATAGAAATAGAAATGAGTGGTTAAGAAAGGCAGGTCCTACTGAAGCTCACAACTCCTATTTCGATCTTCAAAAGTAGATTTTATTTGGTTGAGTCAGACGAGCTTAGTTTTGTTCTACCTTCTACAATAACCATTGTTTGCGAGTATGAGACTCTGAGATGACAGCGTCTGTAGAAATCCAAGATACTCGACCATTTTCTGGTAGTTAGGTCTGGTGTCTGGTGTTCGAAAATTCTTGATGGTTTTGATTTTAAGCGGAGATAGTTCATAGCCATATGTACATAAGAATCAAATATTGTAAGGGAGACTGGCAGATTATCAGAAAATGAAATCGATCTCTAACAAGTATAGTGAGCTAAATCGAGTGGAAATTTCGGCAGGTAAAGTTGTCGCCAAGAATATTTCCGGTACCAAATCGCATAAATAAAGCTTGCAAACATGCACCAGCAACACATACAAGTGGACAGAGGTAGGCTCATGCCGTGAGGCATAGCCACGGCGCTCAAGTGCAAGCCTTGCTGCAGCTTACCCCCTTCTAGCCACTCTCTCTCTCCTTCTCTCTCGCTCTCACACGCTTTGATGCTACGCGCTCTCTGCACGGGCCTCTTTCCTTCTTTCTCGCATTCACACGCTCTCCACGCTGGCCTCTCTCCTTTTCTCTCGCACCAAAGAAATGGGCCTGTGATCGGAGTCAGACTTTGCAGAGAAATCGTGGCGATAAAAGTCCACCGTACGGGTAAGCGACGCTCCCGGCGAGTGAAAATCGACACCGCAAAGATGTCGCGAGTCCGACACAACCAAAAGCTTGAGCGGTGGATAGCCGCAGGGATGCGGACCACTGGAAGCAGTGAAAAAACCCTCGCCCGATTAGTTAAGTAGGGCCCATACGTCAGGCTTTAGATGCGACAAATGCATAATAAATAACGCATATGCAATAATAATTAATTTAAGAAAGCGCGAAAGATAATAAGTTCCAATTCAATTTGTATGATATACGTATAAAATATAGAAAACCAGAGAAAAGCGAAAACGGACCGCCCAATGCGTTGGCGTTGCAGAGATCTTTTTTCCTCCGTCGGCTAGCCGAAGGTTTTCTTTCACGTCTTAGGGAGCGAAGACTAAGATATTGAAACGAGCAGGACGTGACAAATTCGGTTGTCAAACACCTTATCGAAATAAAATATTGCAACAGTTAAGGTTAATATCTCAATGCGCTGTGAGATGCATAGTAATAATAATTCGCGAAAAGGTGAAATGAATAGAACAACGAACGTCGCCCCTAATTAGAAGTTCGACAGATATAGCCCGTAATAAACCTCTGTCGCCTAGCAATGTGATCTGATGAGACGGACACCCGAAAAGTTTCAGCGAAATTGTAATAATATACTCGGGTACTGCGAAGAAAAACAGGAAAATTCAACACAGTGGAAGGCGGGTAAACAATATCTTAACGAAAATAAATTATAAATAGATAGGCGAAAGGTCTGCGGCCAGCTTTCTACTTCGCCACGTAGATCAAACAGGATATTCGTTTTGAATAAAGCATTTTTAAAAACAACCTGCATTCTTGCCTCATACATTTCCCTGCTCTCGAATATTCAATAACAATCACGCGGTCGGTTACACCATATTTAGAGAGAATATCTAAAACAGGTGTTGTTACTAAATTCCTACTTCAGGAAGCCTATGATTCGATGGTCAGTTTTTAAAATTTGGTGGTATTTCCTAAAATTTAAAGATCTGAAGAATGTGATTATGCAATGTCTTCCTGAATTACTGATATGTATTATAATCTTTTTATGTCGATAATGAAAAGACTTAGCTACCATAATATCTGGGGTCTTCGATTAGTGGATCTAGCTTCGTGCATAACATATAATCGTTACCTCTTCCGTTACTGGACTACCTATAAGTTTGTTGAGGACGAGATGCATAGCATTAGTTCATTGATTAGATAATGATCAGATAATGCCTCGTGTAAGCAGGATATTGAACTACGCTTCTGCTGATTCAAATATCTTACCTCATACTTTGTATAGTCGATTAAAAACTAAAGGTTTAAAGATGACTATAAAGATCCACCTATATAAATTGGACATCCATGAAGTTAATTATTGGCTCGTATTATCAGCATAGAGAGTAGGTATTAGGATAGTAAGATTTTTTACGATGAAAGATTATTTAATACATAAGGTAAGTGTGTCTCTTAAGCACATTTAAATGCGTTTGCTTATGTTGATAATAATTCTAATATTACTATTTGTATTTTCAGCTGGTCTGTCTCTATTTACATGTATTTGTTTTTCTTGTAAGCAAAAATATTTATTTCATAAGATCCGATTTGCCTTCGAAATTCCCTTACGTGTATCTGAACATTCCTTTTATTTTCCTGATTGTATTTTTTGCAGTTCCTTTTAGTAAAAAATATTACTTTTAAATAACCTATGTTTTTGTAATAATTACCATACAAGGCTCTCATTCTGTGATGATATATTGACTTTATAATAACGTTCATCATTACATTGATATTCTTTGCGAGTTTAAGTTATTTTTGTTATATTTGTTATATATTCTATTCAGTTTTATAGTAATCAGCATAAATTATGCAATTATGTTTAGTGAACGTATATAACATATATATATATGAAAATTTTCAAGATCGATCCAAGTGCGATTGCCGAAATATTGGATCCTCAACTCACGGGGAATAATCACCCCCGCGAAGCTTCAAGGGCACTGGGGGAGCATGGTGACGGTGCGGCGCAACCGGGGGAGAAACTGGCGGGATTTAGGTAATTGACGCGGCTACCGGGATACCACCACCTACCCATAAGTCTAGACTGTAAATGTCTTTTCTTCTTAACAGACACGCAGGAGGTTTTTATGCCGAGGGTAACTGAGGACTGGCGCCGAAGGCGAGGTCGGAACCTAGATGGCGATGAATGAAAATTTACGAAGGCAATAATTGTAAGCAGCAAGCGACTGACGAAAACCATGTCAAACTATGTAAAGAAGCAAGGGATGTGGTGCCTGAGGAAGCGAATAAAATCTGAGACAGCAAGGCTCCAAGGTCTTTTGTTTATTAACGCGTTTTCTCGTGCTGACCACCTTTTCTTTGTTTCTAGCGGTAAAGTGTATAAACCTTTTATTATTAACTTGCAATCTAATGTCGAAATAAAAAAATAATACTAAAATAAATTGATGTATTTAATCACTCGTCTTCCCTCCTTCTATCCCGAATACAGACAATAGCAAAGGTGGGACAAGAAAAAACGGGTAGTTAGGAATTTAGGTTGCAATGGCTTTTCCCCCTGAACCAGCACTCAGGGAGTTTTTATGCCGCGAGTTTTTATTACCTTGTTCTCCAAAATCCTCCATGTTCCGAGATAATCTCTTTCGGGCTCGATATGAGTCGAGTCACTTATCTGCCCGCTAAATTATAGAGGATATAGGAGGTTCATAATGATGGCCCGTTCCAGGCACCTCCCATGTGATTGTATGCATACGAAGCACCCATGGATTTTTCTATCGTCAACAATATACAATTATAACGCGAATGAATAATAACAATAAAACTCGATGTGAAACAAGTAGAGTATAAGTTTAAATATAAAGAATACACTAAGCGCATAAAAAATATATGTGAATATAAATAGATGATTTTATATTTAAATACTAAATATATGTTTGTTACAAATTGTTGGGGATTTTGTAACTTAAATTACTAGCCGTGAAAAGAATAGATGAGTGACTTAAAATTTATTTAATTACGTACACACATTTAAGGAAAAAACATTTGTATTTTTTTTTCACAATACATATACAAACACTTATAATATTTACACTATGTATTAATTACAACTATAACAGTAAAGATAAATGTGGGTGTGTGAGTTTATATGGATGTGTGTTTGTTTTTTATCAATAGATTGTGATTTGTAAGGCCACAATCAATGAAATTATGAGTCAATGGTTGTAAGTCACTGACACCTTTTGAAATTGAAGATATTTAATTGAATTGTCTTTATATATTTTATATATAATAATTATAATGATACTTTGGAAATGTTTGCATGTGCAAATGATTTGATATCAAAATAGATACTGAAAACGAAGGAAAATGCGCACGATCTCATGATCATTCGGGCGAATTTCCCCTCGTTGGCCGGCGAAACTATGATTGGTTGACCAGTTGTTAATTAACATATCGATTGGCTTATAAATTCGACCGAATCGACAGTGCAATCAATCACAACTTGATTAATGGTATCTGTGTGAGAATTATTCAATTTGACACTACCTGATTATCGATAATCAATTATTGATTGACAATAACGATCGCTCACCATGTGGTGATAAAGAGGGCGCTGCTCTACTCGGTGCGTCAATCGCGCGTCAATAATCAATCGGGGTGATTGGTTGATCGGCCGCAAAACATTCTCGACAACTTCGCATCACTTGTTTGAAATTGTTGTCAATTATCTAATTTAATAATGACTATGACGCGCCATGTGATTGGCTCATCGAACGCTTATCAGTAATTAAGCATTACATCAATCATTACGGTGTGCTTATGATCGTTGCTCATTGACAAACCACTTCAGTTAGATAATTTTATCTATATGCTTACTAGTTATTCTCACCATTTGCTCAAAATGTTGTCAATATTAAATCATTTGTTAATCTTATTGGGTGAATATTATAATAAGAATAGCCTACATCATCATTAGTCTCATTCATTCTTAATACATCAACATCTTTTACTCAACATAAATTATAATATTTCAACTCAAAAACAGCACACACACATTCATTTGACTAGTGCATGCTCATTGCATTGCGTTAGCCTTAGCTCATTTACAAGTGCGTATTGTTAAGATAGTTTTTAATCCCGTTAGTTTTATAAGTTTATTTTTCATTATTTTTTAAATCTACATAAGTATTTAAGTTTATTGTTAATTATAATAAGTTTTTAAATATAAGTTCTTTTTTTTTCACTCAAAATTTCAGATTTATTCAACAATTTTTGTATGTGTTTTTACTCACCAATCACCACTAAATCAACTCACCTTAGTGAATACTAAAAGTCTCTTATAACTACAATAGATGGCGACACCGATACCATTTTCATGATTTCTAAACAAAATTAAAGAAATAAATTATAATGTAAAATAGTATAAGAACTTTATATGCATAGCATGTAATATGATAATAAAAGAAATATAATTAGGAAATATGTAAATATAAGAATTAAGATTTAGATCAAATCTTAAAACGGTATCTAAGTGTTACGGGCGGGACCTACGAAACATCTGCGTGCAAAGCAAATTAGTAAAAAATAGTTCGCCTTAAGTATAGTTGTAAAAGTGTTTATATGCGAGGCGACATAGGCGAGCGCAAATATTCGAACTCGTAAAATGTACGTGCTATTTCCTCAGAAATAAAGATCAGCGAATATTGTATTTAGGTATAAGTGCGATCAGCGACGAATGCGCAATTATCGGACCCAATAGCTAAGGAAATTAAGGGTGAAATTGTTAGGACAATTTAGAGGGATGCGTCCATTTTGAAAAATAAAATTGTAAAAACTTAACACGTGCGGATCCCGGATGGCATCTTTGTTATCCGATGGTATAGTTATTAATTTTACAGCGAGAAATGGCTTAAATACGATAGCTCGTGGCGATATTATAATTATATAACGATTCAAACACATAAAAGTTGATGTACTATGATGTAATGATAAATACAAAAATTTTAGTTAATTTGTCTTTACAATTGATTGCTTTTATTTTATATGCAAAGCTTTGCGCGCGTGAGAATTACAAAATGAGTACGAAGTGCCGATATGAGCTGACATGAGCGGACTGAATATAGTAAAAATTATGACAAGAGAAAACGCACACCATTTTCATCGATCTTGCCACCTAATCAATGATAGACGATCAATGAACTAATAATGCGACGCGTTATACTCATTGTCGAATGATATGAGTGATAGATGTTTGAATCTATAGAGTGAACTTGTCTATTACACTCCACGGCTGGTCGATCGCACTGATTGTTTATCAAGACGATCGACGCACTCCGTGATTATAATCGACGCAACACGAGTTGTGTGGCGCCCTTTTTTTTGGTCACGTGGTGAGCAATCATTATCGATTACCACAGAAGGCGCTAGAGGCATCAAATTGTACATTCTTGAACAAATACATATAATCAATCATGTCGCGTAATCTCAGGAAATGTAGAAGGAAGATGCAAAAGAGGCTCATTAATTTTGCTCAATAATAATTAATTTGCTTTTTATTTGAAATTTACATTTAGGGAAAAGTCTGTGTATATTACGACTTACCGTATTGCGCATAATTACACCAATAACAGACATAGTTTACTGTTACTACATAAAAATTTCAAAAGAGAAGAAAGTATTTAGACAAGATTAATAAAATTGAGAAAAACCAACAAATGCACTTTGGTTAGATAACCTAGAAAAATCAAATTTCATGTACAAATATAAGATCTAATACTCGAAAAACTGAATGATGTATATTTTGTTTGTGGAAATAAAGAAGCAATGGGGAAAAAATGAAAATTCGAGTAAGATTTAGAATAAAAAATGAAATAAAAGAAAACAGACACGGGTTACTGGAGGACGAAAAAATGTGAAATTTATTTGAAGAATGGTCACATTTTGACAGATTACAAAAATCTATTTTAAAACCTTTGATATACCGATCCATCTATCCATTACCGCAGTCCTTCTGTCGGTTGTGATTCCTTGCTTGTATTTATCATCGTTAAAGATGGAATTACATAGAAACATAACAATACAATACAAGTATTACTAATATATATACTAATATATACTAATAATAACACAATAATACAAAAACTTTAACACCTTAGCACTACGAATCTACTACGCACGCAATTTTACGAACAGTATGAATCAAGTTATTTGTTTACATTATATACAGCATTATTACGCATATTTTATGTCTATCAATTTGATATATGAATAAATTCTATTTCTTAAATAATGGTTTAACAATAATTTATTATTAAGAATAATTTAAATAGAGAGTTGCTTACAGCTGTTTTCTTTCAAAAGGGAAGTTTGTGGCTGATTTGTAGTTAGCTACGTAGAATACTATATCAATCTTTTAGGATGAGGATTTCAAGAATTCCTCTTGTTCGTAACCCGACTTAGTGAATTTTGCAAGAATGATGTTTCAGATTAGACTTGTACTAATAATTTTATGATTCAATTATGGATCAAAGCAGAGTGTTTTATAATAATTATTATTAACTTAATAAGAGTCTAAAGTATAGTAAAATGAAGAGTCTGAAAAGAGAGGCAGAAGTAGGAACTAAAAGAAAATAGCGTTCCTGGTTTTTCGTGTTGTTCTATATAGTATAATTTCCGATTAACAATCAATTATGATTTTGTTGAATTTTATTGAAAATATTCGCTACAATTGTGAGTTTTATTGCTATAGGTACTTTTAAAATTATTGATGTCACATAATACTCGCATAATAATACTTAAATAAGTATAATATTGCATTCTTGTAGTGTCATCAATCGCTCACATTACACTTAGATACATAAATAATTTACGCCGTTTTTCCAGTGGTACAACAGCTTTGTCATATCAGTGACAGTGCGCATTAGATTACAATGATTTTATCATAATCACGAAACGCTATACGATGTTACAAATAACTGAAACTATAACGCCACTAAATTGCTATGTTTGTTCTGCAGCATTGAGTAGAAGTATGGCTACAGTATTTACAACGAATAAATTATATATGTACTGGATTTTCTATAATAAAGTACTTAGCCAGATTCTCATTAGGCATGCATGAAAACTGTCATATAATATACATACATACAGATTTAGAATAAATACATATAGCAAGAAACTTCATTACAAATTTATCTTTTAATTATTTGATTATATTTTAACAGTACTGTAAAATAGGCATAATGTATATGAATAAAGAATTTATTTATTAAGAAGCTTTTTGATAAATGTAAAAATGATAAATAATAAAGCCTTCAGTATTACGTATTATCAGTCAACATCTCAACTAATTTATAAGATTGTTTACAATTGAGAAAAATGCATTCTTTTTTATATTTTTAAATAATAAAAAATTCTGTTTTTAATTTGAAGTGCTTAAGTATTATCAACCTTTAAGAAACAAAAATTAAATCAAAATAAACCAGAACATTTATAAAATCAAATAATCTCACTATCTGTCTTTAACTGCGGTGGCATGGATGTATTTCTTTTAATTTGTACGATCCGATATCAAAAGCCTGTTGATTTAATCATTGATGAATTAATGAGTATATTTTAGCGTTCATAGTTTAACAAACCACCGCTCCATATGGCTGCGTCTCTCACCTCGATTTTGATAGTAGTTTACGGGTGCAAAACGACGTATAAAAAGACAATAACACTTTATGGTCGTACAGAAATAATCTCAATAAGTAATAAGTTTATTATTAAACGCAACAGTTTGACTACAATAAAGATTTTTTCATCTTTCTCTTTCTTTCGCGCGCATTTTGGAGTAGCTGAACATTTTAAATAGGCCTTTATAAAAAAAATTTTAATTTTTTTTAAAGGTGAGTGCGAAAACACTATATCTTTTATAGTTGTATTCTATAAGGTATTTGGGCTTTAGTAATGAAAAAACAGGTTAGGATATTGGATAATAAAACAAATAAAAAGAACGGGGATATTCAGCCAATGTATCGTTTTTATGTCCGTGCTTTTTTCTTACAACAATAATTAGGCGATAGGGGTAATATCACGTACTCAAATTTCCTATCTAGTATATCATGAAATATATTTTTTCAAAATATGTAAATTCCTACGAAAAATTTGTTGAATATTTCGTAGTGGTGACATTATAAAAAGTTCTGAATTTTATAATACAAACTTTTATATTGTTAATTAATCCATATTTTAATATTAAAATAAGCTTTTAAAAATGTTCTATAATTACAGTAAATTACAATAGTAAATTATTTAAATTCATAAATTGTATACATGATAATATATTGTATAAGAACTTATCATTTTTAAATTTAAAAAATTTCAATTGTATATTTACATATTTTTTAGAAGACATTAATAAATAAATTTTTTAATTTTTTATAATTGTTAATTCACTATTGTACTGAACAATTAAATTATTTTATTTACTTTATAGACTGGATTAATTTTAAACAAAAATGCGTCGTGTATCTAGAAATAAGCAAAAAAAATTTGAAACACTTAACGATAATGATGAGGAAATGAGTGATTCTATCAAAAATCATACAGATGAAATTGGGGCTAGAAATCACATTGAAGTAACTAATTTCTCAGGGAAAAAACGTAGTTCTCGTGGTCGGATTCAAACAAATGATGAAATATATGAAGATCCGAAGGAAATAGTAGAACAAGAGAATGGTAAGCCTGTAAATAAAAAAAGGAAGAAAGATAATGATCATTGTATTGAAAATGATAAGAGTCAATCTGATGAAGAAATTGAGAAAGTTATTAGTAAGACAAAAAAAAGTAAGCAAAATAAAGATAATATTGAATGTTATAAAGGAGGACAAAATATTGAAGAAAGTGAAAAATTAGCCAAACATAAGAAAAAGAATAAAACCCAAAGAGAAACAGAAGTTGATCTAGATTCAGAACAATATGAAGTGAGCATTAATAGTAATTAATTAATTTTAAAGAGAATTGATGATGTATAAGTGTTTTATGAATTTTTTTTAGTATCATCTTAATTTTTATATAGTTGAATATTAAATAAAAGTCTAAATTAATAAGAATTACAATAAATTTAAAAAAAGTTTAGATTCAAATTTAATTTTATAGTTTTTAATTTTTTATGTAAACTTGTATAAAATATAAATTTATATACGTTTTTAAATTTTAAAAATAATTCAATTTAAATATGATTATAAGTATGATAATAAGATTATAAATAAGATTATTAGTATTTAATGGTAGTATCTAATATTTTATTAAAAGCAAAATATAATAAGTATTTAAAAAACTTTGCTAAAAAATATAAAAAATTGCTATAAAAGTTTACTAAAGTATTTTCAACATCGAAAAAATATTAATAGATAAATTTACTTTAATCCATAATTGTAAGCCAGAATAATTGATTATAATTTAATTTTTATTATGTTTTATATTAATTTAGTTAAATGACTATGTGTTCAATGAAAATTTTCATAGTCCAAATAAATTTAATTTTTTATTTTGAAAAATACAAAAAGAATTCAAATATAAATTTATTATTAAAATTTTTTAATATATTTGTTGATATAAAGTATATAGTTTTATACTTTTTGGTGAAATAACATTTAATGTTACAGGTTGAAAAAATTGTAGATCAGCGTACTATTAAGGGTCGACGTCAATTTTTAGTTCGGTGGAAAGGTTATACAGAAGAATCTGATACATGGGAACAGGAAAAAGAGTTAAATTGTGATAGGTTGATCGATGAATTTCTGACTGAACAAGAAGAAAACAATGAATTATTTGAAAAGGATGTAAAACAAAAAATTGAGAAGAAAATAAAAGCTAAGAAGCAATACAAGAAACCTGAAATACAGAAAAAAAACAGCAAAGTTAGAAATGGTATGTCTTAGTAAAACAAATTTTATTTAAACAATTTTAAAAGTTATAAGAATCAAATTGTAAAAATAGATATCTATAAACATTTAAATCATTATTTTAAGTATTTTAATCTCAAAAAAGTATACATTTTAATAATTTGATCTATATATTTTAATAAAGATAGTAATAAAATTACTCGAACTTAAAATTTTTAAGCGATCTTTATTAACCAATTGGTTATCCTCAATAATTTGAAAGTAATAAAAATAATTCTTCTAAGGTAAATTTACATTTCATATGAAAAATATAAAAAATATAATTCACAATGTTTTAATATCTAATAAACTTCATTTTTAAATATTTTATTCTTGGTTTATTAAGTTGAAAAATTTTAAATATACATTTATTTAAATAAAGTGTTAAGTTAATTAAAGTGCAAAGAAGTTAGTTGAACAATTTATTTTTTACATAAAATTATACCATGCTATACTAATAATTATGGAGTATTATCAATCCATTAATTAGTAATAAATGAAAAGATTTGTATTAATTATTATTAATCTTCAATTGAATGTAAATATCATTTACTCTATCTTTTTCTCCTATTTTGTACACAAATTTTTAGAATGAATTGGTTGATTTTTATGCATATTTCATTATAAAACCAATACTTGTATCTTTTTTATTATTATTAGTATTTATATATTTGGAAACAGTTTATGTATTATTTTTGTTTATAATAATATATATTAATTTTATATTCTCATACATATATTTTTTACAATTTTTATTTTTGTTTCCTTTTTATGTTGTATTTCACGTTTTTGTACTTATGTCTTTTATTAATTTTTTCCAATTCTTTGTAATAGTACCTGTATCTTGCACTCTTTGAATATATGTTTTATTGTTTATTATTGCATAATATAAAATTGTTTTTCTATCTAGCATCCAATTTTATTTACTTTTGTTTCATTACTAATTCTGAATCTAATTAAAATTTTATTTCTAATACTTTTTTCTCCTTACCATTTCTTTTCGATATATCTTTTTTTCTTGTAAACCTTCTAATGTTGCATGATTTATTTTTACTACATATTTTTACTTTTTAATCAATACATTTTTGTTGCTGTCACTCTCTTTTTTTAGACTATCCCCTACTATATTTTTTTCAAACTTCTGTTTTCAGTAATAGTTTGAAAATTCAAAATTTGTTCCAAATTTATTTTTTTTCTGACTTTTAAGAATTTATTATTCTTTAATATTAAATTTATTGACTATTCTTATTTTTACACATTCTTTAAGAATTTCTATGTTTTTGCTTTTTATTACTTTAAAATTATAATAATCGTATTTTTATAACTCGTAAGATATGCTTACTATATCTGAAGTAATCACCAATAATTATTATTTACGTTTTATGATTTAGCTTATAATTTACAAGGAATAACTAAGACTTGCACGAATAGGTCAAGTATTACCTATATTATAATTTTGATTTTCTTTAAAAATTTCTGAATGAAGTATTTTTCTTTTAAAAACTTATTTTCAAAAGTCTATTTTGAAATTTTAATTAAAATAAATATAAAACTTATGCTATTCCATAAGGTCGTATATTTAAAAAAATAACATTTGAATTATATTTGGTAATTATGTAATTGATTTTTTCCAACTAATTATGAGCCTTTATGAAAATAAATATATAAAAAATAAAAAATTAAAACAATTGCACATATAAGTCCTTTCGTTTATAAATATTCATTTCGAAAAATGTTGTCTAATGATCAAATGATGATAGGTTATTTTAAATATAAATATTGCTTACATTGTTTATAAAAACAATTTCTAATAAAATAGTTTCGTCTATATTACACAAAATTTAAATAAAAATTAAATTTTTACAAAGATTGGTGTAGTTTTTAAGTGTACTGTTTATCAATTTTAAAAACATGGTTTACGAAAGAATGCATTTAATAGCTAATTAATGAAATACACTAGTTATGTATATATGAATTTTCTTAATTGAAAAAATGAAACTGTTTGCAAATATTTCTATAATAATATATTTTTAGAAAATATTATTTATAAAACATTTTAAAATAATTTAACCGATCAGAGTTCTTTACGTACCATTTTCATATTTTTGGTTTTATATCTAATATATATTTTGTTATACTTTTATTATATTTAATTATAATTTTAATAATATATTTTACTTGAATCTTTGCATTATACGCTGCACGTACAATGACAACAAAGACCTTTCCAAATATTTATATTTTGAACAATTCATAAGATAATATTTTATATGGTTTTTAATTTTTTCTTATTGAATATTAATATTTTATTTTATAAAGCAACATTTCAACAATTTTTTAGTATAAACAGAAATTAAAACAGTGGTTTACAATATAAAACTTGTTTAATTACATTTGCTAAATAGAATTTAGAATTCTTTTTTCTGAAAATTTGATACTTATTTTAATGCCTGTTTCTTAAAAAAAATTATTGTCACTTGCTCAGTCAGCATAAATTATTTTTATTCAGATTTTAGTAATTGAAAAATTATTTAGGTTTATAAGATTATTTATAACATTTTACTTTGTTAGATTTCTAAAAACCTCCTTGGTAGTTACCCAAGCATATGCTTTAATTTTATTTTCAATTTTATAACAAAAATTAATTTATTTTATAACTATTGATATTTTTTTCATTTAATATTTTTTATCTTGCTTTTTCAAACTTTATCTCTTTAAATTATATACAATAATTTATTATTAAATAAATTATTAAATATCGCTTTTTTTACTATAATAATAATTCTTCTAATACATAATGCTTTGTTATACTAATAACTTTTTCAGGGTGGCATTAAAAAGTTGTTTTTGTTTAGTTATTATTAAATAGTTTTTAATTCAATAATTCATTTATATTACATGAATAAATTTTTAATATTTTTAGTGTAAAAAAATTCGAAAATTAGTAATTAAATTATAAATATTAGAAAATATAACAATATTGCATTCCTTATCGTCATTTTGGTATATATATTTTTTTAAAAGTATCATATTTAAAATATAATATTTTTTTAGTAATTTGATCTTCTTATCTGCTTTAGTCAACAATTTTTTAGACTTTATATTTTTATTATATCAATTAGACACTATTTTTATTGTAAATTTAAAAAAACTATCTAAATGTATTTCTTAAAATATATTTACTCATTATAAGCTATAAAACAGTTAAAAATAATATTAAAAAATTATTTTAATTTCTGCAATTTAATACATTATAATAAATATTTTATTATTAATTTTTATAATTCATTGTTTTTGTAATAGTTTCAAAATTCAAAGTAATTCTATTTATGTAATTTTTAAAATATTAATAAGTAAATCAGCTTAAAAGGATTACATTTTTTTTTTAATTTTTATTTAATTTTGAAGAATTTTACTACCGCAATTTCAGAATAGTATACGTTATGTTGTCTCTATGAAAATGAATTTTGACTTTATTCTTATTTTTCATTTCCAAGATCTAAAAATAATGAGATTGGATTATATTATCAAAATATTTTAACATAATACTTTATGATGATGGAAATATTTTTTAATAAATATATGTTTCACAAATAACTCAATAATTCTGACCGATCCTTAATTTTATATTAATGGTGATTTTGTATTAATATATAAAACCAGTTATATAATAATAAAAAAAATTCTATTATTTTTTATTGAAACAACTTTATTATTTCAATTACAAAAACAAAATCATTTACTGTATTGATCAATTATGATCAATACAACATGTCACTGAACACGTGTTTTTTTATTATTTTATTTTTGAAAAAATGTGTAATTAGTTATTACAAATGCTTAATATATACTTAATTTTTTACATTTTTCTTTATATATAGTAAATTAGCTTTTTATTTGTTATTAATTTTATACAAGTTTTATTAATAAATTATACTTAACGAATACATCTTAAATCTATTATAATAATTATATATATATAATATATTTTTATATTAAATGTATTATTTTCATCAGATATAATAAATATTGTATAAGTTGTCATTTAGAAAGTTTTGAGATTGACAGGTCATTTAGAGATGGCTCAGGTACAGTTGTTTCCGAAGTGAGTTTCCGATGAGAAAATGACTTGATATGATTCCAGAGACGTCTTCTGGATAGTCGCTCTATGGCTCCTTAGGTATTGAGTTCAAAATTAACTAGATGTGAGCAAGTAAGATAGTAACTTCTTCTAAAGTGAGTTGGGTTTCTCCGATAGTATGTCTCCAACGGTGCTTTGCAGATTTCATACAAATTCCTACATGCCTTCCGTGTGAGGTATTCCAGGTGGATTGAATTCCCATCGTGAGCTGTCTTGCGATAACACTCTAGCTATTTGTTAATGTTCTTGAAAGCCCTGAATAAATAATTTTTTGAGTACTACATCCGCACCTAGGAAGGTCATACCACAATCTGAGTACAGTGTATGGGCGATGCCCCGACGTGCTGAGAATCTTTTGTATGCAGCGATGAATCCCTCTGTTGAGTAATTGCTGATAGCCTCAAGGTGTACTGCAGATGTAGAGAAACACATAAATTCGCAAACGCAAGCCTTATCTTCTTTTTGCCTTATGTATTTTTTTAAGTTTTTTATTTATTTACGGTCAGCGATCCGGCGTGATCAATTCCTATGTGAGCGAATGATCTTGAAAGCGTAACTCGCAAAAATGTTGGCTCGTCAATTGATGAGCGTGGATCCCCCTTGACGATTACACACAACGCATTGTAAGGTGTGAATTTTCACAGAAGACCTTTCACCAAGGATTCAATATTCCTGACGGATGTGAGCCAGTGTAAACTGAGTACCTCCGTGTAGAGTTCGTAGATGAGCATGAGCAAAGATGAAATCCAAAAAGTGTGAGTGTAGCGGAAGAATAGCCAAGTGCTTATTTTCATAGAATGCAGCTCGATCGATTCTTCCTCTTACTTTAATAATTCTGTGAGCGTCGACGAATGCCGTCAGTTGGTTGAATGCATGAGTTGCCAGTAGACGTGCATAAAACTGAAGATTTAAGTTCGTGAGAAAAATAAGCTGCTTGAATTACCTTTATCCTGAAGATTTTTTTATTTCTACAAGACCGTCTGAATGACTGTAGATGATTTATGGTCTCTTTTCAAACGAGCGAGAAACTTGCAAATGATGACTGTTATTCTCAATAATTTATTGAGAATTGAGTACCTGTAGATGATAGTCCGATGTTGATGCAGCTGATAGTCGACCGACGCCAGGACGAGTTGCCTGTGCACTTTGCTCGTCGTTCAGCATTCGTTGGGCTGATCATCAGTTTAGTGTGTGTACCCATGGTAGTCCCGTCTATTTAGTATGGTGAGTAAATGACCTTGAAGTTAATCAGTTGTTATGACTCGTAATACGCAATCAGCTAGATTCGTTTTACCAGAGATGAATCAACAGTAAGTATCTGTTGTGAGATCTTGAATTCATGCATGATGCATGAGATTTTATCCACGAGATTTGTCATGTTTTTAAGTATTTGCACTGAATTTGTACGAACAAATATATTACTTAAGTCATTACTAATTGAGGATCATCAGAAAAGCCATGTAGTTTCACTGATGATGCGCTCCGTATGTGGAACCAACCAGGTATTGAGATCTTGGCCATATCTGTAAGACCTTTTCTGATACTGAGTCACCTTGATGAGAGTTGAGATGGCATTAGTTAATCCTAGTGGAGCTTATGTAGCCATAGCTCCTGTATGAGCATTTTCACTTGGGTCACGACTAGTGAAACAAAGTTAGTGGATTAAATATTTGAGCCATTTTAGATAAAATGAAGCGTTTGGTGAAATTGCTGGTCTTTGATGAGGTCTTCGTTGAGAATGTAAATACCTCTTCGTGAGTAAACCATTTGATTCCTAAAATCTTATTTGCGCAATCATCGAATGTGATGTTTGAGCTCTGATCTTCATCTGCGTCAATCGCAATGATGACATCTTGATGAGTTGCATGCCATTTTTCCAACGGGAAATCGTCCACTATACAGAAACTTCATAGTTTAAGTGTGACTTAAGTTAAAAGTTGCGGTGTGTCTGCACCTTCAAAAATTTCACCGACATATTTGCCGTATGTGATGGAATGCACAACAAGAGGGAAGTCATCTCCCTCGTGGTCGACGAGTTGTAAAAAGTTTCTTGCTGCTAAAGCCTTTGTTTTCAGTCTTTGTTCCGTATTTTACAGTTATTAAGTAATATGGCACTTTAGTGATTTTCTCGACGACCCAGAGAATTCTTCGAAGGATCCAGTCATCTTTGTGAATTCAAATTTGTTTGTACATCTTTACAACGTCTAAGGCAAACAAATGTCGATATTGTCGGATTCAGATTAAAATATCTGAGATTTCTAAATCTAAATTGGCACCAATACACGTGATATTGTTAATTGAGTGGCCTGATATAGATGACTGTTCTTCTTAAACAAAAAATTTTATCAATAATTCTTTTAAAGTATCCTCTTTATTCTGTTTCGACGTCTGGTGTATTATGGATATTATCGTCGTTGTCCTATCGACAAGCCCGAGCACGAGTCAACCAAAGATGGGCAATTTCGCTATCGATATGGATAGAGAACTCTTGATTGTATTAACCCATATTCATCTGCTCCTAGAAAGTTTCTGCTAGAACAATGTCAATTATTTGAGATATTAGAAAGTCCGAATTAGATAATGTCAAGTTTTTTAAACGCGGTCAATCCTGAGATGATGCTTTGAAGGATAGAAGCACTGTTATTAATATGTTAAGTATGTGAACTTAAATGGTGACCACAGAGATTGAATGAGTTAAGCGAAGTGAGATTTTAACAACACTTGCCGTGTAGTCTTTGTAATAAACTATAAACATTTCTTACGAAATACTCATGGTTTGTCGGTGCAGGCAGCTATAAGTGCAGCTACTCGACTTGACCATGCACATGAGTAAGCTCTTTGAAGGAAGTCTCTGTGGGAGGCTTCGGAATGATGTCGATGAACTCCTGCATTCAACTCCATTCAGATTGAAGCTATTTTACACTGAAATAATAATGTATCTATCGCGCTTGTTACAAACTATATTAATTTGGGGTACGCAGTAATGGTGATATATATGAGCCGTTGATCACATGGTTCTGGCGATATACCTTATCACGTAGTTTTATTAAGATTAACAATGTTAATGCACTATAAATATAAGTATAAATTAAAAGTGAGAACAAAATATTAATGAAGGAATTAAAGATGAGTACAAAATAATTAAAAGAGTTGCATTGAATACAAAAATAAGAATGTAGAAAGCACGTGCAAAGTAACCAGCCGACATGAATTCGAATGAATGCATTTTTCGACCAGTGCGAAAGCTGCCCCCGACGGCACAATCGATCACGTCCAATCAATCAATAGGAAATCAATTGATGAGCAATGCCTTCTATTTACTACGTGGTGGTACCATCGCTATGGTAGTTGAATCGCCTCAGAAATCTTTACGGAATCCCGAAAAGAAACACATAAATTTATACGTGTATCGTAAATTAATTATATATTTATCTAATCTGTAATATTATCAAGTAATTAATCAATACCTTTTGAGAAAGCTATTTTTGCAAAAAATGTCTATTTAAATAATTTTTTATAGCAGTAGTAGACTTTATTGAACAATATTTTATATTGTTATCACATTTTACGTAATTAATTTGAACATTTGATTATATATATTTTGTTTTCAAATGATTTCTTGTATATTTAATTTTACAATCTCTTATATAATATGCATTTAATGTTTTTATATTTTTTCATATTATAATTTTATTATCTTAATACATAATTAATCTTAAAAAAATTATCACTTACATATTTTTCTAAATATTTTACTTCAATATAATCTTATGTGCTATGTATATTCAGTTCTTAAATTTTTTACATTATAATTTAACATTTTTAACTTATATTTAATATTTGCATATAAAATCTTATATTTAAATTTATTCTTTTTACTTGTACATTATTTACATTTAAACTTGCACTACACTTTTTCACCTTGCTATTTGAGTTAATCTCTTATACTTGTAATGTCACATATCTAATCTAATTTATATTCTATTATTTATCTTAATAATTATCTTCTTAACCACAATTGCTTCACATATTTTTTGTTTTTAGATTTTTATGTTAATTATTTCTTGATATCTATTGAATATATTCTACATTTTCTACTTATCTTTTTTTTTCTTCTCTTCCTCTCTCTCTCTCTCTCTCTTCTCTCTCTCTCTCTCTTTCAATGTATTTTTTATAATAGACTAATACCATTTTTGTTGCCTCTCATCCGAATTGTCCAGTTGTTTATATTGGCTTCAATTTCTTTGCATTCTTATAAGATCTGTTTTAATGTTTCTTTTTTTCTTTATATAATCTGCACATTTTTTCTTTTTCCGTAAGTCAGTATGTGTTTGTTCTATTTTTATTTCCCATTCTAAATCTTGCTAGTATTTCCACATCAAAATTTTTTTTCTTTTTTTCATATATACATTATTTATTTTTTATATTTTCTAATATTCTGTATTTTAAATTCTCAATATCAATATATTCCAAGACAATCCTAATTCCGCTAGAAATACATTCGTTTTGCCACAAAAATTTTTTTTATTTAATTTTTTTCCTGTCTTTCATTGTACTGTTCTTTAGTAATCTCCCTTCTTCTATCGAATCGTATATCTTTATTTTAATTTTGAAATTACCTTTTTATAGAGTCTCTGATATGTTCCATATTTTGCTTAGTATTATATTTGCTTTCTTCGATAATAATTTTTTATATAACACTTAACTATTATTTTCTTTTTATATGTGACCGAGATGTGAAAAGTACTTCATGATTTCGTTTTTTCATTGTCTTATAATAATTCTACTTTCTTTCTCCCTCACTGGCTTTTCTAAATCTTATTACTTTCATTTTTTCATTTTTCGATCTTATTCTTGATTTTCCGATTTCCAGAATTTTTTGAGTACACAAACTCCTTTTCTAGATTATTTAGCCCAATAAATATTAATTTTTTTTTATATGAATATTATAAACCTCGAGAAGGTTTATATAACTTCGAACATTTTTACTTATTAATATTCTTTACGTTTTATTAGTATGAAATAATTAAAGTAGTTTATAAATAATAAATTTTCAATTCACTAGTTCTACTTATGTTTCAACTGTGTTAAATTAAATTATGAAGGTGAAATATATATTAGAACACTTTCGTATGAATAATTCATACTTTATTTTATAAAATATCAATGTTCAGATAACAATAATTTTTTTATATAATTTTTTAACTATTGTTTATTGCAACAAGTGTAACTATAAATATAACTATTCATACAAAAAAATTTATTATTATCTTATTATAGTTTATTTCATACGACATGTATTTAATGTTGACAAAATTAATTATAGAAAATAATTTCATAAAAATATTTATATATTGTAAAATTATTAGTTTATTTTGCTATGTAAACTTCACTTTTTATTAATAATGATTTAATAAAAGAAAGGGTTTGAAATTTTTTCGAAAATTATCTATATTTCAATTTATTATTGTATACTTATTATTATATTTGAACATTTATTTCATCGCCTTAAAAAAAGTTTGTCTGTAATATTATACACTAATCCTAGATTGTTTTAAATTGGAAAATTCTTACCAAATTAAATAATTTTATGAATTAAAAAATCTTGTTCTTTTTACAATATTTTAAGTTTGGAAAATAAAACAAAATTTTAAATGTAAATTTCTAGCAAGGTCACAATGTATTAAATTTTTTTAAACGATAATAAAACAAATTTGACTATCATTCAGTTTTTTTCTTGAGAAATATATTTAATAATAATTTTGTAACAATAAAGCACAACCTTCGAAATTTATATTAAGTTAATAACTTTTTGATATTTTGAGGCCCCCGATTTAGTTTATAAACTAATGATTATGAAATAATATGTTCATCAAAGATCTTTCATAAATATTTTGAATACGCTAAATCTAAATTTCATTTTTATTTTAAAGTATCAAATGAATCTTGTTCTGAGATTTTGTTGTATAAAAAAATTTTCGTTAATTATTAGTGTTTAATTATTAAATTAATTATTAGTGTACGTTTTGCTCATCAAAAACAAAGAAATCTTTGTAATGACCTAAAAATTATATTGTGCTCAATTTATAGTATTATCAATTTATAAAGTAAAAATTAAATTAAATTACAGAATCACATACGCGCCATAAAATTTCTTGTTATTTTTTGATAATATTCGTATATCAAAGTTATTTCCTTGTCTTATAAAACTTCAACTGTTTATAATTCAAAAGAAAATTGTAATCTAAAATTTCATTAATTTACAGGTTTATTTATTTCTGAATACAATTTTTATAGTAGCATATAGATTTTTATTTATACATGTATGTATTATGATATTTTCATATCTGTGCAGAATTTTTTTCTTTTTCAGTCGCTATTATCATTATAGTTACACAGACTAATTGTATATCACTCTATGGTATAATATTCTTTCACAATTATGAGTAAAAGAAATGTATTACCTTAAATAGATCAAGAATTTACTTTGAGCACTTTTCTCTATTCCAAGAATTTAATTTAAAAATTATTATGGATTTATAAATTAAATCACTTATTTTATATACTATATATATATATATATATATATATATATTTTAAATTAATTATTTTTAAAAAAAGTTAGCAATACTGATGAATAACAAAAATTTTTTAACGATTTTAAATAATATCTAATTACAAGTTTTATATTTTTGATTGTTAGTAATTTTTGTGTATGTAATTTATTATTCACTACTGAATCAATAATCCAAACAAAAGTGATAAAACTGTTATTTTAAAAATTCTATAACCTTTTATTCTACATATTTATTGTTATAATAAATTATTTAATTATTATTTATATAGATATCTCAAAGCAAGTCGATAATGGAAATAAAAAAACGAACGGTAAGAACAACGTTAGTGATGATTCAAAAGAATATGAAGTCGACAAAATTATTGAAGTTCATTTCAAAAAAAATAAAATGCGTGAATTTTTAATCCGTTGGAAAGGCTTTTCCGCAAATGAAGATACTTGGGAGCCCGAAGAACATTTAAACTGTCCAGAACTTATTAATAAGTTTATGCAAAAATTAGAAAAAATAAAAAACGTTGAAATTCGTGAATTGAGGGCTAACCCTTCTCACACCAAACGATATACATTAACTATGCACGGAAATAAAAGACAATCTCGACGCAATGCTGACAAACAAAGGTAAACAAATTTAAAAAGTTGATGAAATAAAATAAATTCAATAAAATATTAATCTTTAATGATTAATAAAAAATTAATTTAAATGAAACTATTTATATTAAATTAAAATTATAATTTTGCTATGCAATTTCATACATGCAAAAAGTTTCATGTAGCGGATTGATTTATGTAAAAAAAATACAAAAAAAACATTCATTTATTTAAACAAAATTTTGTTAAAAATAAAAATTTTAATTTAAATATAATAAGCGTTACTTCATTCATTACCATTATAATTATAAATATGTATATCATTTATTTTTATTGCATTAGTATGGAATCTATTAAAATTAAATTATTAGATCTACATGTATATATTAGATAAATATGGTTAAAAGCGAATTTTTATATTATTTACGTACGTTTTTCTAATTTAAATAGTTTGTGAGCTGGATTTAAAATCTGTATTTATAAATTAACAAATAAATTTGTAAATATAAAGAACTTCAAAGACTTTAAATCAAAAGTTGAATGTTTTATTTCAAAATACAAAAAAAGAAATAGAAAATTTTTTATATTGTTTCGTTCTAAAAATATGACCATTTTTACAATTTTATTTGTTTGGGATTAAATAATGACAAATATTCTTTTTATGATTTTAAATTTGTTGGGCATTATATTATACCCAGAATTTATCATGATGTTATTCAATCAACATTTAAAGAACAATACCATAATGATTATATGATCCTAAAAAATAAATTTAATGAAATAATGTATCTTTTTAGTTTATGTTAGCAAAATATAAATTTTTTCCTCGTTACAATAACTAATGAAAACTTATAAAATTTCCTATAATATAATAAACAGATTTTCTTTTTTTAAACTAAAATTTAATTAATAATAATTATAAATAATTTTAAATCATACGATGACTAATACAGTAAAGTTAAGTAATTGATTACATCTTCAACTTGAAAAATTTTGATTGACACTAATAAAACCACGTATCTTATAATAAAAGATTAGAGGTTATTATCATAATACATGTAAAAAAATTTTAAGTATTAATAACAGAAATAAACTATATCTTACAGTTACAAAATATCTATTTTAAAAATTAAAATTTTAAACGATAATTTATTTAATTTTATTTACAGAGTTACGTATCATGAGTGTGATGAATGAAGTGAATTATCTCTATTAAAATCAATATGGAATTCATAGAAGAAAAGATCATGTTTTTAATTGAAGAATTAAAGGTATAGTTTCGTATTGATTTCCTGAGTTTAAAATCGTACAACAATTTTTAAATATTTTATTATAAATATTTAATTTGTATTAACAGTAATTTTTATACGAAGTGATAAAGGAGAGAGAGAGAGAGTGTGTGTGTGTGTAATAAAAATTATAAAGTATTAAATGTACAAATAAAGAGAAAATAAACTTTTAATAATGGTTTACGCCAAAATTCGAATTTATAAAATTAAAAATAACCATAAACAGATTAAAAATTAATTGTAAATACTTACAAATTGAATATTGACTTTTAGATTACATTTAAATATTTCATATAGTTATGTTTGTATACACATCATATACAAAAATTGTATACACAATATCAATAGCCTAATTTTTAAGATTCGAACATTATAATTTTTTATTGATCACATCTTGATAATAAAATACATGCTGTAGCATAATAGAATATCACATCATTTATTAATATAAATTTATTAAATTAATATTTAGCACAAATATTTAAAAATTTTTAGTATTAGTAAATGTAATTTAAAGTTTTATCAATGTAATAAAAAATAACTAATCTTCAAATGTGATATAGTTGAATGAAACCGAGTTTTTTTGTCCTAAAATATTTTAAATAAATGTTTAATTATATTGCTTATGATAGGCTATAAACAAGCTCTATCTCAAACACGAGCAATTGAGTATAAATACCATAGCTAAGCCCTGTACCACCGAAGGCGGCAGAAAAAAGATACCTCGTATATAATTAACAATAACAATGATTTTTATTTTACAGTAAATATCAAATTTATTGATTTTCATAAAATTATAATGCCATAAAAATTGAAATAAACTGTACAACTTAACACAAACAATCAGTTTAACATACATGCAATAATATATAGCTCTCCATTAATGAAAAACATATCGGTTTCAATTAGTATAAATTAAAAAAATAATAATTTCGTCGCTCTGCCTCATTTTACTTTTAAACGTTTATCAAACTTCTATCATTAGGAATTATCTACAGATAATTATAAAAATTTTCGCGTGTTTTACTAAAATAATTATAATTAATAATAATTTTTTAGCAACTATTTTATAACAAATTAACGTAACTATATATAAAGTAATAACTTTGTGAAGTTTGATACGTCTGTAGTGATGAAGGTGAAATAATTACACAACGTGCAACACAAACACTTGCACTTTTTCAACTAATTTAAGCGCACCGTCGGCATCGGGCACGAAACCCTTTTCCATTTTTTGCTTACGTGCTATTTCTTATATTTACTTAATACCTAGGTAAAACTAAAACTAAAGGTATGTGTCCGTCGACAGTCGAAAGTACGAAATACCCGATCTTTATTGCGGTTCGAGCCACGCCGAATTGTCATAAATCAGCGTGCGGCGAACAATAAACGAGGCTGTCGCTTATTTGTGGCGCGTACTTTCTTAAAGTATATGCCACATCACTCCCTCATCAGTGACAACGTTCATGTATACAAATTTTGGTTTTTGTTGATTGTTAGTTAAATACGACCTGAAAGCGCTTGGGAAAGCGAACTCTCCGGCCGGAGCAGATGACAAAACGACTGTTTTGTTCTTTATTATTATTATTATTATTAGTCGTTGTTGTCGCTGGTGATGAAGTGTGAAACGAAATTACATACTAGTCATCGACATCGCTCGCGTTGTTATTTGCATCGACTCTCCAATTTCTCGGACAACAAAAAGGCCAGTTTCAGTCTATCGATCGAAACTCGAACCTTTTTGTCGTTCATTAGAATTACGAAACTTTTATTGTCGCGTTCGATGACTGAACGGGCCGTCGTATGAAGAGTCGCCGGGACTTTGCACTGTATCGTGACGTAAAAACACAAATGGTGCAGATGCGAATACTTTAAATACAAATTTTTTGTTTTACCCGTGTCGGACCATGCTCACAGGTTTTATGTCAGAAAAATTCTTTTTCAGATCCTTTACGTAGTTCGACGTAGGTCTACGGTTACTTGTGATAAATTTATAGAAAATTTCCCCAGGCAAGTCCAAGCCGGTGCTATAAAGTAGCTCGACCGCTGACACGCCGAGGTCTTCCTTTATGGCTATGCGTATGCCAAGAATCACAGCTGGTATCTTCGACACCCAGGCGATACCGTCGTGGCATTTAATCGCGACTTTTTCCTGCCTGTGATATCTTTCCACAAGACCATTCACTTGCGTTTGGTAGCTTGTCGTGCGAATTCTTTTCGCACCGAGCAAGCCACACAATTTGACGAACAGAGTAGACTTGTATTGTCGTCCCTGGTTTATTGTTATTCGCGCAGATACGCCGAAACGCGCTATCCGTGTAGACATAAAAGCTCTTGCGACGGTCGCGGCTTCTATGTCGGCGATTGGTACTACTTTGGGTCAGCGGGAAAAGCGGTCGACACACGTCAAATAGTACCTGTAAGCCGCCGTAGTACGTAATCGTTGACAGGTTAATGTGCATGCGCTTAAACCAGTCGGCAAGCTCTTTAAACTACCCAATGGGCACAGAGACATGCCGGCTCACCTTATTACGCTAGCATGAAATGCAGGCACGCTTCCATTCATTGATGTTTTTGTTTATGTACAGCGATGTTATTAGCTGTTGCATCGTGCGAAGACCAAGGTACGACAATCCAAATAAGCCATTGAACATCGTTCATCATAGACTGGCCGGTACGAACGGCCTTACGACGTTGATCGTCGTGTCGCAGTATATATTCGCGCTGCAATCGGGAAAATTTATTTTCCTCAATTGTAAGGTGGATTTGTTGTTTTTAATAGTTCATTAATAGTTCGCGCAGCTGGACATCCCGACTCGGCGCAGTTGATAATTCGGCATAATCAAAGCTTGCCGAAATCGCTTCGATGTGCGATAAAGCGTTGGCCACCTGATTTTCGGCGCCAATGATATGCCGAATATCGGTAATGAATTGCGCGATGAAGTCGAGATGTAGGAACTGCCGCAGAGAACAGCTTTCCGGCTTTTGATTGAAAGCAAAGGTCAAACGCTTATGATTAGTAAAGATCGTGAAATTTACGCCATCCACCTTGTGCCGAAAACATTTCACGCTTACATACGCCGCCAGAAATTCGCAATCGTAGGCACTGTATTTGCGTTTAGCAGTCGTTATCGATTTTGTAAAAAACACCAACAGCTGCCACGCGTTATTTACGCGTTCCTGCAGCGACCCGCCGATTGCGTAATCTAACACATCCCCGCAATGCTGAACGGCAAATCGACGATGGAATGACCGAGCAAAACAACTTCTGCAACAGCGTTTTTCGACATTTTAAATGCATCGCGTGCCTGCTGCGTTCACTGGACGGGTTCGCTACGCTTCTTCGCTCCGTTAAGCATTGCGTTCCGGAAATGCAAAACTTTCGCGGCGTTTAGTATAAAACGTCTATAAGAGTTAAACACTTCCATGTATGGATGCAGGCTTTTAATGTTACCGGCAACGTATAGTCAAAGATCGCATCTATACATTCTTTCAACGGGCTTATGCCCTTAGGGTTTACGGTGTACCCAAGAAATATGATTTTTATAACGCCAATACACATTTTCCGGCATTTATTACTACGCCGTATGTAGCGAAGCGTACAAACAGCACTTTAAGGTGTTCAAAATGATGTTCTTCGCTCTCCGATGTGACCAAGAAGTCGTCTATATAAGCAGAACTCATTGAAGGTTGCCGGCGTTTCCTGGAAACTCGGTCCACTTCAGCCATCCTTTCTTGCACTTGGTGACGCGCTCCTTGAAGCGCTGGTGTTAAAGGCATTCCTCGCTTTCACCATGTGCATGTGTGGTCGCACGGTTTTTATGGGACAAAATTTGTCCTCGCGGACGAGAGCGACTGCTGTTTGTACGCGTTAATGCGCGTAGTTCAGCAGTTAGCTCTTTGAACAGTCGTATAAAGGTTGCTGTATCGCTGGCTTCTTCTACCTTTCCGCTTATCTCCACGATATGGTTCTTTGCTGGATTCGCATCCTGCACAGCGTCGGCCACCTTCAGAATCGTCGGGTTTTTCCTCTCACTCTCATATATGTAAATAATATCCAAATATATAAATATATGTAGATCACGTCAGGGTTATCAATTGTAGTGATGAAGGTGAAATAATTACACAACACTTATTAATATTACAATTAATTATTTATTCACTTATAAAACACTACAAAAATATATATTAAGAATGATTGTCGTGTGTATGCGGAGCGGTACGTGCAACACAAACACTTGCACTTTTCCAACTAATTTAAGCGCGCCGTCGGCATCGGGCGCGAAGCCCTTTTTCATTTTTTGCTTACATGCTTACTTTTCTTATATTTATTTAATACCTAGGTAAAACTAAAACTAAAAGTATGTGTCCGTCGACACTTGAAAGTATGAAACACCCGATCTTTATGGCAGTTCGAGCCGCGCTGAGTTATGACAATTCGGTGCACGGCGAACAATGATCGGAGCCGTCGCTTACATGTGGCACGTACTTTCTTTAACTACACGCCACACGTCCTTTAATAACAATAAGCTAAATTATAATGTCCTACTTTCCTTTAATCATTTTTGTAATTTCGATATACTTTTTTCTATGCTGCACTTTGTGCGCGAATTTTGACGTAAATTGCTCATTGCCCTTTCTTAGGAAAGTGGTTATAATAAAGTTATCGTAACTCATTACAAAATAAAAATTTTGAATGAAAGTAGTTTAATTAAAAATTGTGTAATTTATATTGATACTATATAAAAAATTGTATTAATTATAGTATAATCATAAAAATGCTGGAGTACAGGGATTGTTTTTTACTATCATGATACATTTAATTTTAGAAATAACAAAATAATTTCATTGACGATTCTTTGTTTTACGATATTGTACGATTTTTGGTAACCAATACAAGTTCTAGCCGTTAGTCAAGCATTAGGAGCACTCTATAATTCCGTGGGCAATTGAGATCACTATCAAATTTCCAGATTAATTTCAGCTTTACAATTTTATCAACTTGACTTTCATATTTTTACTATTTACACTGTTGATCTTCCTCTGGTAGTTCTTTTCATGACTCTACTGGTATTTGGCTTAATTGAAAAACATAATTCACAAGCTTGATTCATCGGATAATCTTTTCCGTCCTTTTTTAACCTAACCTTGAAGACAGTGGTTGAATTGATTCTTTTTTCGAAGGCAATTTCTCGATCTGCATTACCTCCGGAATATTTTCCAGAATGATCAGCATTGCCTATTTACCAAACGGGCTTTTCTAAGTTCTATTATAGTCAAAGAAACTTCTATAAAAGTCTCTTCCATGATTTCATAATTTATTTACTTCTATAATTATGTAATTATTATTAATATTAGCATAGAAGTTATCAGTTTATGGTAAAAAAGGATCCTCGTCGATGGGTAATCCTTAATTTTAGATATATACCTCTTCAGCATTCTGCATTTACTACATTCTCCTTCTTTTTATTTATTAGTAATAAATACTTTCTTAATGTCAAGAGATCTTACAAAGCTAAAACCTACCCTAAAATATTAGGAGCGCGGATTCTCTGATAAAATTTCAGATTACTGGGCTCGTCGTGGTAGAGCTATTGATGATCATATATTGTAAGCATAATTTATTTGTCTGAAGTCTGTTCAAGATTTACGGTAGGACTTCAAGGAAAAATATGTGAAATAGATAAATAGATTATGAGATCGGTAATTTATCCCTAGTTATAAGGAAACTATATAGTAAATTAGGCTCAAGAATTTTTTATTAAAGAGAAAGAAGAAAAAAGAATTAACACCTACACCAACGATAAAAATATTCAAATTAAATGAATTACCAAAATAAATATAGATAAACTGATACGAAGGGAAAAAGTATCTGAAATAATAATAAGAGAAATCAAACTTTTATCAGGTTATAAAAAATACTGAAAAAAAATTTTAAAAAGACTTTACCAAATATGATATTGACATTTTAATAATAAAAAATAATTATGAAGAAAAAGAGAAATAAAAGTAGTTCATTTATGTGAATAACAAGTAAAAACCTTGGTGTCGGGTATATTTATCTATTTATTGATACTAATAACAAACAATTATACACTGTTAATTTCAATTTTTTATATTTTTATTATAATTATTGAATCATGAAAAGTATTCGTACATTATTATCTACATTTCTAGTTATTTCGTAAATTTATATGATTTATATATATATTTAAATATATTATTTCTTTATTTAATCATTTTTTCTGTGTTCTTCTTCACTTCTGACTTTCTTCGATACTTTTCTTTCATTTTACTGTTTTCTTTTTATTTCGATGAATTTTGTACAATATTTTTATATCTCTCTTATCACCTTTTATACTATTCTCCTAAGTGATTGCCTTGTACTCTTATTTCCTTTTTATTATAACACAATCTACATTTTTTCTGTTCTATTAACCAGTGTTTGTTGTTTTTCTTTTCATTACCTATTCTAAATTTCGTACTAAGTTCATTCTATGTTTTCTTCTTTATCGTTCATTTTTTTCTTGTATATTTCTTATTATCATGTGTTCATCGGCTTCTATATATTTTGGAGTTATCAGTTTATTTCATCAAAGTTGCTGTTATCCTAATTGTAATACTTTTATTATTTCTCATGTTATTTCTCCCTTTCCAATTTTTTCTCTCCAGAAGTAACTTATTATGCCAACAAATATTATACCAAAATTTTATATTTTTTATCCCGTACCTTTTTTCATGTTCTTGTTCTTGTTTTTTTATTTTTATTTATTTAAAAAACTTTTCTATTTTATGCATTTTTCTACGCTTTCGATTTCCTCGCAACTTTTCTACCTGTAAATTTCGGTTCCAAATCAGGTTATCTTATATTTTCATCTTTTTCTGAAATCTTCCTTAAATGATATTTTCACAATACTTCAAACTTTTTCCAATACAATTTTGCTTTTTTGACGATAAATTTAGCGTGCTCCTTGTCATTGATATTTTTGCTAAATATGTATCTTATACATGTGAATTGGATTCATTGGAAGTCGTTATTTCACTGCTCTCTGTTGTAATCTTATTGATTATCTCGATTACCATTTTAATTTTTGTTTCGGAATCTTTATAAATATCATGGGTGCAACTAATCAATTACTTATTAATTCCTGTTTCGAATGTTCTTCGAAATCTTCTTTCTATATACTTACCAAATGCGCTTTTGTTTCAGCTAACTAACCCAATACTTTTTTTTTCTTTTAACTTTTATGAATTTTTCAGTCACTTTATTTTTTTCTTCTATTTTTTTAAATGGAAACAACTATTTTACTAATAGGCTTTGCGTCCTGGTTTTCTTTCCTTTCCGGTTTTTTTTTTTATTTTCCTTTTCTTCCATTTTATTTACCACGCAACAGATATCTTAATTTTGATTAATTTTATTTTTTATTATATATATTGGTTTATATTTTAATTTGTGCGGGTTTCTCGCGTTATGGTAGCTTATTATATTACTGTTTTGCCCTCTGATCCAGCTTTTTCTACATTTTTTTGCAAAAAGTTCCTTTTTCCTTTTTTCTTTCTACATTACTACAGTTACATTTTTAATAACGAATAGTTTAACTCTTACACTTTTCCTGTCTTTTTCTTTTTGTAATTCTATCATTCGTTCACTGCTTCTAATTCTTTTTCACTATTGTCACTTGCGATGCGTCGTCATCAATCTCTGGAACGTAACTCTCAATTTCAATTTTGTATACTGCTTATAACGTAGTTAGATTTTAAAATATTATAATATATTTTCTAAATTATTTTACATTTAATATTTAATGTTTATTTCTTTTTTCTCCTTAATCTTGATATTCGTTTCCGTATTGTTTCTCTCTCTCTCTCTCTCTCTCTCTCTCTTTCACACACATACACTGTATTTTAAATAAATTTTGTACAATATGTTTAAATTTTTCTTTTGAACAATTTAATCATTTTTTTTCATAGTTGTTTTTTATTGTTCCTATAATATTGCACTCTTAATATGCATGATATTATTTCTCTATTGCTTTTTTTATCTTTCATTGACTCGTCTTAACTTTGGAGTAAATATATACAAATTTTTAAATGTATATATTTACTTCTGCATTGATTTACGATTTTTGATTACTAATATAATTTTAATATTAATGTTTTATATTAATTTTTTTAATTATCGTTCACATATAGATATTTTTTCAAATGATAGAACAATCTTATAAATATACTTATAAATATAACAGTTTATTATAGATTAACGTATGTATGAGTATTGGTTAACTACAATTATTTAACAATATTACTGTATATATATATATATTTATCAATACTGATATTCTACTTAAGTGTAATCATTATCAATAACAATTTTCTTATACAATATGATATTGACATGATTTAATATAAAAAATTATACTTTACAAAAATAAAAAAATATTATTGTTTAACAAATGATAAAAGTGAATATATGCGCATGAGTGCACTGAAAATAAGAAAATAAATAATAATTAATAATAAAAAAGAACATTTATAAATGCATTAAAAAACAAACTTACCAAGGGATTTAAATAGGTTGTTAGGAGAAATAATTTAAAAAAAATTTTATTCCTATTTGATCGTGAATGGCAATTGTATTTATGATAATTTATATATGTAAACATTGCTTTGTATAGTATTCATATGTGTAAGTAAAACAAGCATGTAATTCACTGTGTGTCTCCACGTAACCAAGTAAGTGCGTGATATATATATTATACGCACATATATGTATATTTGACAATGTGTAAACATTTAACTATAACCAAATTTATACTATATAGCTTTTAAACGTTTTATGGTAAAAACTAATTATTCAGTTTTAAACTCTGCCTTCAGTGCTACATATGTAACAAATCTCTAACTGTGTTACTGACTTACTATTCTTCACTAAGCGGGTCTGTGTCGTAGAGACATTTAGTCATCCCTGCTCGTTACCAAACAGAAGAAAAAAGAGCACTTGCGGTGGGCCTACAACGCCGACCCTCACTAAATTTCTTTCTCGTACTGCTGCTCTTTGATTAATGACCTACATGTGGATCATATTACAACATTTTACAAACTTTACCTACACAAAAATGTTAAAGATCGTATGTTATCTACATTCGAAATAGAATTATCCAAATTTGTGTCCTAAGATACATTATCTCTATTTACAAATTATAAATTAAAATCAATTTGAAAAAAATCGAATACAAAACGTTAAGTAACTAAATTAAGAATTTATCTTGTAAGAATATAATTGGACAATAATATACAAACTAAGTTTAAAAAACATTAATTTTAAACTGCAAAATAGTCTTTTGGTTTTTGGTTAAAATTAAAGATTTTATAAATTTACAAATATAAATATAATCAAATCTCTTCAATTGATCAATCCGAATGTTTTATATTTAAAAAATTTAATTTAACAGACTGCCGGACGTGTTTTTTTCATGTATATAAAGTTTTTTATAAAAAAACAATCGTTTTTTATAAATGTATTTTGTATTTATAATAATTTTGGAAACTTTTGAAAAAATTATAATTAATATAAATATTATTATATTTACCACAAATATTTACAAATTAATTTGCCTTATACAATATAATTTAGTTTTAAAAGTAATTTATAATACAATATATAAGATTTTCATTAATTGTTATGAATGTTTGTATTTTAATTTTTTAATTAATTTATTATTATATTGTGCGATACATAATATAATGAATTTTTTAGATTAATATTGTTTTGTATTTTTTTATTGTTTGTAAATATATTGTAATATTTCTTATTAAGAATTTTCCAAACAATATCGTACAGATACTTTAATTTTCAAACGTAAATTTTACTTCTCCATTCGGATCTAATCTTTTAAAAAAATATGTATTAAATACAAATTCATAACATAAATATTTACCACTAAATCAATGATAAATACGAAATAAATTTTTGTATATAAATATTTGTAGGCGGTGATTTACATACACTTTTAAAGTTTCATATTTCATGGGGCGTATATATCTCTTTTATCAGTTAAATGTTTTTTGTTATACCAGTCGTTTAATTCAACTATTTGTGATTCAAACAACTTTTTAAAGAAAATAAAATGTGTAAAATAGTAAAATTAATTATATTTCCTATTATCTTCAGTAACTTTATTGATAAATGTATGACATTGACAAATTTGTGTAAAGATATATCGAGTAAATCATTGGATCTTCAACTAAGGACATACTTATTCTGTGACTATGATTCTGATGTACGCCCAGAAAGTAATTCAAAAAATATGACAAATATCGAACTAACTGTAATGCCGAAAATTATTGATTTTGTATGTATATAATAATTATAATTATTAATTATTACTAATTAACTACTAAATAAATATAAATAAATTTAAATATTTCATTTATGTATCAATATTTGTTTGTTTAAAGTTTAATGAATAGCATATTTTATATATTTAAAAAAATATACGTTACATTTTAACTGTAATAGAATAAAAAAAATTTTATTTTAAAATATTATTAATGTTATTTATTGAAACTTAATTAAAATTTAATTACAACGATAGTGTAAATTTAATTTTTCAAAATTGATTTTATTTTTTTATAATTTACAAATTATATCTATAAAAGCAAAAATCCATTTAAATTATCCATTTGGTTTACAGTTATAATTATCAAGAATAAATTAGATGCAACTATATATTTCATATATTTATTTTTACAATATTACATATATTTCTACTTTAAGAAATAATACAGTATTTTTTGACTTCTTTTTTTGTTTTTCAAACCTCGAAAAAATAGTATAAAAAAATTTATCAATTGATGATTCCAATATACTCTTGTTTCTTACTCCATTATTTTTATAAATTAAATACGCCAAAAATATGTAATGTACAATGCGTACGTCAATATTTGTAATTTTTTCAATATCTTACAATTTTATGAGTAGTTTATAAGTTATAAAATTTAAATTATCTGTAGCAATATCATACATTAGTTGATTAAAAATACATTATTGAAATTGTTTTACGTTTTGAAAATAGAAGTAAAAAATAATTTTTTTATTGCAAAAGTCGGTTACTCTGTTCAATTAAAAATTTTTATATAATTTTATTTCAAAGATTTGATATTTTCCATGTCAGATCAATCGATCACTTATACCTTTGATTGAAAACTATTAGGTTTGATTTTAAATTTCTGCCTTTTGTAAATTTGTGGTTTATTCTAATTATTATTAATTAAAATTTCAATTTTAATTTTAAAAAGTAACTAAACTCAAAATATACCAATTTTTGTCATCAGTGATAATTATACAAAAAAACTTGCTTTTATACTTTTAGAGCAGTAGTAAGTAATAAAAGTTTGTTAATATATCAATTCATTAACTGATAAAGTACCAAATTTCAGTTTTTGCGCCATTCATGCATTATATAATTTGAATGTTATATGTGTTATTTTTACCTCTTGATGAATTTAATTTATGAAACTACTTATTATGAATCTTGATCGAGTAGTCTCAGTTCAGTGTCTTCAATTTTTTATAACCCCCATGCGTTCCTTGTTATTTATATCTAAATCATCACTTTTGCATTTTTAAAACTAATGTATGTACATTATTCTCGATGTGATATCAACTATAGATATTTGTAAACTATTTTATGAATTATCAAATATATAATACTACCACATATTACTATCAAAAGGAAGTAGTGCAGTAGAATTTCTAACAATGGTTAAATTTTTTTAAATAATTAAATAATAGACAAGATAATTAAAATGTTTCTTTCATTTACAATAAGTTTCATCTAAAAATGTGTATTTTTCATTAAACGTAAACATAATACGATAGTAATACCTCGAGTTGAGGAGAAACTTATACCTAATATATTAATTTTAGATGGATTAATGATTACGGATTGAATATATTAACTAAATTTTTTCAATTTATCCACTCATTCAGTAACTATTTCTTGTTTAATAAATGTTGCAATAGGTTTTAAATTTTTTATACTATTTTAAACTATGACACAACGTAAATTTAAACTTAAGGCAATTTAACAGTTTTTATTATATTTTTGATAAGATAATATCAAGAAAATTTTTGTACTTATTAAAATAATACATTCAATTATTCAATAAAAAATAAAAGTTTTTATAATGTTTAATTTTTAAGACTATGATTATCTAAAATTATATTATTAATATTTTTGTAAATTTATATAGTAATATAGAATTTAAATTTTTTTATTTAAATTCGTATTGAATTTAATAATTTAATTTTCTAACAAATTTTATACCGTGGATTTATATATGGTAGATATTATAATGTAAAATAGTAATTTAGTATTTTTCATAAAATTTGAGTAATACGTAACTTTTTTATTGAAGTTTTGACGATTATGTTCAACTATGTAAAGAAACGTAACGCGTAGAAAATAAGTACAAAGATAGAAGAGTTTTATAGTTAAAAGAATGAACAGAAACAAATTGACAAAAGCACAACTGGGTATTAAATTATATTGAATAATGAAAAATTTGTAAATTCAGTTAAAATAACAAGCAAAATAATTAACCGAATTTACAAGGAAAACGAGAAGTGAAGTTAAACAGTGTTATGTAGGGTATTAAAAAGCGAAAAAAAATATTTGAACTACGTAAACGTCAATGCAATTGACTTCGTTTAGAGTAGAGACTAAAATATAAAATATAAAATGAGAATAATTCTAAACGAAGAAACATATATGTATATATATATATATATATATATATATATCTGTATATATAAATGAGGAATGTTTCGTAAGAGGAAAAAAAAGAAATATAGAATTATATATTAAAGCATTAGTAAAAGACGAAATGAATAGGAAGAACAATAGAAAAATATAAGTGAATTAAATGAGTAGCTTCGAGGAAGATATACCAAAAATAAAAGTGTAATAAAATTATAAGAATAAAGATATAAAAGAAATTCAGGATAAGAAGAAACGCATGGATAACATCTATAAAGATAGAAATAACGAAGTAATAAAATATGAATAAAAAGGAAAGAACTCGAATGAATATCGGAAGAAATAAAAAGAAATAGCTATAAAGGAAAGTAAGTTGAATGATCAAAAGAACTAGAAGAGGAAAGTGGGAAATAAATAGATTAAAGATTAGTTAGATTTAAATGTAAAATTAAACAATATATAAACAATAAATAGGAGAGTTCCGTCAGGGAAATTAAATCCAAAGAAATATAAACAGTGGAAACAAAGATGGAAACGAAAAAATTGATCACTGATAAAATGGCGATAAATAAAAAGAAAATTAATTTTATATACATAAACAATAAAATAGTAAAGAACATTTGCAAAAAACAAAAATGATGTGTAACAAGAGTTTAGGAAAGATAATTATATAAGAGAGGGAATTGTAATGTCAAAATGCAGAAGGAGGGAGGTGGATGAATAAAACTGGATACGGTTGAAAAATATCAAATATAAAAAAATTAAAAAAAGAAAAAGAAACGTTAGAGTATATTTATATTATCTATTATATAAAAAGAATAATAACACTACAAAAAAATATATTTTATTTTGAATAAAAAAGATAAATATTTAATTATGTTTTCTATAGTAAATACCCAAGCAAACGATAAAATAAAGAGAATAGATTTATTGAGCAGAATAAAGTTTAAACAATAAATATTAAAAACGAAGTCATTAATTTATGCAGATGAAATTATAAATGGAGGAAACAAATAAGGACATTTTGGACAACTAAAAGAATAAAAAATTTAATTATATCAAAACACGATAGTTTAAAAATTTTTAAAAAGGCCAAGAAGGAGTGTTGAAAAAAGAGAATAAAAAGTGAAATTTGGTGGAACGAAAAGTACTAAGAAATAAAAAAAAGGTAATAAAATCTGATATACATATATGAATTGAAACGAAGAAGGAAGGTAGAAATACATGAAGACAAAAAATGTAAAGACATTCAAATATTGCTAGTCATGTAGAAAAAGGAAATGAAGAAAAATAAATTAATTCAGCAACGATAAATCGTAGAAGAAAATTCTGAACACTAATCATTTACATAAGAAGAAAATATAGTGAAAGATTAGATTCAAAGAGTTATATCCAAAGAGTGTAAGACGTATTTCTTAAATTTATACGAAATGATAAAGAAAAGGGATAAGATGGTGATAATAATGCGAAAAAAACATTTTAAAAGAATAAAAAAGGACCAATTAGAAATATAAGAGATGAGAGTGGAAAAGTATAAAGAAAAAGACAGACAATATAATATTTGGAGTGAAAACAAATAAAGGAGTGATCAAAGATGTTCAATGAAGCTAACGATACTATTCAACATAGTAATGGCATATTCGGATGAGAAATTAGGAAAATCCAGAAGTTCAGAAATAACAATAGGAAAAAAGAATATTTTATATACTTACATGCTATCCTTTTTCGTCTATTACAATAATTTACGTTCAACATATGAATATTTAAATTTTTATCAATAGATTCTATAATTTGTTGCAAAATTTAGAAATTTTTTATTTTACATTAACGTTTTGGAAGTTTTAAAAAAAAATTTTTAAAAAACATTTTTAGAACAAAAGTCAAACATATTTCATTGATAATTTTCATAATTCAAAATTTTCATTTTTTATACAATAAGTACAGTATGTCTTTTATTTAATATAAGAATTTAATTCAGTCTTGTCTAAAATTTTAAGTAGATAAAATTATAACATAATTATTTTGCAATAAATAAATACTAAAAAAAATTCTATTCTTAATTTAAATATTAATAAATAATAATCATTATTATTATTATTTATTTATTTATTTATTTACGAAAAATATTTATACATTTTTATGTGCATTTATGTACATTTCTGACATCCAAATTACGCTTCACACATATTCATATTATTTAATTTATATACTTCTTCATGCAAATAATTATTTTTCATCATTGACATTGCCTTACTACGATGTCAAACTTTTTTTCTTCTGACTCTGCTTCAATGAATTTTGTACACTATATTTATATCTTTCTTATCATTTTTCATAATATTTTTCCACTTTATTGCTTTGGATTCCTATTTACTTCTTATTATAATACAATATACATGCTTTTCCTCTTCTATTGACCAGATATTCTATTTTTTCTCTTTTATGTTCTATTCTCTATTTAATTCTATTCTATTAATTTTTGTTTTTAACATCATTTAGTTATCCTTTTTATATTTTCTAAATCTGTTTTTTTGTTTTAATATTTTTTTTTTTTGCTATTAATTATTGCCGCATTATAAGTTGACATATGAGTACATCAATTAATTTCGTCTTTATATTAAAATGCTTTTTGAATTATGTTTCTACTATACTTCATACTTTACTACTCCTAATACAAGATGCGTTCTTTTGACGATAAATTAGGCATGCTTTTGTTCTAGATATTTTTGTTAATACTCTATCTTAAATATATGAATTACTTCAGTCTTTCTATTTTGGTTTCTTTCATCATAATTCGATTTCTTCCTACTTTTTCTTATCTTCTTAAACTTCATTATTCTTAGTTTTTTCTATATTTACTTCTAAGCCTTTTCTTTTTACGTAGTTTTTGAAATCCGCATCAATGTCTTTCATTCTTTCTCGCGTTTTGACGAGATTACGTTATCATCTCCGGTGTATTTTAGAGACTTAATCTTTTTTTGAACTATTTATCCTACTGTTTTTTCCTCAATTGATTTTTGTTTTAAGTTTCTTCATTTTTATTTTCATGTCCTTCAAAGAATATATACTACCTCATCTTATTTTTGCATTTCACCTTTTTGATTTTTTAGTTCAAAACACTCTTTGCTTCTTCTTATTCCACTCATAACCTATTTTCTCGCATATTTATATCTGTAAAGATTGATAGTCTGATTTTAATGCACTTAACTCTTTATTTCTAGTCATATTTGTTATTGTCCTCCTTTCCTTTATGTTTTGATTTTATCTTTATTTTATAATTTTTAACTTGTTCATTTTTTTGTTTTTGTTTTTTATTTCCTTTTTAAGTTTTTTGTTTTCATTAGAATTTTTTTTATTTTTAACACTCCTCTGATTCTACATTTTCAACACCGCGAAATTGTCTAATTCATAACAATTTTGATACGTGATTTATAATAATTTTTATATCTTTGGTTCTATGGTCTAAACTACTCATATTAATAAAGAAAAAGAGAGAGTAAAAAGGAAAAGATTACTTTGAATTTTATGTTGTTTTTAACTTCTAACAAACTTGAATTGATCATTAAATTGCTGCATCTCAGAAATAATATAGTTAGTTTTCATTATTTATTAATATTTTAACTTAATAATTTCTTCTATATTTTAGGTTAATAAGTGAGTATATATATATATATATATACATATATATACACTTTTTTTTGAGCTGATAATAATAATATAATAGTTATAACTTCATGAAATTTATTCAGATACTGCTATCGATCGGTTGAGTGTACGTTGATGGCTGCAGCAACATGCGTTACTTTGGCTGGAAGAATTGAACAAACTCTATACTGAATCTGACCCTATGTCACAATTTTATTACTAAATTTTTTTGATGAATCAGTTAAGATTAAATTAGGTTACATAAATATTTCAATATATAATTAACTCATAAATAAAGAGTACACAGCATTAGAATTAATTAATAACTAATTCGAAACAAAAATCGAAAAATTAAATTAATTTATATTATTTTAAGATTGATTTTTATACCATAATGTATTATAAAGAATAAATATTATTAGCACAAAAATAGGGCTCATAATAAATAAAAAAGATATACATTTAATTTTCTTTATCAATAATGAGTACTCCATATATAATTTAATCCTTCAAATTTTATTTCTATGATAATATTTATATAATTATAATCGCATAAATTTTTTTTTAATTGAATAATAAATAGAATGTTTTAAACTAAACATTTTGTAATTACACAACACAAATGGTAAATATCTATTTTATTTAATTTGTACTAGAAAGCATATTTTTTTATTGTTTAATATTATTAAATCTTATTAATAATTTCAGAATATATTAAATAAATAATGAATATTATTTTTAATATTTCTTTTTTATCATAAAATTCATTTAATAAATAATTAATGCATAAAAATTGTAAATTTTTCAATATTATTTCTTTTTTTTATATTTCATAACTATGATGTAATGAAGGTAATGAAATATAATATTTATGTTATATTTATTTTTTATATTGTTTTCACTGAATAGAATGATGTCTCGAATACTCTTAACGTACATTGTTGGATAGCAATGGTATGTAAAAAATGTTTATATTTGCCCATTATATGAAAGAAATTATAATAAAATTATTTGATTAGAATTGGACTGATCCATATTTAACGTGGGATCCTGATAATTTTGATGGATTAAGTAACTTACATGTTCCAAGTAGTGATATATGGGTTCCAGATATTACTACACACAATTCGTAAGCTGTATTTTAATTTATTTTTTCAAATAACACTATGTTTTATAATTTTATATTCATTATTTTTCAGAGGTGATATGAGTGATGATATAGAAAGTATTCCAGAGACCAATTGTGGTCTCAACAACAAAGGTGGAATAATATGCATACCTGCTATAAAGTATACAGCACACTGTGATGCTGATTATACACATTATCCTTACGATGTTCAAAATTGCACAATACAATTGGCTTCTTGGTCGTACAGTGCTGATGAAGTATTATTATTATTATCATACGGGGTATCTAAAATTTTTTTAACAAAAACTAAATTAAAGTTAGCATTTAAAACAAAATATCCAATGACTTGTTCATTTATTTATATTTATTATAAAAATAAAATCTTAAATACCATTTTTGGTTAATTATCAAATACTTTATTAATTTTTAAAACTATACTATGAAACACAAAATTAAATTTATATTTTAATCTAATCTATAATCTATCTAAAAATAGAATTCGAGTATTCTATTTTACTAATATATGACAAAATTATATTTTATAATAATATTTTAATGAATAATCAACTATATCGCTTCATTTAAGAACATTACTTACGTTTAAAAACTTTTAATTTTTTAAATTTTCAAAATTACCGTATATAATAATTATTCATTTTTCATTTTAATAATTCTCTTTTGTTCACTAATCAGTATATTCAATAAACAAATACTTAACACAATAATTTTTTTACAAAAAAGAATTTTTTATTTGATGTTATCTTTTAAAATAAAATAATTTTTTTAAGTCGGATATTTAAAATACTAAGGTAAATTCATTTTTTTATAATTTAATACTTTGAAAAATTGGTTAAATCATATTTTACTATTTAAAATTTTTTTTATTGTTGTTACTGTTAGCTGAAGATATAATACATACAAATAAATATATATACAAGAATGTACATTTTAAATTAAATTTTAAGCGTAACGGTATTAACAATAGAAAACTTATTTAAAGATTGCATTTTGTGAAACTTAAAAATGAAAAAATATTAATTATCTAGTCAAATAAAGTTAATATATTGTGTAGGAATGCTAAAGATTATGTAATGTAAATTATGTATACACAAAAATAAAATTTAAATAAAAGAATATAAAAATTCTAAGATAACACACATACTTTAAATGATTTTATAACTACATTTTAATAAATTTCTTTAGCTATAATAATAAATATGCAAATTCAAACATTAAAATTGTAAGAAATTTATTATTTTTTTTTTAATATTTTACGAATTTTTGACATTTATCGACGTTTTATAATAATGAATAAATAATTTGATAATATAATTTATTAAAAATTAATTTTTTATACGTATTTAAAGTTAATGTTTTATTAATTCTGAAATATTATTGTTTTAAACAAATATAGTACAATATTGCAATATTAATTTTTAAATAATCTAAATTGCGTTTCTATGAAACTTATAGTTAATTAAAACGCTTTCCAATTTTGATCTATTGTTAAGATGCTTCATCATCATGAAATATTTATTACAAATTATTATTCCTATTTTTCATTTTAGATAAAGAAAATACTTTGTACATCTTTTCATGTACATCTTATCATTTGTCGATGCAAAATTCGTATCTTATACTTTGTTACACGATTATTCGATTTTGCCTTGTACAGGAGCAATGTTCTTCACGTATTTCAGTTAACCGTAATTAAAAAATCGTAATTAAATATTATCAATTATTATGTTACATAAGAAAATATTAACAGCATTTTCTGAGTGACGTTATATTTTATGAAAATAATATTTGATTAATAGAAAACAAAGTAAACTTCACGTAATTCAATTAAATAAAATAAATTAAAAACAACTTTGATGCGTTACACGATTATGTAATTAATTCCAAAGTTGCACACTTTATGATAGAATTCTTGATCCTATATATTTAATTTTATTTCTTGATTTTTCTATTTAATGAAGACATTTTTTTTATCTTGTCATGGGTTAATGTCGCTTATTTTTACTATAAGTTATTTTTATTATATTCAAAATCTGAAATTTTTAAGTTTTTGATATGAGTTATATATGTCATATCTAAATGCATATAATCATTCATTTATTGCAAATTATTTTATTTTATTTTAATAAAGTATTAAAATATAATATGTAAAAGGATATAATTCTGATTTAAAATACATTTTCATTATTATAATCACAATAACGTACATATGTTTTCGAAACTAATAATTTAAAAGCAGAAATTTAACAGCAGTCGCCTATTTTCCATAAGTCTTATATATTTAATTACACATTTATATCCGATTGATTAATTTTTTCTATTCGCTTTTTTCTCTAGATATTCGAACAATACAAACGGGTTGTTTGTTAATTTAAATTAGAAACAAAGAAAGAATAAAAATACCCGTAAAAATCTATTTTTTTCCATCATTTTATTTTTTTTTTATTTTTATGTTACTAATGTCTTATTACATTTTATAAGCACTATATTTTGTATACTTATATGTATCCTTTATCGTCTATTACAATAATTTACGTTCAACATATGAATATTTAAATTTTTATGAATAGATTCTATAATTTGTTGCAAAATTTAGAAATTTTTTATTTTATATTAACGTTTTGGAAGATTAAAAAAAAAAATTTTTAAAAACACTTTTAGAACAAAAGTCAAACATATTTCATTGATAATTTTCATTTTTTATACAATAAGTACAGTATGTCTTTTATTTAATATAAGAATTTAATTCAGTCTTGTCTAAAATTTTAAGTAGATAAAATTATAACATAATTATTTTGCAATAAATAAATACTAAAAAAAATTCTATTCTTAATTTAAATATTAATAAATAATAATCATTATTATTATTATTTATTTATTTATTTATTTACGAAAAATATTTATACATTTTTATGTGCATTTATGTACATTTCTGATATCCAAATTACGCTTTACACATATTCATATTATTTAATTTATATACTTCTTCATGCAAATAATTATTTTTCATCATTGACATTGCCTTACTACGATGTCAAACTTTTTTTCTTCTGACTCTGCTTCAATGAATTTTGTACACTATATTTATATCTTTCTTATCATTTTTCATAATATTTTTCCACTTTATTGCTTTGGATTACTATTTACTTCTTATTATAATACAATATACATGCTTTTCCTCTTCTATTGACCAGATATTCTATTTTTTCTCTTTTATTTTCTATTCTTATTATAACATATTTTGAATCAGGTTACCCTATATTGTCATCTTTTTCCGAAATCTTCCTTAAACGATATTTTCACAATACTTCAGACTTTTTCTAATACAATGCTTTTTCGACCATAAATTTGACTTTTTTTTGGAATTCATATGTTTACTAAATTTTTATCCTAACGTGTTATATACTTTTCTCAATGATGGTGGAAAATCTAAAGATTACTGTTAGATTATCATTTTTATATTAAATTTAAAATTTTTATTTTATTCAGTTATAAAATAATTAGTCCATATATTAATAATAAATATTAAAATAAAAATATAAAATGTATAAATGCTACAATTTAAATCAAACTTTCATCGAACACTAGTTAATTTACAAATAATACGTATCTATTTGCAGTAAAAATTAAAAAATTTTCTTCCATATTAGAATAAATCATGATTTTAGGAGATTTTACTTCTTATAAGAATCTACTTTTATAAATTACACATTTATATTTTATAGGTCGTAATGACAGATTTTACACCAAATAAAGAGTGGAAAATTTTAAAATCAATGGTTACATACGAGGTTCATAACTTTAAAATGAATGATACTTATAACACGTTTGTATATATTATCCAGTTTCTTTTACAACGGCGAAATGCTGGTATACACATAGTTTACATAGTTCCAGCTATAAGTATGATTAAGAATTTAAAATATATTTTAACTGAAATTATATTTTTTAATTTATTATATTTTTTTAGTTTTAATGGTAATGATGTTATCTGTACTATGGTTAGATTGTTATTCTACCGAGCGTATGATAGTGGCTTGTTTAAGTTTTATATGTCACTTAATTTGTATACAGGATTTATTTTCAAGTATCCCGCATAATGGAACAACTTTACCATATATTTGTGAGTTTTAATTTATTTTTTCGTATAAATCTAAAAAAATTTAAAGCATAAAATTAAATTAAATACTATTAAAAACTGAAATTTTTTACATATATTTTAGGTGAATTTCAAAAATTATAAACTTGTAATTATGATAATTATACAAGTTTAAAAATTAAACCTTATTTTAAGCTATACATCCTAAACACTTTATTTATTTATTATCAATAATAGATCATTATAATTAATGCATTATTATAATAAAAATACAAAAATATGATAAAAGATAAAGTATTGTAGATTATTATACATCAGAAGAAAAAAAAACATTCTACAAAAGGACAAAGTTGAAATTAGCACATAAATTTAAAAGCGTTAAAAATCTAAAAATAATATTCAAAATTTCAGTAATGTCAAGAAAAATCACAGCATTTAATTCAAATCTAATATTCAGATCTTTATTAATTATCAAAAAAATATTATCAAAAAAATATTATCAAAAAATAAAAACATTTTAAAACGATAAAATTTATAATATTTTGTAAGATTTAAATAAGTAATATGATAAAAAATATCAATTTTCAAAAAGCAATCAGTTATTTCAGAAAGATAATGAAACATTTAAAAAATAATTTAAAAAATTAATATAAACTAGCATTCAACTTTTGTTGAACTATAATCGAACGTTAATTTACTACAGAATATGTTTTTTACTGAATATTTTTTTTATTTTTATAAAATAATAATAATTTCTAAATTGTTATAAAATATAATAGTTATTAATATAGTAGTGAATTAAGTTGAAATACCATAAAAAAATAATTACATCGATGGGGCAAAAAAATAAATGTATAAGTATTATGTATATTTAAAAAATTTTAAATGTTTTTATTCCAAATATTATTATCGTATAACTCTAGCAACAAAAATTTAATTACATTAACGGAGCCAAATTAAAAATGAATAAAATATATGACTAGAAATTTGTACATATAAAACTTTAAAAAAACTTAAATAGATAAAAAGATCAAAATAAAAATATCTTGCAACAATAAATGTGGAGGTAAATATATTGTACGAAAAATAATTTTTAATACTTTCTAAATGAAAAGAATTACAATAATAAATTCATCTTTCTAATTACTTTGAAAAAAATATTTCTACAATGTACAAAAATCACTGAAATCCATCTTTGATAGCGACAATATATTTTATTTTTTTACTTAAAATTTAAATACTACTACTAATAATAATGTTATCATTTAATGCAAATAAACTTATTACTTTTATAAAATTATTGTTAAATAAATAGATTAAATAGTGATATAAAATTTTATTACTTTTAGTGAAATTTTATGAAAATTCATTTCTTCTGGTGGCTTGTACTTTGATACTAACTGTTCTCCTGCGAGAATTACATAAATTATCCATACCACCGCCGCGATGGATTAACTCAATTACATCGTTAATTCTACGGAGTAAAGTTGGTCAACTTCTACTTTTGAGTATCCTTGATCCTAAAGCATCAGCTTTCCTGGAAATGCTAGCCGATGACAGCGCCGATCTTATGCACGTAAAGAAGAATAGTTTAACTTGGAATTATGTGATTTTATTACTTAGCTGGATTACTTTTATATCTGTTTTTTTAATATATCTAATAATGCTCGCAATGTTCTTACCAACTAAAATTAATCCCACAATTTAAACAAAAAGTAATAACTTTATTGAATTACATAAATTAACGGTAAAAAATTTAATTATTTTATTTTGTTCATAATACAGCTGTAGGTTAGAATTTAAAATTTTTTATTTTATTTAATTATACAAAGAAATTATATTTTTTAATACATTTAAATTCAAACCTTTATGTTACATAATGAGTAATTTAAAAAATTATGTGATCTTGAATTTTTCATGTAATTATTCAATTGAAAAATAAAAATATTAAAATATCCTGAAATTATTAAAATCGTTTGTTAAAATCCAACTGTTGATTTTTTTTTTTGTTAAGAAAAATATGTTTTTATGATAAAATATTATTTTTAGTATTTGTATAAAAACAAATATTATAATTTAACAACTGATATTAACGTTAAATTTTTAAATTATATATAATATACAACATATAGTATATAATATATTTGGTAAATGTAAATTTTAATAGTATTACTATATAATTCCTAATTTATGTATTAGAAAAATTATGTGTGTATACAAGAAAATACGTGCCAAGAATATACTATGAAATAAATACACATAATGCATTTTATTAAATTTATTATATACTTTAATAAAAGCTAATAATTATTCAAAAGTATTTTCTGAAAGAAAAAAGATTTTATTTCTTATTACATAATTTAACTAAGAGAAAATTAAAATTTGTAATTTAATTAAGTACCAAAGGAAAATGAATTACTTTCATACATATAAGTACATTTTAGAAAATGATTTTTAAAAAATAAGTTATATATATGTAGCTGATCAATAATTTTATTTTAAATATTATACAATTTTTATGACCATATGAGTATACTTAAACATATTACATTATGAAATTTTGAAATTTTATAACTGATTTGACTCTGATGGATGGATGTTATTGAAGAAGTGAAAAGTGGATAATAAGGAAATACAAGCGAAATTTGATACGTAAACTATATTTAAATTACATGCTTTAAATGCTTAAATCATGTTGTCTGATATTTCTTTTAGTAAGATGTACCTTACGCTAAATTACGCAAAGAAGTTTTAGATATCTCGTCCGCAGTATCTTCTGCTAGTTCAAACGTCTTTTACATGATTATTTCAATCTGACGCTTCAATAATTTTGAAGTGAGAAGAAGTATCAAATTATCATTTTCCATTTATTTCAACAATGTTGAAAAATACGAAAGTAAAAAACTCTAACATAATATATTTTAAAATAAATTATTTATTACCATTAAGTAATTATAAATCAACAATTTATTATATGAATATATATATAATAAAATTAATCGCGAAAATAATAATTTAATTAATATAATTATTAAAATAAATATTTAAAATAAATTTATATTTTAAGAATTATCAATAAATACTTTTTATTTAAGGGTTTATAAAAATAGGACAAATTTATGTTTAAATATTTAAATAAAAATAATTATGAAACATAATAGTGACTCTTTGCAACAGTGTTATAGTTAGAGTACTTATTATTTTATTTGAATAATTATTAATTATTTTCCATACATACAAATACTGAACAATAATTTCAATATTATGTATTGATGTACATTTTCATATTTTTAAAATAATTTTTCATTGATAATCAATTAAAAAATTAAATAGAAATTTCATCAAATTATATATGTTAAATATAGAAAAGGAATGTATACATCTTAACGATATAAATAGTAATACAAATATTTCTTCAATAAAATATTCAAATACATCTAATTAAAGCATAATTTTCTGATATGTAAAACAGTACTAAAAATAGGATTAATATTTAATAAGTTTAAAAAAAAAAAGTAAAGCTAATAACAGCTGTAATATAAAAAAGGCAGAAACAGGCACAATCTTATTTTTTAAACACTGTTTGAATAAATACATATATATCCAAAATCAATTTATTGTGATTGATAAAGGAGGTATTTTTTTAACATTTTTGGAAGAGGAAGTGAGTCAACAGCAGTCTTCTTTGTATATTGTAGAATAGTATCTCTACATGCACTTTGCAATGTCAATGAAGCTGCAATAAAAATTTTAATTATATAAAATAGTAATTTTCATATTAATAATTTTTACTGATTTATAACTTTCAACTTGCTTACAATTTATTAAAAATATTATTTCATAAAATATAAGTAAATATTATTTGTAATATTTTTATTTTTATTTTCATTTGTTTTTTATTTTAACAATTTAATAGAAAAATTTTAAAAATGATTGTTAAAGTAATAGTTATTGTTATAAAATATTAAATTTTAGATAGACATTTATTTTATATATATATATTTTTTTTAAGTGGCTTCAGTTTAAAATACCAGTGATACATAATAATATATTTTTAACATTTTTTTTTATACATACCGTTGTATAATTGAACAATTCTAACTTGCTTTGTTGTACCATAAACATCAACAACAACATGTAAAGGTCCTGCTTTGTAAGGAATATCTCTGCCAAATACACCTTGGTCTTCACCATTAATGATAAAATGCATTTCTGCTTTATCTGAGCCAGCTTGTGGCACATACATAACACCTATTCTACTTCCAGTGTCTGTTGGTAAAATATTTTGAGAAGATCCAACAATATTCGGCCTTAAAGCACTAAATGGAATAATTCCTCGGGATGTCTGAACATTCACACCATCTGTCATTAATCGTTTTTCTCGTGAAGGAATACCTTCACCTATTTGTTAAAAAATATTTAAATAACATAGAACTGATATTAATTGTTGATTATTTATAGTTACCAAATTTTTAGGTAAATAAGTCTTACCATAACCCGTGCCTGGAATTCCTTCAAAACTATCCCAAATATTGGAACTTTCAGTCATTGCAAAAACCCAACTAGAACCTGTCTTTATCAAATTTGGTAATGCAACATCATAATCTAGTAGTTTTGCCATATCGATACTAATAGGATCCACTTGTGCCAAACCAATTCGCATATGTCCACTCCATCCCCTTTCATCTTTTTCAATTTCTAATAAAAATATTTCACCTAACTGTAATGGTTCTTCACTAAATACTAAAGCTTTTGCAAAACTTGCCTTTCGATATGCCACTGTATTATCATCATACAATATAATATTTTCACCATGACTTGGATGAAATCTTGTTTTATCTCTTTTTGTACTTTCAGACATTGTAAATATAAAAAATCTAAAAAATTTGAAAGTAATATTAAAATACTATTAATTATTAAATTCTTTTCCAATATATTATTTTATTTCAAAATATGTTTAATTTATATTCAACTTTTTCAATTCATAATGAATTTAAATAACATATAAAAAAAATTTTTATATAAATAAAATATTGAATTAAAAATTAAAATTAAATTTTTTCTTTATTGATATAATAATTAAAATTTTTTATCAATATATACAAAAAGAATTAAGTGAAACATCAGAAAATATAACATTAAATTTAATAAATAATATATCTTAAAAAAATAAAATATGATTTAGTTTAAATGTATAATAATATAATCAAAAATATACAATTATTACAAGCTTTTTCATTATTTTACATTATGTATTTTAATTAATCAGTAACTTATTTATTTACATGATAACAACTTACAATTTTATTTTTATAAATAATAAAAATAAATTTATATTTAATCAAAGAAATTTTACTTCCTCTAACTAGTTAATTATTGCATTTGTGAATTATAATTAATTTCATTATAAATATAAATTTTATTATTTTTACTTAATTCTCTCATGTTAAATTAAATCAACTGAAAAAATATTTAATGTTGTAATTTTAATCAAAATTTTAATAAAAAAAACAAGATATTTTAAAATAATACATAAAGTAAATTTACAAAATTTATTTGTAAAAAATATACCTATAACAGTAATTTCAGGAAAATTCTTGTTGCGGTTAATTCACTAATTTGGTTGGATTACAACCTTCTTTTTGGTTACATGACATAAAAGCTAAGAGAGACTCAGTTGCAATCAATTTTTTAAATGCATTTTATGTTTTTCCAACGTCAGTGACTAGTTTTTCACAAGTAAAAATATGCATATAACAGCAAGACTCTGTATAAATAAACACCAATACAAAACTTTCTTCTTTTATATTAAAAAACACGTTTTGCCTTGTGTTTTTCCTCTAAATCACATTTACAAACTAAATTCGATACATCAATTTTAATATAAGCTGATATCTGAATAATATAAACATACAATTTTTTCTTTTATTGGAAATATTTTTATGCTAATAATTGATCATCTTTAGATCAGTAATCTTTCATTTAAGCTTATTATATTACACATGTATTACATAGTATTGGAAAATAATAAAAATAGTAACTTATAAAATTAAAAGATGAAAAAAAGAATACAATATCATGAAAAATTCGTTGCAAGCGAAAAATAACCTTTATAAACCATATTAACTATTTAGGGGTTCATGTAAATAAAATGGATGAACGTTAAAAAATACACATGAAAACATCTTGTGAATTTACTTTATAGTAAATTATTGATAACGCATGCGCAAAATGTTAGTAATTGCTCAGTAACGTATACCAGAATTTTATTTCAGATAGTACAGATATTCTATTTTTCAATATATTTTCTGTGTTAAACTATGTCTATTATATAGTATAGTAAAGTTTATTTGATTTCGTATCACGATTCAAATTAGCTAAAAAATATTTTTAAATGTTGTATGTTAATATTCATTAATTTTATATTTACTCATTTTAAGTTACAATAATCTAATATCTGGATTATAATATCTCATTCTCTACAATTCTTCTGATTTCATTTGTAAAATTTAAAAATATATTAATATATTAATACAAAAGTATTAAACAATTATATTTAATTTAAATATAAAATTTGGAGAGAAAAATATTATACAATAAAAAGCTAATGAAAAGACTGAATGTATTTGTGCAGAAATACTGATTTTTTTGTTAAAATATTATCGAAATTATTATTTTATTTTTCCGCGTTAAATTGTTTTTTCTCTAAAATTTCAAAATAGTAAAATCTAAAATTGGATATTCTTAAAAATAATAAAAAAATATGTAAGATATAAAAATTAAACATGATTAATAAGTTTTTATGTGTTACATAGCAGTTACAACTAAAATCCTCATAAAATAAAATTCTTTTATTAAAAAAAATATTTTAAATATTAAATATAATTTACAGTACAGATTAGGGATGTTAAAAATGTTTGATAAAAATATAGTTAAATTATATTTTACCCTCCAAATAAATTAAATACTTTGAATAAAAATTCAAAGTTGTAACTAACTGATATGTAATATTCATCAAATATGATAGTTAAATATGTACAAATACAAAATTAATCATCGATTTTTAATAATAATTAATTTATGATGGAATCGAGTTTTAAAGTTAGGCTAAATAATATCGTCTGAAATTGGTTCAATATGTGATGTACATTATGATCCATGTGTTTCATAAATGCAGTGTAAAAAAAGTTAAAAATTTAAATTTATACGTAAAGATAAAAAAATAATCTTCACCAGCATTTTCTTAAGTTTTTTAAATTTATTCGTTTTAATAGTATTTTCATGTTTCTTTTAATATTTTATAATTATATTATCTATTTTATTTTTTCAACAATTATTTATATTTTTAATTTAAAGACTACTTTTTCGATTTTGCTATAAATTTCTTCTTAAAAAATAATTAAAAAATTTATGTTATAGTTAAAAGAGAAGTATAAATGTAAAGAATTATTAGAAATATTTTAAGATGCATTAAACATTACCATTGTATGTTTATTAATTATCATTTAATCTATCACTTTGAGAATAGAATGTATAATTATACCATATATAGTATAATCTAATATACGTATAATTTATATAATAATTTCATTTAAATATATACTATATATAGATATATTTAAAGTAATAAAATCAGTTTTTTATGTAATTACTTTATAATTCACAAAAATTATTGGTGTTTTACAATTTAAAAACTAAACTAAATTAGAACTTATAATTATATAATATATTATGAAAATATTTTCTCTAATATCAACTATTATAGACTTTCCTTACAAGTAATTTCCCCATGTATTTGTTCTCTGTCTACCGAAATCTTGTAATTTATGTTTTCATTTATAAATTTTCATCTTTAACATCTTTTATAAATAATATACTTTTTTACATATATTCCTTTGATAAAATCTAACTCCAAAAACTTCCTTTCTTTCACGTAAATTAAAAATCTTTAAAAAAAGGGGGGGTAAACTCAATATTATACTTCAATTCCAGTTAAAATTAGGTAATCGACTAATAATTTTATTTACACACTTGCCGTTGCATTTGTCAAATAATTTTTAAGAGTTAATTATTTCTTTCAATTTTATTCAAAATCGAAATTGTTCATAATTTAAAAAAAGTTTGTTAGCTTGTCATTTTATTCATTTGATTTTCCATGTTCTATAAATTTAAAATCTTGTCAGGTGCAAAGCATATTTTTCAATTTTTTTAATCTTATATATTTTTAAATTGTAATAATTGTGAAATATTGTATAAACATATGAATTTTACGTGAAGTATAATTCGTGTATTATAAAATTCACCACGTAAGTTTAAAAAGTGTGAATGGATAGCACATAATTGAATCTATGACTAGATATAAATTTTATCATTTAATTTATTAAAAAATATTCTATTTTAAGTTAAAAATAGTATAGCATTATGAATAAAATATTAAGTATATAATAAAACTATAAATATATTTATGTATAAATAAAACTACATAATGCTCTTCAAAATAAAAGTTAGAAATTATTTCTTAGAAAATTTTATATGAAACTACTGAAATACCCATTTTTAATTAAATATATATAAATTTTATTTGATCTAAGTAAAATTTCAAAAATGAACCACAACTTAGAATTAAAATATTATTTATTCTCTATTAAAATAATAAAAAATGAAAATTTTCATGTTTAGGTTAAAATGCTTGTTTTTTAGCTATATAAATTTTTAATTAAGTCAAACAAATGTATTATTATTTAACAACATATTTTATTTTATTATTTTATAATTAAATTATTAATAACTTAACAGTAATTACATTGTTATTTTGTAAATTTTCTGGGAAATCAAATATTAAGAAGTCAAACAAATTTTCAGCTATTTAAAACAATGTTTACAACATATTAACATTTTTTACTTAAATTAACTCTTTTGCATAACAAAGATTATATATTTTGATCTGTTGTTTAATATGTTACCAACTTTTTTTCAATTAAATATTTACGCAGCTAAGTAATTAGAAAAATAATTTCATTTGAACTATTTTAATCGATAAACCATTCGTTCCATATTTTTTAACGTATAATTTTTAATTTAATATTAAAAAAATAGTAATCAATTCAATGTTAATAAAATAGTATACACATATTATTATATTTTAGTATGTATATATACACACACCATTTTTATTTATTTATCTTTTAATTAGTCATCTTCCAATCAATAAAAAGTAGATGGTATGAAATCTGTGCGTACTATAAAATATATTTATATGTTTTCAATACAGTTATATAGCATACTACAATGCTGATATAATGTTTAGAAATACTTTAGCATATAAAAAATTTTATATTATCGTATATTTTAAAAGTTTTATAGCATTTCTTAAAATTAAAAGATTGAAAGAGATTTTATAAAGCAAAAATAGACTATTGCATACTTATCGTAAAAGAAAAAAACAGGAAAAACATTTTAATCGGTTGAGTTATTAAATTTATTATGAAACAAAGAGTCTACGAATTGATTATATCTAATACAAAAACTCACCATAAACAAACGCACAAAATGATATCCATGAATACAAATATCTTTACTTAAAATATTAGCTATAAAATATTAATAAACGATAATAATAAAATAATATCTTATTCACTTAATTAATATTTGCTCTTGGAAAATTATTTTTTCTAAAAAATAAATATTATTAGTCTTCATTTATTCGGCAGATTTTTTATTACGATAAGTTTTTTAAATAATGTTAAATGTAAATGTAACTATTTGAAAGTATAATATTCAAATAATGAAATAATTAATATTTTTAAAAAACTGTGCCAATTATGCATTATTGTAAAATAAAGTAATATATGACTGAGAGAATGGAAAAAAAATTTACGAAGGATGGAAAGGGCTGAAGAAGAACGAGAATGATGTAAGGTAATAGATTGTTTATGTGTGCTTTTTATTATATGTTATATAGATATCTGGTTACATCAATCTAATATCAAAATTAAAATTTAAACATGCTGCAATGCAATGCCCGCGCTCACATACACGTATATAAATATTCACAGATACGTTCAGAAACATGATTTCTATGCTTACTAGTAACAATTAAATCAAATATAATACATTATACTTGCAACGATTATGCATGTAACTCAGAAAAAAATTAATTTCGAACTGAACACAATTTAAAATATAAATAATGTGTTGATAAATCCATATGTAATAAATAAAATATTCAATTATTTTTTATAAGTAAAAAATTTGTATCCAACATAACAATTACAAATTAACACTAAATTAAAATATTTAATTAGATCTATTGAAATTGTAGTAAAGTTTTTTAAATGTCCATTTATTTGTATAACTTTTCTTATACAAAATTAAACTATCTATTTTATATATTTATATAAAGTAAATAAAACAAACAGTATATACCAATTATACCAAAGCTACAGTTTGAACACTTTAAATAGAACATTTCTTCGAGCACACGACGACTCCAGTGATTTGAATTTCAACAATAGCACAATAGTACCAGCAACAACAGTTATGGTTATGGCAACGCTGCTTTTATATATGCATCTGTATCTTTGAACATCGTGAAAACGCAAAGTAGCGTTACAGGTAACAATAGCAATATAGGTGTTAGCTTTGCAGCTATCAATCGTCTATCATTATTATTAACGTCAACGCGACAGTACTCCAATATGGAGACAGCTGCTTTGAAAGATCAACGTTTTCGTGACAAACATCAGACATATAAAGTACAAACCTACCTACCGTCATCGTCAACAGCTAGCAGTAATTTAGGATTAGTTGACAAACAACAAGTAATATATCAAAACACGGATCACTGCATTTCGAGTTTCCCTACTTTCGAACACATTAGAAGACAGGGTAAATTCTGCGATGTTACATTAAAGGTAAAAAATAACCTCGAAATTGAGAACATTTAGTCTTGATTCGTTTTGTTTTTTAATGACTTTCTTTTTAATTTATAATAATTCATTTGTGTTCTGTATATCTTTCTACTTTATTAGGTATCAGTCTGTTTGTTTTCATTGATTTGCGCACACGTGCGTATGCACATATACAATATAAACACAAAGATGACTACGTATATAAACTACATTTCCTCGCTCAATCTTCGTTTTTTTATTCAATTTAAAAAATTTTTTTTAAATTTGTATTCGAAAATTTTTTTATAGAACAATATTTTTGATCTGCTATGAATTAAAGTTTGTTCTTAAGATACATGCGTTTTTAATTAATGATTGTTTGACATCAAAATTGCTAAGAAAATAATCATTTATAGTAGTCTTTATAGAAGGAAATACAAATATTAATATTATATGTATATCTTTTACTTTATATTAAAATTTTACGCTTATCATAAGTACATAATTTATTATTTATTTACTAAAATTATATTAATCTTAAAAAATTTTTTTATTTTAGAGATAAAAAAATAAATGTACATAGCAGAAAATTATAAATCTTAAATATTTGTAGAAATGTATAGGTTAAATAGAAATATTAAAATGTATTGGTTAATCCTTTTTTGACTTGTTTGTTTACTTATAAATATAAGAAATGGCTTGAAGAAAAAAAATACATGATGAAATTGTAAGATTTCATAATAATAGATTATTCTTTTATCTTAAGCTCTTTTAAATTATTTAAATATATATGCATTAGACTCAGTGATATAATTGAATTAAATTAATCATGCTATATTTATAAAACTTCTATAAACATTAAATTATATTTATTGAAATTTATGTACATATATATTTATTTACATTTCTAAAATATTTGTAAAAAATAAATACATATCATTCTCTGATCACTGATTTTAAAAATTTTAAAAATGAATAAATTATCATTCAAGATTCAGTGCAGCTTTTCTTTGCTGAATAATTGGAAGTTTCATTAATAAAGAATCAAGTATATTGATTTTTTCATTATTTTTAATATGCAAAAAAAATTTTTTAACAACATTTGTGTTCTAGAATCATATGTAAATATATTTTATAAAATTACTTTTATTATATAGAATATATAATTAAATAAAATGAATATTTATTGTAAAGAATTACTTTTTTGTCTAGAATATAATAAAAATATTATCACTTATACAATTTTACGTATTAAATCTAATGTAGTTTTAATATGTCATTATGTTGTATTATTATATATATCATATTTTATACATAATTGTTTTAGGGATAAATGTTTTTATTTGCAAAACAAAACCAAAACCCCCATTTAAAATTTGGGTTTTAGGGATAGTTTTATGTGGCCATACCTCACGGTTTTAGGTATATAATATTATTAATTAGTTCTTGATTCCTATTGGTCTTGCTTTTAATCAATTATTATACTACCATCTCTAGTTATTAATTTTAATTAATCATTCACAATAAACATTTTTTGCTTATAATTTAATAAAAAAAAACCATGTAAATTTTTAATAAAAAATAATGTGTAGATTTTGTTGATTTTTTTGTGCATAAAATAACTGATTTAATATTACTTATTAATGCGGCATATTTTTAAAAAATTTTGTTATCTATTCAATTTTATAAAATAATTATATTAATTTATAAATTGTTTTTTTTGCAATATTAAATTTTGTTGTAAATATTACAAATAATAATATTTAATCCAGTAGTATTATGTATGTACATATAAATGGATATCACATTGTACAAGCATATACAAATACTATATCACAAAGTAAAGTTTTAAGTAAAATATTATAATTATAAAATATAATAAAAACTAATAAATAACATAATAAAGTATATTCATAATTCTCATTTATTAAATAAAATTTTGTTATAATATCAATAAAAAAAAATTATAATTGACATCAAATAATCTTGAAACTTAATTTATTTAAAAAATATAAATATAAACCAATAAACTCATTTGATTGATAAAATTTCCATCTAATAAGTACTATTAATTAAGTACTATAGTTAGTTAGTTATATATATTATGTTCCGTTTTTAAAAAAAAATAATTACTAAACCTGAAATAGAATAATCGTATGATTTATTATTTACATATAAACTTTAACAATTACGCTACCACAATATAGAAACATTTTAAATAAATTCCATTAATTTTAAATTAAAGTGTTTTTATTTAATTAAAAATGTTATTTATTATCAATAGATAATATCCTATTGAAATGACCTTATCAATTTAAAAATTTACCCAAGCAAATACATTTTATTATATAATATTTTTTAATAATTAATATTATTTTCTCTGCACCTTTTGTTTTTTTTTATTATTTTAAATACATAAAAACCTTAGATGAAAAATTTCTTATAGTTGATAGTTTAATTAATTTTTTAAATATTAGTTCATTGATAAAAAATTTTTTCGTATATTTTACATTTGAAAATTTTCGGTTAAATCTTTAAATAGTATTTTTAACGTAATTAATAAATCAATTTGTTTTTCATATAATTTTAATAACTGTGATATTCTAATAACAAAATAATTATCGATCTATTAAAATTTATTTGTTCGATAAAGTTCATATTTCTTATAGGTGGACATAAATGCAATAATGATTGAACTATAGCTGTGATTGAACTATTACATTATATTATAAATACTGCCTATTTGCGTTTTTTTATATTTTTTTCGCTTTCGTGTATCTTTCTCTCTTCGTTATAATATACAAAGATTTTAATGTTTTGTTTCTACTTTGATTATTTTCTTTTAGCTATGTTTTAATATTTGTACTATTGCATTCTTCTAATGTGTTTAATTGTTTCTTCGTTATTACACTCCAATCTAGAGTCCCTTTCTTTCTCTATCAAACAATATTTATTCATTCTTGTTTCATCGTCTCTTATATATCTTTATATATCTAATATTCTTCATTGCAATCTTTTTCTCTCATTTTTTGTTTTAATTTTTTTCGTATAAACTTTCTAAAATTAAGTTTTATTTCTGCTGCATATTTTCCTTTTTAAGTTTATTAATCTATAGATTTTAATGAAGTTATTACTTATATCATATTTTTTTTATTTATAGATTATTTATTTCATAGCGTAAACTAAAAATTAACTTATTTGTATTATTTACTAATGAATAATAATTAATATAATATAAAAAACGAAGATTATACTTTTATATTAAAATCTTTTACTAAAAATACTAATATTTATTTAAAATTAAATTATAAATAAAAAAATTATACGAGCTAATTATATTTTGTATATATAAATTATGTAAATATAAAATCACATATAATATATACAAATTAATATCCAATCATAAATTAGATTATTTTGTATACAATTTTCTTTGATATTTAATTAATAAATTTTATATTCTTATCAAAAATAGTTATATAATATCACTAACTAAATATATAAACGTAATATTACAATAAATTTTTTTGATATTTATGATAGATAATATTTATATGTTTAAATTATAAATAACAAATTTTTAATATTTATTGGCTATATGATAAAATAAATATATTTTATTAAGAAAAGAATAAAATAATATTTACATAAATAATTTGTTACTCGATAAATATTTTCTTAGTTTAAATTGTCTACGCTAAAATATATGAGATATTCTTTCATCAATTAATATATGTTATTTTTAATTTCAAATAGAAATTTTGATGTTTTAAATTTATCTCAACATACTGGAATATAGAATGTTTTTTTGGTGATACCATTAGTAGTAAATTACTAAAATCATTTTTAATTTATTTGTAGGTTGACGATCAAAGTTTCAGCGCACATAGGCTGGTGCTCGCAGCAACAATTCCATATTTCAATGGAATGTTTCTTAATGATATGGCAGAAAGTAAACAAAAAAACATCACTCTACAAGGATTTGATTCAACGTAAGGAAATTAGAAAATGAAAAAAGTATTTATATATTAATAATATTTGCTTAAAATTTATATTATATTTATTTGTTGTAAAATAGATTTCTATAGATTTAAAAATATTTAATATTTAATAGGATATACTTGTATATAAAATAAGCCAGAATTAAATTATTATCTTTATTATAAAAATTAATTATTATCTTTAAGATATTTACGTTTATTATGAAAAAGTATTTTTATAATTAAAAACAATTTATCATATAAAAATAGAATATGATGAAAAAATATATTTGAAATCTAAGCGCATAATTGTTAATGCACAGAAGAACAGTTTTGACGTAAAATAATTATTTGTTAAAGTAATAAATTTTTTTGTTACAAAAAACTATGTTTTATAAAGCAACTATGTTTGAAATATCGCTTTTTAAATATTTATTTATGCATATTATGTAGAAAAGTTTAAATTTAAATAATTAGAAAATATTTCTAAAAGAAAGAAAAGTTAATTATTAATAATTATTGTATAAAAGTGATTTTAAATTTTTAAGAAATAAACAATATAAATAGCAGCAATTAATTTATGTAATGAAAGCTTTGATAATTATTAGAAATTTTTCTATATTAGTAAATTAATAAGTTTATTTAAAAATATATAATGTCGCTAAAATGCAATAGGGCTCTGGAGGCGTTTATAAACTTCGCTTACAGCGGTCGAATAATTTTAACGAATGACAACGTACAAAGTATAATGGTAGGTGCATCATTCCTTGGTCTACACAATGTTAAAAATGCCTGCGCCAGTTTCCTGAAATCTCGTTTTCATCCTCATAACGTTCTTGGAATTCGCAACTTTGCTGACATGCTAAGTTGCACACATCTACTTGATCAATGTAATAAATACATCAACAGGTTTTTCAAAGATGTCTCACAGTCAGAAGAGTTTTTTCATCTGACCTTCGATGACATGAAAATCTTTGTTGGCAATGACGATTTAAACATTACATCTGAAAATGAAGTATTCGAAGCTGTTATTAGGTGGCTTAAATATGATGAAGAAGCAAGAAAAGGCAATTTACTAGAATTATTGGCTCTTATAAGGCTGCCGCTTCTCGCTCCCGAGTATCTTATAGATCATGTAGCTAAAGAAGAGCTGATTAGGAATTCACTTCAATGCAGGTAATATTTATAGTATTCTTTGTAATTTCTGCGCTGTAATGCTCCTGCAGTATGAATTATAAATGGAATTTAAATTCATGTAATGTCTTTCATAATATAAGCAATCATTTTCTTTATATACATATAAAAATTGATCTAAATTTTAAAAGTTTAAATAATATTATATGGTAAAAATAAATTATTACATAAAAAATAACTTTCTTTTAAACTTACTAATTTCAATTCAATTTAAAAATTTTAGAGATTTATTAGATGAAGCAAAAGACTATCATCTTATACCAAATAGAAGATATTTAATAGATAACATTAGAATTCGACCACGATGTAATTATATAACAGGACATATTTTTGCTGTTGGTGGCTTAACAAAGTTTGGAGACTCATTAAGTGCAGTTGAAGTTTATAATCCATTTAGTGGTAAATGGAATAAAACTTTATTGAAAATAATATTTTTCATATAATATTTATACTCTTAAAAATAATGGTAATACATATTATATTTGAGGAACGTGGAAAACATCAGAAGCAATGACAACACTTAGAAGTCGAGTTGGAGTAGCTGTACATAAAAATAAGTTATATGCTTTTGGAGGATATAATGGTTCTGAACGACTCTCAACTGTTGAAGTTTTTGATCCTTATCAAAAAGTTTGGAAAATAATTGCTCCAATGCACTGTAAGCGAAGGTAATGTTTCTAATTCATACTTTTACCATAATTATATCTCTTTTTAGTTGAAATGTAAAAAATAAGTACGATTTTAAGTTTTTTAATTATTTAGTGCTGTTGGAGCAGCTGCCTTAAATAACTACATATACGTATGTGGTGGTTATGATGGTACAACTTCTTTAAAAACAGTTGAGAGATATTGTCCAGAAACTGACAAATGGAGTATGATATGTTCTATGAATAAACATCGCTCTGCTGGTGGAGTTGTTGCTTTTCAAGGTTATATATATGCTTTGGGTGGTCATGATGGACTATTGATATATGATTCGGTTTGTGAAATAATAATCTTTTAATGTTTAGTAATAAAAATTTATTATTAAATTATAAATTTTTGTTTAAATTTAGGTTGAACGATATGATCCACGAACTGATACATGGACAGTTGTTAAACCAATGTTAACAAGAAGATGTCGGTTAGGAGTAGCCACTTTAAATGGAAAATTGTATGTATGTGGAGGATACGATGGTTCAACATTTTTGCAATCACTAGAAGTGTATGATCCCAAAACTGATACGTATGTTCATTAAGTAAATAAATAATTATATAAAGGAATTTTTTTAATGTTTAATATTCATACGAATAATTAAATTTTTATAGATGGAAATATGTAACGCGTATGAATGTAATGAGAAGTCGAGCAGCATTAGTGGCGAATATGGGAAAACTTTGGGCTATTGGAGGATATGATGGAATTTCTAATCTCTCAACAGTTGAAGTCTATGATCCGAAAACAGACTCTTGGTCTTTTGCTGCGTCTATGTATGCACACGAAGGTGGTGTTGGTGTTGGTGTGATAACGCTGTGATAAATCTGTATTAAAATCTTCCATTAATCAGCCATCTTATTACATCAATATAATTGGTGTAAAAGTCGTTTAATTACATTAAAACTTAGTATTATAATATATTTATTTTTAATAAAACTAATTTATTTAGAAACATTAATTTATACAAACTTTAATTTTTATATTATATTAAAAATTGATTTTTTACAAAATTACCTATAAATATAAATTTATTTTTTCAACTTAAAATTATAAATATTATAAATTATTTATAATATTGATAATAACTACATTAAACTAAAATTGTTGAAATATTCATTTATTAAAAAATAAGAAATTATATTTTATTGTAAACTTGTTTTATGATATTTATGATTAAAAGACAATCACTTGTTCATATATTTTACATAATATGAATCAATTCTTTACATACATAATTTTAGGAAACATTTTTATTTTGTTCTTTACAAAATAAATAATCTCATTTTTTAATTTTACACAATTTATCTCATATTTATTTTGTACATTCGTTAATGTTGAGTGTTGTTTGAATAGGTGTATATGCGTGTAAAAATATATTTTATGGATCATGTATAAATATTTTATTTCACAAATTAAATAAAGATTAAATCATAATAAATAATAGCTTGAATTTATATTCATTATGATGCTAATTGATGAATTTTTTTAATTGCTACAATAGGTATGTAGATAAAAAAAGAATTACGTATTTTAATTTTTTTAAATAAAAATTTAAATAGAATTAAATTAACAAAATATTTTATCAACAACAAAAATTAAAATATTTTTTTTTATTAATTACACTAAAAATAATAAAATTAGTTATAAAACTTATTAAGAGTACAAAAGATCCAGTATAATTTGGAATAAATAAATACAAGAACATTAAAAAGAAAATAAAAATAAAAAATTGCAAATTTATAAAATATTAAAAATTTTATTATACAATAAATAAACTTAATATAAGAACAAAAAATATATATTTTAAAATGTATAAAACTTTCATCGATACATAACATAAATGTAGAAAACAAAATAATATTTTTTTAATTATCTTATTATATATTAATCTATATATTAAACTATAAAATAAATAATATTATATTAAAAAAAAAATTTAATTTAATTATAAACAATATTTTGTATTTAAAATTTAGTTATTTATTATAGTTATATAGTAGAAAATTATTTTTTAACACATTTTTTGTAATCTTGTAAATTATTATATCACAGTTTTTTTAAATTACAAATAAAGGAATAAAATTAAAAGTTTTATTAGAAAAATATTTACTATTGCCAATGCGTAATCTTATTTAAGATACCATTTTTTTCTATATAAAAATTTGAAAAAATTTTTTTGAAGATAGTTTTTTATTTCATTCATATATTTCAATGAATTCAAATTTTTATATCATCTTTCGTTTAATGATGTTAAATCTGCAAAATGAGGAACATACAGAATTTCAACATTTTTTTCAAATTTTATGTTAATGTAATTAATGTCTTTACTTTAATAATTACACAATATATTAAACGAAAAAGCAGCCATTTTTTTTATAAATTCTGGTCTTTACATTATTTTTTTATTTAAACAGTCAGCAAATATATACTAGTTTTATATAATCGTTTTATTATTTTCTATAAAATCTATGAAAATTATACCTTAATATCAGAAGATTTTAGTCATTAACTTTTTTGTAAATATAATAATAATAATAATAATACAAAAAAAAATAAAAAAAATAACTTTTACATTTTTTAAATAAATTTTTTGGTCAAAAGTAATTATTTTTACTTTTAATTACTTTAATTATCAGTGATATTTTTTAATTTCAATTCAATGATGCAATTTTTTGGGTTTTTCGTGAAATTACCTAAGTCTAGAGTTGTAAAGTTTACTTAATTATGTAGTAAAATTGTTTAAAATTTACATAGTAATAAAGTATAAACATAATATTTATCTTACAAATAATTTTTCATTTTTATTATTAATAGAATATATATTCTTTTTAAAATGATATTCGCATATTCATTTAAAATATTTAATATTTTAACCTAATCTTGGTTTATACTTTAATCAAGACCTTTAAAATTTAAAATAGACTTCAAACTACTACATCTTGAACTTTGTAAAAGATCATAGAACAACATCTAATTACACAATAACCGTAATTAATCAATAGAATTAATTTCTTGTTAGAATGTATATTTACATTTTTTTTATAATCACTTTTTAATTATATACAAATATCAATATTTCAAATTAAAATTCTCAACAGAAAACTGACTATAAAGGTATCATAAATATATTTCTAAATTTATTTTCCAAAAAGTATAAAAATTCTCTATCAGCTAATACAAAATTGATAAAATTGATTTTAATTTGAAAAAATATATAAAAAATGTTACTTTTATTAAATTTCGATTTTTAAACTATTTTATAAGTATTAACTGAAATATATTTTACATTAACAAACTAAGTATTGAAGAATTAAATATTAAAGAATAATGCTGATAATAATTGCTATTTTTTTAAAAAAAATTTTAGTTTGAAAACTAAATGTAGATACATTAGTATGTTTCTCAATATTTAAAATTTAAAAAAAAAATAAATAAAATTAGATAAAAATATATTTATTAGATATAATGTTTCAGAGAAAATACTAATTTTATTATTATTATTATTATTTATAACTAATTTATTGAAAATTTAAGTAACTTTAATTTATTTTACTAAATGAGAATAAAAATTATATTTATAACATGTTTTTGACAATTACAATAGTTATAAAAATAATAATAACAACTTAAATGTGAAATCAATTAATAAAAAATAAAAAATTTAAGAAATATGGAAATGAAATTAAAATATTAAAAATTTTAAACAGAAATATATTACAGACTCGTTAAAAAATATTTGTTAGATATACTGAATATAAGTGATAATCGAAGTGTAGAATAAATATAATTGGAAAAAGTAATAAATGGAACAATCGGTAGATCCAACTGTTCATAAAAGCTAATCTGTTAAAATCTGGAGCATTGGCTACATCTACTTAGCTACTTAATGTTAGTTAATTTTATGATTTCACTTGGTTACAACTGTTATCCGAATCTTTTATTTTGTATTTGCGGCAGATTGTTAATTCAGTGAACCGCTTAACCGGTAATCGGTATATATGAGAATGGTCAGCGCACTCAAATGATACGCATTGTACTATTGTGTTTGTATTTCTATCTTCTTCTTGTGTTATTTACAATTTCTTTCTGACTTATACCGGGTGTTATTAAACAGATTTTATAGATGTTGTATTATATATCAGTGTATTTATTGTAGAATTACAGTTTTTAATTGTAATTTATAAAACACATTGAATAGTTTATGTAAAATTAAAAAAAAAGTGTTCTGAAGTAACTGCGACACTTTTATCCACGTTTTTAGGTAATGGTTTGTTCATCCCTTCCAACGCACTAGTTAATTGTAATGTTTAAAATATTTTTTGCGTAACTAGTTTGTATAATTTTATTTTCTTTTATTTACATACTTATCGTAATTTACGCTATGTGATACTTACGAAAACATTTTTACAAAAACGATTTTTCAGTGTCCAAAGGTAACGTGCGTAAGCATGATGTATGCATCGTATGTATATAACATGCGCTAAAATCAGTGAATACAATATTCCACGCCCTTTAAATTTTTTTACTTTTAACAAATTACCTTTTTTGTTGATAACATTTTTTGATCATTAAGTAACGTATCTTGCGCATCTCAATATTACTTATTAATCAAAATTAAGTAGATAATGTAAATAATAACTCGGATTAATTTTGTAGGTTAGAAAGGCACTTGTACGCAGCTGCACAAAAATATATGTAATTTTTTGATCGCAACATAAGCAAGTCATTCCCTATTAAGATTATAATTCACATTTTTTATTTTTTTATTTTTTTATCAGATTAATTATAATTACTTCAAACAAATGGATCTTTTATCTTCAATTTCATAATGGTAGAGAATCATAGAAGAAAAATACTAATTGGACTTATTTAAATGGTATTCATTTTTAATTTATGATTGCTAATTCAATTTTGGCGTAAAAATAGCCTAAACGTTTTTGCAACATGCCGCCTAAACAGAGAAAAATAGCGATTATGGGTTATCGATCTGTTGGTAAGATGAGTTTTTTGTATTTATAAATTGTATTAGTATTCAAATAATACATTTAAGCTGTGAATTATATGTTTTCAGGCAAATCTTCACTGAGCATACAGTTTGTTGAAGGTCAATTTGTTGATTCATATGATCCCACTATTGAAAATAGTAAGATATTATAAGTACTTTTTATTAAGAATTCTTTTAATACAAAAATAATTTTTTTTTAATATATTATTACTCGAAATAACATAATGTTTTAGCTTTATAATCAAAAGATTTTTTAAATATTTAAAAGATGTATAAAATAAATTAAAATTAAAAAGTTACGTCAAACAATACTTTTTATTTCAAACATAAAAAAACAGTATATATGTAATAAAAGATTTACATATATACAACTTTTCAAAGTTTTTTTTTCATTCATTTTTAAATGTGTAATAAAAATAATATTTTATTAACGACACTTTAGAAACTGTTATTTATATAATTATTTTTAACATTTTGTATTTTTTATATTTTTTATTAATTACTATATGTTAAACAAATAATTATATAAAAGTACAAAAAATTAAACAAATTATTACAAAATTAGAAGATTATTTATGAAATTATATTATGAAAATTTTAAATAATAAATTTTACAAATTACTACATCGCTTTATACATTTTTTATATTACATTTAATATTTATTCGTAATTGTAAAATTATTTTTAAATGTAAAGGTATACAGTTGATAAGTATTTGATTTAAAAATAATAATTTTGTGCATTAAAGTTTATGAATTTATATTTGTAGCATTTACAAAAAGTACTCGAGTAAATTGTCAAGATTATGAAGTAAAATTAGTTGATACAGCTGGTCAAGATGAGTATAGCATTTTCCCAACACAGTACTCAATGGATATCCATGGATATGTTTTAGTGTATAGTATAACTAGTGCTAAAAGCTTTGAAGTTGTACAAGTTATATATGACAAACTGCTTGATATCACAGGCAAAGTCCAGTACGTATTTTATATATTTAAAAAGACATTTTTTCATTCATTATTATTTTATTTATAATATTAATTTATAATATTATAACTTTAATCTTTTAAATGTTAATATTTTAGTAAATGCATAATATTGAATATATTTAGAATTTACTTCACAAAATAATTGATATAGTTTTTTTTATTATTTAGTGTGCCAATTGTTCTAGTTGGAAATAAAACAGATCTATATGTAGATCGAATGATTACTGCAGAACAAGGAAAACGGTTAGCAGATTCATGGCATGCAGCTTTCTTAGAAACGAGTGCAAAGCAAAATGAGGTACTATAATAAAATTGTTGTTTTGTTATAAATGCAATAATTATAAACAGGAATTTATGTATTTATATTTCAGTCTGTTGCTGATATTTTTCATACTTTGTTGATTGAGATTGAAAAGGCTGATGGAAATGTACAAGAAAAACCTAGTTGCATATTATCTTGAAGTGAAGTTCATCAAGAATTTTGAAGCCTTCAAATGGTGTGTATCTATCTATCTGAAACTTCAATTTTTACATTTATTACATTTGTGTTCATTACTAATTACAAACTATTAATTTAAAGAAATTTAACCTCATATGAAAAGGAAGATAATTTATATTAATATCGAATAATGTACCTGTTTTTTTTACAAAAAGAAACAGAAAAAGAAAGAAAAAATTAAAAAAATTTAGTTTGTGAATTTTAATGAAACAAATTAATATCTAGAAAGAAGTAAAAATCATATCTTCTTAATAACAAAGAAGAAAATGAAAGAGTAAATAAAAAAATTTCACCAACTTAATTTACTTTAATTTTTGTTTTATAATAGGCAATAATTTATAATTAATCAATATTCTTTTTTAGAATCTTTCAATTTCGTACTAGTATAATGATAATTCAATATGAAACCACATATCAATTTATTGAAAATTTTTATCCATTTTAGAAGGATAAAAAATTCAATTAAAGTGAATAAAAAATAAGTAAATTATTCATTTAGAAAAATTGAGAAATCTTCAAATCAAATTGATGAAGAATATCAATATACGAATAAATAAAAATAAAGTTTTCTTAAAAATAATATATAAATTTAAAAGATTTAGATTAAAAAACTTCCATTAATAAAGAAATTATTAAATAATTACAAATATACTTAATTTTAAGGCTAGAAATATCAGGTGACAGATGTTGGTGGGTAGTTACCTTGGGGAATGAAAACGATAAAAAACAGTTATGTCGAGGAAAAAATTATTGAAAGGGTTAAGAATTTTCATTAGCAAGCATAACACCTTGTATAGAAAAGGAAATAGAATGGTAGTGGTAGATAAATGTAAAGAATTCAAGGAAAAGAATTGGAACTGGGTTTACAAAGAAAATAATAATGAGGGGAAAAGTCGCCTGAATTTATAGTCAGAAAAAAGGTAGTTTTACAAAAAAGGATATGGTGGGTGGTACAGGGTTTCAGAGAAACAAAGTATAAAAGTGAAAATCTGATTCTGGAACATTACAAGATTTAAAAGAATGGAAGAATAAGGATGGAATTTTAAACAGAGCATGAAAATATTGGAATTAGAGACATGAATGTAACAGAATAAAATAAGGTTCTTTGAAGAAAAGCTAAAAATTATAATATGACAGTAAGTCATGCAACAATAAAAAGTATGAAGGGAAAAACAAGAGAAGCTGTCTAAGCAATAAAAAAATATGCAAAGAAATAATAGTAAAGGAAACAAATAGAAAATCTAAAAGTTGACAACAGCAAAAATAAGGAGAGAAGAGAAAGATTTTAATATAACAGTGATATACATGAAGAACAAGGTACAGGAGAATTAGAAAAGGAGAAATGAGCTGTTGGAAAAGAATAAAGGAAATAATATAATCTTAAGCAGGAACTTAAATAGGTAGGCAAAAGGAAAAAGGGGATAGTTAAATGAAAGGAAATAGGAAAAGGGAGTGATTAAATGAAAGGAAATACAAAAAGGAGTAGAACATCGAAAGACAAAGTAGTGAATAAGAAAAAGGAAGTAATAATAAAATGGATAAAGAAAAATTTATTTATCTTAAATGTAAAATGGGAGAGAAGAATATAGTAGATTTACCTTTTGTTCAGAATGTCTGTGATAGTTCATATAATTGTTATTAAAAAGACACAGCAGAAAGTATAGAGTATAGAATCGCACGAATGAAATTAAAGAAAAAGGAAAAGGAGAAGATTTTAGTTAAAAAGTGCAGTTGAAGAATACAAGTATAAAAATGAAAGGTGTAAATAAGTTAAATTTAAGGGGAAAGGTAAAAGAGAAAGTGCAATCGCGAAAAAGGAATCTTTTGGACAGAGTAGCAAAAGAGTAATGGCGTTACGAGGATTGCTGGGAGAATAAAAATAGTTTTTTTATGTATAAAGTATATAGAAAATCGAAATACAATCAAGATAGAAAAAAATTAGAGATATCTGTAAAAACAAAGAGAAAAGAAAGAAGAAAGAAATAGAGGAAGCAAGAGGAAATAAATATATAATAAACGGTATATGCATATAATAAAAATAATGTAGAAATGGAGAAGTATGAAAGAAGAACTTTGAGACGAGAAGCAGAAGACGAAGAAAAAATAATTGAAGAAGTTGAAGTAGAAAAGGTACAAATATTAAATAAGATGAAATGGAAAGAGTCCAGGAAAAGATGAAAACACGCGTGAAATGTGGTAATACGGAGAAATATAAATTCTTCCGTAAATTATTTAATAGCTGATAATACTAGTAAATAAATTAATTAAGGAAGAAGAGTAATACAGAAAAGTAGAAAATTGAGATTATCCTGCCAGTATTTTAATAGAAAACGAAAAAGAAACGAATAATTACAGAAAATCCCGTTAATGAGCACAAGATATAAAGTATTTATGGATATTATAAAAAATAATTTAAAGGAATACGTGGAAAGGAATAAAATGCACAGTAACATTCAATTTCGATTTCGAAAGAAAAGATTGAAATAATGAAAAAAGAACATAACAATGGTATTCATGTGTTTTATTGATAAAAAACAATATTCGATAATATACAAAGAGTAAAAATATGAAACTATATGGAAAATATAAGTATAAAAAATATAATAAATTGTATAAAAGAAATTTATAGAAAAACAAAGATGAAAATTGATATAATTGATAAAAATAGACAAGGTTGTCCTATGAGCTCGACTCATTCTAGCATACGGATATCAGACTGAAAGAAAGAGTTTAAAAGCTTCAGAAGAGCAGGTAAAGATAGAATAAAAAAATAAGATCTTTAACCTACGCAGATGATATAATAATAATAATAATAATAAAATGAAAGGAAAAACTAAAAGAAATATTGAGGATACTCACTTTGAGAGAAAAGGATCGGAATTAAATATTTCTTAATAAATGAAATTTATACAAAAATCCAGAATGATAAATATCAATAATTTTTAGAAAAATAGAGTGTAGAAAGAAAAGGTTAGAAATTTAATAGAAGGGAACAAATAGAAGGGAAAACAAATAGAAATAGGTCGTCTACCCATTTTATGACCAAAAGAACAAATATGGTTCTAAGAAAAGTATAGAGCACCGTGAAAAGATGGTTTAAGGTAGATTTCAGATTAGAAATAAAATTGTTTGATGCTTTGATAGAAATATACTGTAATACGAAATACAATATGAAATACAAGGAATAAAAAAATTATCTAAAATTTATAAATATTTATAATATAAAAAATTCAGAGCGGAAAATGCTATATTAATAATTAAGTGTACTAGTAACCATTAATATTGAGTAAATAGTACAAATCGATTTTCTTAAAAAATGTACTCTATTCATATACAATATTTATATTTAAAATTAAAATTTCTTTATTATTCAAGTTACGAAAATTTAAAAATAATTCATATCAACAATTGTTTACATGTATTGATTTACATTTGATATATATTACCATAATTATTATCGTCATTATCAGAAAAAGTGCAATATAAATTAGAAAAAATTAAAACTATCTGAGTATAAATAAAATTTATTAATAGTATTTCAAATAAGTTTTAAACACTGTTTAACATTTTATATATTAAAGTATACAATTTAATTGTGTAAATATATATAAATATAATTGTGAATAAACAATATATTTAAAAATTAGTATATTTAAATGAATAATAATATTTCGGAATTTAATATTGCATAATGCATTCGGGGAAAACATATTTTTCAATCTAATCAATATAAATAAGTTAAAAATCAATCAAAGAAAATATCCAAATATTTTTTATTGTATTGATTAACTCAAAATTTCCGCAATTAAAAATATAATATTAAAATTAAAATTAAATCCATTTTTTCATATTAATTAAAATAAAAACGTAATGAGTTTTAATTAGTATAACACTAATGCATTAAAAAATCTAATTATTTTAGGTAATTTGTGAATGGCACAGGGAATGCATAAAAACAAACTACCAGTTTATCATCAGTCTTCGATCAGTAATTATTCATCTATCACAATGAGTCTTCTGGACTATAGACACGAATCACTTAACAAATATTCAATGAATGATAGTAGAATTTAAGATGTACTAGATGAACATATGTATGCAAGTGCATTTATTCCAAAAATAGTGAGGTGCTCATTGATAATAGTCTTATAATGTAGTCCTAATAAGAAAAATTAGAAGAAAAACCATAAATTCTAATGAAGTATTCAGTTTTTTTTAACGAAATTAGAAAATTTATAAATGTTCTTTAGTGTAATGTTTTTATCCATAATTTTTTTTATTGTGTATAATCAAGTAACTTTTTATTATGTTTAAGATAGATATAGATATATAATAGAATAATTTTTAAAATATTCAATCGTTATATTATTGAATATTTTTATTATACAAATTATATCTTTCTTGAAAATAATTCTTTATATGATTTTCCTGTAAAATAATCTTACTTTTATAAATTACAATAATTAATCTTAGGAAAACTTAAGATAATTCAACAACCTCATTGAAGAATTAATATTAAACATATATATACGAATAAATATATAGCAATATAATGTTAAATACTTGTACCTAGTTTAAAACTATATTTATTGCAAATCATTTATAAAAACTAAATTGTACCGTCTCTTTAATAAATACTAATAATATTTTATGCTAAATTACATGGCAGTCTATAAATTTGTTTTGATAAATGTTGATGCATCATCTATGTAAAACACAGTTTGTTAAACGAAGTTTTTTCAAAAAACTTATAAGAAAAGCATTTTTGATATAATAAGAATAATTTAAAATTAATCTTTTATATTGATTTTAAATATCAATTCTGTATATTTTACAGATCTGTTTATTTTACTTTTTAATACACGTGTGAACTCGATTGACAATGTAAAACATATTATCAAATAAGAAATGGAGAAAAGTAAGTTGTAAATATAGACATTTAAACATATTGTACTGTAACATCTACATAAACTTAAAATAAATCTAGGTAAAATAAAACTCTAAAAGTTTCTGTTTTCATATTCTTCAGTTACATCCATTCATTTATATAAAAATTTATAATCTATTTTATTAGCTTCATATTTATTATATGTACAGAGATATGTTAAAATAAAAGAATTAATTGAATTATGTTTTCTTATTTATCATTTTGTAATAAAATAACTATTAAGAAATTATATATTCAGAATTCAAAATTTTATTTTAATCTAAAAAAATTGTACACATTGAAATATACTTAATTATAAACTTATATTTTAAAGATTTTATAGAAATACGATTATATTTATATATACAATTGAATATATTTTTTAAGACATTGTTTTTATTTATTATAAAAGAATTATTATTCTGTTATATTTAATCCAATTAAATTATTTTTTTAAAACATATTGCTTTATTCTTATTTAAGAATTTAAAATATTTTTTAATACTGAATATTATAATATTTTTATTTTCGTAACACTCACTTTAATTTTGATTCGTTTATATTATATGTTTTAAATAGTTTTTATACGATATATTAATAAATAAACTTATTATCTAATTTAATAAAAAATGTAAAAAATTCAATATCTACATCTGTTTAACACAAAAGTTTTACAAAGTACTTAATTTTTTATTTTTTTTTAATACAGTAGTACAGTTTTTAATACAGTAACCTATTTATTTCTTCTAATTGTAATTCTGCACTCATTAAATTACATAAGTTTGAATGATACAATGTAGTTTGCAATTGTCTATTTATTAATAAATTTTCATGCATATTTTCTATTATTGTTAAATTGCTAATATCATACATTGATGTATCATTTCCTATAGCTGTTTCACAGACATTAGACAAAATAATATAAAATGTATTAGAAAACGACTTAATGGAAACTGATATTGAAGATCCTTTCAATATTTTATTTATTATTTCTGATTGTAATTCTATGTTTGGTCTATTATACATTAATAAATTAATTTGTCTGTGTGTATATTCTGAAATCTATATAAAGAAATTTTAAATTAAATTTTAAATTATTTTAAATTTAAAAATGAACAATTATTTAAGTATTATTTAAATAACTTTTTGATACATACATTAAATTGCATAATATATTGAATTTCAATAAAAAAATCTATAATAAAAATATATAATACCTTATTTTCTTGTATTTTATAAATACAATTAAATCGATCCAATTTCTGATGTTGTATTGGTATAACTATTCTAAAAGTTTAAACAAAGATATTTTTTAATCTTTTTTTAGTAGCACCATAAATATTTATAAATTTTGAAAATTTCACAGTAAAATTTTTATTGACAACTTACATGTATATTTTCTTTTTTTATTAAATTATAAAATTAAAAATGTTTAATACTTCAATTAACATATCATTCAATTAAATTAATTTTAATTTAAAAATTATGTTCAACAATTTATAATTTCGCTTATAAAAATTAGTACATATTAATACTTACAGATTGTCATGTGCTTCAAAATTAAAACTAAAAAATGTCTTATCAAAAATTGAATTTGAGTGATAAAAATATTTCAATTGTGATATTCTTTCTTTAGTATCATTTTCATCTTGACAAATATCACATTGATTTTCACATACTGGTACTGGATCTTCAAAATACTTAGATATTACAGTATGCCTACATCTTTAATAAAAATAATCATTATAGTAGTTATTAGTAATAATATTTTTATAACAATTACTTTACCATAAATTATTTAATCTAAACTACATAGATTATTTATAAAATAAAAATTCAGAAAATATAATTCAATTAAAATATAATAATAAATATTTATAATAGTAAAATCATAAATAATTATATTTCTTGTAAAAATATTTGTACAAAGAAAAGTTATCTGCAGTGATAATCAATTGATGAAAATAACTTACTCCATGCCTATAACACCTCTAATCATTTCCAAGTATAGCATAATTTTAGCTCGTATTTGAATCTGTTTATTTTCATATTCAGATGTACATGATATTTGCTTATCAAAACTTAGATTGAAATTACACAGTTCATTTAGATAACAATAGATTCGACAATAAGATTTTTTACCATCATGACCAGCCCTTCCAGACTCTTGATAATAATTTCCAATATTTGAAAGATTATACCAGTGTACAATAAATCTGTCAAAAAATATTTTATTATAAATTTTAATTTTTTAAATGCTTCCATTAATTGATTAAAATGATGAATGACAATGAATTTATTTAACTTCAGACGATATTACAATATTATCTTGTAATTTGAAATAATCTATTGAAATAGATTTGTTATTGTTTAATCGTAGATTATTATACAAGGATAATTAAAGATAAGACAAAGTTTTTTATTATAAAGTCTTTATTTTCTATTTTTACAACTTCTGAATTCGACGAAAAACTGACATTGACTCCTCAATGAGTGTTGACCAGCTTCTATTATTTATGTTTGTCCGATGCTTGCACTGTTCACTTTGCCGGTCCACGCTATATTTGGAGGAAGCCTTTCTCCCCATAATGTGCAAATGTGGATGTACAAATATCAGTTATCCATCCTAACTAAATTTTCATAAGTAAACTTATACATAAAAAAATTAAAAATATAATGTTTATAATGTTTATACACAAATATAATCTTTATATAAAGATTTTCCTAATTTTGAATTAAAATTCATTGTATAATCCGATATTATATAAAAATAGATATTAAAAGTACTTGATTGACTAGGTAAAAAAATTTATAAAGGTTCAAATGGGATAATTGCAAAAATGAGAGAGGATGGATGATTGAGCTTAATGATATTTAATATAACATTATCAGATCTAGAAGAGAAATCAAGAAATCCAGAAGCTTAGGTATAAAAATAGGGGGAAAACAAATTAGTCTATTAACACGTGTATGTGAGACAATAATTATTATATTGTAGTAAAATTATTGTGAATATCAAGGGGAAATTAAACGAGAAGTTAGGAACATTTAGAAATTACTTAGAAATAAAAGCTTGGAACTAAATATAATAAACAAAAATAGTAAAGTTTAAGGAATGAAGTAGAAGAAAGAAAAGAATTGATTTCAGGTGTAAAGGAAACAAAATAGAAAAATCTTAACGTTTTACATATTTAGTATAAAGATTTTAAAAATATCAATGACAAGGAGCACACCAAGTTTATGGTTAAAAGAGTAAATATTGTATCAAAAAATTATGGAGTATTGTAAAAAAACCATTTAAGTAAGATTTCAGAACAAAAATGGAAATATTTGATGCACAAAGAGAAATATGTTATTATAAACAACCGAAATCAAGGGATGGAAACGCTGTAAGGAAATCGAACAAAGATGGAAATATTTGATGCACAAAGAGAAATATGTTATTGTATATAACCGAAATCAAGGGATGGAAACGCTGTAAATCGAAAAAGTACAAAAATATATATAAAATGGGTTATTGGGATAAATTAACTGAGATAAAAATACAATAGATCACATTTTGATTGGCTAAGAGAACAATGAAGTTTGACAACATAAGAAACAGTAAAAAACGTGAAAATTCTAAAAAATACATTAAAATAAGGGTAGAAAGAAAAATATTTGAAAGAAATAATACGAACTAAAGAGAGAGAAAATTACTAGGTAAAAAGTATAAACTTTTAGCATAACGTTATATTGTGAAATTACTTCTGGAGGTAAAAATAAAGAGAGAAAATAATATATGAAAAATAGAGATATTAAGAGAGAAAATAATATATGAAAAAGAGAGATATTAAAAAAGTGGGACAGCAACGGTGAGTTTAAATAATGAAATGATTCGTTTTCTGAAATCAGTATTCTATTTTCTAAAATTATTTTTATTTTTAATATTAATTTTTCACTATATTATCTTACTATATTACTCCATACTATATTTTAAAATTTTCTTCTTAATGCTACTTATCTTTTCAATAATCGAACTTGAATTTTATGTTAGAGATAGTAAAAATTCAATATCAATTATTAATTTTAATTTTGCTTTTGTTTTGAATCAAAATTATTTTTACTCGTGTTGTTTTTTATGTAGTCCAAATACCACTGTAGCGGTACTTTTACAAATATCCGCATTGTCACCTGTAAATATTGTTGTCCACTTGCCGATAGGTTACCGCCTCAGATTAACTAATCCGGCGGAGCTACCTGACAAAAAAGTCAGATTGGACTAAAGCAATTAAATATGCCCCGTGCGATATTATGGGGAATTCCCATAATACAGCACTTGCGCCTCGTGTGTATATCATAATAAATGCAGTTGTTTACAAATAAAAATCTTCATAAACAATTGACTCATCGAAGGGAAATACATATAAGCCTATCCGTCGGAAAGAAAAACACAATCGACACGACACCTGCAGCTACGTACGTTTGCATCTGCACGTCGTACGAAATACTTGTATAAGTAATTAATAAATACAATTTACTACATGTCGTTTCACCTAAAAAATAATTCATTCTTTCACCCAACACGCTAAAACACTTAAAATTTTAAGTTGTCGATACCAATTTACCTATATACCGTTATAATCGCTATCAGTACAATCAATGTTATATATATATATATATATTTTTTTTTTTTTTCATCAATATTATAATTAACTGAACATGTTGCACTTTGATTTGTACTATTATTACTACATGTCTGATTTTTTATATACTCACTGTTTCTAAGCGCAGAGCTGTATACCAACTTTTATAAGTTCGTGTTTTATTCTTAGAATTTCCAATTTTTTTCATCATCTGCTTATTCAATTTGATTCAACATATGACTGTTAAATTCCTCGAATCTCAATTGCATTTTGTTTTTGAAGTCGTCACCGGTAAATTTCTTGCGCACAATGTTCATTGATTCATTGCCTATTCTTTAAAAATTTTCTGAGAGAATAACTTTAAAGCACTTAAAAAGAAACAAAATTATCGCTTAAATCTTCGTCTGCAATACACACATTATTTTCTATAAAATCGTAGTAAACACTTATAAATATGTCACAATAAACACAATTATCGAAACTTTACAATTAAAAAAATTTATTTTTAATAATATATATAAGGATAATCAAAGATAAGTCAAAGCTTTATTGAGTATATCTATTATATTTTTATAAATTGTTAGCTCGGCAACAAGTTGACCAGTTTCTATTATGTTGGACCTACCCTCGATGTAAATGAATTATACCATATTTGGGGAAATCCCGTCCTATTATTCAAATGCATACATTATGAATATTAAAATATTAATCATTATTATTAATACTTTAAAAAAATTAAAAAATTACGTAATGACTACTAATAAAATTATATGCTTATTTTTAAGCCATATAAACTTTATTAATAATTAAAATTTTGTATTCATTATAATTTTATATAAATTGTATGATCAATAAAAGTATATAAGTATAGAATAACACAGATTATGTAAAAAAATGTTGTTCTGAAAAATTCCGACCCTTTTTCAACATAAAACTCTACAATACTTTATAAATTGATTTTAATATTTACATTACCTTATTATACCTATTTAAATAAGATAAAAATATATAGAACTATTAATCAAAATACATTGTTTTATTCATATGTACGCTTATGAAATGAGTTTTAATCTTATCACTCGTCAGTTCATGAAGTTTATTTGGTATTCAAAAAGGTACACAATTTATTAATAAAAGAAATTTTTCTGTCATATAATACCCAAATCATAGTTGTATAAAACCTTTAAAAAACTTAATAAAATGAACCAGAATATAACATAATTGAGAAGTAAAAATTTTATAGAAAAGTAATTAATTGGGATAAATGAAAGCTGCATTAAATAAATTCAGCCTTATAATATAATGAATTTTTCTCTAACAGTAAAGATTACGCAAAAATTGTTAGCGAAAAATAAAGATTGTTTAAAAAAATATTTTTAATTTATTTAATAACACCTCCAAAAATAATTAATGATATCTTTAATAAAATTGAAAAAAATTAACCTGACTGTTTGTTTGTTGATTCCTATACCAAAACTATTTGTTGTTATAATAACATCAACTTTTCCAGAGTTCCATAAACGTTGAATTTCAAAACGGGTCTGAATATTAGATCCTAAAATTAAATATGTTACTAAATATAATTAATTGAGTAGCTTATTTACTTGTAATACAGTAAGATGTTTTATAAATAAATATATCAAATTTTTACGAGTATCATAAAATCGTGTGGAAATTCCCATGGAATTTAATATATTAGCAAGAGTTATAGTTGTATCTCTTTTCTGACAAAAAATAATACCACATTTTATTTTTTCCTAAAGAATTTGAAAATTATAATGTATTTTAAATTATATGCTTATAAATTAAATTAAAATTAATTTAAAGTTATTTATTAAATACATAATTACTTCTTGAACTGAAGCTTTATTTAGTCCAAGACTTTTTTCAATAAATTGTTTTAAATGCCTTATTGGATCTGCAAGAGTATCAATAAACCAAACATCATAAAACAAATTAGATCGAAAAACTGGCATTGAAAAAATTAGTGGATCTTTCATCTTTAATGTTTTAAAAATATCCTCTTTGACCTACGTTATTAAAAATGACTGTTTTTTATAAAATTCTTTTAGCTTATTAAGTAAAACCAATAGTTTTAAATTAGTTTTTAATTTGTGTTAAAATATAATGATAAAAAATATTAAATAAAAGCTATATTTCATTAATTAAAATTTATTAAAATATATTAGTTTTAATTCTTTTATCAAATTAATAAAAAAATAATGAAAATAAAACATCTAAAATATTTTTTACTCAAAAAATTTTTTATGACTTTATGTATAAAAAGAATTAAATACCATTGAATAAAATAAATTAAAATAAATTTAATATACTTTTTGGATTGATAAAATCTAATGGAAAAAATATGTGTTTATTGTAAAATTTCTTCCTTATACCATTTTATTGTGAAAACTATTTAAATAATTTTTTATGGTTACATTTTATATTCCTAATAATTACCTGTTTAATAGCTGTAGCAGTTACAGCTACAATTGGTACACCAGGATGTTTCTGAGGCCAGTCAAAGATTTTTCTATAAAAATATCTAAAATCATGACTCCATGGACTCAAGCAATGTACCTCATCAATAACCAAATAAGACAATATATTTGGCTTTAAATTTTTTAATTTTAGCTAAAATAATAGTCAATATTGGTAATACATTATGTGTTACTTTTGTGACATTATTGAAAACTAAAAATACCAAATCTACATCAACTACTTTACTTCTGTTAATTATTTTGAATAAATTCATTAATATTTATATCAATATATATTAAATAATGTGTATAAATAATATAAAAATTTTTCAATTTAATATAAAAATACTATTTAATATAAGTGAATTATGTTTTAAAAACTATAAAAAATTTCTATATTATGAGTTTAAAATAATCTATTGTAACTTGCTTTATTTATAAAAAAATTCTATTGCAATTATGATTCATATAAAAATGTTTTTAGAGAACTATATTTTATTTTATATTAAGATACTATATAACCTGAAAATATGATGATATATATTGTTCAGGAGTATATATAATAGCTTCATCTGAGGACGGCTTGCATCTCATCTTCTCTTGATAGAAGTTTTAATTTTTTGAAGATATGCATTCCAACTGTTATGCCTAAAATCTTTTACTTCTCAAGTAATCAACTTGACTCTTAAATAAAACAATGAATAAAGCATTATTATTAAATTATAGTATTATTATTATATTAAGAAGTTAAAAAATAAGAATTATTTGGAATGTTTATAATGTGCTGTAAATCAACCTTGGCACATGCTATTGTTGGTGAAATAACAATAGCAAACGAATTATCTTTTATTATCACTGGTAATTGAAAACACAAAGATTTTCCAAAACCACTTGGCATACAAATGTAAATATCCCTTTTACCTATAAAAACAAATATTATTGAAGATTATAATTTTAAAAAAATTTCTGCAATTCTTAAAGTTAAAATTTTTTTCACAACATACTTTTTAAGTAGTTGAAAATATAAATTTAAAAGATTTTCAAAAAAACAAATTAACGTCTAACCTATATATACAGCTTCCGTCGCTTTTTTTTGTAAATAGTTTTTATAATCATTGTGTCCAAATTGGTATTTTAATTTATTTTTTAATGCTAATTTATAATTCATTGAAAACTAAAAATTTATGATTTAATTAACTTTGATTAAAATTAAAATTAAATGAATTTAAAAGTAACTATTCAAATAAAACTTGTATTATTATTATTATTATATTATAAATACAATTACCACATATATGTATACAGTGGAAATTTGTTGTAATTTTATTATCGTTTAATCGCAAATAAAAAATTAAATGGTATTTATAATTTATTATAAAATAATTGTAAAATAGAATATTAGCAAAAAAGAATTAGATTTAAAAAAAAAGTAGAAAGCATTAAAAAATTACTTTTTTATAGAAAGTAATGTTACGCTGAACATTAAGTTGCATATTAAAATACTTACACTCATATCTAAAAAAATTAAATACTTAAATAAAATAATAAATAAAAAAAAATAATTCAAATAAAATAGAAAATTCTTAGTTTAAATTTTATACAGAATCTTACGATATATTTGTTAATATCAATAAATATTTATTTTTATGTGTTACATAAAAACAATGATAATTTATACGGTTATCGAATTTGAATTTTCACAAAACATGACAATTTAACGATGATAATTTATGATATTACGATGATATTAATTTTTAAAATACAGTTATAAAATAAAGAAAACCAATTGATATTAAACATTATATATATATATATATATTGAGCAACTATAATATAAGAGTTTTCAAACAGAGGTTTTAATATTTATTGCATTAAAATAGAAGCTAATAATAAAATAAAATAAAAATTCGAATTTTATAATATTGATAGCACAGTAGAAAAATATTAATTACTGTTATATTCAAAGTATGCATCATGGAAAGCGATATTTTTTAAATATTCCCGACAAAAAATTCATTTTTTTTAGTAAATTCTCTAATCTTGCAAATTAAGTTAATTGTTTGGATAATTTTCAATATTTTTGTAAGATGTAAACTTTTTTTAGAAAAATTTGAAATTTTGATAATCCTACTAAATATAAAACATAAACTTCGAAACATAAATAAAAAGTAGATATTTTGTTTTGGCTTCATGTACCTGGAACACTCTATGATTAGAAAATTTAACGTTGTCGTTTTTTATTACTAGTTATAATTCGATGCATAAAACTTGCATTTGTACTTTTAAATCAGCACCTCATATAACAAAACGCTTTTCATTCAATATTTCTTTCTATGAGATAATAACATATAAAATTTTAAATAATTTACATAATTCATATTTTATACAAGTGTCTTAAATTAATTGTGGATTTATCATCTTTCGATTGAAAAGACTTCTTAAACTTTTAGCATGAATTATCACCTTTCAGTTTGATGTCTTTAAATTTTGTTTGATATATTTGATATATTTTGTGTTATTTTTTACTTACATTAAAATCACTATTATATTTTCATAGCTTCAAACCATTTTGCATTTGGTCGAATATTATCGTAATAGATACATATTAATAAAAGATTATTTAACGAGAATTTTGTTCTAAAGCAAGTAGCGTAATTATGATAACAAATGTAATCACAAATACTGCATTTTGAAAATTAATTTTGATATATTTTATAAGATAAATAAAATATTTTTTCACCATAAATAAATATTATCTGTATGTACCATTATTTTAACGAATACAAGAATAAATAGTAATACTTTGAAAAGGAAAAAACCTTATTTTCATTCCAATACATATATACATCTTGACTTAATATATATTATTAAAATAAATTCAATTTTTCGCAAATATTTAATATTATTAGATATATATTTATATAAACAAAATCTACTGCTTTACATATGTTAAATAATTTGTATTTCAATAATAAAATTTTAAACAAAATTATTTTTCTAACATTCATCTAAGACTAGCTATTTTCCTCATTCTGGCATATTTCTATTTATACATGAAATTAATGAATTATTTTTTAATTATTCACAACATAATCATTGAATTCTTAATATTCAAAAAAACATTGAAATATGAATATCAAAATACTGAAATATTTACAACAAATAATTATAACAGTCTACATAGAAGATAATAGCTATTTATTGTTATCAACACAATAAAATTCGGCTTATGAAAGAAATTTACAGATTCTCTATTTAAAGCAGATTACGAATATTGATATTGTATATTTGCACTGAATATTATTATTATTATTATTAGTATTATTATTAGTTTAAAAAAATATATACATTGTTTATATATTTTTTCAGTACTTATTATTATTTTCACTTTTCTACATATAAATTAATATTTCTATTAAATTTAAATTAATTTAGATATAGATAGTTTTATCCTGGTTAATATTTCGTTATCAGTCTCCTCTCTTCTTTCCCATAATATTACTTTCCTTTATTCAATTTTTTTCACTCCATTTTTTTTATTTACGTCCCTTGCATTTTTTCAAAATAAATTTAATTGATTCTGTACTGTTATTATAAATCACCAAATTTCTCCTTCTCTGTTAATCAATATTTATTTACTTTTTTACAAATATTTATTAATTTTTTATTGTAATCTGTACTTTTTTATCATAATTTGAATCTTGTAAAATTAACACGCCATGTTTCTTTATTTCTTCTTCATTTTTATAAATGTATTTTAACTTTTAACTTTTCTAATATTATCTTTCATCATTTTGCTGTAAATTTTTATCTATTTATTTAATAATAATTATCATTTATGCATCTTTATTTTTTTACTATGATTACTGAGTCACCTAATATCAATCTTAAATTTTAATTTTCTATTTTGATACCTAATGTTTTAGATTTTTTTAATTTCTCCACTAGATTTACTAACACTTTGGTGCAAAGTATATATTTTTATCTGACTCCTCCATCTGTCTTTAATTTATCTATTATTTCACTTTCTAGCTTTGTCATTATTTTTGACTCTTTATATAATTACTTTGTATGTTCAATTAAATGTTTGACTTTCTTAGTACCAAGCACACATGTTCTTTATCTATTGTTATTTTTAATACATATATATTGCGTTTACTATTCGTCCTTATTTTGAAACCGAATTATGTTATTTATTATTTTCTTCCATAAATTTATTCATCCTGTTTTTAATATCTACATTTACAATTTTATACATTGATAAAACAATTATGTAGTTTTGATTCTCTATATCCAATTTTTTGAAAGTCAGAACGATAATAGTGCTTTTCAATATATTAGTTTTAATTTTTTGACCTTGCATTTTCACATTTCGTTTGAAATTTAGTCTTCTCTTAGACTATTTTTCTATTTAATATTTTATAATATTCTAGTCGTATATATTCATCATTTATTTCTATTAACTTCTTCCCTTTTTAATTTTTTTCTTTGATACATTTATCCTTTTTCATCTCTACATCTTGTTTCACTATATATATGCAACGGTCAAGCGCTGTTCTTATTATGTCACAATAACTAAATCCACCGATTAACATTTAGCTCATACCTTTGCCAAAAGTCAATGCATCGGTATTATTACTTTTACCTCCGATACCACTCGCTTCAAAGCAATATGAAAATAACACCAAATAAAATTACTTAAATATTTTACTATTTTCTATTATTATTAAAAAAATATTAATAAAATACTTATAGTAAGTATTACGGTTTTGAATAAATATAATTTCTCTCTCTATATAAATATTTATAATTTTCATATTATATTCTATGTGTTAAATAAGTTCAGATAATTATAAATTATTTTTGATATTTAGTATATAGTATTTGAAATTAGATTAAGGTTAATTTTTTAGTTTTAACTCAATTTAAATTAGTGAACTAGTAATAATAGATCTTATGAAATAAAAAAAAGAAGAACAGCAGAGGAGAAAATATGAAATATAACAAGATGAACAAGAAAAAATAAAAATAAAAAAAAACTTGTAGCAAAAAAGGAAGACATAAGAATAAAATTAAAGATATAAGTAGATGGTGGAAAAAAATGAGAAATGAAAAAGAAATATCATCGAAGGTAGTAGAAAAAGAGCCGAGTGTAATAGAGGAAGAAAAAAAATAATAAAACCTAAATAAAATATATATAAATATAAAATACCACAAAATATATACAAAAAATAGTGGTAAAAACACTTTAAGGATATATATCCGAGGAGGAAATGCAACAATATGATAAAAATGCGAGAAGCAAAATGAGGAAAAAGAAGTCCAGTAGAAATGTATGAATACAGTATAAAACCCCTAAAACAAAGAATGCACACGCTATAAACAAAAAAGGACAAGGCATTCTAAAAGAATAAAGAAGTAAAGCATAAGTATCAAACTTCAAAACAGGAAATAGAAAGCGTCTTATAGATTTGAGATATAAACTTACATAAAATAAATGTACATATAAAAAATAAAATAGACGATTAAATGAAAGGAAATGTAGTATATAATAATACAAAGTTCAATTTTAAAAGAGAAAAGGCATATTAGATGCAATATAAATACTAAAAATGACACTAGATGAACAATTAAAGAAAGAAGAGGATGAAATATTCACAAGTTTTGAAGACATACAAAGACTGCGTTCTATAAACTAGAAATAAAAGAAATTTTGAATAGTTACATACAAAACAATTATGAAAAAGTATTTTTAATCGATTATATAAAGGAAATCTACAGAAAAATCAAGTCGTACTCAAGTTAAAAGGTGAAATAATTGGGGAAATGAAAATAAAAATAGGAAAGGGAAGATTATCCATTAAATTTAACTATTCAGTACAGTGATAAGTGCTCTGGAGGAGGAATTGAAAAAATATAGAAGCTAATAAAATTTAGAAAATGAGGAGAGGAAAAGAAAAAAATATTTAGAAATTAAGTAAAAAAGAAAAAATAAATAAGGGAACCAATTCACATATTTTGGAGACAAATTTAAAGAAAATAACAGGGCCAAGTTAAATTTATGGTCAAAAAAGCAAATATAGTACCAGGTAAAGTATAACGTATTACGAAAAAATGATTCAAAGAAGATATCAGAGTGAAAATGGAAGAAACTGAAAATATTTGACGGAATATATGGAAACGTGTTAATATTTAGTATAAACATAAACATGGAAAAGTTGTGAAAAAATAGAAAAAATAAAAAAAATATATAAAATGATTATTGAATGTATGTAACAAAATCAAGGATAGAAGAATATAGTTAAAAACAAAAAGAAATACAATAAAAATAAAGATTACGAAAAGGACAATTAAGTTTTAAGACAAAGTAATAAATACAAAAGTGTGGAAATTCTCAGTGTGCATACAAATAAGAATAGAAGAAGGAAGTTTATATGATATTAATAAAAATAAATACAAAAGAGGGAAAAGTATAGATTTCTGATAATGTATTGAATAGTCGAAATGCACTGAAAAGAAGTTTGAAAATAATATAGGAAGAGATACTTTATATATAATAAAAATAAAACATAAAACATAAACTATTCAAAAGTTTATAAGTATAAAAGAAAAGGGGAGAAAAAATAAAAGAGCAGATATTAAAATGTTAACAAAATTAAAAGTGGGCAATAAAATGAGAGACAGTAAACACTGGTTTTTAAAAAATGTCTAGATTCTGTAATAAAAAGTAAAAAAAAATAAACAATCAATAATTATCAAGGAATGCAATGTTATAGGGATTAATACAAAAAATGAGGGAATTTGATGAAAGGTAGAAAGAAAAATATAAATATATTATTTAAGATTCATTTGAGTAAAGAAAAAAGAAAACAAGAAAAAAAAATATACAATATAAGACAATATCCTTAAAAAAGAAAAAATATTTAAAAAAGTTAAATATCTATTTATAAAAATGTATTAAATTAAGTAAAAAGCAATATTATAAAATATAACTTAGTTATGAGTAATGTACAATAATTTAAGTAATCATGTAGAAATTGTGTGTAAGTAAACAATACTAAATAATAATAATAATAATAATAATGATAATGATAATGATAATGATAATGATAATAACAATAATAATGATAATGGTAATTATAATGATAATGATATTAGATCTGCATTTTATCAAATATTATCATTTATGAATTTATAGTATAATAACATACAATATTATAAAACCTTTAAAAAAAATATTTTTAATAATATTTCAAATTCACTTGATATCTAAAAAGTTTTTGGTAAACATAATAATTAATATTAATATTTCCTTTATATTAAATGTTTTATCTATATGGATTTGTTTATGTTTACAATTTATAATGTCTATACTAGCACATATATTATTTTTAGTTAATTTTAACATGGTTTAAGCAACTTAAAGTTATAAAACATCTTTATCAATAAAATTCTATATTGTTTTATAAATATAACAATATTTTAATATGTAACTAATGTTTTGTAACTATTAAAGACAAAAATGTTAGTTAAATAATTATTTTAATAAAATGAGTAATTAAAAGTGGCAAGGTAAAAAAAAACTTACAAATACACATTTAAAAGTTTTAACATATATTTTCAAAATATATATATATAAACTGCGATAATAAAAAAAGTTATAATTTAAAAATTACTATTTCTAATAAGAAGTTTATATTTAAAATTTTTAAGGCAAAGAATTGATTGTTGTAATAATTTATAAAATTTAATAATATTATTTAAAATTATTATATAATTGTAAATATAAAAATATACTTTCTAAATAAAAAATAAATAAATTTTTGAACTACAAATCTGTTGCATTTACAAGAAATCAATAATTGTAATTAAACACCTTAAAACTATTAGTTAGTATATAATAGTAATATAAATATTTAATATTACTAGTCTTTTTTTTATTAAATAAATAATACTTTCAATATTTAACGTTGCATGGCTCGTACTTGCTCATTGACCTCTTCTAGTTTAGATAGATTTTGTTTAATTACATTTAATTGTAGTTCTAAGTGTGTTGTAATTTCAGTTAATTTTTGCATTTGGGCTTCTGCACTTTGAAGATTTAATTCTTGTTGAGAAAAAGTTCTTGCAGATTGCAGTAAAATCTGAAATTATTTTAAAATTTTTTCAATAATTTTTTTTAATTATAGATATAAATATTTACTTTTATACATATAATATTTATATTTAATATGGAAGAGTATTATGTAATAAGAATTTACTATAAATCTGTTTATAATAAACTAGATACTTATATTTATAAGATGTAATGTAATAAACTAATTAAATTGTAATTCTAATTTTTTACTTTTAGAATGCGAATATTCTTGTAACTAATATAAATATATTTAAATATCTTATATAATAAAATATATTCCATTATCGTTAGTCAATACATATTTTCTGCATACAACTACTCACTTCGTTACTTTTTGAGCCTCTTTGAATTTGCCTTGTTAAGGAGGCAATATTGTTAATATTTACTTGTACTCGATCAGCAAGTCGCATTTTAGAATCAACAAATAAACTGCGAGCACTAGAACTTGAAGCTGATGCCATTTTTAAATAAAAATTACTGTTTTAACATTGTGACCTAAAAATTAAAATTTTTTTCAATTTTATATTTAAAATTCACCATTTTATTATTTAGATTTTATTACTTAATTTGTTAATGTAATTTTTAACTAATTTTTAACCAATGATGCATATAGTACTTAAAAAATTAATAAAACTATTAAAATATTACATTTAATTAAATTGTAAATTTAAAAAATAAATAATTTAAAAAAGAACAGAATGATAGAGTAATTTTCAAACACTTAAAAAAAATTCTTATAGTTACGAATTTTTTAGATTTGTAAAATAATTATGTCTCATGATTGGTAAATAAATTTATTATTTCGTTATTACATTTAAAAAATATGTAAGAATAAAAAACTTTGAAATAAATTGTAACAAAAAATATTTTTAGATTAACTGTTATTAATTGCAAGTTTAAAAGTAATTATTAATTTCATATAAATAGAAACTAAATAGAAAAATAAATTTCACGTTTAAAAAATTAATTAAATAATAAATTAACCGATGGAATTTTATTTTCTTTTAAGTTAATCAGTAATTACGTTGATTATGTTAAAAAATTGTTACTCGGTATAATAAAAAAAACTCGGAATAGTAAAATATTGTAAATATATTTTTTTATTAACTATTGAGATGTAGAAGTTTTGTAACAATAACAACTTTAAAACGAATTGCAACATTAAATACATTAAAATAAAGCAGCGAATTTTTGCACTCAAACATAAAACAAAAAAACATGAATATTCATATTTATTTTATTTAGAACAAATTCGGATGCTAGATTCAATGTTTAATGCTACATATTTAACTTTTGAAGTAATAGTACATAGTAAATAGTACACTGATAAATCAAATCACCAACAAATAAAACATATTTTTTATCGTAATCGGATAAAAAATAATAAATAGAATAAAAAATTAAAATTATCACATATTTTAAGTTATTTATGTTCTCTATATCTGACAGTTACTGCTCCGGAAAAGTAACTTATTAACATTATTGGACTGCGCTAACGTAGAAATTAATCGCTTAATCCATAAAAAAGAATATTAATATATAATATTTAAATGTATTAGCAAAAGTCTATGACATGGTACGTAATCGAAGAAAATAAATAAATAGGAATTTATAAATATTAATTCAACTTTAATCAAGAATTATAAATATTGGAAAGTATTAATTAACGTAATTTCTTAAAATAATATTCCAGTTAATAATTTCTTAACATCGCATTTTTAATTTTTAATTTTAGAATAATCTTATCTTTTTTATAACTCATTTCTTACTATTTATCTCAAGTAAAAATTAGTAATTTTTTAATTATTTTATAACATTTCTTTAATGCTTACATTAAGCATTTCTTTTATGTTAAAAAATAAATTTGTTTTTTTTTTTAAATTAAATTTAAATATAAATTTGAATTTGCGAAGCAGAATATATCGTGTCATGTTTTAGTACATACGTTAAACACAATTTTGTACAAAACTGTATGTATGTAACATGAATTATTTTAATCATTACAATGTTTGTATTGTAAACTGCATGTAGGTAGGAGATAATCTATGTGTATTTTACTAAAATCTAATCATTCATAAGTGTGCAGTCATGACACATCTTTAATATTCGTTACTTACTATTCCGTCGTGAACACTGTGTAGGCCTAACGAGACAGACAAAGAAAGAAATATTGTTCGATGATCAACCGTACGATAGCGATAGTACCTTGTTGCGAAATATTTCGGCTGTTGTACCAACACATAAAATTAATAACTTTCTGTACGTTGATCTTTCTTTCACTTCTATATGCTACGGTAAACAATGTTTATTGTTTTACAATAATTGCGTATTTGAGTTGTTATCAAGTATAATTTTTTGTATTTTATATTACTTTTTGTTTCATCAGTATAGTCAGGCCTGTGTCTATACCGTATACCCTTATAGAATAACAAGTTATCGACGATAGGTATGAATCAAAATATAATCAATCGTATCTGGTTAACCTGCATGAGTTGCACGACTTTGCTAATCGTCAGCCAAAAATTGGTCAGGACCGAGAATTAGGTGTAGGTACGTTTTTGTAGTGATCGTGAACAGAATAGTACTACTTACATATTTGCGATTACAACGTATCGGCTTGTGACTTAATGCGCGGTCGTTTAAATATAAACTTAATATATCGTATCGCAGCGTCAATGCACGACTAACGATCATGTACTTTTATGACGCCAAATCACCACTACCAAGCTTCAAACTGCCTTACCAAACAGAAATAAATAACGAACACTCAGAATACATGACGATTACGTACACTCGTGCTTCGCAAAAAAATACTAAAAATTCTTAATTGAAACGCGTTTTGTAATAATAGAAATACTAAACAAAATTGTGCTTCTGATTTTAAATGCTAACTACAATTTGTATTAATATACTACTTTTTGTGAATAAATTACAATTTTATAACTGTATTCCTATGAATTATTTAGCGTAGTGAAGATCCATTTCGCCTAAAAATTTAAATACTAGTTAAACGTCTTTTGTTAGCTTATATTAAAAGTAAAAATATAGATGTTAGGGAAAGAATAAAATAGCATGGAGTTATATAAAAGTTGTTAATTATAATTGTTAATGTATTTAATGTAAATAACGATATAAAGATTGTTAGAAAATAAATAATAACATTAAAAATAAAAATATATTTTAATATAATTTTTCTGAAAAAAGTTTGATCTGAATATTTTAGTTTTATTTCGACTTTCTTATTATGTAATATCTTTGTATTGTATATCTAATATATTTTATCGTTATATTTATATCTTTTCTTTCAAATTATACAAATTTTTAAATAAAAAACTTTATAACGAGTGTTATGTCTGTATTAAGACTTAATTTTAAAAATATATTTTTTATACATAATTTTAGTTTTTTTGTGATATTTATTATAATTTAAATAGTAATTAAGCATTAAACTCAATTCAAAATCATGCACATAAACATACAATTATTTGATTGTGATAGTATAAATTCTTAAAATAAAATTTAATATATTGATATTATATATAAATTTTACTGTACATTTATAAACATATTAAAATTGAGATAATTTACATATTATGTATCATTTTCAATTAAATGGTAGTTATTAAAAATAACTTAATTTCAGATTTTTATACTGATAAAGTTAGTTCTACTAAAAGAAAGTAACAAAGTATAAAAAAAATAAAACTATCCAGTTGTATTAAATTTGTTTATTCTTGTTTCACAAAATATATAGTCAAAAGCTGCAAGAAATTTGACATTTTACAAATCATATGATTAGCCTATTAAAAATAATTACATAATACTAAATCTTAATGATAAAATATTTTTAAAGAATATTAATTCTTATAATCAATGCTAAAATATTGTCCAACAAAATGAATAAATTAGGTATACAAGCTTATTCGTTGTGATATTACATTATTACTAAAAAATTTGTTTTGATAATGCTAAAGAATATTTAATTATAATTACAAAATAAATTTATGAATTTTTTAATTTTCATTTACGTATAAATTTCAAAAAGGAAAGTTTTAATCCTTCACTCTTATTTAAAAAAGGAAATTTTAATAAATTTTCAAATAATTAAAAATTATCAAGGATACAGAATATCATAGTGGCCTGGTCGATATAGTAAATGAATAGATGGTGTTGAACCTTCTGGAAAATCATGCGCTGTTACTTCGGTGCCTGCACCTCTATCCATGTATCTTACACGTACACCAGTATTTAAAGCAGTACTCATAGCAATTATATGAATATGATCAGATTCCTTGTACATTGGTTCAACTTCCTAAAAAGAATTTATACATTCAATTTTTTCAGTACAGAACAATATGAATCTTTTAATATAGGTATATTTCTATAATAAAAATTTCTTTATGATAATATAAATAAATTTTTTGTTTATCTACTAATTTTTACATATTTGATTTATCTCACTCATTTTTCTTCTCTACCAAAATATATTTTTTTAACAGCTTGTTTATTTATTTTTTGGCAATACTTATAAAATGTTTCATTTTATGTTAGTAAGTAGTAACCATTATAAAAAAATGAATATTATAACATAAATTACATTTTATTTTTATATATTATAAATTTTTACATATGATAAGATTTAAATACAAACCTGGTGACAAAATTCTTTGACTGTTCGATCACCTTCAATAAAATGTTGATAAAACTCAGCTTCTCTCTGAAGTTGTCCAGAAGTTATTAGCCTAAGATAAACTACTACATAGTCCGAATATCCTTGGTCATTGAAAAGTTTGTGAAGTTCTGTATAACTACTTGATGAATTCCCACCAACTTTATCAATAACTTCCATAAACTGTAAAAAATGAACAAGTCCCAGTTCAAGTTACATATTTCAAAATACATAAAAAGAGCTTACCGTATCATGAAAATCTTCTACAGTAAATTGAGGAAATCCTAATTCAACTAAATTGTCCTTACTTTTACGTGCAAGTTCTCGAAATTTTTCATATTCTTCTTTGTTATTAAGAAGTTTTTCTAAATAAGCATAACTAAAGGCGCGAAAGAAACAATTACCGTCTGGTCTTGTTCTTCTAAAAAAGGAATACTTTTGAGCTAAAGTCTTTGCCTTAGATAAATATATTTCATCTTCTGTATATTCACACTCTAATGCTTTTAAAGACTCTTTTTCACCAACCAAAGAAATTGTTTCTTGTATCTATGAAAAAAAAAAAATATATCAAAAAAATATTCAAATGTTTGTTTAATTTTTATTTCTGATTTTAAATTAGACCTTGTACTTGACATTTGATAAGAAATAAAACAATAACCTCTTTTTCAATACGCCTCTGTTGTTGAAGAATAAGTTCATCTTGATTAACGTCTAGAATAAAATAATATTGGGATTCGTATTTAGGAAAATTTTTTTACATATATATAATAATAATACCAAAAACATACCTGTATTTTCATTTGATTTTGTTTTTACGGTCTGGTCTCCCATATTTTGATATTTTTTAAAGTGAAAATTGCTGCTTAAAAGAATAGCCGATCACTATACCTCAAACTAGAGTAACGATTAGTTTCACAAGTTAAACCTAGATGGCAATGAAATAGATATATTGAAATTCTGCTATTATTTATTTAAATTTTTATAATACTTTTATTATTCACATTTTTAAATATGAATTACAATCAATTGAATATATATATATATATAAAATAACAGTAATATTAAAAAAGGATGTAGGTAAAAATAAAAAATATAGTTGTATTATTTTTGTAAATATATATTTAAAATTTTTTAATATTTCATTTTCTTCAGAACGACGGCGGGCATTAGCATTCGTTACACGTATAGGATATTTTTGTGCACGTTCAACAATAGTTTGACGTTTTTACCTGCTAACTCCATGAGCAATTTCTGCACCAAAATTGACGATTCTATCTGATCAGAACTCTAATTCCGGCACACGTGACAAAAATGTGGTATTATCTTTGTTTTCAAAATCAGCTTAGTTGTTTAATGTAATTGATAATGGTTTTAAAATATTAAGAGATTTGATTTATATTTTATTCTTTAATATAGAAAAACATATGAAGGGCATAATTGATTTCTATAAATTATATACATATTTATGCAATATTAAAATTTTCCATTATACTAAAAGATTTGATACAAATTAAAGCAATATAAGAACAGACATTATCAAACAAGTTTCAGTTAAGTTGCCTCGGACATTTTTTTTCACGTTATTTTGAATTTATTTTAAATTATTTTTACCAATGATTACATATTTCATGATATAAAATTTTCTTACATTATAACACTTTTTTTTAATATTAAAAATGAAACTTTAAATAAGAAGTTGTCACTTAAAAGGCAGAAACTAAGCTTTTATAAATAAATATATATATGTGAATAAAAATAATTATGTAATGATTATTCTTTATTTGCAATCTAGCTATGAAAAAAATCTGCTTCTTACTTTTACATATTTTATTGATAATTAATTTAATCATCATTTTAAACTTTATTTTTAAAAATTAAATTGTAAGTACTAGTGTATTTCTTGAAATTTTTCAATTTATAAAAATAATTTTTTTAAAACACTTCATCATCTTTGTGTTGTTAAAAATTCGGTAAATTTTATATAGTTTTTTAGAAGTATTCGCACAAATTTTTAAAACTTACTTTTACATTATGAACGAGGACTTTACGAAACCCAGTGGGAAGCATATGACGTGTTTTTTTATTACTACCATAACCAATATTAGGCATAAGATATTGTCCTTTAAAACGCCTTCGCACTCTGTTATCAATACCCTTCGGTTTCCTCCAGTTACGCTATAAATATATTAATTCAGTAAGTTTAATTTATAATATTTAATACTTATAAACAAACATAACTTTTACATCATGAAAATTAAAACAATAACATAGATATACCTTAACACTATAAATACTTTTACCTTTAGTTTGTGATATCGATCACTTTGATGTCTAATGAAGTTTTTTGTCCTCTTTTTAACAATTTTTGGTCTATAAACCGGTCGAATCGACATGATGCTTATGCTTATGTTTTTTCAAATAACTGAAACAGAAACAAAAATTTTCATTCAGCATGTTGAATGTCTTAATCTTTATCGTTAAAAATTGAAGCTTTAACAGTTGAAATCACTTTTGTAAAAACTATATTGGTAAATTAATATAAAAAAATGTGAATTATTCAATAAATATTTAAATTTAACTTCACAATATGTGATTTAATAGAAAAAAATAGATTCTCTATTGACTACATACCGTCCAAAATAAAATGTACGGCAAAAGATTGACTTTTTAAGGTTCGCATACGAAATTATAATATAAGACAGAATATAATATCAACCAATTAGAAACGAGCTTATACCAGTTAAAAATAAAATTCTCTATTCAAATATTACTTCTGATTGGCTATAATATATCTTGTAACTTATAACATGATTGTGACAGATATTTACAAACAGGATTAAAACAATTTTTCTTTTTATAACTAATAAATAATAGATATTTTTTACAGATGCAATATAAAAATGTATTTTTGTAAATATTTTTGTAACATCATTAAAATAAATAAATTAAGCAATATGTTCTAAATTAAATATGTTTCGTTTAAAATTAAAATACTTACATATTTATATACATTTTTAAATATTAATATTACTTTATTTTTACTATTATATAATATATATAATTTATATTTTGATATTTAAAATATTTAATTTCAAAAATGTATGAATTGGAAAAATGTATCACCATAAATTTATTTTTATAATAATTTTAGCATAATAAGTAATATTAATAATTTATATTAAAGATATTTTTTATGAAAGTAAGAAAGTTCTTATTTACTTAAATAATAAAATATTATTAAGGTTTAAAATTAATTATTAATTCCTTTCATTTAAAAATAATTTATTACCAAATTAATTTTAAATGGATGATGATACGTATGGATAATAGAATATCGCAAGTTTTTTACAAACATTTTTTAGTATAATTTATTTTTATAACAATACACTTTTCCTAAAGACGCTAAAATTTCTTCAATCGACAAAAAATTAAAATTCGATAAATTCTTTAAGAGGCTTTTGTTTCGACTATTACCTACTTATTTTTACCGAATATTTTTCCATTAGACATGTTTTTATGTTAAGGAACTGAAAAAAGTCATAGAACCAGGACGAGTAGGACTGGTATGGCAACAATTCGCAGAGTAATTTATAAAATTTGTTGTGAAGATTTTGAATGAATAATATGATGCGCCTTTGGTTTTTCTTTAACAAATATACTACCTATTTTTAATTTTTGATAAAATCAATTTAGTAATTTATTGTGTTAATTTGTCATGATTGTACTTTCTTTTTTTCAAAAGTTCTTTTGAATCATAAAACTCATGATATTTTTGCCTGATGAAACCATTTTTGCTTTAATTACTTTAAGTAGATTTACCAAGAACAATCCCTTCATTTGTCAATGGCTTGGTCTGTAGAAATGAATCTAGTAATGGACTTATCATCAGTTATTACATCTCCCCGTAAAAATTTCTATATATTATTGCAGTATTTCCTTTAAGAAATCTGAGGTCTGATTTAAAGATGATAGATGTATTTATGTGTTTACAGTGAGGAAGCGTGTCACCTATTACAGAGCATCCTTATGACTTCTAATCGTGTAAAATGTTGATTGCCAATTCATCTACAGCTTCTACTTGTATGCATACTTTCATGCAGCTATCAATAATATTTTCTGAACCTGTTCAACGATTTCATTAGTAACCACATCTTCCGGACAGTTATAAGCAGTTTTTATTTTATTAAAAAATATACAGCCACGTTTAAATTTATTAACTTAGTATTTCACAATTGTCATAGACGGTGAACGGAACATATAGGCCACATCTTATAACATACCTGCAACATACTTTTGCTTTCATTTTTTTATCAAAAAATTTAAATTTAATTACGAATCAATACTATTCGTTTCCCAAAATATCAATTTTTTATGTTAAATATAATGTATGTCGAGTCGAAACTAACCTATAAATTCCTCTGGAATTTAAAATGTCGTTGGAAAGGTAGTCGTATATGATAAAAATGCCACTTTTCTTTATAAACGAATAGTTGGTGACCCGCCTTTGTATTATTTTTTTTTCAATTAAAATCAATTTTTTTTATTACTTAATATCATTCCAAAAAATAAACTAGTTATTTAAATAATAAGAGTAATTATGTTTAAATGTACTTTATTTTTTAAATTTTCTAATAGAAAATAAATTATGTAAACAATATATGTCTATTCGAGATCACGTTTTTAACGTAGTAACTCTTTGCTTTTATAAATTAATATTAAAAATTCCTTTAATATAGAACAAAGTAAATCACAATGAGATTTTTATAATTTTTATTATCTCTGCGATATAAACAAATTTAACCAGCCATTTTTGAAATGGCAAAAAATATTGAATTAGTTAGAAAATTTACACTTTAATTGTAAACACTATCAAAAATATAAATATGAATAATATATATATATATTTACAAAAGTCTGATATGTTTACTACATTTCTTTGAAAAAGTTGTGGGATCTTATGCGAAAATAAGAGCGATAAAAAAATACGTAAACATTAGTTTTGTTTTACTACAGTAGTCTATTAACACACATTTTCTTTATAATTACGATTGTATGGGGCTCAAATAGAATTATTCGAATTTTGTTCCTTCTCGAATTATTCGCGCTTAATTTCTCTATACTGCCTCCCTTACACCCTACGGTATGATCTTATTTTCTCTAACGTATAGGACTAAAATCCCTTCCCCACAAACATTGTAATATTTTTTTCCGTTCTTCCTCTCGCACAATGGAATTACGCTGCTCTTTTACAGTTATATTTTATATTCTCTCTCACTATTTTTTTCTGTTTGAGCTATTTTTTGTATTCTTCTTTCTCGCTTTCTTTTGCATCTTTTCAAAAAGGTAAATATTTACATGGAAATATTTTTAAAATAATGTTGCTGAATTTGTAATTCTTGGATAATTTTAATTTTAAAGTATGCAAATTATATAATTGTCAATTATACTCATCTACATTCCTACTCTTACCGTTACATTTTTGCTTAGCTATAATAGATCAAATAAAAAAGGTAGCATAAGCAATCGTATTAACACAATTTTGTTTTGTATAATTTCCTATGCTTTATGTTGACATTATTAACAATTTTTTATCACCCAACTCTAGTTGTGTATCTAAGGATTTATTTGTATTTTCGCTTGCGTTTAATAGTAACTATTTCATATTGCTTAATCGACAATTAGAAACTTTTTTTGAATTCTTATTATATATATATAATACATGACGCGCGTGCACATATCCACCCACCCCCACACACATATGTATTAGTATTCATTTAATCAATTTTTTTAATAATTAAAAATTGGTGATATTGTGATTAATTTTTCAAATTATAGTAAATTGATTCATAGCTCAGTGCAATTTTCGTGTAAATCCTTTGAACGCATAAATTGAACTGTATTACTAGTTTAAATCAAAACAAATTTTCTAAAATATCTTCGATTTCAAAGTTTCCTCTTCGTTTTTATTTACTATGAATAATCCCAATGACAACGATTACAATAATGATAATAATAAAAATAACAATAAAAACAACAACATAAGTATCAACGACAAAAATGAAAACAACAATATAATACCAATAATAATATTAATGATAATAATAATTATTATTATAAGAACAAAAATATGAAGAAGAAGAAAAGGAATAATATAACCGATTCTTTAATAATAGATTGATATAAAAACCTTTTTTATATATCAAAATTACATTATTATAATAAAAAAAAAAAAAATAGTGAAAGTATGCATTTTATGTTTGTAAATAATTTAATTTACACTGTATTGTTAATTATTTTCATACATTTACTTTATACTTCGAAAAATAAAATATACGTATCTGTACCAAAAAAATTTATTTTGTGAATATATTTTGTCAAATATATACTTAAAAATGTATCTATTAAACATATAAATTTTTTTAATAAAATCTATCGTTAAAACTTTAAACAAAGATGACTATTATATATAACGAACATATCTTCATTAGAATTTATTTTTCGAAAAATAATTCCATATTAATATTATAGTACTTTACGATAAAATATAAATATCCACCCCACAAATGGCCTTCTAAATTACAATTCCAATAAAAATTCTACATTAATTAAATACTAGACCTGAAAGAATTATTTTATTTTAAAATATATAAACATATACATAATATGTAAATTTATTTTAAAAAAGTTTTTTTATTGGTCTGTATGTAATATTTTTCAAATTCTATGTCTCGGATTTATAGAAAATTAGGATAGTTAGCACTTACTTCACTAAACGAGCTCTAATGAAATCATAAATTCAAATGCAGAATGTGAAGTTAAACCGTAGAAGTGGTATATTTTTTTCTTACGAACGAGTTACGGTACGAATAACACAACCAATAGCAAACGTTAGTGATTCAGAACACGCGGCTTAAAGAGGCACGTGATATTGCAGTATTGCAGCGCTTCCCACTATACTTTCTAAACTCGTCCACACGTGAGTTGCGGCTTTAGCTGATGGTTTATAAAATCAATAAAACAGATTTAAGTACGAAAAAATCAATTATCACTTATGCATTAACACTCACTTCCGCAGACATAACCCAGAGAGATACTCATATCAATTTAATTTACGTAATCGAATATTATATTATTTTTAATTACATAATGATAATTTGTATTTATGTATTTTTGTTTTGTAAAATTAAGCTCTTACTTAGTATTCAATATAGGACGAGTAATTTAGAATCATTTTATTCTAACTTGTGATTTTTTGATTCTGTGATTTTTCATTTTATGTGTACAATGATTTTTATATCCGTTACAAATTTACAAATTTAAAATTATTTTCTAATTTACTAAATCTTCTTTGAGATTTAAAAAATTTATTAGTTTATTCAAATTTTAAATTATCAACAATTTTATTTGTGGTTTTAAGTTAAAACGTTTTAATGGATAGTTCTTTTAATACATAGTTTTTTATGACTTAACGTTTTAGCAACTTTCATACAATATTTTATAATTCTAAATAGCTAATGTTATATTATCATTTATATATTTAATAAAAAATTTCAAAGTTATCTTATATAATTTCTTAAATTATTATTTGGTTAGGATTACAACTTATAAAACATGTTTTAAAGAAACTTCAATTGGAAATTTAAAATAAAAAAAAAAAAACAAGCAGATATGAGTATTATGATAAACAATTTATAAATGAAAATAATAAAAGTAATAAATTTATCTCATTTTCTTCATGTTTTTGTATTAATTTCTTAGTCGATGATAAAATTATACTATTACAATAATTACTAATACATTGTCAAAACAGTTTAATATAACTATAAATTAACGCTATAATTAATTATAAACGTAATTGTGAACTTTGTCAAATAATTTAAGCAAAATTAAAAATAAAATTAATTTTTAAGTAATTACAGTTATAAGAAAAATATATAAAAATTAGTAATCAAATACTTTTTTGCAATATTTCATTTTTTTATAATTATAAAATTTTTTTAAGTAAATTAAATATAAATTTTTATTCTAAATGAAAGCTATAAATATATATTGTAAAACTATAAAGTATAGAATAATATATTATACAAGTATTTACGATTAAAAATCCCAATATTTCTATGGGATCTTTTAAAAGTTCAGAAAATCAAGTAAACACCAAAAATTTCCGATATTATAAATTTATTTATGGAAATGAGTATTATTACAGTAAATGATGAGACATACTATCACAAAAAAATATCAAACTGACAATTTATTTAATTGTATAATACCTTTATTTATTAAATAAATTAAAAAATGTTTAAATTAATACACCGAATGAAAATATAAACACTGTAATATTTATTCACTTTCGGATTTAAACAAAAATGTTTTTGAACAATTTTAAAACTTTGGAATATTTTTCATCATTCAAAGTATGAAAATAATTATATTATGGTGACTTCTTATAACATTATATCTGGAAAAGGATAGAATGAATAGAACTATTTATAATCAGCATTCCTCGTGATTACTTGTCATATGATTAATATTCAGAATTGATAAAAACTAACGTATTGCAGGTTGTTTGTCAAAATAATATTTTTTTCTGATATTCTACAGCAATAATTCGTGTTTCAATATTTTTTTACTATTAATTTTTTGATTTTTGTATTTTAATCCAATATTTTATTCTTATCAATCGACATTTTTCTTTTTACTCCTTATTTTTATGCGTAAATATATGTATTCAATTTTAGTTAACAAATCAAATTACCACAAATTTTTAATTTATAATATACAATGATTACAAATTTACATGATTTTTTACTGTACCATATTTTCTTTTTAGCAAAATTATTATGAAGATTTTGACTTAATTATCTTCGCAAATAATTTCAAATATGAATTTTTTTTTTTAATGAACTAAATTATAAATGCAATTTTTTGTTAAACTATTTGTAATCTAAACGATATATTCTTTAAATTATATTTAAAAAAAATTTTTAAGAGGTCCGTGTAAGTTGAATTATTATTGTTATAATAGAATAAAATTTATTTACAATAAAAATCTTCAATTTTAATGTTTTTTCCAATGTTTGAAAATGAAATAAAAAAGCCGTTTTATAAATAAAAATTGAAAAAATAATTACAAATGAAAAATTTGAATATGAATAAATTACAAAAAATAAACTTAATCTGTTTTATTATAAGTTTTAAGTTATATTTCCTCAAAGAATTATAAGAATTATTATGAAATTAATTAACATTAAAATGATTAAAAAAATTTTTTGGATATAAACAGTAAGTCTAGTATTGAAGTAATATTCTAAATAAATTCAAAACTTTAAAGAAATTAAGTACGTAATATAAATTCACCTTCAATTCTGATTTTTAAAATATTTTTTACTGTATAAATATTCAAAATAAATAATGCACACCTTAATATACTTGTCAAGAAAGTTTTTATATTCGATTAAAATTTATTATTCGGCATTGAAAATTATATACATTAATGTAAAATTTATGTACGAGAATGCTTTCTATTAAAAACTATGCTCCTTTCAAAATAATTATTTCAATTGCACATTCAATTTTTACGAACTAGATATGACGAAATCGAGCCGTTCACAAAGTAACAGCAAACAGTACTTGACCTAGTGCGGCTCACCATTCTGCGCTAATTTAATAATGCATGAATATCAGTCACACATCACGTGGGGCTTGCACGAGACCACGAGAGTATGTAAAAAACAAGCATGCTTTTGATCCTTGCTTTATCCTTTCTCTTGCCACTGCTCTGTTCCTTAAGCAATCACTATTCACAACAGTCAGGTCCACAAAGTTGGAACGAACATCGAGCACTGCACTTAAAAACGGTTGATATTTTCTCCGTTTTTCTGGAGAAAAATTAATTTATTTCACCAACAAATCGTCATCTTGAAGGTTCGATACTCTATGAAATATAATCAATTTTAAAAAATCTTGTTCGATAACATTATAAAGCTTTTTATATATAAATATTAAATCGTAAAATGATTTAAAAACTGTAATAAAAATTGAATTATTGTCAATTTTTAACACTTAAAAAAAATTAATTTAAATATTAGCACATAAAGTGATAAATTCTTTGAAATTATTATTTTTTAATCAGTTGTCATTCGTTAAGAAGTATCATTATAATTAAAAAAAATCGATATTTATTGATTTTTAATTTCCCATTATATTTTTGCAGATGGTTGCCTTAATAAACGAGAATCAATCGAAACTCTTCAATGTTGACAGCAATTGTTTCACGATGGCATTAACAATGCCTCCAGAAGAAAATTTATGCGATGAAAATGCGTTAAAATCAATGTACTTTAGTGGTCGATTTTTCACTATTTCGACATTGAATAATTCGACAACACTACAAATATCACATAATAACAACTCACAATTGACTGCAAAAGGTACGAGATATATATTATTTTTCTAAATTTATGAAATTAAACATTATATTTGTTATATATTTGATAGAATTTAAATTTACAATTTATTTTATTTCTATATTTTATTATGTCACTTTTTACAAAAATTTCGTAAATTTATTTATTTAACCATATAAAAAATATTGTCAAAGTCAAACTAATATTAGGAAAATAATTGGGTTCACCGTATTTATGTGATTCCTTAAATTTTAAACCTTAAATCTTATTAAACTTTCGTATCAATTTTTTAAAAAGAATTTATCCTTGAAATCATTAAAAAATTAAAAATATAATTTTTTTAAATTACATAAGATAATTTTTAAATCGTATACAAAATTGTTTGATTTTAACATTGCGAATCGCGTAAAAAACATAACGGTGAACTATACCTGTCATGTATTTGGTTTTATTTGTTTTTGTTTCTTTTAAGGGATTTTATCACTAATAAGTCACTGCAATAACGTACGGGAACTGTCTTTATCTTATTCGCTAATCAGTGATGAGCTTGTAAAAATGCTCAGTAGCGTGGAAGCGTTTCACTTAGAAACGCTTCGAGTGGAGGCACATCCGGAAACAAAGCCAGTATCAAAGGTTAGCTGCGAAACTTGGTCTGCCTTCACAAGCAACTATCCAAGTGTGAATCTTGTCTTGTAAGAATAAAAATTACATACTTTGATCTTGTTGTTTATTTAATTTTTTATACATATTTTTTTAAATGCGATTTATAATACAACACAAATTTCAATTTCCTGTATAACTTTAGATAATATTTTATCATTTCAATCTTTACTCATTCTAGATAAAAATATATAAAAAATATTTTTATATATTATATATGTTATATTTATTATTCGTGTATTTTTAAACAATTTATATAAATTGCATTATTAGATAATCAAAGAAATTATATATTTGTATTTATTATGCAGAATAACTTCTTCAACAATGTTTAGATTGATTTTTAAAACACGTACAAAATATATTTAAAAGATGTTAGATATTTCAAATTATATAAATTTGGTTTTTTTTACGTTAACAGCAAAAATAATTATTAATATTTATAGTTTAATTTTAGATGTTTCAAAAGATATATAATATAAGATTGTAAAAGCTATAATTTTTAATTTACAGAAAATATAGGTTTTCAAAAGTAAAGATAAAATTTTTTAGTACTTTTAAATTTATGCGTAAATATCCTGAACAACGAATTGTACGTAAAGCTTTAAATTTAACTCACTTTTCCCAGTAAGAAATCATAAAAACAAAAGAAAAAAACGGTGTTAATTCGCGATTACATAAAAATGAGAAATAATACTAAATGAGATTAATTTAACTGATTTTTTACATGCTTAATATAGCGATTTTAAACTTAATTTTCTTTGAATGCTGTAGAGATTCTAATGTAAAAATAATATATATTGGAGTTTAAAAAATTATCATATTTAGGAAGAAAAGGCATGATTTACTATGGTAATGTACTATATCTTAACATCTAGATATTTGATTTCAAATATGTTTCTCTCAAAGTTTAGTTTTAATGTATTAACTTAAATTAGTAACGATTACTAGTAAAAGTTTTAGATGTTTTAGAAGTTTACAATAACTAATACCTTTTGAATTTTATTAAATATATTATATGATTTAGATCGTTTACAGATGGAATGGTAGTATTTCCATTTTTCATCAACAGTGTTGTGATAATTCATGAAAAAAACTATTTGTTTTATACCGCTAAAACAGCATCTTACGTGTAATCAAATACATTTTGACATCTTGAACCATCAGATGAAATACTATTCAATTTTATTACCATTCCTATTTTATACATTTTAAACATTTTTTAACTGTTCAACCACTAATATTTAATTCAAAAAACGAATCTTCAAGCAGTTAGCACGAATCTTCATCGAGTAGATCTTTCTGTTTAACATATTCAAATTTTTTGAATCTCGCTTGCGTCCATTGTCATTTACATTAAGACATCACTTTTAGATTAATGAAACTATTCTTTATACATTGTATTCGTACAACATTATCTTTATAGACTTCCATAAGTAAATTTCGTATTTCAGCGCAATTTTTTTCCTAAAAAAATTGGGTATATATATTGAAGTCTTATATAGTTAGAATCTACCGCAAATGCTGCTTTTTTTAATTTTTGCTATGACTTTTTGTACTTGGAATAATTTTCATTTATACATACTATTCATCTATCAAATGCAAGAATAGTACCCTAGTAATAATAATAAGTAACTAAATAATAATACCCTTTAGAAAAAGTGAAAATTTATTCCTGCATTCGAAATTACTAATGTTTAGTGGAAAAATTTATTTTTATAATTATATCAAACTATCGTATAATAAATACGTTAGTATAAATATTAAACAATATAAATAAATATTACAAATACTATTGTATAGAAATAAACATATTATTAATATGCGTTGTTTGTTTTACATTATTAAAAGATTAAAAATTTTTTTATATATAATCAGTACCAATAATACGTAAATGGAACTGATTACAGCTTTCTAAGAATTTCATAGGATTTATAGAAATTAGTGTAGCACAATTTGAATACAGACTTATACATTTCTTTTAAATTAAAAATCTTTATATTAAATCAGACGAGACATTCAGACGAAAATTCGAACATGTATTTACTTTTTCATTTACTCAAATGTACACAATTTATAAATATTCCGCTTAAACCATTTGCTTCGGCTTAATTTCCCTGAATTTTTTTAATAATATCTATCATAATACTAATAAAACTTTTTTATTGCTATATTGCAAAATCCTTAGTCAAATTATTAGCCAAATTAATAATTTCGAATTAAATGAATAATAAAATTATATTTATAACAGGAAATTGTTTTGCGGAATATATATTTTAATTATATTCTTCCATTTATGTAGTATTTATAAAAATATCAATAATGAAAGAAAAAATTTCTTTATCTTGAATTTTGAATTACGCAAAATATCCTGCTAGATAGGATGCATCATTCTTATACAACTTTAACTGAATTTTTCTCTAAATATTTTTTTAATTATTCGCAAACACAATTTTCATAAATTATAATTGTAATTAAAAAATTGCATTAATTTTAGAAAAGCGAATGAATTTTTTTATCATACTTATTTTATTTATCATTGGTAATGATTACTTAGTATTTATCAAAAATATTATTGTTGTCAAGAAAATATACATTTCGTTTATAAGCCCGTTATCAATTAATCAGTAATTTTAATCGAAGGAACATAATACCATGATTTTAAACTAAAAAAATACATTAAAACTGTTTACAGGCTAACATATCTAACCGAAATGAAGGATTACGACGAGTTGCTGGTACCATATGTGCCGGTTACACACCTTTATTTCGGCGATTGCGTGCCGCCTTCTGTAATGGCATGCATTGGTGAACGCTGTCCTCATCTTAAGGAGTTAGTGATCGGTACTTACGGACCAGATACAATCGATAATACACTCTTATCTGCAGCCAAATATTGTCCTAGCCTAACCGCTCTGGGACTTGGCGACTGCGAGCTCACGTAACGTATTTAAGCAATTACATTTTATTATTTTCTTAATTTTAAAATTAAAATCAATAATGCCTCCATTTATTTTAACTACAATAGTATTTTTCTGAAACTTATATTATTAAAATTCATTTCATGTTTTATTGTTTCAATTTTATTTTTCATAATTATATTCTATGCATATAATGCTTTAATAATAACAAAAAATGTATTATTATAAAATTTTCAATATGAATAATTGTTTTAAAATTGAATTATCAAATTATTAAATATGAAGGAAATCAATTTTGAAAAACTTCCTTTACAATGATAAATACCTAATTATGATTTTTTTTACTTTATGTACCATAATAGTGTTTAAAAAATTTTGTTTAAATTAATGAAATACATAGTATTTAATTATAAATATAAAATTTTAATCATTAATTAAAAGCTTCTATAGAAAACAAGAAATATTATATAAAAAAGGGTTTTTTAACAATTGATTAACGGCGATAATAAAAATTTATTTTCGAGTGCAATGTATAGAACATATACACGAATATTTTTTAAGTATTTCATTGTAACTGAAATGAAAATTATAAAGATTTTTATAACATGAAACAGTTTTCTGCGCCTAATAATTTATGTGTGTTTTTCCGTATAATATAATCATCAGTATATATACACGTAATATAAAAATTATTTTCGATTTTAACTACAATAGAAGGATAATTAAAAATATTTTATTTATTTACAGAAAAAAATTTTTTGTTTAAGTAAATGGATTAATTAATAATGTATATTATAAAAGCTAAACATATTCTTATAATATTGAAACATCTTTGATTATTGTAATTAATAATTTTTTAATTTAAAATTGTTTTCTCTTAAATATATTTTAAATTAAAAACTAAATTATATAAAAAATAGTCGTTACAAATAATTTCATTTAAAAAATATGTAAATTATATCTGCAATTTAATATTTAAAAATTATGTAATTATTTTCTAGTTGTTCTGGACTTGTTGAGTTTGTCAGCCTCTGCAGTGAAAGGTTAAAAATTTTACATATTTTGGAAACATCTTTGATTGAAAATTTCGAATATGATGTAACAGAAGTTTCTGAAAAAGTATCATCAATTTTGGGAAAATCATGGCAACCTGATTATGTCCCATACTGGTAATTGAAGAAATTATTTAAAAGTTAATAAAAGCTGATTTAATTTTTATATACAAGATGATACAATTAAAACGTACAAAAAATTTAGATCAATTAAGGCCTACTTTTATGACAATATTTTTTAACGTTATTTTTAACATTAAAAATATTAATCTTGGTTAATCTTAATTAATATTAATTTATTATTATTGTATTTTTTAGTTAAACTATAATTGAATTAACAGTAATAATAGTTATTTAGAACGAATTAGTTAGTAATACAGTTGTATCTTCTTTAGAGATAAGGTTAACAGTTTTTATTAAAATGGATAGATATTGTGATATATAAAGTTATTTATAAAATAGTTTTAGGTTTTTAATAAAGAGTAATATATGTATTTATCTTTTTATATCTTTGTATAAATAATAGTAAGTGATTACAAAAAAGATTAATATTTAAAAGTTTATGAAACAAATATTTTTTTCATTCGATATAAAAAAATAGAAATTTTATTAGATAATATTATTGTTTTTTAATGTATCATATACTCTATATAAAATAAACTAATGTCACCAATTATATATTCCTATGAAACAATCATCATTGTACACATATATAATAATGTATATATAATAATTTAAAACAATTATGATATAATTATAATATAACAAATTACAACATATGTACATCATTTTTTTATTCAATATATTAAAATAACTTTATAAGTAGTTTGTGTTTTTAATAATTTAAAATTTTGTTAATTTGAAAATTAGACTTCTAATATATTTTTTCTAAAATACTACTTTTTACTAAATACTAATAGAATATTTCAAATACATCGAACTATATATTTGTTTTCGAGGAAAAATTTTACTATACATAACTACGTGTATATAATAATTCATTATTATATATTATTGAATATAAATATATATGGTAACATTTTACAATATATTTAATAATATATTAACAAATAATATTTTTTATAAATATATGATTGTTTAATTTTACGTGAGCATATGCAATTATTAATTATATGTATCGAGCATGACAAAATTTGAACATTGAACTGATAGATATCTTATTTTTATAAAATATATGCTAAATTATTTGCAACTTGAATATAGAATACTTATTTTCATTTGCATTGAAATTAATCTAAAATATAATTTTTTATCTATATGTTAATATTTTTCTCTTTTGAAAGGTATTTATGTGTGTGTGTATATATAAATACGATCATATATGTTTTACAGTTGGGCTTATATTCATATAAATTATTGATGATTTTATATGAATTTTTTAAATTTCTACTGCTTTAATCTTTTTGACTTATTTAATTTAAGTCTAATACTGCTTTACATGATATGTATAGAATAAATAAAATAAGATTAATAGCACTAAGTACTTTGCAAAATGATCAATCTTCTGTTGCCTTATAACGTTTTTATTATAAATTATTTTTATTATTAAAGCTAATGTTTAAAATTATAGATTTTAAATCATTCAAACCCTGTCTGAATTTTAAATAACCAATAAAATCATCTTTATAGTCATAAAAAAGGCCAAATAGTCTTGTATTATCAATGCTTTACAAATATATTATGCATTTAAGCATTTTATGTATAAAGCCCTACTATATACTGTAAGTAAAAAATTTTTAATTTAGAAATAAAAAATAAGTCTTTCGTTATAGATAGTAATTACCATTTACGGTTTCTTATCTTTTTTTCTAAGATTTTATATTTTGCAACGTATTTTTTAAAGCAGATATTCAAATATTTACTTGTTAAACTTATAAATTAAAAATTCTTATAAATCTTCTATATTTATTTTATAAATAAGATTTTTTATTGCTCTAACTTATAATACAATTATTACTTATATCTATTATTATATGTTAAGTTTGACAGTGACAATATTAATAAATTTAGATTTTTTTAATATTTCAAATGTTATGATTTTTAATGCTTGTTATGTTTAAAAAATTTTTGGATTTTGTTTTGCTAGACTAAAAAAGTTCTACTTAACTAATAACTTATAACTAGCAAGTTGGATATTTACTAATACAGAATTAAAAATAAAAAATTAAATGGGTTCACTTTTACTGTTTTTATATTCATAGAGGCTAATATAAAATAAAAAATAGAATTATATATATTGTGGGAGTGTAAAATATATTAAGACCTTAATAATAAATGTAACCTTAAACATCCTTTTTTTAATATGAAAAAATTACGGTATACTTTTTATCTTTCTTTACTAGGATACTAATTGGATTTTTTTAAAAAAAAAGTATAGCTATTATAAAAAAAGGAAAAATAATTTTATCCACTTTCACGTTTATATACTTAAACTCGTACAATTCTAATATCTCAATAAAAATATAAAACACGTTTAAAATTAACTTAGTCGGAGTTGTAACATTCGAGGAGGATTCAATTAAATCGTAATAATTTGTCACCGATTCTGTTTAATATTAATCAAGAAATATTATTATTATTAGTCACTATTTGAAAATCTTGTTTCCTCGATTAAAAAGATAAATAGATTAAGATAAATAGATGCGTTCTACAAAGTCGTAAATTTTTTGTGTCATTATAACAAAGTAATACAATGTACAATCGATCCAATTATGAAGTAAACACGTCAAAAATATATATATGAAGTAAAAATACGTAAATAAGTCAAAATACGAAGTAAACACATAAAAAATATATAATTATAATTTAAAACTATATTTTATAAACATAACAGAATTTTCAATAATATGACAATTAGGATCAGAATAAATTAAAAAGGCAGCAATAAGACCGGTAAATAAAGTCGAAACGTTTTTAGAACTTATGCGATTGCATTTCATTTGTGTTAATTTTTTAACGTGTGATAGATTTATTATATATTATTATATAATATATCATATGATTAATTGGTTTAAAAAACTTAATGAAACAAAGAAAAAGATACTTGTGTAATTTGTTGAACAATTAGTCGCGTCAATGAAATTATTGCACTGATTAATACCATTAAAGGAAGAAAAAAATTTCTAAAAGATTTATCATATCATGTCTAATCGTATCTTATAAAATGACTGTTATAATAATTATATTGAAAAATTAAGCGTTTATAATTTAGTTTTGAATCGATCAAAATGAAGAAATACGTGCATGAGACCGGAGACTTCATGATATATTACTATTATATTTTTTTAATTTATAGTATAATCATTTTCAGAATCTATTTTATAAGTCAGCTAATAGTACCAAGTGTTTAATAAACAAAGTCTGGAATACACCACAAGCTTGTTTTTATATTATTTTTATTAGATTATTATGTATTTATTTATTTGCATAATGATATAATCATTCATTATCGAAATTGTATCGATTATTTTTTATTAAACAAACATCGTTAATTTCACCCATGATTTTAATAAACATAAGTTACTTTAAAATTGTATACATCGAAAAAATTTATAATTTACCTAAGGTGTATAATCTACATATATAATCACATACAAGAGAATCTATCTAATTACAATAAAAATGAAAAGTATTCTATTCAATCCAAATGTGTAATTAAAATACAAAGGTTAGATAATGTTAGAATTAGTCACGTAACTATTTTGAATACAATAGTAAAAGCAATTTATATTAGACACAATTCACAATTCTAGTAAGTGAACAAAACACATTAATATCTACAGACTTTTGTTTAAAAAGTAAAAAATATATTTTGTACCTATATATAGTCTTTTATGGGTTTACCATAGACATCATCAAATAGTAATTAATAACAATTGTTCAGAAGTGTATGATACTATTGATAATAACAATATGATTTTAAATCTATTTTCTCATCTTCCGTATCTATGGTATGCTTTAAAACTACCGCTTTTTTTAACTTTAGATATAGTCTTAAATTTCTAAAAGCGTCATACCCAAAAATGATAGCCTTTCTATACGAATTTTCACTCACTTAGTTTGGGTAAATTATCAATTAATACCACTAAATTATCATTTAAGTTGAAATAATATATCCTTGTAATACAGAATTTTCACAATGGTGAACTTAAATGAAATATATACAAAATAATAAAATTAGCAGAAAAAGAAACCTAGAAACATATAAAATTTACAAGATTAGAAATTGTTTTGTCAGTAAATTCATGAAAGATATTTCTCGTATTTTTTCAAGAATAATCTACATTAATAAAAGTTTGACACAAAGGTAAACCCTGGCTTAGGATCTAGATATCACTCCCAACCTAGTAGCAAGATAATAGTATCATGGAATATTTGATCATATTTTAATCATCCTATTTTTGAACAAGTTCATGATGATAGCATTTAAAAATTATTTTTAATAATTTATATATTAAATATTGTATAAAAATCTGAAATCCTTATAAATTTAGAGAATTATAAAAAAAAACATAATCTTTTAAAGCTTATATTTCATATAATTTTATGGAATGAATACCTGATCATAATATATTATATATTACTTTGATTAGAAAAAAATTAAACGCAAGGTAATGTTTTTTGATAGCATTAAATATAGTTAGGAGATAACATATAAATAAATACTGAATCTGTTAAAAATATATTTTGAAAAACCGTAGAAATTAATATAAAATATTAAATATTGGAAAATATATATAAATTAAAAATCAATGTTGACGTGTTTAATAACAATCGCTATAATTATATTAAATTGAATTGATTTATTGTGCTTTTAAAATCGTTGAATAAATATTAAATTATATTTGACAATTTATTTAAATATTAGTATAACTCGTTGAATTAACTGTCTGACTATGTTTCATCGGATGCAATCGTGCCTTATATTTTAAAATACTTCAACTAAAGTATGAAACTAAATAAATAATAAAAATATTCCTTTTAATATAAAAGGCAGAGAAGGATAAGTCAGAAAAAGCATTCTAGAAGTTAATCAACGAAAGGAGGAAGAACAAAGAAATTACAAATAGCAGATCAAAAAAGATGAATTACAGAAAATTTTAAAGGAATGTATAAAAGGAAGAATATAAGAGAAATAAAATATGACGAAGAAAAGAAAACAAAAAGAATTAAGTATAAAAAAGAAGAGAAGCGAATTATAGAGAAAAGAACTGTAAGTGGTTGATATAGAGCAGATAAGTACTATAAGCAAAAGTAAGTTAAGAAGAAAATGAAATTACGAATTTGACGTGAAAGTATTTTGGGAAAACAAAAAGAAAATGAAATAACTAAGATCATGAATGAAGTTACAGCCGTTGATAAACGATTCAAGAAATAAAGAGAAGAAATCTTCATATATCTCGCAAACATACAACTGGCATTCGATGAGATAGAAAAGAGATTTGGATGAGATTTTGAAAGAATATGTAAAATATAGGAACAAAAATGTACTTAATAGACTGAACAAAGGAATTTAAAGGATCTAATGTAGGAACAAAAATTAAAATATTAGAAAGGTTAGTAGTAAATGTGTTAGTAAACGAAGTAGATTTGAAAAACTGCAAGAAAATCGAGAAGATATAAAAATAAATAATTAAAATATATATTCACTTTCTATTCATAATACATAAGTAGAATTATAAAAAGAAAATTACAAAATAATAAATAATAAAAACAATATAGATGCAGGATTCTTCAAAAAGTACGTAATAATAAGGATAGAAAAAGAAAAAGTATTCGAAAGTAATGGAAATATGGACGAAATGGGAAGGAAAAATTAAAAAGTGAAAATGAGATAAGCAACTATAAAGATTGGTTGATACAGGAGGAAAGAATATGTATATTGTACAATAAAAAAAGATACGATGAAATACATTTTGAAGGACTGTAATGTTAAAGGGTCAAATGCAAGAAAATGGAAGAATATTATGAAAGGAAACAAGAAAGATAAAAATATATTATATAAGATATATTGAAGAGAGAGAGAGAGAGAAAACATCAATGAAATGTCTGCAACATAAGAGTGCGTTTTTAGTAGTAAGCAGAAAAAAATATATTTATATGTGAAGGTATATAAAATTAAATGTGAATACGTGTGTAATTTATATTTAAGCAATGTACAAAAATCTTAATAACAATGTATAAATTGTTCGTAAATAATAATACTAAAATATTTTTTTAATTTATATCTTTATACAAATATTATGTTATTTATATAATGAGTTCATATATTTATGAATATTTAACTTATATTAAAATTTACTGAATGACAAGCTAAACATAGATGGAATACTTTTAATCTTCAAATTTATGATGTCAGCGTCATCTTAAATCAAGAAGACAACTTTTTGTTGAAATGTGTGTTAAATGATAAGTCTGAGATAATTATTATAATTTATTATTTTGAACGTTACAATTCTACAATTAATTACATTTTGGAAATGTACGTGCTAATTGTTAAATAATTTCATCGGTTAAATTATAAAATCAATAAGTCAAAAAAAGTTTATTTTGTTTATATTATTTTTTAAAATAATTTTCTATAAATTCCAAAATTTGTAAATTGTTAATAAAAAAATATTACGATTCAAAATATACGAAACAAAAAAAATATGTACATGACCCATGATTTTATATCACAATTGATACATTATTGTACACATTTAAGGTAATTTTGGTATATTTAAATATAAAAATGAATTAGTGGTCATATGGTATAGGAAATAGCAAACTTTTCAGTAATCTAACAAAGTATTACAGAAAAATCAATTTTTACTTATAAGAAACAGATTATATTCATCTATTAAGATTCCATTTTAACATACTATAAACAACAATATGTACAATAAATTATATTTAGAACACTCACTGTCGAAACTATAATATATACTTATGACGTTTCAATAATGAAGAATAAAATAACTAAATCAAACCAATTTATAATGTTAGTCATATTATATTTTCAGATACAAAATGAGAATGACAAAAACAAAAATATTGGTTTTTACTTAAAAAAAAAATCCATTTGTAGCTATCTTGTAAATAATAAGGTAATATATAAATTAATGTTATTTAGATATGTAATGTACTTATTTACATTTATGCAATGCTTATAATGTTTACTTTTATACTACAATTTTCATATTTATCAAAAATATATTAAACATAATTTTGTTTCTAAAGATAAAACTTTAAATAAATATTATTTCATTGATATAAATATTATACACAAAAACTTATAACAAAAACTGAATTAAAATACATTTTTACTAATTCACCTATAATTAAACAATATGTATTGTCAAAAATTTAGCATAATTTGTTAAAATTCATGCATTTAATTATTATATGTAAAATTTTTACAATGCCATTTGACGTAGAATAATTTTTATTTGAAATTAAAAATGATACTAAGAATATAATTAAAAAATAGTTATAATCAAAACGTAAATCCTTATAAAATATAAAAAAGAGTATTACTGATTATGTAGTTATATAATTCACCTTACGTAAACTAAAGTTTTAAAAGTAACATTACCTTATTTCAGGTATCTCAATCTTATTTTTTCTTTAAATAATAAATAATTATGTCGACAATTCTTTAATAGAAGGATCCACTTAGAATTAAATACGTAAGGTTATCAAAATTCTCTAAAAAGTATTTTAAAGAATGTTTGAAATGAAATTTTATAATAGTCATACCCAAGAATCCATTTTCAATTTATAATAAGTATCTAAGACAATATAATCAATCAGGCATATTTATAGAAATTATGGGTTCCACTGGTTTTGTCAAATCAATTTTCTTAATATTCTTCTCATTTTTCTCAAATACAATTGGTTCAGCTGGAAGGTCTTGGGCACTTCTTGGCATATACGAAATGTTACCATATTCTTGTAACAAAGGACACAAACCTAACAAGAAATGACAAAAATCTTTTCTGATTCCAAACCACCCTAAAAATAACATTTATTTAAAACAATTTTAATTGTTATAAAAAATTTTAATGAAAAAATACAAAATTTTTTATATTATAAGTATAATCATATTATTATTATTATTGTTATTATTGTTAATATTAAATAATAGACTTATTAATTTATAAATAGAATTATATAATGAATAATTCATATGTTACTTACATCTATTTCCTCCTTTAGCTCCAAAAGACATTGAAATAAGTGTCAAATGAGATAGCAATAACGGCATTGCTACAGTAGTATAATTAAGAGAAATATCACCATCTAATTTATTTGCTAGTAACACCTTTATAATAGTATACAAATATTAATATATAATTACAAGGGTATAAATATGCTGCTATGATTAATAATTGAAAATGATGGATAATGTAAATTTTGTTTTTATTACGGCTTTTGACTAGCTTTCATTACTTAAAATTATTTAAAAACCTTTAAAAGAAAATAGGCTTTTTAAATGTTATTAAAATAAAAGAATTCTATAAACAATAAAAACAATTGCAAACATAAATATAAGAATATATAAATTAAGAAAGATGAATAAATAGAGAATTACTATATTAATATAGTAATTATGATAAAAAAATTTTAAATATATTTAATTCATCTTAAACTTACTTGAAACACCAATACTGGTACAACCAAAAATGTGTATGCTAATGCTGTATTCAAGGATGTCCTCCTTTGTCTTGCATTAATTTGTGGTGTTCTTAATAAAACAGCAGCAAATACTATGGCATACAAATCTGCAACAAGTGACAAACATAAGAGAGCCCAAAAAGGAACAAATACAACTTCCCAACTCCATGTAACAAAACCATCTAATCTGAGAGCAAGAAAGATAAACTGTAAAACATTGACTGCACAAAATAGTTCAAGTTCAAATGATCGATCATGTTTCACAGCCCAAATGCATACCTAAAACAAATTTATATATAAAATTTTAACATTTTTTGAAATTTAAATTACTGCTTAAAATCAATACTTATAAATAAAATAAATATTATATTGTATAAAATATGTAAATACAAATTAATAATTAAAATAATAATTTTCAAAAAAATTGTAGTTTTAATGAATTTTTTATAGATTGAAAAATAAAATAGTTTCATTTTTTTGTATTGTTCATTATTGTTAATTTATTGAATCATTATAGAAAAATTTTAATGTAAAAAGAATTTCTAGTATAGATAAATTAAAACTAGACATGAATATCATATATATAATACTTACAGCTATTGATACGATGGAAATAAAAATTAAAGGAATGAACACAAGAATCCATAAATGTCTTTCAGATTCTAGTTTATCACAAACTAAAAGTTCAAACATTAACAAAATTAGGTGTAATGCTAAAGTGATAAGCATTGCTTTATAATGAATATATGCATCGCCTTCAAGTCTAGAGTGAGGATGTTTCCACCATACATAACTGCCGACTGTAGCACCTAAAATCACCATACCTTTCCAAAACCAAATTGGGCTAAAGACTGCCCAATAATTCCATACAATAAAACCATCAAGTCGTAATGCAAATAGAGCAGTAAATATCATCAAACATGAATGTACCAGGAACTTGCTATATAAAATATAAATCATAAGCATTTTTACATATAATAAAATATTATTATTACATTATTTTGTAGAATTTTTTTTTTATATATAATAATTAATATTAATATTTGTTAGAACAATTATTATTAAACCAAATATTTGTATATTTGGTAAATTATTAAATTATTAAATATTTGTAAATTATTTAATTTTCTATTGAAAAAATAGTATTTTTTCAATTAGAAAATATATCATTATTGTACATTTAATCATTTATAATTTTATTAATGTTATAGAAGTAATTATAATTAATAATGAGTTTTATACAAATGCTCATTTAATCGCTTCATTTTTAGAAAATATGAAAATAGTTTTAATTAATATTTTAATAAATATCATCAAGTTAAAATTAAAAATAATATGCTAATTCTAAAAATAAACATTTATATATTATACGTAAAAAAACATACTAAAAATATCATTTGTGTAATATTAAAATGTTTAAAATAAAATCTATTGAAAATTATATTTTGAAAAATAAAAAAATATTTTGAAAAAACTGTAATAGTAAATTGATCAACATCAACTAATTAAAATTTCAGTTATATAAAATCCAATTTTAAAACAATTAAGAAATATTGTATTATGGTTAAAAAAAATTGTTTAACAAATACAGTTTATATTACAAGGTAGTGTATTTATTAGCTAATAAAATAACATTAATCAGTATTAAAAATAAGAGATTGATACTTTTTATAATGCATAATAGGTATTGATGCGAAAATTCAAGAAAATTTTACAGTAACTACAAAGACTAAAGATGCATAATAATTTTCATTAAAGCTAGATAATTGAATTTGTTAAATACAATATATGAGAGGAAAAGCTGAGCCATTCACCTTGGATTAAAATCCTGAAAAAGTGTTTGCAAATTCATGATTGTTTCTTATTTTTTAAAAAATGGGGTAAACTGTTCGGAAAGCGTCTAGACCGAGGAATGTTTCTCGTAATTGTTTCTCCCTCGCGTTTTACGACGCTGCCAACAGCATGAACTGCACCGTGAACTCATCCGCAGTAATAGTGTTTTAATGAACAATGCTAATTTTCATATTTTTCTTGACAATACTGCTTTACGCTTTGCAGATTTGCACTCTTATACGACATTTGCAAATTTCTATTTTTATTCTACGAATTTTTTTTTTTATTAATTTGACAAATTTTTTGTTATTCAGCTAATGGTTAAACGTTTGTTCTTTGGAAGAAATTTTTCGTGCATAAATGATTAGACATCGTAAGCAAAGATTAATAATTATGGTTAGAGTTTATCAGACAACAATATATAAAAATATCCGTGAACTGCTGCTCCTAGCGGTTGAATTCTAAAATCACACACGCTTTCTAAAAAGAAACCTATTACAAAGATTTAATACAATATTAAACTTGGTACTTTTCATATCTTTTAGCAGTGTTAAAATATATCATTTTTTATCTGTATAATTCAATATAATGAATCGAACATTTGAAAATTAAATTATAAAATTATAACTTAAACTAATAATTAAAATTTAATGTTAAATTTGAAATAATACCATGTAATTCTTTGTATAATAAAAACTTAAAAGTATTTTTCAAGCTTATTTATTATATATTATTTATTTAAACTTATCTAAGATGAATAATTTGAAAAACAAGCTGAAAAATAATAAAATATAATGAAATTTACATTTTATAATTTTTACTTTTTTATTGTTGAATAAATATATATATTACATATATATATGTATATTTATAAATATTTCAAAACAATTTTTTATCTGAATAAAATTTTCATTGTTACAGAAAAAAACCTTTGTTTTCGTTAAAATAATCAGGGCTGGAAGTGACACAATATTGTTTATAAGTTTACTATACAGGTTGAATAGAGACATACTGTTTATCTACAAATAGAGGTAGGAACCGGAGTGTAAAGTCAAAAAGTGTAAGGTTAAAGGGAATAACAGTAGTATAGCAGAATACAGAGCAGAATGCATAGTGTCAAAAGCTTAAAAAAAAAATATGAAATATATGTATATATAGATATAATGAATAAAAATAGATTTTCTATTCAATAAAACTATTAAAATTAATAAAATCAATAAAATTATCAATAAATAAAATTAAATATTTGTTCTATGATTAATAAATGGAGAAGGGGAAAGTGAATTTCTTTTGTAGAGGTATCAAAAACGTAGAAAGAAATGAGGATAAAGACACGGATAATATCAAATAAAAAAAACCTTTATAGAAAAATGCATGGAAAACCAGAAAAAAGAAGAAAAAATTATCGGAATCGGAGAAGAAAATAAGAGAAAAAGAAGGCAAATAGAAAAAAAATTGATAGAGGAAAATAGAAAATCAAAGGGGAAGATGAAGAAAAGCTTGAAGTAAATAATAGAGCTAGTGAAAAGATGCAGAGGATAGTTAAATATCAAAGAGAAGGAAACGAACAATAACAACATTGATGAAATAATGAATAAGAGAGAAAAGAGGGAAGAAAAAAAGAAAAAGAATTGGAATAAATAGTGGAGGAGAAAGAAAGAGAAGAAAGAGGAAAAAATACATTGAAAGGAACAGAAGTAGGAGGAGGTAAAGGTATTAAAAAATGTATGGAGTAGAACTTAGTATATAAAGTACATGAAGAATAAGGACAAGAGGAAAAGAATGTATACAAGTGACAAAATATTGTGCAAAGATAGAAAATATGTTAACAAAATATTGAAGAACAAACATAAATTAAAGGGATCGAAACTTTTCACATAAAAGAATTAAGCATTGATATAGAGGGAAAAAAATTATGAAAATAAGAAAAGAAGGACAATACGCAAGAATAAGTTTTAATACAAGAGTTACGAAAGACAAAATCTTACTGTATAGTAAAAAATATAGACATTAATTTCGCAGATAGAATAAAGAGTAGAGATGATAACAATGATTAGAGGGAGGCTAAACGGGAAGAATAGGCGAAACCGAATAGAAAACGTAAGAATATAATCTAGCAGTGGTGAAAAAGAGGAAAAAAGTAAAAGTTCAAAGAACAAAAGAAGAAATTGTGAAAAGTTATGAAGAAATGCAAGGTGAAATAAGTACATAAAATGGATATTAAATCTAGAAAAAACACATTATACAGGAGTATAATGTCACAAAGTTCAATCTTCCCTTTATACGCTTGCGCTTTTGGAATTTTTAACTCCTTCTCCAAGTCTGCTATTACTAAGTTGAATAACGTTGACCTCGTTGAATAACTTGTCTCATTCCTACTTGTTTTCATTTTTTAATTATCTACTTGTTAGTAATATAAAATCATTAAATCATTAAATCATTTTATTGAATATTGTATTTTTTTCATTTGCAATATGCAGAATAAATTTTATTAAATGAAAAACAACAGATTTTTTCTTCCAAGGATATAATAGAATTGCGTAAATTATTTTTATGAATAAATATATATAAATATTAATAACAAGATTTTTTAACATAATAATAAATTATTTACAATTCATAGTGATATTTATTAATATATCATTATTAAAATGACTATTTTATACATTTGGTAATAAGTTTCCTCTTTTTTTCAAGCTTGTCAATAATTTAAACAATTATTGACAAAATAGTTTTACTCAGAGTAGACACCATTGAAAACAATGTTTTTTGTCTGCATCTTTCAGGCAGTAATAGAATTCATCTATAGTAAAAATTTTTATTTTTTGCTTTAATGCAATTTTTAGTCGCTTTTTGACATTTTCATAAGTTGAACCTTTCTTCATAGAAGTTAACTGTATGAACTAGAATAAGTAATTATCTTTAGGATACTATCCTACTGGACGGATGAAGAAATTTTATTTCTTACAGTAATCTTAAACCAGTTTTGTCATATGGAATCTGTTGTTGTAGTAAAAAAAAAGTGTTTGTATCTATTTTTCTATTTAGTGATTTTTTTTCAAAGCTTGATTTAAATATATTAGTTCTATTCAGTAATAATTCTAAATAATAGTTTTTAATGGTTTTAAATATTACAATGTAGCAAAATCTTTCTTATGTCAACAATTGCTTTACATAATCTTCGAACAGTAAATATTTTTTTCAGACATCGATGATATATTATCTGATTTGAGTCATTTACAATTATTGCAGTAGATCTATTTTTTATAGTTAGTATAAAACAATACATCTTTTTATCGAAGGAACAGTATCTTGTAAATAACCGAATATCCTTTAATATTTGCTTCAGTCATATAACAATTTGACAATCAATTTCTGGGTACTTCACAATCTCTATTTTATTTAATGGATTAATTAATTTCAAATAGTTCTTTCAATTTTTTGGAGCACTCACTTGCTCTTTGTTATTAACATAATAATTATCGCTTTTAATTTACAAAATTATTCTTTGCACGTTATACTCAATCGTAACACTATAACGGATATTTATAACTATTCTCTAAAAGAAAGTTGTATAATAGAACTTGCTACAAATTCTGCTTTATTGGAATAAATTTTGAAATTTTTGACACGATAAATAAAATCTTTTTTCATTTAGAATAAATGTTATCTATCGCATTTTAGTGCTCATACGTGCAACTCATAAATACATATATCATTGTTCCATTAAATATAAAAATAGTATCTTCATGATATCTTTGAAAAATTGTCAACAAAACTAAATTCTTTATCCAATACATTATTTCTTTATTTTTTGTTGTTTTCAAATTAAAAATATAATTTTAGTTCAGAATAGATCAATCTCTTATGTTACAATTTTTAAGAAAGATTTGATAATTTAATGAACTTACATTCATAAGGATTATATTATACATTATTTTGTGTTGAATAAACTTTGATCTAATTTTAAATGTTTGAAATTATGTATAATATTTCTCATGTAAAATTAATCAAGTATTTTGATATCGCTTAAAGTTTTTTTGAATGTATCATAACCATAATAGATATAATCTACTTTTTCATATTTTTTTTGTTCTTCTCCAGAGATAAAATAGATAAATTATTATTTTATCCAATATTGCATAATTTTATATTATAATTTTTAAATATACGTTTGAAAATAAATAAAACTTTTGTAAAAATTAAAATTATCATATGCATAACATGTTTAATACAAGTCTTATTTTGATTTTTACCTAAAGTGTTCTATTTTACAAATACGCTATTTTTTATGATACAATATATCAATAAAGTCTCCAATTCAAATAAAAACTACTAGAAAATTTAATTAATTTATTATGTACATTAAAGTTTGTTTAATATTAATAATTTGTTCAATAAAAATTTCTACAAATTCAATGGAACAATTGTAGTATTTATTTAATATTAAAAATTTTCATAATTTATTTAATAGACTTAATAATAATTACATTATCTTATATAGAATATATATATATATATATATAGTATACCATAATATATATATATATAAGAAATAAATATTCTGTTTCATCTCTAATGATTAAACGTTTCAAAAAATTTTTGAAATTTTATTTCATAAAATATTCTTTTCAAATTCTTAAAAAAACATAAGACAATAAATAAATTAGTAGAATGGCTCATAGGCAAACTATTAATTTTTAATTTTCGGAATAGCTGGAAATCTTACTTTCATATAAATCCTATTTAATTTATTTCTAATATATACAATATTAATATATTATATAATTATACATTATGTATATTTCTTATATTTAAACTATGAAAATACACATAACTCTATAATATATATATATATATATTTACTGTATTTAGCTTTTTTATAAATAACAAAATATTACTAATTTTTTAAAGCATACGTCTAATACAAATATACTTTTTTAAGAAAAAGAAATGCATCGTACAAATCTTTATCTCGGGTCCTATTGTACTCATTATATATGAATAGGTGACTTGAAAAATATTTTTATTTTTATCAATAAATATATAAAAATCGAATTTATTACTCGTTCATTTGGAATAAAATAAGAAAATATTGTACCAGTTTTCGTTAAAATAACTTTTTCATAAATCAGTTTTATTAAAATAAATAAAAGCTGCTATTTTTGTTCTCAAAAATAAAAATATTTTGTTCATTCAAATCTTTTACAAAAAAAAAAATAAGTACAATAAATTATATGTTCATTCATTTATGGTATTGTATAGTTTTTTAATTCAAACTAATTAAAATAAAAGATTTAACTTTTGAATATTTTATTTTAATTATGCTTATTTTATTCAGCATCGTTTAATTCTTCTGCAGTTTAACAAATTTTCCAAAATTATATATACGACGTCTGAAACAAATAAAAATATTATATTAAAATGTTAATATTAAATGTTATTTATATAGATAACGCACATTAATTTATATTCAAATTAATAATCTAACGAATAAGTTTAAAACAATATTTATTGAAACGACCCTACAATTTGAAATACATTTATTATTTTTCACTAGATTTAGAACTAAAATATGCAAGAACGTTTGAAATATAGCTTAATATTACTATATAAATTTTAATTCTGTACGGTATTATTGATCTTATTTTATGTTTTTCCAATTACAATAACTTAAATAATTTCCTAGACTGTTACGGCCAGCACAGTGACAATCACATATAAAAAATTAAAGGGAAATGGTATGAACTGGTGGTAAAAGAATAAAATCAAATATTTACGGAAAATGACATTCCGATTTATACTGGCGACAAGCTTCTATATAGAAGAATGGTATAAAATGGTATAAAAAAATGTGGTTTCGGAGAAGAAAAAAGTAAAAAAATGGTTATTAAATTTAGAAGAAAAGTAAAAATCTAGTTTTGTAGGTTTAGGTAGAAAGGTTAACAAAATAGAAATATTTAAGTAATTGACAATTCACATACTTACAATACAAAATTGGCGAAAATCACGGTAAAAAGACGAACATTATATTCAGAAAAGTACAAGTATTGTAATAGAATAGTTTAAGAAAAATTTTAAAACTAAGATGAAAATTTGATACACTCGTAGAAAATGTGTTATTTTGAGCCGAAATTTAAAAATGGAAAAGTTGTGAGGAAATACAAGGTGAAATAAGTACATAAAATGGATATTAAATCTAGAAAAAACACATTATACAGGAGTATAATATCACAAAGTTCAATCTTCCCTTTATACGCTTGCGTTTTTGGAATTTTTAATTCCTTCTCCAAGTCTACTATTACTAAGTTGAATAACGTTGACCTCGTTGAATAGCTATCTCTGTTTTCACTTTAGAGCTATCCAGTTGTTCATCTTGGTTTTTGCCTTTGTTTCTCACAATAAACTTCTTTTGTAATTTATTAGAAAATTTTTATACTTGCTTTTAAATACATTTTTAAATTACCTCTTTTTATATTTTACTATTGTACTTATTATACTTATTATTATAATATAATAAGTATAATAGTATATTATTATAATTATTATAATACTTTTTATAATTTACTATTATATTTACTATTGCGAAATCCACTATGAACATTTTTAATTAGATTATATGATTAAATTCGCTGTCTTATTAATCTATCTTTCCATACAAAATCAAAAATTTAATATAGTCAAACAATTTTTTGCTTCTTAGTCAATTTTTTTTTAATTTTTTTAACTCTCAACTTCTATACTTTTAGTTAATAGCTCTCATACACTCCCTTTCTCTCTCTCTCTCTTTCTAGCACTAAAATTTCCTTCTTCCATAAAATTATATATTAGTATACAATAGAAAAATGTTTTTTTATTATTCTAAACAGAAAGTTTTAAAGAACATATATTTCTTTGAAAATTAAAAGGATATATAAAAAATTATAAATAAAAAATTATTAATTTATGAAGTTTGAAATTATTTTTTTTAAATCTTATGATTTTGTGTGCAATTCTTATTTTGGCGATTTCTTATCATAATGTAACATAAAATAATTGAATTATATTTATAATCAATTTAAAATAAATCTTTTTAAAAAAACCACATTCAAACAGAATGTCGATACTAACCTTTACAAGATTGAACTGACTTAATTTATTTAGTCCTCAAACAACCCTTAGAATTGTTACAATCATCATTCATTTATTTAAAGTTCATTCGACGTTAACAAACATTAAATACTAAGAAGAATTGTGGATTCAATTCTCACTAATTGATGAATATTCAGTTATTAAAAATATATCAAAATATCTTAAGATATTAAGTTTATCAATGAGAGAGATAGAAAGGAAACATTGGCAAAAATTTTGTACTTTAAAAACTAATTATTTTATTTATACTTAAGTATAAAAAATCTCATACTCATCAACAAGTGGAAAAAAACCAATAACACTAATACTAGTACATTAATAATACATCACCAAAAGATAATAAAATTCAAAAGACCATTCATAACTACCCCTTAATACCTTCGCTATGTCTTACGGATGTATGTATAGATTTCATCTGAAATTGCAAGTCTGAAATCACTGTTATATATTATGCTAACGAAAAGATAGAGCAGAAACTAAAGATTATGAAAATAGTGAGTAGAGTGGAATCAGATGACTAATATTTATTAATTAAACTAATAGAAACAAGTTAAAAAGAAAAAAAAGAAAACGGACAAAGGAGTAATATATGATCACAAAGTAGAGTGAACGCTTATAAAGATAAAAATAAATGACTAAGTCAAAAAAAAAATGAAGTCAAATCTGAAAAGAAAGTAATAAATGGCGACGATATGGAGAATATTAAAAAAATGTATGAAATTAAAAATAGAAAAAGAAAGAGTATTTGAAAAAAAAATAAAAGCAAAAAGAGAGAGATAATTATGGAGAAAAAAAATCAAATTCTTGAAGGCATCAGATGGTAAAGTTGCACCCGAAGAGAAATTAGATAATGAAGAAACGATGTCGAAAGAAGTCGAAAAAATAAAAATGGGCCAATAAAAGGAATTATGGATAAATAATCTAGAAACAACAAAATATACGGATAAAATTAAACATATTATTCTAGAGAATATAAACATAAGAATTTTTCTGTGAAAAATGAGGGAAAAAGACGATTTACGATGAAAATTTTGGCAAAATTCAGAAAGGGTAACGAGATAAGAGAAAACAAATACTAGTTAACAGAGGAAGATACAATCTATAGATTATCAAATGAAGAAAAAAAACAATAAAGCACGTTATTTTAGAGTACGATGCGATAGAGTTTAGATCAAGCAGTGTGAATATAGAAGAAAAAAGATAATAATATAATACATAAATAAAATATTTAAATTTATTTTAAAAAGTAAATTAGAAGAGAGAGAAAGAGAGAGAGAGAAGAAAGAATTTAAAGAAAGAATTCGATGTGTCAATCCAAGTATCAACTGTATGTATGTAGTAACACGTCTAGTCTTGTAAGTGTAATGTTAATAGAGAATTTTATATGATTTTTTATATGTGATGTAAATTATCTTTCATAATCCTAGATGTCAGATATTTTATATAATATTTATTTAATAAGACAACATGTAAATGTTTGAGCGAAAATTTTGTTATTATAGATACACAAATTTCTAAGTGTTAATTTTATGTGTAAAATGTATGTGTAAACTTTGTATACGTAAATAAATGTTTTACATATTATAACATTGTATATATTGTTCAATAAACTAAGTCAATTAAATAATTTTCAACATACTTCATGTATTTTTTTTAAATAACGAATATATCCAATAGAAATAAAATAGATTCATATCAATTTTGAAATTATTTTGATAATAATAAAAGAATTGCTTACTTTTATATTTAATAAAAAATAAAAAATATGTTTTTAACACTATTATGTATATCTTAAACAAGAAAATTATTACTATTGTTTTATATGGTTATCATTCAGTTTATTGTTTTATATGCATTCACCTTTACAGTCATGAAAAATAATTTAATTGAAAAACTTGAGCCTATATTTAAAGGCATCATTTAAATATATAAATATAGTTTTTAATAATAATGATATTAATAATATAAATATTTAAATAAATAATATCAAATATACGAATTTTACGCTAAGTGTCGAGTACATGCTATTTTCTCGTTAAAACAAAATGAAAGTTTTCATTAAATAACGAAGTCTCATAATTTTAATACGAACTATAAAATTATAAAATAAGTTTTTTGAACAGATTAAGAAAATATTGATAAGTTATAAAGTGTAGAATGAAGTATATAGATATAATTTTGCCAAATCAACTTTTATTTAAAATCAAATGAATCAAACAGCATATTTAAAATAATTTTTAATAATAATAATGTATACAAGTACTAAATTTTTTTTTAAGAATAAATATATTATAATAAAAATATACATTTTTATACTGCAGGTTAAATTTATAAATTAAATTATACAAGTACAAATGATAATGAAACCAACCTATAGAAAAATTCATTTAAATTTATAATAATTTTTTATGTTTCGTTATATGTTTAGCGATTTAATTTTTATACAATGTTAAAATTAAAAAATTAAAAATAATAAACAATACTGATAATATAGTAAACAATAACTATACTTATATGGACTTGTGTTTCAATGCTTATAAATAACTATACATAAAGTAGAAATAAAAATACTTATAAAAATTACCAATATTAATAATAATATTTCTTACCTATATGTTCATCTTGACACCACAAACCATATAACAGCTACTATTAATCCTATCGAAATACCTACAGAAATTACTATTTTTTTGTTCTGGAAAAAATATATTACTTATATTAAAATCATGTTATAAACAATTTAAGTTAAATAATTAAAAAATGTTTATATGTTTTACAAAATTACAATTATAATATTTATATATTATTAATTTATTATTAATAAATTCTAGTACAAAAAATTTTTAAATTAGTAAATAATTTAGTTCTATGAATTGATATCAGCCCAGATTTTCCTAATTAGGTATAGTTACAGTATATAGAATAATAAGAAATGTAGAACAATAAATAATGTCATTATTTTAAGTAAAAATATAAGCAACTACTATATTTGCTTATATTTTTAATAACTTTTTGATGAATTTAATTAAACTAATTAAATTAACTTAATTAAACTAGTCTATAAGAAAAATAAAAGTGATATAATAATAATAAACATAAATATATATATATATATATATATAGTTTTTTATTACAATGATATTTGAAAAAATTTGAATAGTTATTTTAATTTTATGCGATAAATAAAAAAAATTCCGTGTGTCGTTTGTTTACTACTTACTATATAGCATGTAAAAATGACGGCAATTTCGTTAAGTAAAAGTTTTTATGAAAATTACAATTATTGGCTTTAGATAAATTTTCAATTCTTTTTTCCAATAATATGTAAAAATAAAAATTTTTAAATATCATAAATAAGTTAAAAATTTGCAATATATTGTTAACTATATATTGAAAACTAATTTTCGAAGTAATTTTGAATAACAAATATTTATATACGAAACATGAGTAATATAAATTGTCCAAAGAAGTTACTTTTTTCCAATCTTCATAGAGTTTAATCTTAATCATATATTACTGAATTTTAGTAGATATATAAACACTGAAAGAAGCCACCTTAGTTAGTTAGAAAGAAAAAATAAAAAAACGATACGAAGTGCAATCGGGTTAATCTTACTTGTCTTCTTATTTTAGCTTCTCTGCACTCCTCCATAACGACTTGAGCTAAGACGGGGCAGTTGAAGTCTTTTCCTTGACTCTCCTGCATGCGCTCGAGGCCACGTTCGAGCGCATGATGTCGTGAGATCTGCTCGGAAACTTCAGTTACAGAGTCCTTACATCGATGTCCACCCTCGCGATAATTCATTGCTGTATATAAAGTACTTAGTACTTGCTTGAGGTTTGGAAGCAGACTGCGTTTCATTGGGGCTCGACACGTCAAGACGCCAACGACCTGCTTGGTGGGGGGTTATTTATTTGTTTTGCGCGCGCTGCAATGCTTATTCCCTTACAAGTTCTTATAACATTCTTGTTAGAAAATAAAGAACCTCTTATCGTCTCTTTTTTATTTTACCCTTTCATCTTCTAAAATATGTCATCAACAGTTTTTTTTATAAATAAACTGAGCAATACCTTTTAAATTAGTCCTGACAATCTTCATCTAATAGCCACGCAAGTCTCCATTCTAAACTGTTTCTTCCTTCTGTAAACCGGACATATAGTCTTTTCAATTACATTAATACCTATTATTCTACTAATCTACTCAAAAGGTCTCGTACGTGAAAAGTATCTGACCTACTTTGCCCAAGTAGATGTCTGAAAATACGAACAAGAAAAAATATATTTTTTCGATACTTTCAGAATTATGAGAATTAATTCGCAAAACTATTTAATAATAATCATATACTTTTATTTCATCTATTTATATTTTAAATTCATTGTCAAATAGATATATATATCTTTTAATAATATAACAAACCTATCTTTTTCATGAGAATACCTAAACAAGACCGACAGCAGGATTATTATACTTAATTATTTAATTTTAAAATTAGTCGTCTAAAAATAATAAAATTAAAAATTTTATTAGGCTTTTAATGCTTTAAGTATATTTCGTATACTACGAAGAATATGCGAAGTACTCTAAAGCAAATGTCATGCATTTTTAAAAAATATATATTTTCGTAATTCAAAAAATAAAAATTTCTAGTATTAATTTCATGTTCTAATAACATTAAAATTTTAAGTAAAAATATTTTAAATTATATGATAAAATAAAATCTTGATCATGCAAAAAAACGTGTTTTGAATACTAATCTTGAATATATTTAATTATGTTTAATTGTATATAAGCACATTTTTTCAATATAATACTACTTCATCGATCTTCTTCAAAATATTAAAAATATTTAATTTTCGAAAAAAGTTTTTTATTTTATAAAAAACTCAAATAATACGTACAAAAATATGTATAATATTAAATTATGATTGAATCTAATGGAACTTGTATAAAAAATAGGACTAGATTTGGCAAATAGAACTAAAATCATATATTCTGGCCTTTATAAAAATTTATAATAAACTATCTTTGCAATATTTTTATTTAAATAAATATTTTAAATATTATAATATATAAATGATAATTTAAATATTGTTTGTATAATATCCCATTTACATTTTCTCAACATCATTATTTCCCGTTAGTTTTATTTTTTCACAAAAGTACTGATTTATCATATTAGATCTTACTCATTATAAAACATATTGTAACAATCAATCCCTTTCTTTGAACCCTCTTTTTATTTATTATATCTTACTCAATTTTTTTGGATGATTTTTTTTCAAGAATAATTTATATCTTTCATAACTTTGTTATTAATTATTATTCTTCATTTTAATACATATTCCATACATTACTTTGTTTCCAATTAACCATTATAACTACATCAGATAATAAAGGTTTTAACCAATAATATTTTTTTTCCAAAGTTGAAAAGAATAAAAAATATCATAGCACTTAATTAAATTATGAAAAATATTCATGTATTTTTGAGACTTATAATTAAGAGACTTAATTACTCGAAATCTATCATAAGATTTTTAGAAAAACTTTTGAATAAACATAATTTTATGGAAATACAATCTTTAAAATTATTTTTATATTTTCTTAAAAATATCTTTTATATAATTTACGATGTATCATGTGTTATATAATTAATTATATGATTATTTTTATATTATGATTAATTATAAAAATAATTTTTATTTTATCATTACATATTGTATACATATATAATAAAATCTTGCTAAAAATTAAAATGACTAGAAGTTAAAAAAAAAATAATTAATTGCAATAAATATAATTAAAACGCATCTAAAAATATTATTAACTACATTAAATATAAACAATTTTTTATTTAAATAAAATAAATAATTAAGATTAAATTTTTGGTTTTTTATACAATTATTAAAAAATTAATTAAAAACAAATATATAAATATTTAATACATTTTTTAATTGGAATTATTATTATATATTTGTGTTACTATGAAATTTTTCAAGTCTGGACAAGTGAATGTTAATTTAACAGCAACAGGAATGAGTCCAATTAGATTTTCAAGACATGAATCATAATTATATAAAATATTTATTATAAAATATCAACTTCCAATTCTGATTTAATGCAACGGGTGTTTATTTTGTCGCGATATCAAAAACTTTCTCTGATTAATTATTTAAGTATTCTTAAGTAAATGTGCTTAAATACTTTATATACCGTGACATAAAAAAAATTTTATTTTTCAAATCTATGTTGAAGTTTTTATTTAATAAAAGTATTCAACGGAGATACTTTAATGATAACTTTAATAAATACATAAAATATTTTGAAAACTTCTAGAAAAATATTAAAAATTTATATGAAGATTTATGTGCTTTATCGACTTATTAAATTTTTAACATATATTATAATATTTATAAATTAATTTATAATTTTTTACACAAAAATGTTTAGAATTGATAATTTTGCACCAAAATCATTAACTTTTCTATAAATTAAAGTTTATTATGAACTTACATTTAATCATTATTTCTTTTACAATATTTTTCCGTATTTCTAAAATACTTATTTAATTTATTTTTAGTTAAGTTTTCTGTGTACAAACTTTAAGGGTGTTCCGTTTAATGAAGACAAAGTTTGTATTGATTTTTGTATATGTTATAAGACTATCTTTTAAAAGCTAGCCAAATGGCATTGGAATCAATATTATACGATATTCAATATATTTAAATATTTTTTTAATTCTATATATTATTCTACATAATGTAGATTATCTGTAATTAAAGAAAAATTTTGAAATTTAGAAATGATTAGAATTTAATTTTATAATTACTTATTATAATAGCTATAATAAACTTTAGAAAGACTATTTTTCCATTACATTAGTATTATATAGTATTATATAAAATAAAATTGTTAAATTTTTTTATTTATCAGCTCTAATATTTTTTATTTTTTTACATATTTAGTAATTAGTATTGAAATTAACTAATTTTTAAATGTTTAATTTACTAATTCTTGCAGTACTAAATTATTATAATTAATTATATAAAAATTTTAATTATTAAACAAATGTACTATATTATTTATATCAATTTTGTGAACACTTCTTTAGTCTATGATAATCATTCACATTTGAAGATTACAGCATTTATTTTAAAAACAGAGTTAGAAAAAAACTAATTCATTGAAATTATAAAACATTATTAAATACTAGGTTCACACCTTAGAAAATAATATATATACGTACATATATATCATGTTTATGATAATGCAAAAAAAAATCAATTTATCTGAAATTAGACGCCATATAACATAAGCAAAAATGCGTAACAAAGCAAAAAGTTGCTTCACATACGTACAAGTTATTATAATTATTTAATATATATACGTATATATATTATTATATAAAACTCATAGTACAACGCGCATACATATGTATACACATATATACGTATGTATCAAGCAACTATTTCGCTTTATTACGCATTTAACTTAATATATTATTTTTGCGTTTAATTACTTATAAAATGATTTTTTAGATTTTTTAGTTCTTCATCATATACCATTGTACACATAAAGTTCGTCTATATTAAAAATGAAAAAATTACCTTTAAATAAAACAAGAGTTGTTTAACATTAAAAATTACAATGCAACATAGAAAAAAAATTTCCATTGCGACGACAAATTAAAAATTTTTATATTATTTTATTTGATTTTAATAAAATTAGAATATATTTTTATACTTAAAATTTAAGTAAAATGACGGGGTATGAATACTATTGTCACACTATTACAGCAATATAATTATTATTAAATTTTAAATAAAATATTATGTATTGAATATATGAATGAAAAAAATTTGACTTTTATTCATAATAATTAGAGGATATAGTAAAATTTTTTACATTCAGAAATCAGTTTTTATATAATTTTTTTAAATATGAATTTTTAAATTTATAAAAATTTAATACAATAGGGAATACAGAAATGTATTTGTGTGTTATATTTATTAAGAATTGATATTAATAGATTATGTATCTCGTTTAATTCAACTGATACTCTGTTGTGTAACAGACTTGCACTTATATAAAAATAATTTCTTATTTTAAATGAAGCCTATAAATGAGTTTTACAATATTATAAACACATTTAATTCTAACCAGATACTTGAGTCATTCAAAGAAATTAATACTATCGTATCTTACCATACCTCTGATATGTTTAATAATTACTAAATTTAAGATAAAAAAACAAATAAATTTATATTATTTCATATAAATAAATTATACATTAGGCATAAGAATTATTTTTCAATCCCTTTTCATTCAAAATAGACTATATCCATTAAAAAAAACCAGACAAATTTTCAAATAAATGAAATCTTTTCGAAGTCATGACTGTACAATCTTTTCGTAAAATCGATATTTTGTTTTGTCAACGATGATTTAGATTCACATTCTATTTTTTATCACCAGTAATAATAGGGTATTTCTTTCATCTTTTATTATTTTTTTCCTTTAGCATATGGCTATTTCTGTATTCTTAAAATCCTCAAAAATGTGCTTTATTATCTTTGAAGTATTATTACATAATTACATATATTTTCTTTTTTAATGGTGGCCAAAATCTGTTTAGTTTTGTTTAACTTTTGTTACCTCAACACAATTTTTGTCTTTGAATCTTTTAAGTTACCTGTTATTTCTAGTTAATCTATTACACACTATTGTATACTGTTACGCACTCAATCAAAATAACAGACTTTATAATATAAATTAATTAAACAATAATGGAGTTTTCGAAATTTAATCACAAAATTGAAAAGAAAATCATATATTCATATTTATTCTTACTCTAAACAACTAGAGATTTATTCTAGTGCTATGAAAAGAAATTCAAACATTCTTTGGATAGAATACAAAATATTTTCCAAGGAAAGAATATTTGAGCCGAGAAAAAAATTAAATTTTTAAAATAAAAAAGAGTTCTGGTAATGGTTCTACGATTAAAATCTATAAATATGGAAGATTATGAAATGCAGGAAAAAAGTGTTTACGATTAAAGATATAATTTATGATTATTTATCTACTCTTTTTCTGTTTTTCTAAAATATTAGTACATATTTAAAGTACAGTAGAAATGTTATAAATTATTTTTTCACTAATAAAGGCCGAATTACGAATCAATAGCAAACTATAATAGTATGGAATCAAAAACAAGATCAGTTATAGATTCATAAATACATGTAATCTGCCTGCAAAGTTACTAAATTTTCCATAAATCAGCGTACATACCCTCTCCCTTTTATCGTATATAATAACTATCTTTAAACTAGTGATAAGAAGGTTCAAGACTTTGTCAAATCTTGTTATACTCATTACTCCCATATGTCAACCATCTTACTGAATAAAGATTTTCTGACTGAAATAAAAAGAAGCAGAAATAACTATACCGCCTTACTCTTCGTTTTTTACACATTACTCTAAAAAATTTATATAATTATACACATTTCTCTTATGCAAATTATTTAAAGAAATTAGGATTTAAAAGAAAATTCTCAAAAGCTGCTCGGAAAGATTTATCGTGACTTTAATCAATATTATTAAGTTTCTCATACGTTTCCGCTATTTTCTCATCATTACCTGAAAGGCGATTAGGTTTCTTTGTTTTCAAATGTAAGAAAATCTTTTCTTCATTTCCAGGTATAGAAGTTTTTAAACCGATCTTTTTAAGTTTTAAGCGTTTTTTCTTCAATAAGCTTTTCACAATTTTATTCAAAATATGACTTTTGAATGAACTTTTGCGCGTTACGAAAGATATCGCTGACATATTCATTCTTAGAATATATATTTCTATGCTTCTACTCAATACAACATAAGCATTTTATAGCATTTTATTTTCTTTTTACTACTTTATTACTGCTTTTCAGGATTTGCCCTATTGCCGCTTCATCCTTATAAAAATCAAAAGTATTTTTTCAGAACTTACTCCCATACGTGTTATTATTCATCAAGGATTTAAAGTTGCCCCATTTCTATTTTAAATATTTTTTTTTTTGTTAAACAAGTTTTTAATTTTCTAATTCCTTTTTTCAATTGTAAAGGTTTAAAAATGAGTGATGGACATAAATCAAAGCAAATCAAAAGTAATTTTCTGAATAAAATACGAAGAGGTCAATATAACAGAAAACTTCGGTGATCAAACAATATTTTGTTAACCCGGAAGAGAATATGTTAATTATTTTAAAGTTTTTAAATATTATAATGTCAAAGTTCGTTAAACTTAAAGTTTCTATCTATAGACTATATCTTACCTTTCACCGGTAATTGTCAAATAAACTATAAAAAGACCAGCGATAAAAATAATGAGTTATTGAAAAAATGCATTAAAACTAAAAAAAAATAGAAAAATCTGAAATAAATGGAAAATAAAATGAAAAACTACTAAAAATAAAATTAATATTTTTTATGAGTATTGAGTAATCAAACATGTATTAAAAGGAAAAATACTTATGGAAATAGACCAAAAAATGAAAAATGTCGAAATTTTTTAAATTAGAAAAAAAATATAGAGAACTAAGATATATAAAAATAAAATTGAAAAAATAATATCAGAACAGGTAAATATGGAATAAATAGATATATGAAACAATCAAAAAAGAAGTGAAAATTCTGTACAGATTTTTACAGTAGAGAACGAAGTAACAACATACAGACTTTAAAAAAGTAAATAAGAAAATGTATAAAAAATATGTAAACAGAAAAAAAGAAACAATGAAAAGTACAAAAGTATGAAAAAATCAACAAACTTGGATAGAAACTATAAAAGAAAACTAATACTATCAAAGAAATATATAATATTTATTAAAGTATAACACAAAGATAAAAAAAAAGAAGAGAAAGTAAATAATACACATAAAGAAATAGAAAGAAGATAGAAAATAGCTTTAATTTCAATCAATTTCAAATTTTTAATCCAAAATGAAATTTAAGAAAATAATGTGAGTAATTATAGATAGCAAAAAGAATGGATATAATAATATGTATTAGATATATATGTTTTATAACAATGTACATATTTTTCTATAAAAAAAAATAAAAATGAATAGGATTTAATAAGACGAAGAAAATAATTATATGAAGTGAAAATTTTATAATTTATTTTATAAATATACTAGATGATTTATACTAGTTACACAAAATAATTTTATTTTATGTAAAAATAATATATAAAAATTATATTTACAAATATATCTTTACAACATATTATATATTTAGGTTTAATACTAATTCGTGAAATTAAATTTAAATAAATTATTTAAAAATATACTTTTTATATAAATTATATGTTAAAAAATATGTATAAACTTTTACAATTTAATTTTATATTGATTTTATACATTTTTTAACGAAAATCTAATATGATTTACTTATAACTTAATAACTGTATATTGACTAAAAACTTTCAATCTTATTTTTAATTTCACTAACTTTATAATGACGTGATTGTAAAAAATATAATAAATATCCATAAAATGTACTTTATAATTTATGATTAAATAATATTATATTACAATATTGTCAATCATAAATAATTGAAATAATCGCTATATTTAAACTCTATTACGATACAGGAATTTTCAATAATAAGTATAAAAATTTAGATTTTTATAATTCATAAATAAAAGTGTGGATTACAAGAAGGAAACTTTAAGTTTTTTAAAAAGTTTCTGAAGGATTTTTCATTATAAGTATTCTTCTGTATATCTATAATAATAGTATATTCGTGTAAAAAATACAGAAATTTAGAATTTTTACATACATATGCATATATATATATATATAAATAATGAAATATATAAGTGAAGTATTTAAATGAAATAAAATGTATGCTTTTCATTCATTACTTTAAACCAAATTTTCACATTTGATTCATTAATATAAATATTTTTTTAAAAACCTTTTTCTTGTATAATTTTTTCGCTTATGTCTATTTTTCTAAACATGAAAGAATTTATTCTTATAGTTTGCACTATTAATGCAGAATAGTGAATATTAAAGATCGATGTAGTAATTATTAAATTATCTGATATTTTGAATAAATTTCAAAGTCATTAAATTATCTTTTATAATACAATACTCGCAAAGTTTTAAATAATTTTTTTTATTTTGGAATCGTACGTATATACGATATCAAACTGCTGTTTTGTAACTTTGAATGCAGTTCTAATTAATACAGTAATAAAATTAAGACCAATATATACCATCCTATTGCACATTAATAAATCTCTTGTTAATGAAATTAATAAATACTTATAAAAAAATTCATTTAAGATTCAACTATTATATTTATACATCTACTTTGTACAATTTATAATTTTTCACAAAATTGTATCATTTTAATTGTTTTTGTAACTATTATTCTGATTTTATTCATTAATTATAGTATTGTAATTTAAGTTTTATTATAAAATTACATAAATAATAAAAAATATTATATTTTATGTATCTTACAATTTAATACTTATTTACAAAAATTAATAAATTATGTATTCGATATGCAGTATTTATTTTGTTATTTAAAAAGAAAAAAATATTTTTTAATTTTATCTTAAATTTTTTTTATATTTTGAAAAAGATATCTTTTGGTTATTCTAATTTTATTCAATTTTTTGAGGATGTGCACAAAAAAAAAGATATTTTAGCTGTTATAATTTTTAATTTAATCTACAAAAAATTACTATTTAAATTAAATACAATTTAGATTTTTTGTGTTGATGCATTAATTTTCTGAAACACGGAATTTTTCAATAAAAATATAACATTAAACTATAAAAAATAAAGTTTTTTTTTATAATTACAAGGACGAAAATAAAAATGATGTATAAATGTAAACTATTAATTACTAAAATTTATTTTTGAATTTTTAATATTAAACACCTCGATTATAATTATAAAAAATTATATTACTCAATAAATTATATAAATAAATAAATATCGACAATAGATTAAAATTTACTTATAAAATTATACAATGGTCGTTGTATATGTTATAATAAGTTTATATAATAAAGCATGAAACTGTAAATGGGGGTAATTTTATTTTCTTTCTACCTCAGATTATTCAATTACATTATTCTGTCAAGACAGCGATTTGTTCAAGAGACTCTGACCTTATCTGTAGTGGAAAAGTATTGAAATCCCTAATAGCATTTCCATGGCCACAAGTAATATCCGCATTCTGATGGTTTCCCTCGGTCTTATTCACTGAAGTGATTTTATGTCTTCTCGGTTGAAGCCAGATACAGATGGACCACTATGCTCCCTATATATGAGTCTTTCTTTTGAACGCGCAAAAAAAAAATGTGAAAAAATCTTACTATTTCCCTCTACATATTTTAGCTGCTTCATTTTTTAATAAAAAGTGCTTAATATTAACTAATTTTAATAAATAACTAATAATCCAGAAATACCATATATAAGAAATATAAGATAATAAACGATAAAATCTCTTGATGAGATTACTTATATCTTCGTATTAATTTTTTTTATTTTTAATATAAAAAATAACATTATAATCTGGAAATTTAATTGGTATTACGATAAGTTAACTATATATAATTATATATAATTATAAAGAAATTAGAATATTTATTATTTAAAAAAAAATTATTATTAAAAAAATATTTATAATTTCAATATTTTAAAATCAAATTATAATCAAAGACAAAAAATTAATTAAAATATTTATTTCGAATTTTTTTAATTATATTTTTACTTCTTCGTAAAATTCTAACTTAAATCATAAATTCTCAACAGAAATATGAATCCTAATCATAATTGTACAGTTATATAGTATATTGTTTCTCTAGTCTTAAAATAGAATTCATAATAAGGTATTAAAAAGAAATATTAAAATTTATGATAAAATTTATTTTAAATAAATTGTATCTTTTTATACTATTTTGCGATAAATTATTTTAAATGAAATTTTAAAATAAAATAAGTTTTATACGTCAATATTCAATTTTTATAAGATAAGTTTTACACTTCAATATTAAATGTTTATTATTGAATTTATTATAATGTTGAAAAAAAAATAAATGTACAAATTTTATGAAATCAATATATTATCTACTTTTAATTATTACAAATTTTTACTTTTGTATTTTCTAAAAATTTCAAAATTTATTCCGACATAATTTTTAAAGACTGATTTATATAATTAAAATCTTTTATTTATATTAGCTTCGAAATTTTTAATTTTATAAATTTGCCATTTAATTAATACATTATTGTTAGTAGCACGTAATGAAAATTACATAATACTATTATTTATAATTATATTTGCAAATATTTATTATATATATGTATATTATTTACTGATAATATATCTCTTTTAATTTTTTTTTCAATATAAATGCGTGATAAAAACTAATTTTCACAATTTAAATAAAATGTTGGAACATGGTAAAATATAGTTTGTTTTTTTGAGTTCTTTATAAGTTGCATCAAATTTATTCGATTCACGATTTCATAGTATTATTATTTCTATGTATTTCTTTAATATTATTTTGTAGTACTTCTAATTAATTTTTATAACCGTGTTTATCAATAACATTATCAAGAAAAGAATAACTTAAATGACATGTAAACCATCGTTTTTAATAAAATTACTAATTCTTCTAATAAATTTATTATTTAATTTATTATTTAATATTTAAAGCAACTTTCTATTAGTTTTCTAGAAATTTCTCATTATACAAATTTACAACTTTTAATCCGAATTTCAATAGATAATTCAACTTACTATTCTGTCTATATTATTTTAAAACCTTCAAAATTAAATTACACTAATCACTAAACTATCATTTAAGCATTCGCGTTACAAACATTAGCTTAAATTTAATAAGCTAGAAATTTCTAAAGAAAGTTTTATCTGTCACTAATATATTAATGTATCAATATAATCAATAACAAGTCTCATGCCACAACTGCAAGCAACATCATGTTTTTAAAAAATTTCGACTTAATATAAACCGACTGTTTGTCGGTTTCAGTATATGCTTAGTAGCATACAGTAATTCTTTCGCGTTTACGCTTCCAGACATTATAAACTTTATAACTTTGTTTAACTAATTTTCCACGTGCATTTAGTGCTTTTCTAAATTAATTAAATCAAACTAAATACATTAACTTAAATTCAAAATACGTAAAAAACTATTTATTAGTTAAATTTTATAAGTTATGATACTCATCACTTAAGAAGGGAAATTAAGATAGAGGAATAAGAGCAAAAGAATATAAAGTGTAGTTATAAAGAAAGCGAAAAAAGTAAAATAAAACCAATGTGAAAGCAGTTCATAAAAGCAGAAGTTTCAAAAGTGAACTTAAGTGGTCACTTGGTGAATCGAAAGAATAAAAAAAGATTTTGCACGAACAGAGGCAGGAATGGTAGTTTTAAGGAAAAACTGTCGTATCAGAGTGGATAACAGTAGAAATCATGAAGCGTTATAAATCTTTATAGAAGAAAATATGAAATGTCTGAGAAAAGGGGCTATAAGTAGGTTAATAGAATCTAAGAAGAGGGTAAGAGAAAGAAGAACCAAAAAATTGATAAAGGAGAATATAAAGCCAAAGAGAAGATCAAGGAATCCAGAAGAAAATATATAGTTAGTGGGAAGATACAGACGTCACTTAAACATAAACGAGAAGGAAGCGGACGATGACCACATCAACAAAATAATAAATTTGAAAAAAGAGAGAAAAGAGGGGAAAATAAAAATAAAAAGAATTAGAGGTTATTAAATGAGAGGTCGTGGAGGCGATAGAAAGAGAAAAAAGAGTACAAAGATGAAGAATTGCAGGCTGAATCTGGAAGAATGGAGGACAGGAATACATATACAATGACAATAATGTATTGTCGATTATTGATGTAATAGTTAATTAATAGAGTGAGAAGGAATCAGAAGGAATGGAGGTAATAGACATGGTGTAATCCAACCATCAACTAGCACGGATAAAGTTCTGCGAAGAAATTCTTCTCTTATATATATATATATATATATCGAGAGAGAGAGAGAGAGAGAGAAACCGACAGATACACATCGACACATAGAGAGCAAGGAGTGAAATTTTTCGTAGCTAGAAAAAATTAGAAATACTCTGTATAAATTTATGATTTTCTAATAAAAATTATATTATTCATAGATATACATTATTTAGTGAAAAGTAGATTTATAATAGATTATAATGTTAGAAAGATAATAAAAACATATTATGAAAATTTTTTTACTTACTTCATCGTTATTAAGTTCATAAAAAGTTCTTATTTGTGTAAACAGAATATATATATATATATATATATATATATATATATATATTTATAACAAATTCACGAGTTAACGATAATGTCGTTAATAAAATAAGATATATAAAATTATTTATTATTTACTGGTATAAATTTTTCGCGTTTTATATAATTATATTTTTATACTTAGATTGATTAATTATTAAAAAATAGGTAACAGAGTGAATGAACAAAAAAAAATTATTCAAATAATAGATAAGAAATTTTAATAAGTAACAAAGTAATAAATTAATGAAATTTCTGAATTTAAATTTTAAAGATATATTTCGAAATAAATTATTAATAACAAATTATAAAAAATATTTTATTTTTATATATAATAAATTAAATTTTTATTATATATAAATAAAATACTAATTAATTAAAGTACTGCCTTCATTATAATATTTTTTTATGGTTGCAAGCAACTACGATTTTTAAAAAACAAACAATAATAATGAAATAACTAGAATGTATAGCTTTACATAAATATATAAATTATAACAAATACAAAAACCGTATGAAAACCTATATTCTATCTTACCTATCATAATACCATAGATAATTGTATGAAGCAACGTGGTTCCTGCGCTTAGCTGTGAAATTCAAATACAAAAGTTCAATTACAAAACTTCAGTGCGCTACGGGACACACAAAGAGAGAGAGAGAGAGAGAGAGGCAGTATGAAAGTAGTAGTTAATAGATAACAAAAATGATCAAAATAATGTCAACATTTAAAGAAGGAAAAAAATCTTCAATATATATTATACTAAGTTTATTCATCAATTTTGCGATCATTATATCACATAAGTATTCACGCAACCTTTCACTCAATATACTTAAATTTAAAATAAAAACAGAATATTTGGAAACTAAATATTTCTACAAAATAAAAATCATCCATTCAAAAACTACTATTAAAATTTTTAATATTTTATATTTTGATAAACTAAATATACTTCAATTAAAATTATTCGATAATAAAATAAAATCAATATAAAATAAAAATGAATACACGAATATAAGACATTTATATGGGACATGATATAAGTTAAAAGTGCAACGAAAACTTAAATAAATTGTCATTTACAAATACTTTATGGAATGGACGTCATATTTTTATTCTATGTAAATGTGGAAGTAAATTAATTAAGCTAGAGTTAAAGCATCAGCTAAAACAAATGGTGTTACTAATCGTTACAAATGTAAAGACAATACAGCACTACAAAACTGTAAAAAAATAAGTGTAAAGTTGAGGACAGAGTATCTTAGACTTTCTTCTTATCTAATGACTTTCGAGCATCGAATCCAACATAACAGGTTCATTTCAAAGAATTACTTATTATAAATTAAAATTATTTATATTCACAAAAATACTGCAATTATTATTAATTACTTTGAAAACGGAACAGCAAAGAAGCATGATGCGGTAAGAGCCGGACACATTGTTAACATTAATAAGGAATTTATAAAAAAAAAATTGAGTGTTGATGGGAATAAGTAAAAAATGAGAAATCTAAAAAATAGTGGGATTACAGATAACCTCGAAAACGCAGGTGATATCGGTAAGTGCAAAGAAAAAAATTGTAGATTTGGGAATGCATAAGGAAAGCGCTGGAAATATAGGGGTAGGTGGGTAAATTTAATAATGAAAATACTAAATAATGGAAGAAATTTAATATAAAGTGAAGAAACGGAAAGGAAAAAGAGACGTCGTTGGGAAGAATAAGTTGAGATAATAAGGGAAACAATAAGGAAAGTATTTTTTCTTCTAATGAAGTATGAAAAAAGAGCGTAAAAGAAGAAATAATGCGTGTAATGCTTAAAAAAAAAAAGAGTGAAGAAAAAGAAGAGAACATTAGAAGTTGAAATTTATGTACAATAGGGTATGAGAGAAATAAGTGAAATATACATTTCAAATGGAAGAATAGTTATGGAAGAATAGTTGAGGAATATAAAAAGAAAATGGGAAAAGAAATGCTTAGTATTGAATAAAAAATTTAAATGATGAACACTCTAGAATGGACGTTTATTTAGTCATCCCTGTGACAAGAGAGAATATGAAAGGTAATTGGAATAGCTACTGATTTTGAGAAAGTCGAAAATCGAAGAAAATTAAAATTAGTTGTGCTGTAATGAGTCTGAAAGATTCGTTATCGTCAACATAAATATCAGAAGAGAGAAACTAAATATAACACAATGTAGTGTATGGAAGTTTGTAATATAATATATAAAAAAATTATATCGAACAATAAAACAATGAATATGAAGTAGGAAAAGTTATTAAGAAGATAGAAAAAAGAGTATATATATTAAACGGGAAGAGAGAAGAAAAAGGCGTAAAATGCAATTGAGAATCAATGCGTTTCCAGTATACTGCTTAATTGTAAATGAAGTATTAAAATCAGTAGAATAGAGAATTTGAAGGTAGTAAATATGGTGTAATAGAATAATTACATAAGTATAAATAAAGATACTGGAAAAATTGAAAAAAGAATGTCGCAGAGGAGAAAAAAAGATCGTGAAGATACAAGAATCAATAAAAAAATAATTCAAAGATTATTAGAAGAACAGAAATAAGTAATGAAAATATACAGGCTGTAAAAACTCTAAATAAATAAAGTGACAGAATGATATCAATATGAGAAAACAGCGTAGATAAATCTTTAAATGTAGAAGACAAAGAATATAAAAAAGAGATAGATGAGAGTAGGAGTAATGAAACGGGTAAAGGTTTTTAGACATCGGTAAATAAAAGATGAAAGAGAGACAATAAAGATCAAAAGATGCATGGTGAATGCATTTTTAAATATATACGAGGAAAAAATAAAAAGAGAAAGAAAGAGAGAGACGGTAAGTATACGGTGAGCATAACGGGAAAAGTAGTAGAGACTCTACAGAAAATTATAGATAACAGAGGAAGAAATAGATAAATAATTCAACAAATTCTTAGAGGAAGACAAGGTTATAAACGGAATGTGTAATTACAAAGGGAAAGATCTAATAAAATGCATGACAAAAGAAAATCAGATATAGAAAGAGATAAAAAGTTTTAAAAAATCGGAAAAACATCATACTAGTTTAAATTTACAATAAGAATAACAAAATGCACATAAATGACTACAGAGGGGTACGTTAATAGATTCCGTGTATAAAATCTAGTTGGAGATTATAAAAAATAAAGTGGAACAATCCAAAGGAAAGAAGTTATACAATAACAATAAAGATTTAAAATACAAAGAAGGACAAAGGATGCAGTATATTTAAAACAGGCAATATATAACATACCATTAAAAGAAAATTATACGGAAAACACAAACACAAATAAGTAATTAATTAACAAAAATCCATAAAGAGATGAAAATAGAAGAAAAAATGAAATAATTGAGAAAATGAAAATAAAAGAAGGTATGAGGTGATAGAACAATCTTTGAGTTTAACATTATTTAGTATAGAGATAACTTAAAAGATGATAATTTGAAAAATTACTGAAAATATCTGGAAGCTTAGAGATCAAAATACGAGAGAAAAAAACATAGGTTTACAAGGATGATACGATAATACTGGAAAACGTAATACAATGAGGTGTGATGACTATTTATGGATTATCAAAAAGAAAAGAATTAGAACTGAAAAAAAGAGAAGATACAATGAAAATATTAAAAGTTAATTAAAAAGGATTCAAAATCAAAACAGTTAAATAATTCACGTACCTCGGCTATAAATAAAAATGAAAGAACGGAGAAGAAAAACATACAAAATTCATTATCCCGGTCAATCATTATATTATTATATTATATTATATTATAATATTATTAAATTATATAACAATAATTTAGAAAAAATTAAATTTAGAAGAATTTGATTTCCTCAACAGCACAACCAAACTATTTTTGTCGCTGCACTGTCCTTATAAAAACTTAGAACATCATAGAGTTTACGAGAAACTTAACACTTGAATCTTCATTGTTGATGTCTTCTACCAAACTCAAAATCATGGTAGTTCATTATTAACCAGTCTTACGAACTAATGATGAGTGGTGCTACTTAGAATAATTAATTCATATGAGTTAACTACACTGTATCATTGTTGGAAGATCTCAGATCAAAACTTTTGATGTATGATATGTATTCGAAAAAGATATGGATTCAATTAATTAATGACTCATATGTACATATCATGTCCTTATATGTATTTTTGAACAGGATACTTGGATTTTTAGGTTCACTCGCTTTCAAGACATGAAAAGGAAAGGATAAATCTGCATATCGGTATATCTCTCTATATTTGTAGTAGATTCAATTTTTAGTAGGATTACAAGTAACTATAGATCATTTATATCTCATAAGAGTATTAATAATATTATATATTTTGAATTCAATAGAAGACGAGGGTTATTCAGTACTTAGAATCGTCAACCACGATAATTAATTGAAGGTTACTGACAGATCTTCAACTAGGTTTTTTTTTTATATATAATAAAAATAGATCTTTTTTACGAGTATTAAACGATGCTTGAATGTTAAATAATTCTAATTATTTATAAAAGAAAAGAGAAAATGCTTTTCAATATTTAAAATTATAGTTATCAAAAAAATAAATTTTTTTAGAAATAGTAATAAGATATTAGTTTGTATTATTTTATAAAATATAAAAGGAAACAAAAAATGGTGAAAATACTGCTGTTTATATTTTCTACCGATTCGTGATTTCTTTTAATCATTAAAAGATAATAATATTTAGATTGTAATAAAAAGTTTTTAATTTTGTAATAAATCGAATTTCTTGTGAAAATTATCAATATAAAGTTAAAAATTAATCTAAGTTTTTATTTTTTCAAAAAAAAGGTTTAAATATTATTCAGAATTACTTAATAAAGCTAATTATTTAATACTGGTTCATCACTTATCTTAACATTTTATTAAATCACCAAAAAATAAACGTGTAACCAACATAACAAGATAACGCTAATTAATAAAAATATTATTTTTTTTTAATTCTGCAGTCATCTATTCTTTTAATTATACTTGCTTTTGTACATAATGATTAAATTTGCAAAGAAGTCAAATAGCTTACTTAATTTACATAATACCAGAAAAAGTAAGAAACTATAATCAATATTCTGTTCAAATATGAATGTAATGTTTTTTTACTTTTGCAATGGCGAACATAAAATAAGTGAAATATAAATATAAAACTACTGATTGATTAACTATATCTAGTAAATATTTTGTACAACGCTCAGAAATTGTTGTCACTTGATTTTCTTTCTATACATTTTCAAGAATATTAAACATTATCAATTTTTTTTATTTATTTTGTAATCGTTATACTGATATATTTACAGAACTTAAATGTAATGTATATATATATAGCACTAAATAAATTTCAAAGAAAATATCTGTATATTCATACAATTGATATTTAACTTATTCTAAACAAATTAAATCTATTTATATTATACATAATAATATTTATATTATTACTTTTTAATTAGACTTGTCTGGTTATATGATAATCAAAATTGTGTAGTTACATTTTGAGGAGATATGAAATAAAAGTTTTATAATTCAAAAGCATAAAGTATAGAAGTAAATTAAAATCAATAACTTAATTAAATTTAAAATTAAATTAGCTGAATTTCTCTATGTTTTATATAATATAATTAATATGTTAAAACAATAATAGGAAAATATAGAATAAATTTTTATAAAATATTCATTTAAATTTAAAAATTTTATCTAAAATACTATCTCTACTAGAATCTTTGTTAAAATAATAAATATTAAATTATTTAATATTGAATATTTTTAGATAAAGGATGATTGAGTCAAGATTTTATTTAAAAAATTATTATACTCTATTATAACTATTTTTTATTATATAGTACAATCATATAATATAAATACAAATGGTTTGCATCCAATATTTACAACGTTTTTATTTTTTTTTCAATATTTTATTTTTTTATTCAATATTACGATGGTTTTTACATCTTGCTAAAATATTAACAAGAATTTCACATATGTTTATAATATTATGATTTTGTTTAAAACCATATTTATATATAATATGAAATCCGTTATATAAGTTATACATTACAAAAATATAAAACTAATTATTTTTAGTTTTTAACTAGTGACAATATTACAATTTAAATATTTTAACTACATATAATTCTATATAATAATTTTCTATATATAAATATAAAAAAATACAACTATAATTTAAGCCTAATAATAAATTATTATTATTTGATTATATATTGATATATTGATGATATAATTATTATGATTATTAATTATAATAAATAAGTGTAATAGTGATGTGTTAATAATTAAAATCGTTTTTACATATTTTATTTAACTCCAACATTTTCAATTTATTTTGAATTTTATAAAATGATAAAACTAATTTGTTAAAAGTTTTCAAATTTTTATTTATTTTTTATTTTATTTTAAATAATAATATTTATTTTAAAATATATTTCTCGTTTCGGATGTAATTAATAATTCTTATTTAACGTTGAAGTATTATTACAATTACTTTATTTAGTGTTTATTTAATACTTATTTTTAAAATTAATATTTATAATATTTTGGTCATAAATAATTTATTAATTATTAGTTTTACTTTTTCTCTAACTAAACACCTTTGTGCTCGGCTTTATTATAAGTTATTATATATATATATATATTCACTTTAATCTATATTTACATTTATATATTCAAAGCTGCTAAAAGTTGTTCTCCAATTAACATATTATAATTATCGTTCAATTTTTTCTTATTCGTTCATTATTGGTTAAACATTTCATCGACCTTTTTTACGATTTCTCCAAAATCGAAAAGATATGTACCCTGAAAAATATTTATTGATATAAACGAAAGCTAAAACTTTTAACAATAACTTTCAACTCATTATTAATTCGAATACTTTTTTAAATTATAAATTAATCAATAATAATTTTCTTTTGATTTTATTTCACATTAAAAAAACTTAACATTTAAATATATGTAAATATATAAATAAATATACATATATCAATATAAATAATTAAATATTTGTATTGACAGAAAACGTAGTAAAAAAAAACTAAAGAATTTTGCTTTTATTTATTTATTGAATCAATGATATTATTTTTATTTATTTATAAAATTAATGTTTTTTTCAATATTTAGTTGTATATAGTTATTATAAAAAAAGGTAGTATTATAATTTTTGAATACTTTTTTTGAATGATTTTAAAAAAAAATAAATATGAAAGATAATAATTAGTCAAAAGCTTATATTTTTATAAAAATTCTAATGAAATGAAATATATTTTTTTTTGTGTGTTTACGCGTGCGTGCGTGTATACATTTATTAAATATTTAAAAAAAATTTTAATTTAGTTAAAAAAAATTTGCTATTACGAAACAGGTTTTTAAAATAATTAATATTATTACTTATTAAACAAAAGTTGATGTTATTATTATGAAATCAATTTTCAAAAATAAAATAGTGTAATTAAAAATATTCAATAAAAATTTAGTTGTCAATATACTAATTTTTTTAATAGATTAATGATTTCAAATAACATTTTATTCATATTAAAATATAATTTAATATGAATTGAATACTTTGAATAATTTAAGATGTATATATTTATTAAAATTTTAATTTATTCTAATGTTAATAAGAATGTTAAATAAACAAATATTTAAAATGTATGTTGTATATTATTTAAATATCTATACTGTTAACGGGTATGTGTTGATTTTTGAAAATATTTTCCCTTATTTGTATTTGAAAGGCGGTTCTTATAAAAAGCAAATAAACATATTTCGTTTCAATAATTTTATACTAGTACATTAAAAAAATATATCTTGATTTGCAGTGAATATATATTGAAACGTATAGAAACTTATAGCTGTACGTCAGTTGGTATACTAAAGACAATACGATACTACTTTTTCTACTCAAAATATTGAATCATTAAAGAAATTAAAAAAATATTAGAGGTACTCTATAAGATTTTGGTGTAGTGACCTATGTAATAGAAATAAAATCATAAGTTTCTTGATTTTGCAAGGTATTTTATTTTTTGTTTTCTTTTTCATAAATAATATCGAATTTTTCAAAATCAAGTTTTATAATACTTTTCGTGAAAACCAAAAAATGGACATTAATTAAGAAATATTACTTATAAATAACGGGAGTGGGTATCATTGAATAATAAAATTTAAAAAAATATTCGCTGTATACATCGCGTAAATCATATTAAAGTAAAGTTAAAAAGTTAAGATATATCTAAAAAACGTTTCCAAAAAATCGACCTACAGCCTCGATGTGCTTGACAATATCATTTACTTTCTTGAATCGCTCATTATTGAAAATATCAAAAGATCGTTTAGTAACTGGCTTCTCCATCGGCGTTGGAGTTTGTTGTTCGTTGTCAATCAACGTGGGATTGTTCTTCTCGACCTTCTTAAGTAACTCTGTACGTTCTTCCTGCAAATTTTTTAGCTGTTCCTGCAACTGTTCTTCCTTCTTCAAGGATTGCGCCTTCAATACCGCATAGTCTGCTTGCAGAATCTGAAGACTTTCTTTCACAGAGTTAAGTTCCTCGGTTGCATTTTGAATCTCGATTACACGGAGCATCTTTTCTTCGAGAAGCTCTTGTCGGTAATTGTCAAGTGCCATAGAAACGTAAACACTTAGTTCCTTCATACAATTCACCGGTTGCTGATCGTTCGTTACTACAGAATTCAACAAATTCAAGATGTGAGTAATTTTAATGTATACAAAACAGAAACGTTTCCAGATTGTCTTTATGATTTTTTATGCGAAACCTTATTATTCTTTACTTTTATGTATTTATCTCTGTCTCTCACTCCCAGTCTTAGTTTTGTCTAGCTTTCAAAATTTATACACTTCAAACTTTTACATACAAAACATTTATCAGATTTTTAATCTCATATCACCTTTTATTATACAATTATTTTCTACAAAAATATATCGATTTTTTAAAAAAATATTTTTTCACATCTACTTTTTATATCATAATTATACAATTATCAAAATTATAGGTTTATAAATACTAAACGAATGATATAAATCATAAAAAACTAAAATAAACGAACCAAATCAGTTATGAAATTAACTTTATATTCATAAAAACTAATATTTTACAATTTTGAGGCTGATACACATATGATTTATTTGATCACCTATATTATAGAAGAAAACTATAGAGAAATTAATAAAATATTGATTTAGTAAATTTAAAAAAAAAAACAAAAAAAAAATAAATATTTTTATTTCACATTATTTGAAAAAAATTATTTATATAATATAAATTTAAAACATTTTTCTCCACGAATTTTATATAATTTATAAAACAGGCTTTCTAAAATTTTAGTATTAAATTTTTTTTAATTTATTGACCTATCCTTTTGTATTTTATTAAAAACTAAAAAAATTAAATAATCGCAAAAAAATAAAAATCTATGTATTTTTAAAAAACGAAAAAATTAAATATGTTAAATGCCAATTTTCAATGACAAAACAAATTATGTTTTTTTAAACATAGTTACAGTAAGTTAAATTATACTCATTTACATTAACAAAAAATGATACAAGAAATTTATGAATCACGTGAATTCCTATGAAAAAATAGATATTATTTATGAGTTTAAAATTAAAGCTTAGTTTAACTATAAATAAGATAAATAATAAAAATATATAAATTTTGTACACTAATTATTTGTAGAATAATTATAATTATTTAATAATAATAACAATTAAGTATATTAGTTAATGCAAGCATTATAGTACTTTGGAAAATTTGTATGCACCAAATTAATGTATTAATGTATATAATCCTTCATACGATTTTGTAGTTAGATAAGCTTAATAATTACAGTTGCACCAATTATGAGAATATTTTTATAATTATTCAATTGAGTATTTAGTTAATTGATAATCAATATAACTCAAGCAAAATTTTTTTAATAAAATATAAAACTAACACTTAAAACCAATGTATAAAACGATATTACTCTTTATAAATGAACAAAAATATAATTTAACTATTAACAAAATTTGTAAAAAAAAAGTTTTTTCATACAAATACTGATTTCATTAGTTGTGTTACATTAAAAATAAAAATTAACTAAGACTTACCATTTTTTTGAACTTGTAATAATTCACTTTGTGGTAAATACGACGATGTTATTTTGTTGGATTCAGCTAAAAATTTGAAGAAATCACGAATATTTACATTTGATATAAAAGATATTGTTTCTTAAATTGTATCGGAAAAAATTTTTAAAAAAAATTTCTATATCTTTATATATTTATAATGATTCATATACTTCAAACACTTGCTATTGAATTTTTCATAATTGTTTACATAATAGCTCACCTGTAGGATTGTGGTAGAAAGGCCTCAACCTTATGATAGCTATGTAGGCGGGAAAGGTAATAATCATAGTTATAAAAACTATTAATCCACGCAACTGAAGAAAAACAAATATTTTTAGTTATAGAGTACTCTGTTGTATATTTTATAAAAATGAAGATTATCTCGCAAGCAGAAATTATAAGTTTAATAAATACTCAAAAACCTAGAGAAAACTATGTCCAACAAAACATCTGTTTACTTCTATACAATGAAAACTTGATTAAATAATAAAGTATATTAAATAATAATAAAGTTGCTATTTCAAATGCGTATATTGTAACCGATAAGATTATTGTAAAAAATATTATACTTTAAAAAAATCTAAATTATCGAATTGAATTATTACAGAATCATTATGTACTAAGTAAAAAGAAATAATCTTTTACACTCGTATTCGAACAACGATTATTACGCTGAACTATTAATCGATCAATGAAAAAGAGAGAGGAGTAAAAATCGAAAGACTTATCCATTTAAAGAGAGATTCCAATAGAAGTCAAATCTGTGAATGCAAGATAAAACTTGAAAAAAAGAGAGATCTCGAAAATCTATTGATGATCCAACTCACGTTCTTCTTGTTTTTTCGTGGCATATCGTTCATGACGATTGTGTGCTGTTTTATATCAGTGCTCTCATTCTTTTCGTTATTCGTGTTAGGTGCACCGACCTCGATATTCTTACTTTGTTCATTCTGGCGTACTAAGTTGAAGCCGAGTCCGCCCATCTTTTGTTCTGCTCGTTCACGTATCAATAACAGCGGAATTAAGGCTTATAAAATCACACGACTTCAATGAGTTCAATCAACTGTCCTTCGCATCAACTTCGAAACTAGAGCTAAGTCGGGCCCACTTACACTTCCGAAAAACACGTTGCAGCGATTCTGACGCCGTAAGTTTTGCTTAAAGTGGGGGACGAGACGCGTCCCTGGTAGTGGCGCTCTTAACTGTCAGAGCATTATTAGGCCACCATTAACTATTTTTGAAGCGACTTGACGATACAGATGAACTTTTCTTCGCTTTCGCCAACAGTATTGAGTCCGACTTATTAATCAATACATTTTCGTATATTCTAATAAAACTAGGGTTATTATTTAATGTAATATGTTCTTTCTTATCTTTTTAAACGTTTTTACAGGCTAGCTTTTTTTCAACAATTTTTAGTCAAACAATACAGAGTCTAAAACTTTTACAAAGAAAAACATCACGATATCACAATGCAATACGTCATTCGAAAATTATTCCTTTTCATTTCATAAGTTTAAATATATATATATTTTTTTTAAAACAAATAAAATTCTGACTTCAATTGTAGATTTTTTTACAAGCGGTACTGTATACTGCTAAATACTGATTAAAATTGATAGTTAATAAGACACGTATTGTATTGTATTCTATATAGTTTTAAGAATATACACTTAATTTTTATATAAAACTATTATTATTTATTATAATATTATTAAATTGTCTAACAATACTTATCTAATAAAGAAAGCTTCATTATCATACAGTATAAATGGTTCTAATGTAATATAGACTAAAAATGAAATAAACAAATACAATAAGGAACTTCTGCAAAATTATTTAACAAAATCACATATTTTTAATAAAAGTCAAAAACACATTTTTCAAAGTTAATCTCTTATTCCCTATTGTGTATTAATTTTTTTTATAAATTAAACATTATTATTATTACCAGTAGCTAATAATACTAATTATTGAATTTTGTTTATAGATACAATTATTTTTAATAGCATAAAAAATTGTACATTTATGTATTACTTTTGTCTAATTCTAACAAATTGATACAACTTAATTTCAATAAAAAATCTATTTAATATAATATTGTAAGAAAGAATTACTGAAATAAAGTAATATTGATTCTTCAAAACATTATTTGTGAATATAAGTAAAAGATTAAACTTCGGATATTTCGCACAATAACCGTAATATAAATATAATAAAGAAAGCATAGAGTTGATTTTTGTCGGAAACTTAAATTATATAATTATTATTCATTAGTCAACGTAAAGTTAAGATCGTACATAAATATATAATAACATTAAATTGTCAAATATTTTATCAAAAATTTTTATACAATTACGAATTTGTATTTGCAGATTAAACTCAAGTTTTTGCAGCTAATATTACAAACACTTTATTATTATTATTGATTATTTACAAATGTTCGTTCTTTATTTATATTTATATTCGTTGTTATTTATACCTATGTGCTTTTCTTAAATCTAAATTACATTTTACACGTATTTATATTACACAATATTTACTCTTTCTTTTAATTTTATATTATATTATATTATATTATTTATTTGTTTTCTTTCTTTTTCACTTCTTATATTGCCTTTCTTCGATGCCTCTTTAACGTTGCTGCTTTCTTATCTGTTTTAATGAATTTTGTACAATATAAGTCTATCTTTTTTATTACTTTTCATAATATTTTTCTACTTCACTGCCTTGAACACCGTGACATTATATTCTTTCACAATGTGAAGTTCCTCGTCTATTTACCAATTTTTGTTGTTTTTCATTTAATGATTTATTTCAAATCTCTTTAATAATTTCATTCTACGTTTCATTTTTCCCCTTCGTTTATTTCATATATAATTTTTTCGTTAATATTTTTTATTATGATGTATTCATCTTCTTCACCACTATACTTCCATATTTCATCAATTATTTCAAACTCGCACGTGTTCTTTTTATTTTAATTTAATTTAGTATCTTCCATACATTTTCCTTTCTCGTTTCATCTATAACTTTCGCCCTTCTGTCTCTTTCATTCTCCAACTCTTGCATTTTGCCCTCACCCCAAATATTCCTACAAAATATATTCTCCACTTTTTTTCTTAATTGCGTTATCTATTTGCTCTTTCATTCTCTTTTTGTTAAAAATCTTTCAGAAAGTTTTTTCAGGCTTGTGCTTCACTGTTTCTTCAATTGCTTTCTTTATAGCTTTACCTTTTTTGCTTTTTAATATTTTTTTGCAGTGTTTTCTCTTCTCTGTATGTTTCTGTATATTCTTTTCTATTTATACCTTTAATCACTTGTATTTTCTTGAAATCTTTTCTTATCTTTCCCAAAATTTGTGACTTCATCATGCCTCGCTTTTTCTACTCCTTACTCTGTCGCTCTTTTGCATTAAGACATCCTGTTTTTCTTTAGTTCTTCTAAGGTTATATGTTCATTTTTCTTCATATCTATCTGATATCATTGTCATCAAATCAACCCTCGAATTTTTTATTGTTTTTTCTTTTCCTTGTTCCTCTCCTTCTTCATTTCCTTGTATAGTTTTATTCGTAGTATTTTATGGTCAGATTTTATCATCCCTGCTATTTCTATCGTTCTCTCTTTTTTCTATCTGCGAAATCAATTTCTATTTTTTTTACTGTACACTAAAATTACGTTTCTTGTAATTATTTCACTAAACCTAATTCTTGTTTCTCATCCTTCTATTCTTATTTCCCTAAATTTTTCTATATTTCTCTTCTGTTTTCCATCTGTATAAATGTTTTTATCAAAAGCTTCGATCTCTCAGTTTGATACTTGTTTTTTAATATTTTGTAAACGTCTTTTGCGTCTCGAATTTTACACGTCTTATGTAATCTTTCCTTCTCATCTTTATTCCCTACGTAATCTTTATACTATTTTTTACTCACTACTTCTTTTTTAACATATCATTAATATTTTTAATCATCATTTATAACCCTTCTACCTCTGCTTTTCAATCCGTTTCCTTCTCTTTCCTTCCTCTTTTCTCTCTTACTTTATTAATGTTGTTATCGTTTACCTTGTCATTTAACTACCCTCCCTATCTTTCCACCAACTTATGGCTTTCTTCATCTCCTACTTTAGTTTTGTATTCTTCTTTATTAATTTTTTTAGCTTCTCTTCCTCTTACTCTCTTCTTTGATTTCATTAAACTACTTTTGGCCTCTTTTCTCAGAACTTCCATATACTCTTCAATAAAGATTTATTCCATTTAATGATGTCCGTGTTTTTGTCCTCTTTTTGTTCTACTTTTTTTATTTTTCCCTTCTTGATATCACCGGGGAAGGAATTCATTTTCTTTTTTTTCCCCTTTGTTGATCATACAGCGAATATCTCTGTTGTTCGTTTATACGTATATATGTACGTTCTATACTATTTTCTTCCTTGTTGCCTATTACGTTATTCCGTCTTCTTTATAATTACTTCTTTGATTCTTTTGTTCTTTTTTTGTCTTGATTTTTCCAATTATTTAATAATTTATTCATTATTTTTAATTAATTTTTACCGTTATCACCCACGAGACACATTCCTCATGAATAATATTATAACTTATGTGTCAGAGCATTTACACAGTTCTCATTTATACGTGTAAATAAAGAAAATTCAATATGTTTTGCTTATTATTTTGTATTATAAATAAAAGTATTAAACTATCTTTAACAGTGCAAGAATATTGATAATGTATCTATACTTTCTGTATTACTAAAATCTACTAATTTAGATATTAAAAATCAAAATACTAATGAACTTTTCACACGTTATTTTTAACGAACGATCAATATGATTTTTTTCAATAGAAATTTTTGTTTAAAATATAGTACAAAAAATTTCCAACTGCTCATTATTTTTCATTTTACTTTTTAATAAACAATCAACCAAGATAATTAATTCCTTAGAAAATATATTTGTATATTTTTGTGAATCTTTAAATATTTTTTTTATCATCAAAATTTGACATTAATAAATTATTGTTTTCGAAAGAATTTTATAAATTAAATTATTTCAGAAAAGTAAACATAAATTTGTTAAATGATAAAATACTTCATATATATAACTTTTTTAAAAAAATAGAATATGATTTCAAAATTGAAAATTCTATATATACAAATTTTTTATATTTATCTATATAAATATATTAAATTAATTAATCTATAATTGATGTAGAACTATTTAACCCATTTACCTTTAAAAGTAACCTTTAATTACATAATTAAATAATATTTTAAAAGTAAATTAAATTTTTTTTCTAAGTATATTTATTGATATGCTCTAATATAAGAATATTTGGATATTTGAATTATATATATATATAGTATGAATATTGAAAACATCTGTTAAATATTAAATATTAATAAGTCTGACTCTTTATAAAATTAAAATATAATTAATCATTTGTTTATTATGAAAAAAATTCTATGTACATTTATATAGTTTACAATATTTGTAAATATATAAAATCAAATGTCTGTAACAAAGATTCACTGTATATAATACACTTTCCACTTTTGAATTCTTGTATTCATTTAAGTCATTCATTTATTGTAACATTCATGCTCTTAAATATTTTGATTAGCTTAGCAATTAGATTAATGTCAAGATCAGATACAATTTTCTTACTTAAAATAAACAAATTAGTTATTACTTCTACATTTATCAAAAAAAAATTTACTTCAAAAGTAAATTATTTTTAAAAAATGTCTGTTATTGTATGCTAAAATTTTAATAATAGCACATAAATTATGTTTTCACATATAATTCAATATAATTCAAATTTTGCCAAATCTAATGTAATTTTATAAAATTTTTAATAATTTGATTACTTTTTGTCAGTCAAGAAACAAAATGAAAAATATGAATTTATTCTAAATAATTACTGAATGAATAGAAATCAAAATACATGTTAATTTTATTTCGTCAAACATGAGTATTTAATTTTACATTAGATTCAATAAAACAATTTCTTAAAAAACTTGAAAAATATAAATATTTAGTGATTAAAAGTTTATGCTTTATAAACATTGAAAATCTTGAGTTTTAACATGCCTAAACAATCATATAACATTGTATATTATTTATTAAAACTTATTTTATAATAATGATATAAATAGCAATAATAATGATATAAAATAGCACAGATCACTTTTTTCTAAATAATTCAATTATTCATATAATTTTGCATAATTTACAGTTCTTTGATTATTCACATTCAGTTAGTATCAATATATTCCTGAAAACATACAGAAACATAATTAAGTATATTACGTGCTTAAGAAAACCAAACTCAAGCTTGTGGCTTCGATGATATTTATATATTTTAGCCTAGAAAAATACAGTCTATTAAATCTTTTCTTCTGATATTTATGTTTTAGAATCTTGCAAATATGATCCCAAATATATCTTACTTCTTTTTATTTCTGCGAGTGATTTCTTTTTCTTTCCTTAGAGTGAAAATAGAGTTGTTGTTAGTTAAAATCTTATTTCAAAGCTGTTCTTTTTTTTATTTTACACTTATTTGTTAAATTTTTAAACAGTCTTTTTGTCTCCAATTTCCTGTGAAAATAAAAAAATAAAATCTTATAAAGTTTAAATTTAACTTATATTTTTATTTTAAGTTTAAGCTTAAATGCATGTACAATTAATACATAGGTTACATCCCTGAAAAATGAAACATTAAAATTAGAAATAACTTTAAACAAATTTATTTTGTAAAATTATGCTAAAATTTTTTCAAAAAGAATCTCCTAATATAAAATTTTATGTTAAAATTTTTTATTTTTTTAAACTTGTGTTTTAAAATTGGTATACATACTCATTAAAATTTGTGAGAAACTAAGTCAATAACTTAATAGATATGACAAAGAATTAAATTGTATCCTCAATTTAATGTTATGACTATTGTATTATAAAATAATTATCAAAATACAGTATTCTTATTACATTATTCTACTTTCTCAACTACAAATAATTAAATTATTGTAAATTTTAACTTAACAATATTAAAAGAATGATAAGAAAATTATTATTAAACTTTATGTGCTTTTAATTGATTAAATAAATGAAAATAACTCTTAATTTGTGTAATACTAATATAAATATTTAATTGTATATGTATTTAATATATCTTAAATATTATTAAAATAGTACCATAATATAGTAAAACAAAGATTTATTCGTGTTTAACTGCATTCATGTTATTGTGCATGTAATCATCTTCATCTAAAACAAAACATTACTTATAAACAAAAAATACTAAAAATTACATTAAAAAAAAAGTAACATTAATACCTTCGCGTTCATCTTCTCCCTCTTCAATATGAAGATCACTATTTTTATTTAGCGGTTCCTTATAATTGTAATCATCATATTGTTCAACATCTTCATTAACACCTTCATTTTCAAATCTGAAAGTTTTTAAACATTTTACTCATTTTTATTCATTTTATAATATACTTGATGCTTATTTCTATTTATAAATTGCAATCTAATAGTTATAACTTAAATTAATTTGAAGTAGGAATAACAATGCAGAAAGTAAGTAAAAGTTGTTTTTAGTATCCCACATAATTAAGAAATTTTTAATCTTACATACATAAAACTGTATTTCATATCTAAGAATTCATATTTAAGAATATTTAACACAGAAAATAAATTATCATATAGATTATATTATAAATATACCAGCTGTTAATGCATTATTAATAATATTTAAAATTGAATAAATCAGTCTCTTTATTGACATAATGCATGTGAGTCAATTGAGAATTAATAATTCAAACGAGTATACTTCTATATTATCATTAATTATATATTAAATATTTTATCACCTGAATAATTTCATATTTATTCTTATTTATTTAATCTTATTTTGTCTTAATCTTTTTTTCTTTAAAATTTCAATTTTCTTTAACTAAATATGTTCAAAAGAATATTGAAATAACTGTACTTAATTTTAAAATAAATTAAAAGCAATTATATTTAAATGTATTCAAAGATTTAATATATAAATATTTAAATTAATTAAAACTTATGAATTATATTAAAAAAATTTTTAAATCAGATGAAATATAATATTTAATACGACGTCAACTTTTCAGAAAATCAACATTTTTGTATAAAAAAAGAAAAATATCTAATTTAATTATACGTTCAAATTTTCTATAAAACAATCAAATTTTCTAAAAAAACAAGTACGTAAAGTTAAATTTTTGTTAATAAAAGAAAAATAAAAATTTTAGAATATTGATAATTAATTATACATATTTTAATTGTTTATTTAATGTGAAGAAAATGTATAATCGAATCATGGACAAAGTATGTTATAAATATATGCAGATGTATTTAAAAATAAATAAATTATAATTTAAATTTTCAAAATATACACTTATGTAATAAAAATTAAATTTTTTTTAGAAATCTTAAAATTTTCTTTATAATAATAACAAAATTACTATAAAATTTTATTGAACAGAGAGTTTACTTGCAGATACGTAACAGTTATAAATTTATATATCATATTTTGTACACATAAAGATTACAAAAGTACATTATTCCAAACATTTTTACAAAAGATATTTAAATATAAAGACTAAGATATTATAATTCTATTGATAAGCACTGAAGACATGAAAAATGAGTTAAAAAAAATGGCTTAAAATTAAACAGAGAAAAAAAGCATAATTAGTAAATAGTAAAGAACATGGTGCATAAAATAACTATCAAACATATCTAACATTGTATCGACAAAGCATGGAACGCAAATGGAAAGTATTCAAAAGAATTGAAAAAAAGTATAAAATATTTGAATGTCTTTTGAAAAGTATAATGATGTATGATGATTTAGTTATTATAACAAAAAATTGGATAATAAATATTGAGTTCAAAGTCAAAAGTAGAGAAGATAACCATACATTGAATTGAATGTGTAAGTTTCACAACGACCTCGTGATAAAAAACCTCTCACATGTCAACGGAAACAAAAACTTAGTTAAAGTTATTCTAATGCAGATCAAAAACTTGCAATGCTTTATTGGTAACATTCTTTTTTCCCTGATAAATTTTTTGCGCTTAACTTCGTCGATTCTACCAGCATATCCGTGATCATGTTTTCAGCTTGTCATGGATTCGACTTTTTTCGATACACGTTTAATGTATTTACTTATGTAGACATTTACACCTTCAAGATTGAGTCATGGGGCTTTTTCAGTGTCTCTTTGTAATAATTTTTAAGTAAGAAACGTGTTTTTTCTTTTAGAAAGTGGATAAAATTCTGTTTGGACGACATACAAGAAAGTTTTGAAAGTAATTGATAATAGAATTAAAAACGTTAAAACCATTACTAAAGAAACACCCTGTATTTTCAATTTGTTTCTGCTGCTTTTCATTTAAAAACCTGTAAACCCAAAACATAATATTATCTGTATTGTAATAAAGTATAAACTTTTGTTCTTAAGTACAATATAAATCACGAATTTGATCGTAAAATAATAAAGCCTATTGATATTTTCAACTTTAATAGTTTAAAATTTCTATTTTCTAACTGTATTTCTAACTTTAAATTTCAATAGTAGCTTTTAAATCAATGTGCAGAGGCATTATTTAAAATGGATACTAGGTACTGATTAAAATATTCTGCAAAATATAATTATGCTATAAACAAACATAGATAGAATATAAATAAAGATATTAATAAAATTTCAAATTCAAACTTTTAAACTTTTTAAATATAAAATTACTGTATAAACTTACTTTAATATTTTGATTAAATTTGTGGGAAAATTCAAACATTATTTTCATATTCTTTAAAATTATTATAATGCCCGAACTGTTTTTATAATAATATTGTATGATAAATATCTTATATAAATGCTATTTAGTATGGGATCAGAGATAAATCACTTAATTCACTGACCTTTTTTCGCTTAATCTATTGATTTCTTTTTACCATCGTTTTTCCCCACATATATTAATATACATATTGTATAAGAATTATTTATACAAAATAATTTTAGTTTTGTTTCAAAATTCCATACATTCACTATAAGCAATCATAAGAAAGAAAAAATTTTTTTAAGACTAAATTCTGTTAAGACTAACATGTTTTGTATTATTATGCAAATTTTAACTAAAATAATAAATTTTTTAATAATTTAATCGACATTTATTTTACAAAATTGTCTAATATAAATGTTTGCTATTGATAAACGATCATATGTAATGTTCTTAATAAATTCAAAAGTAGTAGTACTAGTATTACGGCGCCCATAGTATTTTAATAGGTTCAAATATATATATAACATAAAACAAAACAAAATATGAATAGATAGAAGCTTAATACTTTTATCAATTATGTGTAAGAAAACACCAACCAACTTATAATTAGTGAAGAAATTAACGAGCTTGTAATTAATTTAAAAAAGTAAAGTTAAAAATTAAAAATATTAATCAGAAGCATATTTGAACACTTGTCCAATCATATTTATTTTGATTTTTCAAAATTTTTTGAGAGTATCTGAGCTTTCAAATCTCTCTTGTTTATTTGGTGCAAATAATTTTCTTCAAATCAAAACGATTTTATACCTTTGCAAGACTTATGAGCGTACACTTACCCACTCTTTTCAATATGATGAGGATCGCCAATCTCCTGAACTCCAGGTTTAAGTTTATACCAACCGTCAGCTTCATGTCTATCCAAAATTTGTTCACCAACGTATCTGGGCAGCTCATTCTGATGAGCCAGCCGTTGCGGAGATTCTTCGAACTTCAGTCTTCCATTAGACCTTGAGTGCTTTAATTCGAAGTTGACGATACCAGCTTCGGGTTTAACAGGCGGCACCTGGCCATTTGACTGTTGCAATCGCTTCTTCTGGGAATGATCCGGCTCGAGGTTTGCATTAGAATCAACAAGCCTCGGAATTGGCGGTACTCCCAATGGTAGCTTAACTTTACCCGATGCTTTACTGCTGGCAATCTTTAAGTCGGTGGAAGACCTGCTCGAGTTTTCTAATGGGCTTTGGAGTATCAGAGGATCAGCAACACCGATTTTGGCCACGTTTGAAGTTGAGACGCTTATCTGAAATGATAGAGTAATTACTCGGAATTCTGATAAGGAGACCAAGTAACTGCTCTTACTTATGACTAACAAGCGGACCATTCTACATATGCATGTGTATATATTCTATTTAAAATTGAATATCGTAATCGCATTTTTTAGTTTTTGAATCAAACAACCATCATTAAATCTCAGACACAACTGCTGCTATTTAAAAAAGAACTTAATTATATTTAATATTTACACGCGATAATTAAAAATATACTTGTATATTTCTAAGTTATTGGGTTAAACATTATTATAAATGGTTTATTTAATAATATAATGAAATCCTATATATCGCAGAATACGTATTAATTTTCAATATATTAATTGTTACAAATAAAAATCTTATATATTATTTCAAATTTACATGCAAGATAGGCTTAAATGTATATAATTTATTTTTATTATTATTTAACTTTTACTCATCAAATAAAAAAATTTATTAAGTGTTTTAAAATATATTATTTTTAAATACAGATAATAGGCAAACTCATTATTAAATCTAAGTTAGAAAAGAATAAGGCAGATGGAGGTAAAGTGGAAGAACAAGATAATAGGTTTGAAAAAATGAAATGAAAGGGAAAAAAATTAAGAAATAGAAATGTGGTTTTAAAAGAAAGAATATGTATTGTATGTCCAAAAAACAGAAGAAAAACTAGAAAAAAATAATAATAAATAGAAAGAGGATAAAATTTTTAATTTAATTCTCAAATATATGAGAATTATATAAAGTTAAAATCTGAGTTTGAGATTTCATTTTGAACATAGACATAATAGTCTGATGGATACCTAGCAGGGAAAGACAAGAAAAGATACTTCAATCTACTATTTCTTAACAATTTATTGATATACCCTGGTTTACTGTATTGATTGGAGTAAAAAAAAAATAGAGAAATGAATAAAAGAAAAAAACTCATGCGCAGAAGAAACAAAGAAAGAATAAATAGATAAAAAAATGTAGGAATATATCAAAATCGTCATAAGTTCAGAATTTTAGCAATATAAATAATTATAAATAGAAACGTCAAAAATTATTATATTAATGTATTTATTATTAAATAAAGTAATATCAACAATAGTTACAAAAAATTATAAAATTATTATGTTTATTTAAATAATAAATACTTCAAAGTTAAATATGAAATTATAAAGATTAAATTATTTTTTAATCGACATAAATTATTATAATGTGACTCCTAAAATAAATATGATTCCAGATACAACTTTAATAATAAATACAAAACTCAATATATGTTACATTTAGATAACAATTCTTTTTACGTATTATAATATTTGTTGTATCGGTTAAAGAAATACAAACATTCAAATAAAATAAATCAAATGTATTTTATTACAAATTTTATGTACATGTATTTCGTTCTCATTTTGAGGAGTTACATATAATATTGATCATTTAGACGTTTAACAAAATTTTGAAAACAGAGGAAAAGTAAAATTAAATAATTTTTCAAAATGGACCTCAGAACAAAAAAGTTATAAAACTAAGATTAAGTATTATGCGATGAATAAAAAGAGTAAAATAATTTTTTGGCGCAAATTTATAGAGTACTCAGGTGGAATTAAGACAGAGTACATAAGATTATTTAATTAAGTTAGAGCTTTAAGCGATCTATATAAAATTAGAAATGTAAACATAAAAAAATTTATACAAATAAAGGATATTCGAGGAATAAAAAGTAAGATTTATTGGGGAAAAATTATTCTTCTTGGAACAGAGGGAGAAGGGAAAGCATAAATAGATAGAAAAAAGATAAAAAAATAAAGCTGAACACGTACCAGAATAAAATAGATTAATAGCAGGAACAAAAAGATAAATGGCGAAAAAAATTTGAAAGAATGTATGGAAAAAGAAAACGAGAAAGGTCGACGTATAAAGAAGGAAAATCAGAAGCGTTGCAGTAGGTCGAGGTAAAAGGGATATTAAGTAACAAAATCTAAAAAAACATAAAATAACAATTTGATAAATATATTGTTGCAGAAAAATACGTAAAAGAAATAACAAAAATAATAAAGGAAATTTAAAAGAAAAAGAAATCCTTGAAAATTGAAAAGTGAAATAATAACGAGGAGTTTTAAAAATCGGTACAAAAGAAATACAAAAACTATAGAGATTATATGAAGGAGTTAGCATTATAAAATGCATACGAAAATTATGAAAAATTATGTTAAAAAAACAGTTGAAGAAAAATAAGAAATTTAATGAGACACGAATTAGATTCAGAAGAAAAAGAGTGAGAATACAAATACTAAATGGTAATTCATCGATTGATGAATAACTAAATAAAGAACAAGAAGAAATCTTCATTTTCATTGCAGTTATGAAAACCATATTCAATAAAATAAAAAGAAAGAAAGTTTGGAAAAAAACAGGCATGAATAAATAAGAATAAAAATAAAAGGTGAGATAATTACAAAAATAGAAATAGAGAGAGAGTGGTGACAAGGTTGTCCTATGAGTTCTATGTTATTTAATATAGCTTTGACAAGCATAGAAGAAGAATCGAAGAATTTTAGGCGCAAAATATTGAAAAAGATTATTAAGTCACGAAGATATTCAGATGACACTGTAATTTTGGCAAAGAACGACAACTAAATATATTATCAAGAAATTTCACAAATTATCCTAAATAAAAAAGCCTACAATTCAACACGAAAAAAGAAAAAATTATAAAATTCAGAAAAATATGGGTAAAAAATAAAAAGACCAAGTTTATGTGTAAAAGAAAGAAGTGTGTGTGTGTGTGTGTGTCTGTGTGAATATTTTACCTTTATAAAAATATTAAGGATACAGATTTTAATAAAATAAAATGAATAAAAAGTATAATAAATGTTCGGCCAAAAAAACAAACGCTGTCTAGTAAAAGGTATGGAGTATTGCGGAAAGATTGTTTAAGAAAGATTTTCTAACAAAAATGAAAACGTTTGATGGGTTGATAGAAGATGTTTAGAAAAATTTGCAGATGGACCATCTGCGAGAAAATAAAAAAAAGACACAAAAAATATATAAAATGAAAATTAAATTAAAAAAAAAATTTCGCTGAATCACATTTTAATGTTAGAAACTAAAAAAAAAGAAAATAGAAAATAGACAAAAGAAGCAAAGAGAATAATTTGAATAAAAATAAACACCAAAAGCGCAGGAAGACGCTGAGAGCATAAAAATAAGGATAGAAGAAGGAAAGTATTTCAAAGTTATATAAAGAAGTTCAAAAGAAACAAAAGCACTTTTGTAAAAAAGTTAAATTTCTGGTGAAGTATTAGATGTTCAAGATGTGAGTAAGAAAGAAATTCAAAAGAGGATAAATAATATATAATATGATAAATAATATGTAAATTTAAATGCTTTACAGTAGAAAGTGTAAAAGAAAAACTGTATAATGAAAAAAAAAATGGAGAAACTAAAAAAGGAATGAAGGTATTAGAGAGATTTATAATGAACGCTAAAACAAGAAATAATAATCAGTAATTAATATTAATATAATATAATATTAATATAATATAATAAAATTAATATAAGAAAAAAGAATGTACAGATTGTATAATAAACATATACCATAAAGCATATTATGAACTAGTCCCATATTGCAAGGAAATAAATTGGATGATATTTTTAAAAGTGAAAAGAAAGATATAAATTTGCATCCTTCAAGAAATATCCTTCTCTGCGAAATCATTCGCTTTTTTTCGCTATAAACCCAAATAATCTCTTCTCCCATCATGTTGCTCTCTTTGTAGTTCCTCCCATCTCCCTTATCTTCTTACATTTAAATATTACTTCTCTTCTATTTTTACTTTCTAAAAATGTCAACTCTTTCTTTATGAACAGCGATGTTCCTTTTAGTAGTTTTTTTTATCGTCATTATCGTACTAACACCATCTTTGTCTTCTAGCACTAAATCATACTAACTTCTTTCCTCTACTATATTTTACGCTTACAACTACCTTCATCACTTTTTTAACCTATTTCTCTATTTCTTCGATGTTGCTTATGCTTTCCTTCTTTAGACCTGTTAGAATTCAGTTATTTTTTTTCTTTTGTTTTTCTCTGTCTAATCCACATACATTCATTTCTATTCTTCTTTATTTCTAGGTGTATTCGTAGTCATCTGCTTCTCTTTTTCTATACGTCTCTTTCCAATTTCGGACAACCACTTTGTGCTTTCTTTCACTTGCACTTACATTTTGCTCAATCTACTCAACACCTTGCTCTTTATATATTTTTCATAATTTTCTTGTAGTTATCGTAACCTGCTTTAAACCTTACTCTTTAAATTCTCCATCGTTTCTTTTACAATTCTCTCAAACTTTTCTTAATTTTCACTAGGAATCCTTCTTATTGCTGCCAGTCTCTCTTCTATCTCTGGACTTATTATTCCCTGCTTTTTCCTTGCAATTATCTTACTCTCTTCAGCGGGTGAGCATAGCATTCTTTTTCTACCTTTCATTGTTTTTTTCTTTTTGGACAAATGCTCTTTTTAACTGATGTATTCTTGTCGCAGTACTGTAACACTTTTTTCTCTTTGAACGCCAAATGTTTTCTGATTTATTTCACTTTACTTTTATTCATTTTCTTCCACCAAATGATAAAATATCTCTCTCTCTCTCTCTCTTTACTAACTTTATGTCCCTTACTCTTTGTTCTATTCCTCTCAAATTTTTTTTTCCTCTCTATACATACAATGCATCTTTCTCAACCTTTTGCTGAAATGCTCAATTAGCGGTTATATAAAAAAGTATGAAATAAAGCTTGAATCCTAATTAATCAAAATAATAAACATGAAGAAATATTAAAACTTTCAAAAGACAACGTTCATATGTGCTATACATGGACAGTCTGATTCATTAGTTAGATTTATTTGTATTTTTTTGTGATACATATCAAAACTCCTAACCGAGACCCGAATTGATTCAAGTTTATAAAATTGACAAGAATATTATTTTGAAGAATCTACTTGATTTTTATATAGGATTTATAACATCTAAAAATTCTGCAAACTCAATAATAATCAAAGTTAATATCTATCTAAGAAGTTTAAGCGGAGACAAATAAACAGTAAAATGGAAATAACTGTAATTTGTCAAAGAATAATATAGAATTCAGCAAACTATTAAGATTTTTCAAGGATTACGAAGAATTTTGTTTGATACTTTGTGTAATTCATATGATCATAAAAAATTAAGATAGAATATTAAATTCTATAATGAGTGGTCAAACGTTAATTATAAAAATTTCATATTAAATCGGATGAAGATTTATATAATTTAGTGATCTATGATAGAAAAGAAAATTAAATTAATAATAACGATATTTAATTTCATTATTATTAACTTTATGTGTTGCTACTTAAGAAAAGTGACAAAATAAAAAATAACTTTCATATAATAAAATAAAATAATAATTATGTAATCACGTGTAATGAATCGTATGATTGGCTTATGTTTGCAAAATCTGGTATTTATAAAATCCTGAGTTTTTTGCTTTTTGAAATCAATTTGATTTATTACTAATTTATACAGATGTAAAAACTACATTATTGAGAGATGCATTAACAGAAGAAATTTATAAACGAGTTTCCGAAGGCGCAGTTTGTAATGAAGATTAAGTTTATAAATTAAACAAAGCCTTATAGTAGTAAACAGTAAAATAAAAATTTTCTTTGTGTTAAAATTGATCAAATTGAAAATAATACAATGTTCAGTCAAAGTGTCTATACCAAGTTTATTAAAAAAATTTCGCATGTAGGTTTGTGATGCTACAAGTAAAGTTTTACCCAGTAAATTTAAATGCAGTGATCATGGGATGATAAGCGAAAAAATATAATGTATTCTCCTATAATAATTAAGTTGGCTATTTAAGGTATATAATGAATTATGCACAATCTAATCTCAATTCTGTAATCAGTATTGTAAGTAGGTATACAAACCATATTAATAAAAAAGACCTGTAGAATATATTTTAAAATAAATTTGAAGATTTCCAGAAAATTACAGTATTATTTACAGTAGATATTTATTGAAATTGAATTGAATTGAATTATATAAAGGCTGAGTGTAAAAATGCTTTAATCGGCTTATTGATTCATCCAATAGTGATTCGATCAAAAGAAAAAATATTACAGAACATTTATTTAAATCGCATGAAACATATACAACCAGTTATTTTTATATGAACATTTATTGAAGTTTCGTCAACACAACCAGAGTACTTGTCTTTTTTCAAGAAGTAATAGAGACCATACTCTTAATACGACTTAATTATTTGTTAAAAAATTTCAAATATAAATACGACAAAGCCCATTATTTTATATGAAGATAATATTGGTTGTATGAGCATTGGAAATATACCAACAAATTATAAAAATTCTAAATATATGTACATAAATTGCAGATTTTACGAGACTAAATAGAAAAGAAAATATAAGACGTAAAATTATTCGTACGAGTAGTCAAACAGCTGACATCTTAACTAAACTATTACGTGTCCTAAAGTTTCTGCAAATCCAGAAAGTAATGGACTTGAAATAAAGTTTAAAAAAGTTTTATAAAATCTACAAAATAGTATTCAGTGTACAGATTGTAGAAGTAATAAATAATCATAAAATATTTTATAAAATTTAGTCTAGTCTTGAAGTTTTGTATTCTGGAATGCTGTTCTGGTTTATTTTTTTTGTAAAAAATAATAATTCGTTTGAATCATGATTATGAAGATATGCAAATTTTTTATTTATATTTAAGATTTTTTTTATACAATATAAAAAACTGTTTTTGCTTAATTATTATAATCACATAAATTTCTTTTTTAATGAACATAATATAATTAATAAGCATAGAAAGATAAAAGAATTCTTAACATGAATAATTAATTAATGTGATTTTTCAAGAACTACAATAGCATGTTTTGAAGTATCTATTAAAACTATTTTTAACAACTTATATTTATTTATTTGACCTAATATAAAATATACTAAGAAAAAAGATCAAATAAAAATTATTCTTTTACGAGTTTACAAGTTTTGATCAATGAAAATAAAGTATGTTATAACTTTATTATAACTTTAAAATCTTAGAATTTATTTCAAACGTTTTACAAGTATCAAGTTTTTAATACTGACTGTGAATAAATTAAAACGAATTATCTTATGTCATTTTAATTCTATATACATTTATATAAGAATGTAATAAAATAAAATAAAAATATATTTGTTGGATACAAGATATATTTATAATTTTATTATTTATATTATTTTTGTTTTATTTATATGATTTTATTCCTATTTATACACAAATTATCTTGAAAATTTTAATTCTATAAAAAATTTAATTTTATTAAAGAATTTTATTTAATTGATAACAAAATTTTTTATATCTGAAAATAGTTCTTTAATGATGTTTTTCAATGTGAAAAACTTTTCAAAATTGGAATAGTATAGATAAAAAAAAAACAAAAAATACATATTTAAAATAAAACTATTCATGTATTGATAAATTAAAAAAAAAACAATTTTTCAATAATTTTATAAGAATTAATTTTTGGTGTAATAAACTTATTTTTTGTTGGTAAAAAAGTTTTCTAAAAATTCCTTTGTTTGATTATTGTTTTTATGTGGGTAGCATAACTTAAAAGAATTTATGCCAATGTATTAAATTTTTAAATATCTTTCTCGTTGATAAGTACTTTTTCACATAACATAATTTTGAAAAAAATATACTGTAATTGTTTAATTTAGTTTAAAACCTGAACTAGAGACAATTAAACTAATAAAATCAAACTAGAAATACATAGTTAAATCTTAACTTAATAATCTTGGCTAAATAATACATGTCAGTTAACACAAAAATTACTTGAGTATATAAATAAAATTAATTATTACACGAAATTGCCAAACAATTTTTTATTTTGTCACTTTTTGTAAGTAATAACACATTAATGTTAATAATAATGAAATTATATATCGTTATTATTAATTTATTTTCTTATTTATCATAGATCTTCATCCGATTTAATATGAAATTTTTATAATTAACGTTTGACCACTCATTATAGAATTTAATATTCTATCTCGTAATCTTTGAAAAATCTTAATAGTTCACTTAACTGCTTTGTTCTTTGACAGAATTACTGGGTCATTTGCACATGTTAATGATCTTATTTTATTCATATCGTTATTCTTAAGCTTCTAGATAATTTTAATTAATAATTTATTTTAATTCATGTCCAAAATGTATTAATACTTTATTAAATATCTATATGCACTAACAACATTACCTAACTCCTGTTTTGCAATAATTTCATTTATCCGTTTACCGAATCATCTCATTGTCTAAAATTATTAAAGCTTATCTTGATTTATCTGTATAATTTCTTTATACAGTTGATTAAATCACTTTTTATATTTGATTTTTTCATGCAATAAAACACACCCCACCAGAACTTCTCTGAGCCCATATACTAGCCCAGGTTTCTCGCGATAGCTCGTAATTTTAATTGTCAATACTTGCATAATAAGAAGATGAACCGTTTATCCAAGCTAAATACGATTTTGATCATAAGTGAGAAGAGTGTGAGAGAAAAGAAAAAGAGAAAGAAATAAAAGTATCAGAAATATTTGCGGTTCTCGTGGGTGACTCATGCTAAGTCGTGGATACGTTACCAACAAGTCGTAGTAGGATGCTATATTGCAAACGTGTTATTGACACGTCACGGTTCAACTCGCAAGATTTGGTAGAAATGGAAAGAGATAAATTAAAGTAAAAAGTTACCATGATGAACAGTATATAAAGATCCTATAAAAGATATAGAATGTTAACATATCTCCACATCATGGTTGTTTTTCCTTTCAAGTTCGTCTCCGTTTCTTGGTTGAGTTTACTTTATCACCAATTAGCATTACATTATATTAATCTTTTATTTCATCTTTTAAATATTAAAATATTTAATTTTTAAAATTCGGCAAATGTCACTTATTGTACGTACAATCATTTACCGTTACAGAGATTATCCCTTGTTTAAAGCTGTTAGGGTTACTTTCATACCTATAACCTTTTACTTGCGACTTCACAGATTGATAGAGATTAAGAAAACATAAATATATACAATATTGGACGACGTAGAAACCATGAAATATTTTTCATAAGAATGAACTGATATACAGATTAATGTAAACAATTGAAAGAAAATAATAACAGAAGAAAAGATGGATATAAATTGTTAAATATAGAAAGAAACTAAAAAGAGAAAGAGGTAAAATATAAAAGATAATAAAGATAATATTAGGAAAAAAGAAAAAAATTGTATTAAAAGTGAAAAATTATATTATGAGATTATATAAAATAATGTATGATATCATGCAATTAAATTAATATTGAATTAATTCAAAATTTATAAATAATTATGCATATTTTGTAAATATAACAATTATTATTTTTTCATTTGTTAAGTACCATTTATTTTAAAAAATAAAAAAACGTAGATGGTTTTCATTTTAACATGAATATGTTGCATTGTGCTTGATACTTATTTCGATATATAATCTTAAAATACGATAATTCAATCGAAGTTATAAAAACCGATCAATATAAAAATTTAATTATAGAATTTTATAAAATTCAAAAAAATTCGAGTGATTATGAATGAAAATATAATGACTATCAATCAAATTAAATTTTTTTAATCATACTATGCTTACTATTAATTATTTTTGTTGAAATATATAAAATATACGACTTAATTAAATTTTTTGTCTTTTTTTTATAATGTTTATGATACGTAATTACTATTAAAAATTGCAATTTGGAGGCCTTTATAAGTTAGTCCGTTTGAATCAAAGAAACAGTGTACCATATCCGGCTTATTTCAATTAGAAATCATTTTGAATAAAAAAATACTATAAAAACATAATCCACTTAAATGTTAAATATTATTACATAGCTTACTATTACCAATAGTTAGAACATAAAATTAAAATATTCTTAAATATCCTTTAATATTAATATAATGATATAAGATTTTGAATATATGTATGTTTAAATTAACATATAATATACATTCAATTAAAAGAATTTTATTTCAATATTTTATTTTTAGAGAAATCCTAATTAAATTTTAAAATATTTTCATGTACATTATCATAAAAGCCAGAACTAATATTAAAAAAAAACACACATTTAACCAAATTTTTCATTATAATATTTATTAATTTTTTAAACACAAATAAAAATATAATTTTATCTTTTAATAAAAAAAAACTATGTGTTTAGTTATTAGTTAATCATTAATATTAATATATTTATTTTTGATGGCTGAAGATTTATTCTCATTATTTCTATTACTTACGTATATTATATGCAAAATATTTATTATTTAAAATTTAATTAAGTCCTACACAAAATTGATAGAGATGTAATATAGAATATTAAAGGTCTTATTAGAATAATAAATATATGTTGATTAATGTTATGTGATTTATATTATTAATATTATTGATAGAAATAAGTTAGTCAATTTATCATTTCAAATAAATAACTTACCTCAAGAGCTGTATAAAAGTAGATAAAATTAACTAATTTAATAATAATAGAACATTAAATAAAAATTAAACATAAAAGATGAATTTATTATGTAATAAAAATAAGAAAATATTATATAAATGAACTCCTAAAATTTTTTAATAATTCAAATGAATCATCAAAAACTCAGAACGATTCGATTGAAAATACAATTGACTACTCATGTACCTAAAAAAACCCATTCAACGAATATTAAGAATATTAAGTATAAGAATACAAACAAAGAATTTCAACCTATGATAGAAGTAAATTATTTCTAATATACATTATATTAAGAAATATATTTATTTCTTAACTCTCAGTAGAAGTTCCGTAAATTCATAAATATATTCAATTCATTATATCATAGCTTTCCTTCAAACTTGATTAATCCTCGACTAATTTTTGTGTTTCCTTGTTTTCGTCTTCTCCAATTTCTTCTCGATTAAAAATAAAACAAAAATAAAAGCACGAAGAAAGAAGAAAATAAATTTATAAATAAATAAATGAAAGTCTTATACCAAAATAGGACGGTAGAAGAAAAAAACTCGAAAAATTAAAATAACAACAATTTATTAATATATTAATTAACACAGATAAGAGGTACAGGCATACACTCAAATTGTATATTTAACTTTTCCATTTGAGATTCTGTTTTCTATTACACGTTTTTTTTTATGATTTTTAAGATTAAAAACTAAAAATTTATAATGTTCTACAATATTTTTAATATTTATTTAAATTAAGTAAATAATACTCTAATAATATGATATTTAGAATATTAGTAGTAGTACTAATCATTTTTTCGTTAAATGAAAAAGTATTCGAGTATTAAAAATCTTAAAAATATTTTTTAAATTACTACAATATATTTGATAAAAGATAAATAATATATGACAATCGTTAAAAAATTGATAAAACTTCTACAAATTACAATATTTCAATAATGAATAAGAGACACATTTTTTTAAAGTAAGGAAAAATTTTGCGTTCGTATAAATTTTGAAGAAATGTTGAATAAGTATATGCTTACATAATATTGTATTCATTATTAAATTTCTGAAATTTCTATATTAAAAATAAAATAAATTTACATATAATGGTTAATTTATGTTATATTTTCATGGTGTTAAAAATAAAATGTTGTCAAGAGGTTTATATTTAGAAAACACGATTTATCAAAAATTATACTAACTGATAAACACGAATAAAAATTCTAAAGATTTTCATCGTTTTATATTAATAACTATAAAGAAATTATTACGAGTATCATTGGTGAATACAATAAATTATTGAAATTTATAAAAACAAATATGACAGCAAAGAAAAATAAATAATAAGCAGCTAATTCTAGTTTTCGTGAATAATTTGTAAATATGCTTATAGAAACTTTCAGAAATCATTTCTATGAAAATTCTTTATTAACGTTTAATACACTAATTAATATAATTTTGAAACCATTAAATGTTAAAGTTATTTAACGAATAAAACTTTTAATTTCAGTTATTTTTATGAGTTATATTTACAATACCTTGACTGCGTAACAAATAAAAAAATATAATATAAAATAATAAAATAAAAAATATTTAAAAATGTATTTTTTACGTAAAAATGTAAATGTTACTTTTTTCCTAATATCAAATATTCAATGAATTAAAGGAGGCATGATTACAAAAATACTTAACTAAAGGTAATTACTTTAGAATACATTAATTATATTATTAGTATTATTTCTTAGTTATTTTTTAATTATAAAAAAATTATTGCAGGTGTTTCCAGAACATTTAATGTTACTGCTATTTATAATGAATTCTTATTTTAATTTCAACCGAACATAACATTTCTAAATATTTATCGATTTTAACAAATAAGGTAAACAGCTTCAAATATAAAATGAAATGCACGATTTACGTAATAATTATAATATAAAAAAGCTTTAGATTTGTTAATGCTTAGCTATTTGTAGATTTAAAAAAATATAGAATGCGATGAGTATTTATTGGATACACTTCATGTGAAACGTCTCATACACACTTAATCGTATCGCACACGATTGTTGTATTCACTTAAAGAAAATTGTTAGGGTAACTTTCAGTGTCTCGTTGATCATCAATTTTAATCGGTTGACCACCGGCTTGGGGTCTAAGAATTGGTACCAATAGCGGCTCTTTGGATGAGAGATTGCTATAAGTTTCTATCTTCATCTGCTCTCCTTCTACGTACTTTTCCGCGTTGTTTGGAAGAACCTGTTTTGGTTGTACGGCTTTTTCTAGCGCAAACTCTTTTAACTTGATCGGACTATATTCTTCTTGCTGATACGCGTACGGTATGGGCAGAGCGTACTGATCTTTAAAGTCATTAGGTCCAACAGGCACGATATTACCGTTCTGATTTTCGAATCTAACGTCACTTTTCAGTTCATTCGACAAGAAATCGTCATATTTGTAACTACTGTTTTTCATATAGCTTATACTAGAATTGTAAGTTTTATCGTTAACCTTGTTATTGTTGGTATTATTAAAGTCGTTATCGTAGAGGTATCGATGATTCTGGGGTGGTTGTAGGGGTTGTGGATTTTGACCAACTTGTAATGCGTCACTGGATAGACTTACCTGTAGTTGAGATGACGGTCGTATCACTTGCGCCTGATTATTCTCTAAAGCGGGCGACTTGTTACTCTGGATGTTATTTTTGACAAGACCGACTTCGTTTACATATCTAGATAGTACTTCTGTGTTTTCATTTTTTACACCGCCATTCGAAAAATGTGGGAACTTCTGAAAAATGTATATGTACGTTTTTAAATATGTACAGGTTAGTTAAATAAATTGTTCAATATTTATTATATCACCCTTGTAAAACTTTATCCGCTATTCTTTAGTTAATTTTATTTAGTTTTCATTTTTAGTAAAAAATATTATCAAAGCTGATCGTATTATTAATAAGCGTAGACACTAACAACTATTCACTATCAGGTTATTGACTAACCAAGCTATTGACTAGCTTTCAGATATAAAAAATATTTAATATGGAAACATTAAAATAAATTAAAATATAGAATATTTAACATATAATGAATTCGTTGATTAGTGAAAAATGAAATACTGAGAGATAAGTAACTAATTTAATGGAAAACAATAAACGGTTAAATTCATTAGAATTAATTGAAAGGCTCGATTTACTAACAAATAGATTATCTGAATGTCATTCATTATAATTATATTTCAAATATAAAATTATGAGTGGAAAATATATATGTAAACATTATTTTTGTGAGCTTTATTTTGTTATTTTTTATTTATATTTAAAATTTCAAGATATTATTTAAAATTTTTTATCACGTATATTTCACTAAATTTTTTAAAAATATTTATGAAATATTTATTTTACGTAATTTTTTATATATATTTAATTAATGATCTTATTAGAAAGAATAGAATTAGAAAAAATGATTATTAAAATAATTGCAAAATCGTTTAAAATGTTAAATTAAATATCACTTTTTTTCTTTAATATTTCAAATTTTTATAAAAACATGTATCATTTAAAATTCTTAACCTTGTAAATTGGATTATTCTTTAATCTATTTTTATCATTTTATATAGTATACATTAGTATATAGTATACTGCACTATAAAAAAATGACTGATCTTTAAAAACAAGAAAAATGTTAAATAAAATTGTTACCTTAACATCGTCCAATTCTCGTTGCAACTGAATAACTTGTTTCTGCAGGTGCTCTACATTACCATTATTATCTCCATTAATTTTCTTGAGATTATTATAACTTTCCTCCAACTGTTCCTTTTGATTTATAAGTTCCATATATTTTATCTTTAGGTGTTCCATAGACTTTTCCTTTTCCTCTCCTACCTTCTTCAATTGTATCCTCAACTCTTGTAATGTAGACTCAAGTCTCTTACTGTCTTCGAGCGCCACAGTTTCTTTTTTCTTGCAATCATCTTTCAAATCCTGGTATTCAGTTTGTAGCAATTTATAGTTTTGTTGAAGGGAGTTGAACCTCTGCATTGCTTCAGTAATGTCCTTGTCCCTCAAAGATCTCTCCCTCAAAGCTTTTTTTTGAAGTTCTTCCTTTGCTGCCGCATTCGCACTTTTTTCGTTTGACAAGGTCTTCTCTAGCTGCATTTTATATTCGTAGATTACTGCAAAAAAAGAAAGTAAAAATGTAATTAATTTTTAAATAAATATCTATTGCGTATACATGCAAGAAAAGTTATAACTTAATTATTAATAATACAACTATAATTAATAACAAAACAGGTTTTAATTAATGTAAAAATAACGCGTAAATTTATTTACGTGTATTTTATACGTAAAAATTTGTGTTCCTAAGATTGTTATATTGCAATAATATCTAAATTTTAATCTACAAATTTTACTTTATTTTATATAATTTACATATTTAATAAATTTACTTTACATAACATTATTTATAAAACTTTGTTTATAATTCTTCGAATTTATAATTATATCAGGAAAAATAAATATAACAAAAAATCAAGATTCAGAATAATATATTCAATTTAAACGAATTATAAAAAAGGTCATTAAATTATGAATATTTACTACAACGTTTATTTCGTTTTAAATTAGAAATTTCATTATGAATCACGTTTTATTTATTAAAAAAAAAGAAGAACATCTCTAATAATTCGCATTTTTGAAGTGTAAATTTTATAACACTTTTTGCGACATTTTTTCATGATTTCAAATTTTCAAAAAATAAAAAAAAATATTTTTTAACTTAGTTTAATTTTAATTTTCTTTTCCAAAAAAAATATAAACAAAAATATATTTCAAATTTTATATCGAATTCTTTGAATCTTAAACCAAAGAGCCTAAAACTTAAAACGTTATAACGACAAAAAAGTTTATTTAATAATAATAATTTATTATAAAATAATACTCTAAAAATATTAAACTATTAATAATAAGTTTTTTATAACAAAATTCTACCAGAAAAATTACGTTTTTTTCAATATTAAACAACTTAACAAATCGACACATTGTTACTATACTTACCGTACATAATTCAAAAGACCATATTTAAAGTCTCAAGGAAAATTATACTTTTAACAATTTAAAGAATAAAATAAAAAAAATACAACGTATAAAATAGGAAATATATTGTTAATAATAACCATATTTTAAAGATTTCACGGCTCTTTTCAATGAAAAGTATACTGTATTAATAAGATATTTCATCTTATCAACTAAATATTTTCAGAATTTAAAATATTAACTATATTACAATTTATGAATTATTCAAATATTTAAACTTACATTGCTTGAAATTAATATATTAATTAAATTATAATTTTCAATCATTTGTTTTATAAAATCATGTTATTGATAAATATTTTCTTTTTAAAACAATTTTAATTTTGTTTTTGTAATATGTTTTTTATGTTTATTATAATATATTTAACATCATTACTTACATTAATAGTAAACATGACTATGAGGACAAATTTGTAAATACAATAACATTATAAAGACTCTTATCTAGTCGTTTATTGCAAGTGAAAGTAGGCAGAAATTACAGATTGTTTTTTTTTTTAACGTAACATTGAATATTAGCGTCGTCTAATTATGCATCGGCTTAAATATAACAACGTTGCAGATCAATTGATGTGTCAAGTATTTACACGTTCACACCGCCTATGAATTTTGTGCAAAATCGTATAACAAATTGGTATAATCGTTAATAAATTAATAAATTAATTTAAATTTTTGTAATACGTATAGTGATTTGTTTTAACCACTTTTGGTAAATCTTCCATAAAAATCAGAAACATTTAAATCTAATAACATAGTTGTATTAAAATTAAGGAAGAATTTAACTAATTTTAGATTTGGTGTAAAAATTTTTTTTACTTATTATAAAGAAATAAGAATAATAAGAAAAACTTATTATAAACACAAACAAGTAATTATTCTTATTTTAAACTTTTACCTTAAGTACTATCAAAAGAAAGAATTATAGTATCAGTAGCTCGTGTTCATGTCATAGGTTATTTCTTTTGCTTGTTCATAAAACCAACATATATTGGCACATAAAATTGAATCTCATGTGTAAAAATCCTAGAATATTATTATTTTTTTATCTAATGCTTCGCCTAAATAAGAATTCTATAATTTTATTACTCATAAAATCATAAAACTTTAAATGCTTACTAAATCATCATGTATGTAACTAAGTCTAAACATATCATTATTGCTTTCTCGTGAAAATTCATTTGTATGTAATGAAAACCAATTATGATAGGTGACAAAAATGTGATGAAAGTTCACGAAATAAAGAAATATATATATATATATATCACTTAACATTTTTATATCATAAAAAATAATGTTTTTTTATAATTACATTAAATGTTCCAGATAATTATAATTACCATCGTTTGAAACATGACGTTCGATAGAATAGGGGAAAATTAATTAAAATCTTTCCAACTGATTTTGATTAGTTTTTTTAGACTATTATTAGTTTTTCTTAATTTGGTAAAGTAGAATTATTACGAAATTTTAATATATAAAATATTTTTCTATTTTAAAAAGAATTATTATTAAAAAATTAAATAAAAATTTTTTATTTTCTATAATCATTGTATAAAAAATACTCTCTGAATATAATTACTTAATTCTATCGGTATAATTTGAACGATAATAAGAAAATTTATAAATTTTAAAAACATATAATGCTGTTTAAATATTATTAGCAATATTTACATATTTAATTAAACAATTAATCAGCTTCCCGTAATTTGGTAAATATACTACGAAAATATGCGATTGATGATTAAAAATCTACAGCTACGTTTAGTAACTTTTATCTTCATTACTATTAAATTATTTATAGTTTATTCTTTAAACTATTTATTTACAAATAAAAATCGTATAATTCTTTTAATTTTAATCAAAACAAATACCTATGTCTTATAAGAATTAGAATTTATGTATTCGATATTCCTAAGCAATATTACTACATTTATCTTTAAAAGAATAATAGAATGATAAAATTTTATATATTAATTAATGAATATTGTAATTTACGTATTTTTTAAAAATAATAATAAATTTAATTAACAAAAATGTGCTTTATAAAAAGAAATTAAAAAGAAACTTGTAAATTAAATAACTTTTTCTTTAAAATTTGACTAATGAATAATCGTGAATATTATCTTTGGTAATCAAAGGTTAGCGTTAAAAATAAAATAAAACTTATTTGAATTTCTAGGATAAAAAATTGTATTAGTAAGTTCTGGTAGATTTTTTGCTTTATCTTAATCTTTTATTAATACGCTTTAACGTGAATGCTTATTATAATTTCAATATCGAGTTAAAATTAAAAAATTAATAAATGCAAATTTTTCATTTATGAAAGAATTTACATTTCATTTGTGGAATAAAATCTTGAGACTTGTCTACACTGTAGAAACTTTTGTAACTTTAATTATCCATTTGAGCATCACGAGTGCGACTGTCGTTGCGAGAATGCGCTAAATTTCTTTTGTCTTTTAGCATCTCAGATTATACTCAGTCGAACAGTGCTAATGGCATAGCTCTGAAATCTGTATAAAATAATAAGCATAAAAAAGAATGTCGAAAAGCGAATAGGCCTCGGATCAATTGTGGGAACAAGATCCGAAAACGAAAAGTAAGAGGTGGAAAGAGTTTAATTAACAGCCTACCGAAGGTACTTACCTTGTAGCTGGGCTGCCAGTGCCTCTTGCTGCTGAGCGCATTTGACGTGGAGGTCTCTGAGTCTTGTCATCTCAGAACTTGCCGAACGGTACAGAAAAATGACGCAGACAACTCCAACAGTACTGCAGCTGAGCAGCGCAAGTCGACCACCTCGACCCCTGCCGAGTCGAGATCCACTCATTTCTCTGCGCACAAATCGTTTGAAGGGACCCTTTTAATTGCCGTTATATAAGCGCTGTATTGGTATTCACTTTTTAGAGGAATTATTAAAATACTCAGAGCAAAACCAAGAGGAAGGGGAGGAGGAACTAGGCATACAAGCAATTTTTGCTTGTTAAAATGGATTGGAAATGGTGCTTTGAATAATTATTCGCCAAGCTGGTAAAGATAATGCAATACTAGTTGTTACAATTTTGATATTAAAATATGAAACTGTAATTTCTTCTCTAACAAGGTATTGCTAATAACCAATATATATGTAATAATCATATTATAATAATTATAATGTTGATAACCAATATATATGTACATATATGCAATATATACATATGTACCAATACGTATCTTAACAACACTAGCATCATCGGATATTTTTAATACTAGAATCATAAGCTTCTGTGTTCTCAAGTGTTTCTTTCCTTACAGTTAAAATTCATTACTAAACAAGTTAAACTTACATTGCTAAATAAAAAAACAATCGCTTAAAAATAAAGTCACTATTTTATTTGATATTAAAATTTTTCTTAGAACGATTAAACTATTATAGAATTTCTAAAAAATCAAGTTTTTCAATTGAATAGTGCCTTAAAAATAAATGGCATTACAATTAATTTTATGAAAAATATAAATTGATATGATAAAAAATGATAAAAATTTTTTAAGCTAAAATCTTTAATGTATTACGAGATTGAACGGTTTTCATAATGACAGTCGCATGTATAATTATTGAATTGTATTCATAATTGTAAATCATTGTTGACTAATAAACTTTCTAAATAAATTATAAATAGTTGCTAATATAATATTTTTGGAAAAAGTATATCTAAGAAAGATTTTAAATATTTATTGAAAAAAGTACCATTTATTATGATTCGGTCATAAGAACAAATCACAGGTCCGTAGAATATAAAAATGATGCACGCGCTGTATATTATATCATAAAATTTTTAACAAAAAACCGTAACACGTAAAATGTCTATGCAAAGTTAAATAATGGTTTACGTAGCAAAACGTGTTTTACTGTATCAATGGTAAATAGTAATTATTATTTACATATAAAGCTTTCGCTTAAGATTATTAATAATGTAAAATTTATCTTTTGAGATTTTATGAAAGCAAAATTGCTTAATCGTTTTTTTCGAAGTTAAATACAAAATAGAAATATTATTTCTGTTTATAATATAAACAAAAATTTCAATTCAATGAAATATATTAAAATACACAATCTTTCTATAAGATGAAAAAAAATAACGAAGAGAGCGATTGATATTGCAGTTTTAATTTTTAATAATAGATGTTTTTTCGGGTAAGTATAATATGTAATCATAGATTTTTCATTCAAATAATTATATAAGTAAAATTTGATCTTTAGGATAAAATTCATTGACTATTCATTTAAAATTATATTGCTATAACTATCATGAACATTGTGCATTTCGAAGAAAATTGGCCAAATGTTCACTTGCACACCACACGGTGCAAGTGTTACACTTTGTTTATAAATCGTTAAAAAGGATAAAGATATTCTCACTTTTGTAGTGCTGACAGTAAAACCTATTGATAAAAAATTAAAAAATTATAATTAAAAACTTAAAAGTATTAATAAAAAAAAAAATAAAAATTTAACTTTGAAAAAATTAATTTTTTAAAATTTTATATATACAATACGTAGTCAATTTCATAAATGTAAAACCTATTTACAGTACCATCTGCCTTCATTTTTATTGACTTATTTTATTTTTAAATTAATAATATAAAGACATAATGTTACAAATAAGAAAGCAATACAAAACAAAACAAAAATAAGAAACTGTAAACTGCAAAACATTATCAATTAAAAATATAATGATTAAGAAAATATATATTATGAATTCAATTTGTAATGTTTTTTGTAGTTTTCAATTTGTAATATTCAATTTGCAATACTTAAGCAAATATAAAAAAATGCAGATCGACATACACGTCATATATTGATCATTTTTTTAATAAGATTTTCTCTGTAATTATAATAATGAAAAACTATGGAATATTAAAAATGTTAGTTGTTGTAGTTTTTCGAAAATGAATAAATTTTAAATTTATCTTTTCCATAAAGATCATTTTTCAAATAATTATTATTATTAAATTGAAACTCTAAATTTTTGGGTTGAATTAAATAAAAAATAAATAAATAAATAAATAAATAAAGAATTTTACCACTAAATATCAATATTTTTAAATTTCAAAAAATTGTCTGCTTCCAAAGATATTTTATCAAAAACGAAATAATTTATTTTTTATGAACATATTCTAACATTGGTAACATTCGGAGTTCATTTTATTAGTTATTCTAATGAAAATATGAAGAGGTTTAATGTAACGTAGATTCGTCTTTTAAAGAGTAGCAATAAAATAAAATTGCAATAAGCAATGTCTCAACTATACTGTACTTGATTAAGTTGTAATATAACACAAGTTATCAATTTCACGTACAACTTTTTCTTATTACAATAAAAAATAAGTTATTAGGTATTTTCTAATAGATATGGTTTCTAATGGTGACATATCATATATTTTTAAAAAAATTTAAAAGAATTTCAAAAGATAAATCAAATATAATTAACTAAATATAAAATTATTTATAGATTAAATTGAGTGCACAAATATAAAATTTATATTATTTAAACTAACAGTAAGTGGAATTATTCGATTATCCAACTAATATCATTTACCGTACCTAAATTTTTTGATATATAGAAATTATCCATACAATATTAGATGCCTTGAATAAATTATTTTTTCTTGGTTTTTTTAAAAGCATTTTTGCATTGTAAATCTAAATTTTCAAAGACAGTTTTTAATTTATGTTTTTAAAATTTGAACTATTCTCAAAATAAATAACTTGCATTATGTGAAACACAAATGTATAGCAGTTGGTAATACGAAGTTTTTACTTGATTGCGAAATACGTAATTGTATCACAGCACATTTTACATGCTTTTAAATTCATTCTGAAGGGAAAGACAGCCAACAAAAGCACCAAAATATATAATACATAATGCTAAATATTTCTAAAAAGTAAATCCTACTTATATATAAAAGTAAAGATAAAGCTTGCACATAAGAGAGATTTAAAAAATAATTTACAAATAGTAAAAATAGAGTTTAGAAAGAATTCATAAAAATTAAAAAAAAAATTTTTTTAAAAAACTGAAATTTCATATTTCTTAAGAACTAATAACAAAAAAGTTTAAAAAATTAAAAGGGAAAAGTAAAAGAGGAGTAATAGTAAAAAAGAAAATAAAACAGGTGGGAGAAAAGGAAAGTAGTAACGTGAAGATGAAGAAAAGAGCTGATTTAGTAGGATGAAATGACTAAACTAATTAAAAAAAAATAAGGAAATAAAAAAAATTAAAATAAGTTTTGGGAATGTGAGAGGTTTGGAGGAAATGATGATACAATGATAGGAATACTTACTTAAATTTGATATCATTTAAATAACAGTAATATGGGAATAAGAAAAGAAGAGAAAAGGTAAAAGATAAAATTATTTTTTCAAACATAATAAAAATAAAAAAGATATTTATAGTGTAAAAAGAATGTCAAGAATTAACAAAGATATCTCCCCCTGACATGAGTCTTTAGCGAATTTACCAACAGACCCTTAGTAAGGAATATAGATAAGTAATAATGGAAATTATGACGGATGGAGAAAGTATGTAAGGAAGAAAAGATAGAGGAAAAAGAAGACATGAAATGAATATACATTGAAATATGAAGAGAACAAAATGGATATAATGTGTAAATTAGAGGGAAAGAGAGGAAAAAGAAAAAGAAGTAAGTCTGATTTATTATAATAATAAGTGTTTACGAAAGAAGTAGAGGCCAAGGTGGAACAAGTCAAGTGTCAAAAAATGATGAAAGAACAAGTGGAAGAGTACATGAACTATTTATGCTTAGTTTTTAAGATGAGTTGAAATATGTTAAAACCAATGTATTAAGAAAATATATGAATGTAAAAATCTATCAGAGAATATTATAATGGATTATATTTAATATAATAATCATATTTTTCAATAAACAACTAATCTAGTACTAGCATTATTGTTGAACCGATCCATAATAAAGAAAACGAGGAAGAAATAAAAAATTATAAAGGGATTAGAGATTATGTATAATACTCATTATATCATCTATAATGGATTTGGGCTATGAAATATAGACACGAAAGTTGTAAAAAAAGAATAAAAATTCATATAGAAAATAAAAAAATTAAGCTTTAGAAGAAATAGATGAATATCAGAGGAAAATTATGTACTGAGGGCAACAGCGGATGAACATACAAAGAAAAGCAATAATTTTTTTTAATACTTCAAAAATACAAATATCTGTATTAGTAAAAATAAATTTAATGACCAAATTAATCTAAACGAAAGTTTTAAGAAAAAACTGAAAATTTGCTTGTTTTGTACAAGTAAAAAGGAAAACTCAAAAAAAAAAATGGTAAAGCTAATGGAAATATAAAGAGAGGATACGAATTTCACAGAGAAGGAAACGGATAGATATAATAAAAATAATAGTAAGATAATAAATATGTAAAGTAAAAGGGTACATGGGAAATAAGGTAGAAAAGGAAAAAATATAGGAGATGTGAGGATAAAGAGAACATAAAACATATACATCAAATAATGAGGGGAAAGTGATAACAAAATTTATAAATCAGGGATTTTTGATTAAATTTCGTATAGTAAGTGGTGGGAAAAAGAATATGAATTCTTTTACAATTTCAAGTCTGAAACGCCTGTGATTAATTTTGCAATTGTTAATTAAGAGATAAAGCATATAGTAGAGAATATGTAGTACTAAACCAAGTATAAGCAGATTACCACGCTATAGTAATCAAGTTATTAAAGGAAATTGAAAAATACAATGAAGAGAAAAAAAGAAAACTATATAATCAGAAAACGCATATAGTTTGGATAGAAAGACAACGTGAGAAAAAGTGAGAGAAAAATAGGCCAACAAGAGTAATTATTGTTAGATAATTTTTTAAAAAATTATAAAAAAAGGGAGAAAATTCAAACATGTTGTAGAAAATATAAAAAAAAATAGTTTGTGACAAAGGGGCGAAAAGAAGATTTAAGATCAAAATTTTGACAAGATTTAGAATGAAGAATAGGACCCGAAGAAATAAACACTATAAACATAAATTTATTATAAAAATTACGCTAGAACATAAAAAAAAGAAATCAGGGAAATCAGTAGGTGAATTTAAAATCTAAATCGTTTAATGAAGTGTAATCTTTTAAGTGTATATATAAAATTTATATAAAATTTAAGTATAAATTTTATATACATATAGTGTGTAAAATTATCTCTTAGAATGCTAGACGTAAGATTATATATAAATTTTTTAGCAAAAATCGAGCAAGTTAATCGAGTTTGCGTAGATTTCTAAGTGTTAATTTATACGTAAAACATGTACGTAAAGTTAAATGTTCATATTAATGTTTTGAATATTTTAACAATGTAAATATTATTCAATAAACTATTAAATAAATAACTAAATAATAATAAATTTAATAACTGACATAATAAAAAACAAGCATAAGTTAAAACCGTTGAGTCTTTTCTTAGTAAAAGTTCTAACATCTGAATAAGTGAAAATTAATGCGAAAACAAAAGAAAAATTTTGAAAAATAAGCGAGAAAAATTTTTAACAAAATCGTAATTAAAGGCGAAGGGTTAGTTTATAACAAAACAACATAAAATGGTATCACAGATAAAAGAAAGAATTGGGAAGATGGAAACAGCAGACAGAGAAGTACATAAGAAAGATAATAGAAGACAGAGAGTAAAGGGATGAGAATAATAAGACAGAGGAAAAGAGGGAAGAGAATAATAAAAAGGAGGAAAAAACGAGGAAAAATGAAGAAATAAAAATAAAAATTACGATCTGAAATGTGACTAGACTACATAGAATGAAGGCCGAAGGCTAGAGGTTTATTCTAATTTATAAAATAATAGAATTGACGAAAATAATTTTAGATGAACAATTAAAAAAGAAAAGATATAAACAAAGATTTTGAAACGAATAGAAAAATAGTAAATAAAAGGCCTTAATATACGGTACGAAGGAAATTCATAGAGCATAGAAGATGAAAATCAAAATAGAAAATGAGATAATTACGAAAATAGAAACGGAGAATTGAGTCAATAACTATCGATACGTACATTAATTTTAGCATAGAGTGAAGGGTAATTACACGAGTTATTACGATTATTCAAAAACTATCTATAAATAAGGGCTAGAACTAAATACGGGGAAAAAACAAGAATAATGACAGTGAAGCAATACACACATGAAGGGTATAAATCGAAAGAAATAACAGCGATAAAGAAAATAAAATATGTCAAATTTATGGTAAAAATGGTAAAAATCTATTATGACAAGTATAAGGTATTACGGAAGATCGTTGAGTAAAATTTCAGAATAAAAATAAAAATATTTGATGGGTTGATAGAAAATGTATTATTACAGAGGCTACATTTTAAAATAGAGAAACTGCGGAGAAATTGAAAAAAAACTAAAAAAATATATAAAATGAATATTGAATTTAGATAAAATAGATAAAAGCAGCAAAGAAAGTAAATACATTTTAATAAAAATAAATAGCATACTCAAAGAGTGCATAAAAATAAGGATAAAAGAAGTAAAAGAATTTAAAAGCAACGGAAATAAGAGAGAAAAAAGACGAAAGAAAATTATGGAATAAACAGGATAAATTTCTCGTACAGCATTGTATAGTCAAAATACCTCTATAACGAAAAAATAAAAAGTGAAGAATTAATATAGAAGAAAATAAAAGCAATAAAAATAGGCCTACAGCAGATTTAGTTTAGATAAATGAACTGAAAACATCACAATATGCAGAAGAGATTAAACGCATTAAAAATAGAAAATTTAAAAAAAATGTGTACATAGAAAGAAAAATGTAGATACTAAAATGCATCGTACAATAAGTAAAAGCACATAATGCAGGATCTCCAGGATCTAATAGAAATAAGTGGAAGAATATTGAAAAAGGACACAAGAAATATATAAATATATTATATAAAATACATTTAGTTATTACAGTATTAAGGTGATACATGGTAAAATTTGATGCAAATTCGAAAAATATCATATATATATACATAAGTTCATATTGTTGTATCAGAAAAAGATTGTTATTGTATTACATTTTTATGAAATATTTTTTACAAAATTACGAATTTAATTACGAATTTAATCTCGAATTTTAAATAATGATACAAACTATATGTGGATATAAAAAACTAAAAATTAAAAATTTAGAAAACCGTAAACGATTGATTTAAATATATTTTCACTTTCTTTTGCAATTATTAAGCTTGTTTATTTATTTTATTTACATTCATTCTTGTTGTAAACATAAAGAAATAAAAAAAAAACTTATTTCTATGTTATCTGTGAATAATTCATTCATTTAAATGAAATTCTGAAAAAAATTTGTTGTGTACTTGTTTTTAACAAGTACATTCGTTGATTTTCAACTTTTGTTATAGTATTACTTCTATATTATAATACATGTACTATACATATACAATACAAGATAAGTAACACTAAAATTATTTGATTTAAAATATTGAAATATTGATAAATAGACAATATTTTATGAAAAAAATTTATATCGTATTAATACCAAAATCAACGAATGTGTATCATCTAATTCATCAATTAAATATAATTCTGTGTATTTCCATACACAGACGATCTAAAGAATATTTTTTACAAAAAAGCTTGTTATATATATATATATATATATATATACTACTACAGCTTATAAAACTAATAAGTTTTATCTAAGAAATAATATTTTACTTTGAATTCTCATTTTTATGTTATTCATTTTTCTTGATACTTAATTATTATAAATCAATGCAAAAAGAAGTTTTAAGTATTAAGAGATATGGCTGCTAAATGAAGTAAGGATATGAAGAAAAAATCGGAGCTGTATGAAAAAAAAAAGAAATGATAATCGTTTTAACTTACCTAGGTAGACGGACTAGTAGCTGATCCTCTTTCTCTCTACCTTTTTCTCTCCCTCTCCCAATCACTCTAGCTCACTCTCACACTTTCTCCCTCTCTCTCTCTCTCTCTCTTATATTCTCTTCTTGCTTCAGGTTTTCATTCTCTTATAGAGGACGCGCCGTAGGATAATCGAACTCTCTCTTCTTTCCTCGAACCAAAACACAGTTTACAGGCAAATTTCCTTTCTCCTTTTTTTATCCCCCTGTCTAAATTAATTTTTGTAGCTTTCTTTCTTTACAAGGTAAAGCATAAAATAAAAATAAAAGGAAAAGGAAATATTTAGTACGAAATGCCGTTAATAGTGACACTTAATGTGTTTCCATGTACGTATGCTTTCTTACGCTCCTTCGATAAACGGACTTGCACAGTTATTTCACACATAAGAACAACGCATACACCTGCCAGACTTGCATTTGAAAAACTCGAGTAGCACTAATGGTGTAAAGTGCATTGAATATATCACCACGGCTCAATATTATTCCATTCTGATGCGGATGAATATCCGCTGCCGTTGTTAACTGAACGAAAGTGAGGTTATGCAACGAACTACATGCCTCTACGCTTGCCGCTGTTCACTACTCGTGCGCTGCGTGAATATATCTGATACACGGAACCATCTCTCCCTCCTACACGAGTGCGCTACCTGCGCTCATCATGTTTTGTATGGTTCATGTACACAGCCACCTCACGCCCCCTTCAGCACGAAAACTAAGAAAAACAAGAGAAATACTTATCGAATTGATTCTTATTTTTTTTTAGTGTCTCGATATTTCCGATGAAGTGCATGGTTCCCTATTCTTTTAAATTCTCGTTTACCCAAAGATGGTTTATAATATGGATGTTTCCAAGCTTATTTAACAGTCATGGGTTACAACTTTATCTGTACTTTAGTGCTTATATTCATATACAATTTACAGTTCATTTGTATTCTTTTCTCTTAAAAAATTAAGATTTTTTAACCACTATGCAACTATTTTCAACCTTTCAATAATTAATAAGGAATAATTACATATTTTATGTACAAATTATCATTTAAATTCTAAGTCACACATTTTGATTCAATATTTTTATCCTTGACAAATGTAAATATAAATTTTATAAAACACATCAAAATTCTGAAGAGCGTTAGAAAAAAATCTTAATTTATACACAAATAATAATTTTTAATTAATGAATTTTTATAAAATATTAATAAGAATAAAATCGATTTTTGAAAAAATAAGTTTAAAATATAATGCATTAGATTTCACGTGTTTTTAATATATATACATAATTACGTTAAACTTAACATATTATCATTCTTTTGAACTTTTGAAGTTATCTCATTATCAATTGTTAGAAATATATTCAATTCCATGTAGTATATTTGTAAGCAAATAGATGATAAATGTATTTGAATATTCAGAATTTCTTATATTTAGTATATTCATTTGTTTAATACTTTTAATTCTTTGTTTTTATCTTATGATACGTGAATATCAAAAACCCTAACTATTCTGGTACACCAAGTTGAAGTCATTTATATCGATGCATGACGTATCTCTGTCGGTATATTACTCAACGAGCTTTACGACCTTCCGTAAACTTAACAAGACGGTACTTCGTTACGGTAAACGTGCAACATTGAGCTGTCATACGAATTATCACGAATTGTAGACGCCGGTTGTCATAGAAAATGGGCACACAGCCAATGCGACGTATGCAGAGGTACTTAGTTGACCAATGAAGATCAACCAGGCTATCCAACGTCGTAAAAGTGTTACTAGATATTCAAAAGAATACAATTCAAAAGTATTTGAAAAGAATTATTTTCAATGTATACTATTTATAAATATAAAATAAGGTTTAAAATAAAAGCTTAATTTTTTAATATTGTGTGAAAGACTTATTAAATATTTACATAGTATATTTATTTATTGTTTTAATATTAGAAATTTATATTTTATAAGTAAGTAGCATCATATTAAGAAAATATAATATTTAATTATAATAATAATAATAAAATATAATATATAATTGTACCAATTTCAAAAAAAGAAACCAAATTTAAATAAGAGGATATTTTATTATAAATTTTGAAAAAATATTACCATATATATTTGAAAACTGAAATATTGAATTACAATAATGGATATTATCAAATTGAAGATTTAATACTTCTAAATATTATTTTCATTTATAGTCTGTCAATCGATGAAAGAAATTTTGAAATTATGTTAAAATATCCTATAAAATTATAATTTGTAATATCAAAAAATTCATTGTTTGCAACTATATTTTTATAGTAATTATTTATTTTGACCTAAATTGAAATTTTAACGATTTAAAGTTTTAGAGTATGTAACATAAATATTTTTTAAAACTTAATTTTCAATAAATTATAATTTATATAGATTGCATTAATTATGTTCTTAAATATTTTTTACAACAAAAATTAATTAAAAGAGGAACAAATAATTTTTTTAAATCACGGAATAATTATTTTAATACAATTTAAAAATTATTTAATAAATTTAGCGAATAAAGAAATAAAATTTCCACTTGAACAAAAGTTTGTACAAACTTATTTTAAAAATTTGTGTAATCTACATTGTTTTACAAAGTTTATTAACTTTTCATTCCTCGGATCTACATACAAAATTATTTATCTTACTTGATCAATAAGTAGAATCAACCTTTTCCGATCAAGAAAGAATGCACCGTACTTTAAATAATCAGTAAGTCAGCAGCTTACATATACGTACATATAACCAACATTTTAGCTTGCTATTTCGTACTCCTGAATACAGTTCATCGAACCCGGGACTTACTGTAAAATCAGCATTTCTTCTTTTTCTTCTTGCTTTGTTTTTATTAAGTCTATTATAAATAAAATAAGATATTTGCTTCAGTTCGCAACCTATTTTTCTATAAAAAATTGGTGTATTCTATGATTTTTATTATATAATAAAATATACTTGATATTTTCCAAATATTTTTTTATTTATAAAATTCTTTGACGATAAAGATCATTATTTTATTAAATTATCGTAGGGAAAATTGTTGAAATTGCATAAATGAGATCGTAAATCGACATAAATTTGAATATAAAAAGATCATTTACAGAAATGAAACTTATCTAACTGAAAACATGATACCAGGTATTAACTTATAATTGATGCAATAATTTTTTCTTTTAGTATTAAACTTGTTAATGATCAAAATGCTGAAAAAATATGTTTTTCATTTAAATTAGAGATTATTTTTGTATCTATTATTATCCGAATTCGTAGACTTATTTATCTTAACAATGAAATATTAGATTTATAAACCTTACAAGTGATGATTAATATTTTATTTACAATTCTTATTCTATCACGTGCATATTATATTTTATTTAAAAAAAACAAGCTTATATTGTGTAACTTGCAATAAGTATATGTACAATTCTAATCTCATTTATCATTATTTTCTAAAATGTAAGTCAATTTGAAAATGTATAGAAATCAAAGTTGTATGGTTATTGCTATGGATCATTAGAATAAAAATTGTAATTATAATAATAGAAAATCATGATTAAAAATAATATTTCGAAATATCGTATAATCTTACATCGATATAAACAAGCTTATAATAATGTTGATAATGGTGACACAAGTTAGATGTGCATTTTCGATAAGAAATTATTTCATAGCGCTATATACAAACCAATTAGGGAAAGGGATTGAAATATACTTTACTTTTTCCCAAGGTTAGAAATACTAAAGAGCATTGGCTTTATATTTTTATACATAAATGTTCTCGATAGTGCGGTTTTTTTCAAATCTTCGAATCTTCTGAGATTCTTAGACTCAGCCTTTCTTTAAACCGCAGAGCTAATGTTTGTTTAGTCTTCGCATCGTCATCTTTCCCGCGTGAAGCCCCCACTCATGAATTAGCTCTAGGAACTTGTACTACAAAAGCCCCAGCACAGTTGGCAGCGCTGCAGTCTCACGGGGCACGGCTAATCTTGCTTCTGCCGCTCAGTGTGGAAAGTCTGCTGCATCAAGACGTTACAGTCGAGCAAAGGCTGCGTGTAGGCGGGTCTCCGTATGGGTGTGTGCGTGCGACGAGGCCGACCCAAGGAAGACGCTTGCTACCGCGCGGGTGTCAGTCCTCTTGTACTCCGAGTTGTGCGTAGACCCTGAGCTGTGTGAGTGTGCGTGAATCAAACGTGTAAACAAAAGGTGCTACCAGTCGCGCGTTAAGGATGCAAATGTCGTTAACGAGAAGCTGCGGACGAACAACAGTCTAAACGTAAGCGGCGACGCCGTGGAAAGCAGTGGAGAGTTACTGCCGTTCGACAAGATGCCGTAAGTATAATTGTGGCGTCTCGAAAGTCTGCCTCCAACCTTCTAATCTTCGAGACTAATCATGTTTGAACAGAACGCACAATGTTTTTAGTATCCTACAGTCACTAAGAGTACATTTTCTAATTTCGGTTTAAAATCGTTCACTAATTTTTAAATTATATTTTCTCTTTTCTCTAATCTTATTTTATACCTCAAAGCCTAATTCTCAATCGTAATAGTTTATGAATATCCAAAGCGTGGTAACTTCATTATCAATGTAAAAAAAATTGAATAACTTAACTACGTACGGCGTTTCGCCTTATTGTACTAATTTATAGATGCATCATTATGTAAAGTGTAAATCTGCTTACGCTTAAAATATTTATATTATATCTAAAATAATAAAACATTCTAACCGGAATTATATCAGTTTTATTCATTCTGCAATTTCGATTCATATGTTCAATTGTATGATTTTTCATTACCAAATTTAAAAGTACTTTGAAGCAAAAATAGAAAAAAATTTATTCAAAACTTCAAACTAATTTTCCCATTAATTTTTATCTATTTTTAAAATATGAAGCCCTACAACATAGTTGATAGATGTATCTTATCATTTATTTATCTTCCCTATAAAAAAACTTTCCTTTTCTTTCCAATTTCGGTGTTATTTGCAAGTATAAGCATACAATTTTTGCGTTCTTCAACACTTTTATTTTCATTTCAACACTTTTGAAAAAATTTAATTAGTACTGTTTTTGAAGGAGCATACTTTATAAAAAGTTTTTATTTGCAAGATAATATGTATATACAAAACATTTAAATGATTTGTTCAAAACGATATTATATAGTAAAAAACAGATAAAAATTGCAATACATTGGTTAAATTACGTGTAATAATTTTTGTAATTAATATTTGTTACTATGTGCACACATAAGGTATGTATAATATATAAAAAAATAACCCTATATGAAAGGTTGTTTTTTTACAATTTATATATACTATTTTTAAATAAAAATAAACGTAAAGAGAAAAATATGAATAATTTTAAGAATTTTTTTCACATGATTTTGTATTATAATAACTTGTATTTTGCGTTAAAAATATGAAGTTATGGTGCAAATGTACGAACTACCGATTCATTCGCTTTTTCGAAATTGTGATACGGCTTCTCAAGCAATGTTCTAAATTTGTAACACCCAAAAAAACTTTGGATTTTATTACTCGCTTATTGGCTTTTTCTCATACATGATTAAAATCGCGGTCATGTCATCTGTATTAAAATACAATATACACTATGGTTATGGTCAATCACCTTCTCAAGCTTTCATTTTCATTCATATTTTGTAATAATGATTTTTCACATCCTAATTATACTTTTTGTTATATTTTATTCACTAAAAAATGGCAATGAAACATTTGTTAATATTCTATTTTTAATTTATGAATATTCGATAAGAGATTAGATGTCGATATATAATTTATATAATCTAAGCATCGGTGCTACGAAACAACGCTATTACGATGTAACCAATTGGAGAAAATTGTTAGAGGGCTGTTAAGAATTTGCGCATGCGTTATTTCGAAAATTGACAGTGCCAAGCTTTTCATAACTTCAAACGCTGATTAGGATTGAAATAATATTATTTAACTAGCTTTGTATTCCTAAAGTTTTATAAATCTTAATAAATATTTTCCAAAGTTCTTTATATAACTTTATTTAAAATATATTCATTTTTACGATTACTCAACATACACACGAAAAAATAGGGAAGATAAAAATTAAAACGGTGAAGAAATTATCAACGTTAAAACTTTTTTTCGTTTATGTAAAAATCATTTTACTGTATTATTTATGGGTTTCTTGTAGAAAATATGACTTTTGCGAGACTGGGAGAATTTTTAACTTTTTAATCTTATTTAAACCTAGATATGTTTAATTTTTATCAAAGAATTCATAACGCATTTTCGATTGCTTAATATCATCGTGCTGTAAACGTATTATGCAATACTTGCAGATAAAACTAGAATATCGTCATGTAAGAATAGCTCCGTAAGCTTGACTAAGATAATATAATTACAATTGTTTTAATTATATCGATGAGAATTTGAAAATTAGTAATTATGTCAGCAATACCTCAATATCCACTTTAAAAAATATAAATTTGAAATACAATGAGTAAATTAAAGTTTTTGTATTCGAAAATATTTACTTGGAAAAGAAATTGATAATTTAAATACACGTTACATGATTTAGCAATGTCGAGCTTTATTAGCTTAATCAATTAGCGGTATTAGCTCCGTTGAAAAATTCTTATTATAAAGCTTACTTTCTTGAAATAAATGTGTTTAAAAATTTTTTAATTAAAAATGATGTTCACTATTCAGTACGTAATTAAAGGTTATTTTATATCCTGATTAAATAATCAATATTTTAAACTAATCAATATTTTGTTGAGTTATTGACACATTGGATAATGGATAAATACATTATTTTTAGTCTATTAGAAATATAAATATATTACATAAATATAATTTAAGTAAAAGATAACTAAAGACGTTTCGCTACGGTACTATTCATTTCACTTTCATATATGAATGTGAGACAAAAACTCATGTGTAATATTCTGCGACTTGTTTTTGCAATAATATATTAGAAGTTTTATACCAAATATAAAAGATAAATAAATTTGTAAATTTATAAAGTAATGTATCGCATGGTGCATACGTAAAATTAATAAAACTTATTATGTTGTTACATAACAAGGCAACAGGGCAAAAAGGTTACTCTCCTAAACGGCCGTTGCCAAGCAACGTACGCCAAGTCACGCACAAAAAACATCCTTTTCTTGAAGAACATACCTTACTCTTTTAAGCTCGTCGTCATCGAGTCTCATATCGCCATACCCCCTCGAGTTTCTTAATCGACTTTCCTTACCTCCTATCTTTTTCATAGACTGACAAACTCGCGCGCAAATACACAAACACGTACAAGATTTTTTGAGGAATCTCATAAACTTATAATACTAAAGGCTGTGGGCGCCAGACTCCTTTTCTAGCTTCTTCAACTCTTTATCCAGCTCGGCAGGGAACGGGCAAAAACAATAAGAGAACGAGAAAGAAAAGAGATGATGGGGCACGATCATCTTCGCTGAGGCCAAACCTGTTTCGTTTTGGTCGGAGTGCACGCGCGCGCCCACCGACCAACACGGTAAGAAAAACAAAGCTGAACAGTCTTTTTCGTGTTGCGTCCCACGATAATTCTCTGAGGAAGCCGCGCGTTGTTTCTGCTCCAAACGGTGACACCGAAACGCGTTACAACCCATCCCAGTTGAGACTCTTGGTATCTAGCCCTCTTTTTACATTTTTCCTCAAAATTTTTTAATGATAAAAATGACCCGGCCTTCTCTTTCTTACGCACGTACTTAGACTTGCAATTTAGATTCATTTGTCAATTTCAAAGAATTTCTTTTAACTCACCCAGCTCAAGTTTAAAGGTATAATTTTCAAATTTGTAGAGTTAAAAGTGGGATGAACTTTCTATTTTTAAATTTTTATCAACTTCTATAGAAAATAAGTCTAGCACGAAAAAAATGTGTCAATAGTTCGAATCTTTATTGTATTTAAGTTTTTTCTTTTTTTAAATGTATTTTTCATATTTCCGTGTATAAACTAACTATTCGCGTGTGCATTTTATTATGTAGGTTTCAACGATCGTGTGTAATTATATAATTGAATCTAAAAAGAACAATTATTTTTACTGATATTTTATTCTGTAATAATAATATAGATTGTATAGGTAAACGAACAATAAAACATTTAAATTTTGATCTTAAAGAGCAGAAAAAAATTTTAAATTCTTAAATTATTAAGAAAATTAATTTTGTTATTTTATTATTATTATTATTATTCACAAAAATCTGATTATATTTTATACCTTTTTTGACATATTAGATTTTTTTCTACAATATTGACGAATGAGTCAAACTTATAAATTTAAATCTTTATTAATATGTTAAAAAAATTATATATACTTAAAAACCATTTGGAAAAGTTTAAAATAATAAAAATATTGTTTTTAGTCATTAAAGAAATTAACAAAATATATATGGAACCATACGCTAATCTTAATAAAAAAAGTCTAAATATTCATTGTTTTTATAAATTTTTATATTTTTCTTAGATATAAAAATTTTTTAATATTTACTTTTATATAATTAAATTATAATAAAGATAAAGCATGATAATTAATTTAGTTTTATATCTGTGGTTTATTATTTACTTCTTTTCTCTTTAACCAACTATCTACTTGTTTCTTTTTGTTTAGAATGAAAAAATGTCTATTATGATCTATTGAGATTGTACCTTTTAAAAATAAAACTCATGTTTTAACCAATGTTTCTCTAACATCACAAAAATATAAACTTGAAAACAATAATCAGATAGTAAGTTGTTTGTCAAATTGCAATTTACTGGTTATAGGTGCAATAAAAATGTGTTCTGAGAGTAAAAAATACATTTAATCTAGATGTTATGAATGTAAACTTTTATCTCATTCCACTTTAAATTTCTGGATTACTTATTCAAGCAATAAAATTGTTAAATATTTGTAGTTTCCATCTCCTTCTCTGTTTCTGTCTCACATCTCGAAACCTTTATGTTTAGTCATAGGTTCCCTTGCTTTAGCGATTTATTTTTCAGTGACACGTGTAAAATCAGAAATCTAGTACAGAAAAAGAGCAAGTCAGCAACGCAGACTGTATTGTTACTGTTATTATTGTAACATGATAAACTAATAAATGCAACTGCGAAAAGAAAACACAGTATCATAAATGGAAGTGTACATCAATTTGTTATTGCTAGTAAGATTATGAATCTGATTAATGGGATATATAATATATTAAGATTTTATACATTGTATTGTATAACAGTTAATTCAATTATTTATATATATTATATTACTTTTATACGTATGTTTCACACCGTGAAATGAGAACTCGCGTTCGACCTTATTGTCTGTACTAGTAGGGTCATTTTCAGAACAGCCATTTATTTTTTTTGTATTCAAATTACTTGCTATGTTTCTTAGCAGTTTCATTAAAAATTGATATAATATTTAAACGACATTAGCATCTAGGATAGATAAAGAGAGTTAAGTAGAACGGCAAATTGTAAATACGAGAAAAATAATACTTTTAAAAAAAATTTTGGAGTGATCTTTAAAATTTAAAGATACTTTCTACCTTCTTTTAAATGTAAATCATTTTTTATTTTCACGTAGAAATATTTTCGTATATATATATATATTTTTTTAGAAACATTTAATAGCACAATTTTTCCAGAAATAAACTTTTTAAAATAAAATACGAGACATTGAGTATCGTAACACTTATAAAAATAAGGAAAACCTATTTTTTAAATAATTATGACTAGTCATGATTATGAAGCAGGTATTCTCATAATATATTTTCAAACCATTTCTTTAATAGTTTATACTAAAAACACTCAAACAATTTTGTTAACAGTTGATACTAGAAAATACTTAGAATAGCGATAACCTTCAATTCGTCGTGACTCAAATTTTGCGCTTTTTATGTAAAACATATATATATATATATATATATATATATATATATATATGCGCCAGGCACAAATCGGGTAGCACTGTTTATTAATTGTCTACCAAAGATTCGTGGATAGGTTCTACATATATATTACTTACGAGAATTATTCTAGAGTGTCTTATGTTCTCGATATTTGTCGTCGTATTTTCTTTGTTCTCTATTGCCGTGTATGTTTGCCGGCTATCAAGTCGTTCGATTTTGCATGGTAGTACTATACTTAATCTTTTTCTATCTCTTACTATGTATTACGGTAGCTAACAAAAACTTGTAAGCGACACATTGGTTAACGCTACAAACACCAAAACAAATGAACAAACAAACTAGCAAATCGGCTACTCCGGAAGAAAATTAGATTTTTAAATTGCTATATTTAGCAATTGTTTTACATAATAACGATAAGAAGAATTAGTTACTTATTCAAAAATACACTGCGATTCTTAATACATTTTTTTCGACAAAAATATTATAATAAAGAAAGTACTGATTCTAAATTTTTTTATTTTCTTGTGCTTCTTATATATTTAGTATCTAGTGTTTATTTTAGAAATAAGAAATGTGATTGTGATAAAACACTTCCTCAAAAAAACATACAAGCTTATTATACAAATGCATAGTTTGTTATTCGACAATAAAATGAATAAAAAATATGAGATTAATATCTTACCACAGATTTAAAATTACACATTTACGAAAACGTAATTAAAATTTATATTCAATTTTTTTGCTTTTCGAATTTATAAAATTTTTAACTATTTTACACTTATTCTGATAAAATTGCTGTAAAAAAATTATAGCTCCTGATTAAAATAAGAAACTGTTATAAATTTAGTTTAAATAATATATTAAATTTAAAAAAATGAACAGCGAGTCGAGTATATTGTAATGTAGATCTCTTATTTTGTAACCACAAGAATACTAAAACTGTGTCAAAGAATTTAAATTATAGCAAATTAAATACAGAAGAGTGATAGACAATATATGAAATTGTAACAATCACTTTAACTATTTATCTATGTAGCAATGTACACCGTTTCAATATTTATAAATGTTTAATATATCATTAATAGTTGTAGAATATGCTTATTTAGTTTTTGGAAATAATTTCTATTGAAATATATCCCATAGAAATGACCATAAAATAGCATCAAATTATTGATATTTAGTAAAACATATATCTTATAAATATATGTATATAGAATAGTACATATTCAAATTAACCTTGATGGAAATTCTACAAAATTGTCTATATTCCCGTAAACTTTATATATGCATCATTATCTTTTAAATATTTAGATTGAAGTGTCACGAATATTTAATTTAAAAAATTAATGTTTTCATCAACTTGATCCTGCAAAATCATTTTACATGTTCGTTAATTATTTACTATCACCAGAGGGCAATCAACATATAAATAAATCAAAGATAATAGCACGTGCGCATTTTATTTTGTTCGCGTCGTTGGTCAATAATAGATGTCAACTCAAAATCGATTATGGATTATTTCTTTAATGTATATTTAATCTCATATTATTATTGTCTTGATTTGCAAAGCTTTTTTAATAAGGGAAATATTTGTACTATAGTTTGATTATGTTTACCAGTCTTTCGAATATCGTTTAATTGAAATATTAATAGAAATATAAGATAATTGATGGTAAAACAGATTATTAAAAATTTTCATTAATATAATGAATCTAAAGATTAACATACCATATTTTATTTTTAGATTTAAAATTTTTACGAATATATGTATGTGTCAATGATATTATGGAAATCAATGAATGGTAAAACAAATCTTGGTATAAATATAAATGAAACTAACATAATGTATAACCAGAACAATTACTTATATAGCAGAGTGCGGTATATTAAAAAAGCATATACACCTATCACATGTATATAAAAATTCACACTATGTTGCGTGGATATTGGGTGGGTAACGTCTCTATGTTGAATTTTAATCTACCTGCAACACGTATACCTAATTTTCTTTTGAAATTTATTTTATTGGTATAAATAAATGTAAAGATTAGCTACAATAAAAATTAAGAATGACTAATTAGCCAGTTTGCCGAGATCATTAGTTTTTCTATTTTCAATAGTATTATTTTTTCTAAACTTTAGTAAATATTATTTAATAACTTTAGTAATATTATAGTCGATTTTTTCTTACTTTTTCTGTTTTGTTTGTTAATGTTACCATTTTGATAAAATGTCGAGTGACGCTTGGCCTTTCGCATCCTCAACTTGCTACCATATTTTTTGACAAAATAATTATAGTTGATAGTGAGAGACAAGGGGCTGTATTGCGTGGGAAGAAAAAATACTAAGTAGAAGAAGAATCAAAGAAGATGCAACTTGAGAGGGCGTCGCCGACATCGCAAATGTGTTATCAGAAGAGAAACCGAGAACTAGCCAACCAGTGAGAAAGAAATATCTCTTGATAAATCGGGCAAACCCTAACATAAGCGGCAACACCGCACTGCTGCCACGGCGCACTGAGCTCTGCCTCGTTGGCATCATCGACTGTTTCTCTTTCTTTTTCTCGCTGTTGAGAAGTTTCGACCTAATGGGCTCGTACTCACTGTCTACTTTTTCTTCGCTCTGCTGCTCAAAAGTATTGATGTGTATAGAAAGACTTTTTAATCGATTTACTTTTTTTTAACTCTTCTGCATAATTGATATGATTGGTGTAATTTTTTGAAATTTTTGTCTGTTTGAGACGATTGGTTATTTTCATATAAAAGTTCACTTTACCAAATTTTATTACATTTGAACAGCTGATAAATTTCAATTCGTATTATATTCCCGACAACTTTCAAAATAGACGTAATTTACACCACTATAGTTCATCCAATGCAATTATGTACTTTAAAATTAAAAATTTATGGCTTTCATCCAAACATTTAAGTTTAAGAAGACAATTAAATTTTGGTACAAAACAAGCTTGTCTTGAAAGATTATTTAAATTGCACAAATAAGAAAAAAGTAATTTAATAAGCCAATTTGAGGAGTAATTAATTAATAATAAAAACAAAAAAAAAAATGAAAAACTCGTTCGTATCAATCAAAATCTGAACGTGCGTCAAAGTGTACAAAGTTCCTCGAGTAAAAATTTATAGAAAATTAACAAAGCTATGTAAATACGAGAATAATAGACAGATAATAAAAAAAAAGAAGTCAGTAACAATTTTTTAGCGGGGCTTGCTTTGAAAAGATTCTTTTTACTTCTTTTGGTCAAACTAATATATTTAACACGGCGGTCTCGATGGCCTTTCACACATGCGCTTGCATTTATTCAAATGTTGCTGCACCTCAAAAAAATTCGGTTTCTCGAATCTGCGCGAAGGTATGCAAAATCGTTCATCCAAGGAAACAAAGAAGCTGAGCTTGGTTTCTATTCTCGCATTTCGGCAAATCAAGCTACGTTATAATATGCAGAAGTCGAGCCGCGGAGCTTAATTATGTAAAACAGAATTCGAATAGAACCAAGATATCTCTCTCTCTCTCTCCTCTCTCTCTCTCTCTCTCTGTCTCTGTCACCTTTACTGAGTACTGGTGCAGTCGCTGTGACGTAGGCAGATGTATTAGTCAAGTAGATAGATTTCTCTGAAGATTGTGGTGATTGGTGAATATTATTTCTCATTTAAACCTCCTATATGCCCGCATAATTCAGTGTTCCAGCGTAAACTCCTTTTCTAGTTTACTATAGATCGATGCCGTCAACGCCTTTTATCAGATAGTAACATCTAGTTAATTGAACAATAATAGTGAGACAACTGGCTCCAAGAATCTTCGTCACAATACTTGCCTGTGAACGCGTAAAGTTATAAAACAGCGGGATCTTCAAATGATCTGCTAAACTTTTTGACTACAGAAGGTCATAAACTGTTCTTGTGTCATACTTTTGTGACGTTCTTCCTATTGATTTGTAATGTTTCTTAATACTTTCGAACATTATGAAATATGCCTTGAAACCCGGAAAACTTATTTAATCATTTATGGGCCGACATACGTTCAGTTTTACTGATTTTTCGCAAATTTTTATCGATATTTGTATGCCCATTTCTATAAGTATTATTCGAGTATAACCTTCATACTTAAAAATTTCTATTTGAAAACTATTTTGAAAGCTTCATGTTGGTTGCTAACATTAAAATTTTACTATATTAAAATTAATTTAAAATTCCTTGTCTTGAAACAAATAATAATTTTCACACATGAAAATATTTCATAACTTTAATAACTATGCCATTTTAACATCGTAGAGTTACAAAATTTTACTATTGAAATAGTTTAATATTTCTTATTTGATGGATGCACATATAGATAATTAATATTATTTTCAAAATAATTGTACTTAACTTTCTAAAAAAAAATAAATAAATTTTACAATATTTTAAATATGTAACTTTTGAAGATAATTGACCTGTCAACTGCTGTATAAATTCAAATAATATATTTATTAGAAATTTCTCACACTATATGATATTTGAAATAATTGTGGAATAATTCAAAGCTCTTAGGACTTATAATAACTCAGTAGGAAGTAAAAGTAGTAATAATTGATAAAATTTGGTAATTTCGTGATCGTTGCAGTACAAATAATTATCAACTATGCCTTAAAGTATTAAAAAAATATTAATTTTATTAATTTGTTGCACCCTGCGTTTCATAACTTACAAAAAATTAATTAGCTTTTTATCATGAGCGAAAATTTGTGAAAACGGAAAATAAAATGATAAACAAATATTTGATTTAATTAAAAATACGATATACATAAATTTTTATAAATGTTAATAAGATTAATTCAGTAAAGTAATTTTTTTATCCAATATTTATTTTAAATAGTATAGATTCTACAAACTAATTTAATTGTTGAATTTAATATTTATTAGTACTTTAAAAATAAATCAATAAAAAATAAATATAAAAATGAATTAAATTAATTTTTCTTACTAAATCGGTTGTTAATTAATAGCAATTTTTTAAAAAACCGTATATTTTGTATCTACAATTATAACTTTATTTATAACTATATTTATAAATTTTCAATCTAAAAACAAATATATAATATTACAGAGAATTGCAAACTATATGATAGTCGTATTGTCACTATCAAATCTAAAGTTTATTTATTATTTATTTCTTGATTTATCAATTTTGATTTTTTTTAATAACAATCATTAATTATTTTATTATCTGAATTATTTTATTACTTATTTTTAAATAATGTTAAAAAGCGGTTATTTTATCAAAAGCGAATATTTTATTTTAACATTTACATAAGAAATTTAATAAAAATTTATATTTTATTTCAAGATTATATTTAAAAATTTCCATACATAATATATTTTCATATGCTTAAAAAAATACAAAAAAAAATTAGTTTTATTTCTATTTTTTGAAAGTAGTTAAATAAGCTACCTACACTTTCCGTATCGATTTATTTAACGATAAAACTATTGCAGGAATATAAATTATGTGTGTTTTCTCCTATTTGTATAAAATTGATACTTATTGACATTGGTAATTGAATACATTATAACAAAAATGTACAATTAATTTTTATTATTATGATTTTTGAAAGTTAACATGAAAACAAATTACCTTTTTTCAACGATACAATTTCATAAATTGAATATGAAATTAGAATCTTAGATGTATGCTTAAATAATAAAAAAATATTTCAAAAAATTGTGGTTATTAAAATGTATTTACAGGTAATTTAAGAATAATTACGTCTTTGTGCAATAAAATTTTGTTCAAAAGTTTGATTTTTTAAATAATTTGAAAAAATATTTACTCGAAAGATATTATTAAAGAATGACTTAATTTTTCTTACAGTAAGTATATATTTTTTTGAAAGTAAAACATCGACTCACTATTTCAAAAAAAGATTTGCTTTAAAAAAGTTAATATAAGTTTAAGAAAGATTGAAGCATTAGTAAATTCGAGAATTGTAATTTGAGAATGCACTCATAGTATAAAGAAAAAGTAGGTATTCATCTTTTATATACCAGACATTCAAAATAAAAACTTAAAGAGTAAAATAGCCTTGGTCTAAAGAAAAACTGACTTACAAGCTGCAAATGCAATTTGTACACGCAAATATACTCAAATAAGCAACAAAAAATAATAATGACACTGATAATAATCGAACACTTGAGTACGGGAATCATTCGTTCGTTCTTTTGTACAAACGCGCCTTGTAATACCATGAGCATCAATTTTTATTAATTCGGTGGGTTACGAATGCTCTTCTTCAAAAGAGCGAGGGGAGCCATCTTGGCATAGCAAAAGTTACGAGCTTCGTCATGAATAATATGGGACTATGGCATATTTTTGACTTCCTCTTTGTTGGAAATGAGTTATTTGTCTGATTATTTATATCAGCGATGCGCTGAATATTGTAAGCTAAGGATAAGCGCGCGCGAATACGAATTTGCAACATATATTGATTCAAGTGTCCCAAAGATGAAAGTGCGATCCGTTAAAATTAAACCATTCGACTTTTGTAATACTGCATCTTAAAGAGGAAAAATTCTACTAGATTGACATTCTGTCAACAATAATCCTAAAATTATGCATAAAACTGAATAAAAATAAAAAAGGAATGAAAAGAAAAAATATTTTGAAAATTTTAGCAAGATTTAGAATGGAAAATGAAACAAAAGTAATCAAATAATGGGTACCACAAATCATGCAATAATATTTGTCAAGAAAGAGTAAAATAAATTTTGGAGAATTATAACAATATAATAATATATGAAAATAATTACAATAGTAAGTTACATAATGATTTATAAAAAAAATTTTTAAATACAAATGAATATATAAAGAAAATATGTGATAAGGACAAGGAAGAATATCTGACCAAACAATAGTAATGTAACAAAAATCATATGTAACAATTACAGTATAGACCGAGATAGCAATAAATCAAGTATCTGCCTCATTAGAAACATAGAACTAAACCAAAATGTTAATATTATGTGCAGGAAAATATATGTATATTATAATAATTTATATACTGTTTGAGAAATTAGCTACTTTAAAAAGATTATCATTGACAATAAAATCTTCATCAAATAATATTCTATTTTTATCTTAGCAAACAAGCGTAATCTATCTCTTTTGCAAAAAATTGATAAACTCCCCTCATTTTTCTAAAATTAAATCATATTTGATTACTGTATAATATAAATGATGGGTACTATTTATTATTTACCTCACCTATTCAGACTCGTTTATATGCAGACCTCAAGTATTGACACAAAGTATTAAATAATACTAATGAATTTACAACAACAGTTGGTCGATCTTCTTTAAATATCATAAACTAAAAGTATTTAAAAAATTAATTGCACTATGATTATCCTTGTCAAGTTTTTAAGTTACATTGAATCAATTACGAAGATTCCTTTATTAAATAGAGAATTTTTTATTTATTTTATAAAACAAATTGATTTCTTAATAAATTTGAAAATTACTTAACTTTTACTCGATCGTTGAAACTTAAATTTTTTAAAACATATTTATAATTGTTATTATTAAAGTTTAGCTTTACATTGATTCTATTTTTATTTTTATGTAAAATATATATATAAAATAATTTTTAAAATACTTTGTTTTGAAAAACATTTATTAACAGCACAAATTTATTTTCGTTTTTAAACAAAAGCTTGATTATTGTAAATTTACTTACTTCATAGAAGAATTAAGAATACGTATTCCAAAGAAAGCTTGTTCAGAACTCTAATCATTAATAAATAGTAAGTTATATATTATTTCTAATCTGAAGTAATCTTAAAAAAATTGTTTGCAAAATTTTTCTGTATTTTATAATAATTGTCATATTCATTCATGTAACTTCGAAATCACCAAGCGAGAGTTAGTGTTCAAGTGGTCATTGGCACGTTTGCAATACAAGAAGAGGTGATTACGTGCGCATGCGTGGAATGAAACCTGAGAAACCCAACATCGATGTGTATACGAGATATATGTTGAATATTTCATTACTACAAAGTAAAAGGTTTTTAATATAAAGTAGATAAAAAAAGACCATAGAAAAGTATTTTATGAAAATATCAAATTAGATACACTGGTAGTTATTTTTACAATATTAATTACCAAAGTTTATTCATATTTTAATATATATTTTACAGGTACTATATTTAAGACTGAAGTTATATTTTTCTCATATTAATAGCGGAAAGTAACGCTACAAAAATTTGCAATAGTTGAGCATAAGACATGTTGTCATATAACTACTAATTTATTTCAAATCTTATAGTAATTCTTTTTTATTTGTATCTATAAATTTTACAAATCTAAAATTTCATCAAAAAAATTGAAATTGCTGCAATAGAAATTCAATCAAAATTATTTATTTATAACTCAAGGTTCTTTAACTTTCATTAAGGCTATTTATTTTAACACGTACAACCAATGGTTCATAATAATTATTATACGAGTTGAAAAATTTTATATTATTAGCGAATTAAGAGTGATTGTGTAGATTAATATTATCATTTTTACAACTAGTAAATCTAAATAATTTAGCATAATCATTTTATAATTAAATATTAAATGACTATTACCCTTAAGTTTTTAATAATATGAATCTACCCTGTGTGTATGAATAAATTTCTAAGTAATTTTTTATTTTAGTAAGAAAAAATACACAAATATTTAATCATAATAATCATAACAATTTAATAAACAATAATATTAAGATGTAGGAAACAACGAAATTAAATACAATAATGGAGAGATAAGGATACAAATAATTAATTGCAAGTTGAAAATATAAAAAATTCGGACTAACAATTGGATATATACGTATATTATAAAAGCATTTCGAATTGTTTATTTTGAAAATCTCTTCTATGGAATGAGTAAAGAAACATTAAAAAATAATACAATTGGAGCTCGTATCACATGTACAGGTAGTTATAACTGCGAGATGCTATAATTGCATTATTAAGCAAAAAAAGAGAAGCAAGTAAACGGGGTGAAAAATTTGAAGTTATGTTATTTAACAAACATACATATTCATTAATATGCACTGTATTTATAGCTATTACTGAAACAGTATTTGTTGAATCTCATATAAATATATAAAAATTTGCTCTTAAGTTCTGGATCTTTTTCTTGTAGTGAATGAACGCTTACAAAACTTGTGTACATTATTAACATAAATTTATCGAACAAGAGTTATTACTCGAAGGTATTAAAAATATTTTTTAGAAGCAATGTCATCTATACTATTTTTGTACATAAATTTTAGAAAAATAATAATATTTTTATAAAAGTCTAATTTGTTTTAAAGTATTATTTATAATTGCAATTTTTAAATAATACAAAATAAACAAGTAAGCTTTTGAATTATCTTTTATGAAAGATATCTAAGATGATTTCAGGTTAAATGAAAATATATTCAAAGCAAGAAAACAAGTTTCATTTATTTGAATTTTTTCTGTACTGTAAATAATTTACGAAAAATCTATCTTCTAAGAAACTCTTTAAGCTTTAATTCAACTACTTAAATTAGAAATATTTATATACCATATGGAATAAAAATATATTAAACTCAGACGAAAAAATTTTGATTAAAAATGCTGACACTAAACTTAAAATAAGAGAAATGCGTACATCAAATTGGGACTTATCGATTTTCGAAAAGTTTTACCGGTGAATCATCCTATAATTAAAGTAAAATAGAGAGCTCATTTACTCAATGTTATGAGTATAGATGGGTAATGCTTTACGGTAATGTTATTCAGTATATATAGTTAAAGCCGAAAAGAGATCAAGATAATTCGATAAATTGTTGACTTAAATTGTAATCGTTAACTAATTTAGTTGATGCCTTCAAATCAATTGCACCGTGGTACTAAAAATTGTATACGTGAAAATTCATACATATTAAGTGTACTATTAATATCTTAACATTTATTTTTCTTTCTTCACTCGAGACTTGATTTTTTTTAATGAAGTCATAAGATATAAAAAAATTGTAATAATTTTTTATTGGAATAATAAGACTGCATTTATTAATAAAAAAAAAATAAAAAATAACAGTCTCATAGATTGAAAATTATATAGCCTTGAACAGCTGTTTCATTGGGTGAAATTATCATCTTACGTTTGTTTTTCAATATTTCTTTTAAATTTTTGTTAAAATTTTTTTTCACTCTAATGTGTAATAGCATACTTGGTAAATTTTAGTTATCTATGTTTAAGATCTTTGTTCTTGCGCTTTACTGACCAGAATTCGGCTTGCGTATTTTTGGCCTCGTGCTACGCAAAAATAATATGAAAATTCGATATTTTCTTAGGGTCACGAAGGCAGGGAGTTTATATGGGTCATTTAAAGCCTTTTAAAAGCTGGGAGAAAGAATTCAGACTCTTAATAGACTTGTGCATGTCTAAGCGGAAAATTCTCTCGCCTTCGATCTATGCCGTACAGTATACTTTGTGACATATTCTAAAACCTCTCCCCAATCGCTTATTCTCTTTAGAGAAAGAGTGCTACGACTGTTTTATTCACTCTTGGAAGTTAACCGATCTACTCAAACTCTAAATGGTAGGTTAGTTAACTCATATCGTCGACTAAATGTCGATCCTACAGGTTGCAGGTTCTGGCTCTAGTGCACCTTTAGCCAATCACACTTCATTGGATGCATTTTCTGCTCCAGGAGTAACTTATATTGTCGTAAAAGGACAGAATTCTTGCACCAGAAAGGTACATGCAAAACATGTGCATGTAGCCGTAGTGATGTTACTGTGCAGGCGAAGTAACAAGACCTTTTCGAATCTATCAAAAGAAACAAAAATTCAGTAACAAAATATTTTGTCATATAGATTAATGCATGCCCTTGTACCTCATGAAAAATAAACTTCAATTAATTTATAACATGTAAAGTTTAATTTAATCACTTTTCTCACCATTGTAGAACTGATGCTAATTATTATTATTATTATTCTATTTCTAACGTAATTATTATATTTCATGTTCGCTGATATACCTAAATAATCTTTATAAATTAATAAAGATTTTATTTTAAATAAAATATTTTGCAATTTAAATATGGATTTATTATTTTTAGTAAATTATTTTGTCAGCAGAAACTAACAAAAAAAATATTTATATATACTCATAAAGTTGCTTTATTTTATTGTCGCAATCGATTTTCCATTTCTTTCTATGACAGTAATATTTTGTATAACTTAAATTTATATAATATTATATTTATTATAACATTAAGTTGCACACATCGAGTCGGTAAAGCAAGACATGATTGACTTTGCTAGATTGGCTTCGTCCAATCACAAAATGCATTAGAGTGACTTTTATTATAAAATAATTTGCATGAAATAATTTCTTGTATGATAGTGATGTTACTACTTAAACGTTAATAAGAGGCAAGTGTAGCATAATATCTACCTATTTTTCATCAGTCAATGTTTCAGTGACGATCGGTCGAGCGAGAAATAATGAAAAAAAAGTTGAGTTGAAAGGTTTTTATATTTGTATAAGAGCTGAATAAAAGCAAATCAAGTGGCCAATATATATCCGATTAATAGTTGTAAGATATTCCATACTCGAAATTAAAATTTGCCTTTAAATCCTTTCAGTTATCAAATTTTATTGACTAGTGAACAATAGAACATTGTATCTTTGTCATTATTAACCAAAGATTAGATTCTTCGTAAACTCATTATTTAGTTGGTCCCGTTATTCGAATTGAGAAGCCCATAGTTGATTTTCGCAATTCATAATCAGTCAAAGTTGTATACGTATATTATGATAAGAGTTACCGTTATCAATTCAAAAACAAGAATTTATATTGATATTTAAATCTGCAGTAACCATGCTGCATAAATATACCAATTATACAGATTTTTTTTTGCAATCTGAATTTATAAATATATTCGATGAAAATAGCTGAAAATCTATTTTCACAAAAAACCGATACTATAGAGCTTAAAAAAATATTATTTATAATTAATATACATATTGCAATTATACGTATTAACTTTTAAAAAGTTATTCTTATTTCTTTTTTATTCTCTTTCAAGGAATTTCAAATTTTAAACGTTACTTTCAGACAGATTATTTAAGACTAAGATGTTTAACATAAAAAGGGAATGTAATATGAATAGAATGTAATAAAATGACATGAACACGTAATATTATTTTTTCTGAATTTCTTTTTAAAAAATATATATTTTTTTTCAAATATTTTAGTCGTTCAATATTATATTACCTTGCTTAAAAGAATAATGTTTTAGTTTTCATAAAGTTTATAATATCTAATTTAACATTTGTTAATTAAGCGGTACTTAGTTTTCTTAAGGAAAACTTTTTTTCAATGAATAAAATTTAACATCATACTAAGTAAAATGAAAATACACTTGATTCATTTTATTTAATAAATAGAAAATATTTTATCTTAATATAATATCTAAATACAGTTGAGTTCCAAATTAAAATACTAATAAAGAAAGCATATCTATTTTCTTTTTAAAAATATAAAATAAATATATAAAAAAGTCATATTCACAATCCTATAAACAATTTCAATTTCCTTAATTTATTAAATAAATCAGATAATATAAAACAAAGAAATTTGAATTTATGAAGTTAAAAATAAATGGATTAGAAGCTCAATGTTTATATAAGTAAAGAATATATTTATTTGGATATATGAAAATATTGATACATAAATATCAATACATGTATCATATAGTATGTATTATGAATTTTACAAGTAAATTTTCCTTCAAAATTGCACTGCATGAGTTGACAAGAATACACCTTTAATATTTAAACATATTTATAACATTAAAAATTTAAATAATTTGAGAAAATTACGTTTAAAGATTCAAGACTATATTTTAACTTGAAAATAAAAATTTAAAGTTTTTATTATTTTTACTATTACTTTGCAATACTAAAAATATAACAATATCATTCGAAAATACTCTCTTCATCTTTTTTTTTAATTTCCGTGCTTTTATAAAAAAACAAACATTATTCTTTCGTTATTCTGTAACCAGTGTTCGATTCATTTGCCTCACATTTCGTCAGTTTGTTCACAATAATGACAACCATATAATCCCATTTAATATTTAGCAGATAAAAAATTTATATAATGAATAATTTATCATGGAATATTATTTTGTTGTATTGAAACTTGTATTTAACTTCGAGAACAATAATCAAGCAATTCTTGATTTGTCAAATTTTGAAAAGTAAAATTTACATTATTAACAATTTTAAACGAAAAATTTTTTCAATGTAAATAATTATTAAATCGACTTGTAGCTTTAGCCTTTTACCATGTATACCATAAATTCAATGGTGGGTGGATACTTTTTGTATTGCGCATCTTCGTCGGTAAAAATTGTATAATATATTGTGATATGAACATTATTTTTATTTGTTTCATGATTTTTTCGCCAATTTATTTTTTATGAAAAGTATAGATAAATAGCTAAAATTTATTATGTACCTTAAATATTGTTTTTATTCTTAAAAAAAGTACTAATTTCAACTATAATTTGTTCAAAAAGTTTATTTTATTTTATAACAAATCATTATTTATCTATGAGATTACACTTTTTTAACACAATAAGAAATCCTTAAATATAAAAAAATGAAGTTTAGAAAGCCTAGAGTGATCTAACTATTTACAACTAATGTGTCTCTTGAAACTGAAATGAAGATAAATATCTTTTATCTCGGAATGTAAAATATTTCAAGTTATCCAAGAGATATTTTTAATGACTTTTTTAATGATTAAAAATTACAGGATTTTGCGTTATTGTATTATTTACAAATTTTCATAAAATTTTAAAGACATGTTTTAATCAAGGTACTCAAACTAAATCAAGTTTAAATTGAATCATTTAAGTATTTTTCGTACTCCCTTTCTCCTTTCTTTCTGTTTTCTCTACACTCTTTTGGAGCTCTTACTTATTCACTGAATTCATCTCAAGGTTTGGCACAGATTTTAAATCCAGAAGAGTAATAAATTATGTAATACTTGTTATTAAATTCGTTCAATAGTTTGCATGATCAAGTGCAACAAATTTTTTATAAGTATTAAGAATTTTTATATTTGGAATAACCTCAGTTGAAACTTATTATACATTGCCGCAAAAATAAGTTTATGTAAAATTTCACGCATTTTACGAATAATGCAATAATTTAATTTACACATTTAAATGTAGCCCTTGAATTGAATGACAATATATGATTTATTTATTTAACATTAGTTATATAATATTGCACTTTTATTACTTACAACATTAAATGTACTTAAGTTATTATTTCTAGTTTGGTAATTATTGCACATAAGTTGACAGTACAAAAAGCTATTGGTTCTTGACTCGAGTAATCTCGGAATTCAAAAGGATTTTTGAATTGAAACTCTTAATGTATTAACATTCTTAAAAGTATTGATTCCTGAAGAAATCTAATTTCTAGAGTGTAAAACGTAGTAAAACTCTACCAATATTAGTAAACTGTAACTATTTACCTTCTCCGCTAAGCTACTATTTATGCGTAAATACAATAATTACAATATGTTATTCCAGGAGAGCCAAGGTTAGTCAGGTTTGCGTGGCAGTTCTCTTTTCTTTGCGCTGTGTCGTTTCTCGGACTACACTCTCTGAAGATCGTGCGATCAACATCCGTAATTGGATCACTTGCTCGATCGCCCAGACTTTTGATCATTTTTCGTATAACCTGCGAATTACGTAAAGAAACTTAACGACTACTCACCATAACGCCACTTGATGTGCATTATCTTAGATTAAAAGATAACATTCACCGCTATAGACGAATATTATGACACGAGTCTCGCTCTTTTCAACGCAGCATGCAGAATCTTAAGTTAATGCTTATTTCGTGTGATAGATAAAATAATCCAGTAGATTAGTGCATTGTTGTTCAATGCGTAACAAGCAGTCTACGTTCTTAATAATTGTACATGCGTGCACACTTTTTTCATATTTGTAAGGAGGTCAAACAAAGCCTCTCGTTGTTTTTGTGCTACAGCATTGTACAAAGTCGTTATAAGGCTTTTAGGAATTCAAAGATTCCTCGCACTAAAAGGAAATAAAGAGTTCTTATTGTTGCATTAAAGCGCGTTATGTGTACGCATTCGTGTACACCGAAAAGTGGAAAGGAAACTCGCTGAATCCGTGAATAGAGGGGAGGATGCTCGTTATGTAATTACGAGCCTGTTTAAATTCGAATGCTCCTTTGTGTCTTGGGCAGTGCTTATATTGTGTCAGGCTTGGGAACTTTTGTTTTTATTACTTTCATTTCTTGTATTATTATGTGATAATGGTGATCTGCTTGAATGTAATACCTGCAGTAAATTTAATTTTTATTTTGATATCGATATTATTTTTTTCTTTTTGTCAATTAGTCACACCGCCAAAGTAAAATTTTTTTTCAACGATTCAAAATATTAAGTGAATTTTCATTAGCTTCATTAAATGGTACGCGAAGGATTAATATATAAAATTATACTTTGAAGTGAGTGGTGTTATTCAACGATCAATGATTAGGGTCATTTTTAAACTACGTGTAATATGAATATGTATTATTCGAATAATATGCGTATTTAAAAACTGTTTTTTTTTTTTTTTTTTTTTTTTAGAAATTGAAAGAATATTAACAACTATAAATTAATCTGTTATTTAAATGAATATCTTAAGTAGGCATTACGTACGTGTTGATAGTTAAATATTGGTACTTAAATTTTCTCAACGGTTATACTTAAGTAAAAATATTGTTTATTAATATAAGATTATATTTTAAAAAGTTTTATAATATAATGATTTTCAACTACGAATATTTAAAAATTATAAATAACTAAATCTTGAACATTTCAAACAAATTTCTTTCCATACAGTATCTATAATAATGACTTAATTAATATAAAGTAAATAAAATATGAGTATTTTAAAGCTTGTTTTAAATTTACATTTACGTATTTGTAAATGCTACTAAAATAATGATAAATGTATCGATTAGTACATTTTCAATGTTTACTTAAACATAATAGCAGTAGCATAGATTCCGAAGTAGCATAATGTCATGTAAAATTATAACATTATTATATCAAATTGATGTTTGATCATAAAGCTAACTACTCATTTACGTGGAAGTAGTTATTAGCGCTATCTTTATAACCTCGAATTTGGTATAGAGCAATATAGTATCTTGATGTAGCATTGACCTGGTACGTATACGAACCCTGATACGCTGGCATCAGTACAAAAGTTTATTAAGTATTTGGCGAGGTCTAATTAATACTTTCTGGTAAAGAGAAACAAAAGATGAGAAATGCTAATGAGAATAAGAAAGTGAATGAAATACAATACACAACGTGAATTTACAGTCTAGAAATAGTCTCTTGATATTGTTTTTTCGTCAACCATGACAAGCGTTGTACTCTTGTTATTTTTTCTTCTAAAACAATTCTTAATTAAATTTTAACATCTTAGATTCTTAGTCCTTAACAATAATTTTAATCTTTAGCTTTATCCTAGAGATATGTAAATAGTGCTTTTTAGTAAATTTTCGCTATTTTTACGTTGAAATATGCGTCAATGAAGGTTTAGTTTGTTATATATTACTTTTTGAAAATATATTGTAATGACGCTCTAATATTTAATGCCAATCATCAGTAATAAAGAATTATTCTTACGATTTAAGCAAAAAGCTGGAAACTTAATATTTTTATAATTTTGAAAATTTTAAATATTGTTTTACAGCTACGTATATAAAAAATAGTAAAATGTATTCGGCTTTGTAATGCACGAATTTTTATTATTACGGAAATATATTGTTAAAGTATTCTCTCTTAGCAAAGGGTTAGATGCAAATACCAACTACAAGTATATAGCAAACCGATATGATTTATTTATTAACATAGAATATATCAAGGATTGTAGCAATGAATAATTCATTTTGCTACGTATGCCTTAAGTATACTCTCTACGAGTTACACGCAACTTTTTTTACAGCTAGCGTTTGATATAAAAAGCATTTAAAAATTTACCATCACGTATTATATGTTTTGTAAGACGTATCTAAAGATGACATCAACAGGAAAGCAAAATAATATGCATGGTTTGGGTGTGTGTGAATTAAAAAGAAAGACATGAAAAGGCAAAACTTTTCTCGGTTCGCATAATATTCGAGTGCTTGTACACATGCACTTCTGATTCTTTAACAATTTTCTCATTTGCAAACATTGTTAAATCCTTATTAAATTATAAAATTATAAAATCTCGCAACTTTGAAAACTTAGCGTCAATTGGCTATCGATTCATTATATAGCACTTACATTGCGTGTGATATTTTCAAAGATACCTCAATATACATTTTACCCATCATAAACAATTCGCGTTTCCCTTGCACCGTTTACTATGGTTATGTTTTTCAATTATAAATATATATGTAAGTGTAACTTACTTTTAAAATTTGAATTCCAAATTCACTAATACTGAAATAAATATTCAAAAATGAATGTTCAAAATTAGACGATAATACTATCCTTGTACAATAATGTGATTGTAGTATATACACAAGGTTTTTAAATTACCTTAATTTTGTATTGATAATATCTATTCGATGTTCCAAAATAAAAATGTTTAAGTTAATAATACTTGATAATACAAATTGGTACCAAACATTATTACGAACAATTAATATAATGGTGTTCAATAAATAATATTAATGCAGAAAATTTTACTTGAATATTGTAGTTTCAACTTCAACTGCACGTATGCAAATAGTAATAACGTAATCGAACTAGACCTTTATTTGGATGATGATATCAGTAAAGATTGTTGAAAATGTTAAATATTAAAAACAATCACAAGACTTTTATTGAAAAAGTAAACTCTTAGTTAAAAATAATCTAAATTTATAGGCACAAATATTAGTTGTTTTAAAAACACATCGATTGGTATTTTTACCCTTCGAGAGTAGCAATAAAACCTCAGTACTTTCTTTCGTTAAGAAAATGCACATAAATATGCAGACGCAGGTACAAGTATGTACAGATGCATACAAAGCTGGGAAAAATGGTGCGGTGGAAACGAGAGGAGAGTATGATTCTGCGTGATATAAATACCGCGCACGGACGAATGTAGGCCGTAACACAGCAGAACTCGACGCACGACGGCAAGAGCACTTGTCCAAGCGTCGATTCCGCTCTATTAAATGACTGTCTCTGTCCGAGTCCATATACGAACTTAAAGGCTCCTGTTACATGAAATAAGAACTTTACACTGGATATAGGCATTAGTGACCGAATGTTGATCGTGTCACTTCCATCCAGTGAGTTCAAGTTTTTTCACGATGAAAAATAAATTAACACATCTTTATTACTTCATTAAGGCTCTAACATTTATTTATTTATTTTTTTTTAGTTTTTTTTTCAGTAACAGAATAACCCTTTCACACTTTCTCAAAATTTTATTCTTCTCCCTCCATAGCTTTCTACGATTTCATCATTTTTCATTCTCTCTGATATTCTCTATTTTCTTTCCAACTTAAAAATTCATTGAAACATTTTTTTTAATAATTTCATGTTAATATTACCTCTTATTGAATGTTTATATGCTATTGCATCATTTGATACTTCACTTATCATGCTGTCTTATTTTCCAAAATTATTATGTATTTTGGTGTATTTTTGTCAATATCTAGTAATATATTTCATGTTTTTACTTTGAATTTTCTCTATTTTATCGGAACTTTTGTAACTACAGATTTTCTATTCAGCGTCATATAATAACACAATTTCGATAAGCTCGTTCAGTGACTTGAGTTTTATTTTTACGTTTTCTTTAAACTATCTTTTCATTATACTCTACATTTTTCCGAAAACCATGCTATGTTTTTTTACAACAGCTTTACTTGATCTTCTTCTGTGTTGTTTTCTTTAAAACCTTATTCTTCGTGAGTGAATAATTTGTTTAACATTTTTACCTTGTACGATTTCTAATTTATTTTCCTGATAAAAGAAATCCATTTACTTTATTCTGCTTCTTTTCCAGAAAAACATGATTTTTGTTATTACTGTATTTAGCTCAAATATTTTCCTTTCTAGAAACTTTTTTGAGATCCATAGAAGTTCTCTTCATCGATTTTGGGCAGGACTATCGTCACATATATTAGGCGCACTTCATATATACCATTTTCCTTGATGACCATTAATCTTACTTATCAATATTATTCATTCTGTCACTTACCATTCCCTTTCCTCTACCCTTTTTGTCTACCCCCCCCCCACCAAATTTTTTAATGACGTATTCAAGTCTTCCTTTATCAAGTACTCCCTCTCTTCTTTATTTTAATGCAACCATATCACATATTTTCATTTTTTCTACCTTTATTCTTCTTTTTATTCCAAGCATAATCTCATATATAGGAATTATTGGTAGAATCTCATCCTATTTATCTTATTTATTAATCATTATTTTGTCCATCAATCCATCTGTCTTTTCTTTTATTATTATATATTCCAGTACTATTATTTGTACAGTATAGTACCCTTATCTCTTTCCCTTTTCTTTTAATACTAGAGAAGAGTCTCCTATCACCCATTCAATCCAATAATTCTCCTCTTTGTGTTTCAAGGTCCTAATATCTTTTTTTTCTTTTCTAACCTTTTTTGCTTGTTTGGTGATAAGTTATTTTCCCTTTCTTCCTCTTCTCCCTCTAGTCGTTTAGTAAGTATTTAGCTATCTTACTCTTCTCTATGTCTTGTAATTTTTCTGTTCCATATTCCAATTAACATGCAAATGTATATTTAGCTACAAAAATGATTACAATAAAATTTAAATTAATTAAATATAATGATAATCTTTCATATAGTTATTTTAAATTTTGAAGATTCGCTTCAAATTTATTTGATTTGATTTAATTTATTTTTTATTTGAATGGAATTGAGTTAATTTAAATTTTAAAAAATTTAAATAAAAGGAAGATTTTTCTGCATTAAATTATTCCTAATGATAAATACATAACTATTATAGTACGGCAAGATTTCGCTGTGTATTGAATTAAAAAAGGCATTCTTTATTATAAGCTTCTAAAATCATTACTAGATATTGTAATTTATTATAGCTAAAACAATGGAATAATAGCTCGAACGATTGATACTGCTACACGACTACATTAGGCTTTACGTCTCAACTCCAGTGAAATATTACGTATGAGTAAAATGGGAAATCTTATCAGAAAGTTGTCAACTGTCAGTTTTTTTTTAATAAAAGCTTTATAAAAATTGAATTTGAAAATTCCATCTGGTAAAGCGCGAAAAGATAAAAATTTGCCTTTTATTTCATATACCCGCAATCCTAGCGTTACTTGTATAATATAAGGGTGGCTAATAGCGGAGAAAAAAGGAGAGGAGTGGTAAAGAGAGAAAAAAACAACGGTTTGCAAGCCAGGTGAGAGCAATAGTAGACCAGACGATTGTGATGAAAGCTAGTTAATAGAGACAGAGATTCTAATACAGCAGGGAGCGAAGTTTTTGAAAAGCAAGCATGTAGATGGTTAGATTTGAGAAGCGGAAACAAGACTTAAGTGGGACCTTTGCTCATATTTACCTACCAAATAAAAAGCTTTCCGCGAGAGAAATCGAAGAGGGGAAAGTGATCTAATTTAGAGTCGAGAGAGAAATATTATTTTCACTAAAAAAGAAGCCTAATAAAGCAGACAAAGAGAAGGATGAAGAAGTGGGAGAATAAAAGGTAAAATAAGAAATAAGCAGAGAATTCAGCTGGAGGCTATTCATTATATGTAAACTATTTGCAAAATGAGAATTAGATATTTCTGGGAAAAGGACATTTACGATGAAAAATTTTGGATAAAAATGTTGAATTCTCTGATTATTTATGGGGTGATCAGAGATGGCAACGCGAAATTGCACAATCGCTGAATGTCTTTAATTTGATTTCTCGAAGGATCTCAGGGTCCTTAATGAACTAGAGGTAGTATCGAAAGAATATAAGAATTATAGAGCAGCCTATAGGAGATGAAAGTTAATGATAGTGGCTGTGTCCAAAATGTATATACCGTAGGTCAGTGTAGTGGGAAAACTAATCTTGAAAGTGCAAAACTTAGTGGATCTCAAAGGTTGCGAATGGGTTTGGAGCTGAACACAGGATTACATGATTTTTCCCTTGCACTCATCTTGGAATCCTGCGAGACTTTGTGATAAAGGTAAGATGTGGCTGATCTTCATCAAACTGAAGAGCTACGATTGGAAATATTCAGAAAATCAAGTGCGAGAAATCCATAGTAACATGAGGCCTTAATTTATCTCTTTTTCTCATAGCAACGCTTTTATTAATACCAATTTTTTATCTACTAAATTATAATCCGTAAAAAAATCATCTTTGTTCTAACGAAACATAAAATAGAAAAATTGAGCATATATCGGAAAGTTTATATTTTAAATTTTCTATTTATAAAATATATATCCGCTGTGTCAAATACAATATTACACGTTAATATTAATCTAAGATAATGGAAAAAATATTAATGTTATCAATGAACAGGAATTACAATTCGTTCTCAATTTCTTTACTTTTATGCATTTTTCATCTGAAATTATTAGTATTCAATTATTACCACTCTTTCTTCTCTTAGATTTTTTTTACAAACATTAAAGTGTGAGAATAGGAATAGAAAACGGTAACATCAATATCGAATCTTAATTGAAAGCATACAGGATCAAAACAGAGAGGAGAAAGTCTCTCTTTCGCCTTCTATTTGTCTAGTATCTTTATTCTTTCATTATAGTTACGGTATTCTCGCGTCGTGATAATCAAAATTTTTCCTAATTTTTTTAGAAAAAGATAAAGCGCAATTGGAATGAAGAAAGCACATGTTATAAGAAAGTCTATAAACCAGAGATTTAAATTATCTTTGACTGTTCAGATGATGTAAAACGCAGTGCAGTTTGTTGTTTCGTGTTATAAAGTCGTATGTCGTATATTCAAAGAAAATACCAACTTTGGAATGTTTATGTGAGTATTTTATTTTATAAATTAAATATAAATATTAACCTTTTATCTACGGTTTCTAAACATTTAATGAAGTTTTTAAAGATTTTCTATTTATGATATAAAAGTAAACTGATTATGTATTAGGCATAGTTATTAGGTACGATGTAATTACGCAAATTTTAACAATTAAATTTATAGAAAATATCGTATTAATTATAATTATATAGGTATATAATATTAAATTAGTACATATAAATTAGTTATCGTTGCTGAAATTAAATGGATGAATAAATAAAACATGAATTTTATTAATTAGTATTTTATGGATTGAATAAATTATAAATTAATATTTCCCCTCCGTGATTTTACTTAAAAACGAAGTCCCGTAAACCCTTCAATAAAAATACTTTAGTACATATTTTTTTAAATTAAAAAATTAGCTACTTACAATTATATAATTACAATTAACAATAATATTATTTATAATTATTATTGTATAGTTAACTTAAAAAAATGTAAATAAAAATATAATAATAAATTATTAACATTTTAAAATTAGTTTTTTAATTATATCTTTTTCATTATGAAATATTTTACAACATTTATTTAATGTTCAAAATTTTCACCACTTCAGAAATTAGATTCAACCTTTTTTCTTGATCATACATACTTTTTTCTTTTTCTACTTACGACTCCCGCTGAGGTCCCCTTTCTTATTGCTCATTGCCTCTTCTTATATGACTCCTTCTCCTCTCTACACACACACACAAAACATTTATTCTTACTATCCAATATTTTTTTTTTCATGAATAAAGAACAAAGAAAAATCAACAGTGATTATTGCTCTCTTACATTCATTGTTAACTGTTTCCCTATGCTTGCACATTGAAACCCTTTTGTCATCTTCATCTTTCTTCCAACCTTGTATCTTACTTTTCTTTAGTATTTTATTTTTGTTCATAAGTATTGAGTATTCTTATTTATAGTATTGCTACGTACCAACATAATTATTATTTTTAAATTTCATTAAGACATTAAAATTTTTAATTTTGACGGAAATATGAGTTACTAATTTTTAATTATTAAAATTTTTAATTTCTTTTATTTTATTATATAATATATAAATTTTAGATTTTAAATTTCATTAAGACATATAAAAATTTAATTGTTGACGGAATATGAATTACTATCTTTAAAAAGTAATTTCTATTGATAACGTGATATTTTAAATCATGATTTTTAAATTTATTATAATAGTTTCAATTAAAAATTTAAAAATTTATATTTATTAATAATTTATATTATAATTAAAGATATATTTATTTTTTATTTTTATCGCGGTTTATACTATATTAACAATATTTTTTTCTTATTCATATTTATTGTATTAAAGTTTAGAAATTGAAAAATACATTTATAGGTAAACTTTAATGTCGTAAATGTAAATAATAAAAAGTTAACAAAATATGTTACAATAGCTATTTTATAATAATTAAATGTGATATAAAAGATGGTAATAGAGATGGTACAATGATCTATGGAACATTATAATAGCAAAATTAAGAAATATATATTTATTTAAAAAGATCAGTTTTTTCTAGTCCTGCTTTAAAATAATTCAATCCGAACATATTACGTAACTAGAATCAAATAATTCATAATAATTAAATTTTTAACTATACATTTTGGTTGGTTTTACTAGAATTATTCATAAAAAACATTTTCTTATTTAAAATTGAGGATCACATGAATGAACACGTGTGAATTTTTGTCTATTTTGTTTATTACTACATATTGTCGAGTCTTCGTTTTTAGCACAGGCATGCATCATCAAGACGTGACCAATGCCAAATTTTTTTTTTCATCAAACGTCTGTCGAACTTCTGTGACACGTTTGTTTAGAAAACTGCACCTCGCAACATGCAGAACACGAATACTCTTTTTAGCTTTTAGCTTTTATAGCCAACGTTAAAAGGTTTAGATTCACCTTAGTATTCCTGATAAGGACTCCGTTTTGATGAAAATGAAATGCGATAGTAGGAAGATACTCAATAATGTTATTGTTATTGCTGTATCATTTATTTGGTCACGACGAATCACGAAGAATGTGTTCACTTGTAGATATACGTGATTAGTGAGAAAATAATGACGAAGATTTGATAGAAATGACTCAAAAATCGTTCAATAACGATTTAATATTTAAACTACATACTCGATTTTACACTTGTCTACTATGGAAAATTTTTTAGTTTAGATATATTATAATTTTCATACTAAAATTCAATGGATCATTCAATAACCGAAAGTTTTCACTGAATTATAGAGAAAACCTAGTTTAAGTAGCTCCCTTATGTTTCTCTACATACTAAACAGATTTTTTCGAAAATAGTGACTTCAAAATTTCTTCGTAAATAATGAGTCGATACTAATTGAATAAAAAATATTTATTGATTAAATAAACTAAAATTAGCTATTTACATTTATTTCAATAATTCTTAAATAACACTTTTTAATCATTTTTTTAATGATACTTATAAATGCTTGGTTATAGGCTAAGCTATTTGATTAGAATCAAAAAGAAGATTTTTAATTCAGAGTAAAAGTATAAAAGCAGGAGTTATTATTAACGGCAAACCAATATTTTATTTAATTAAAAATATTTAAGTGTTTAAATGTTTAAATTTTATATTTTTGTTATGATATCAGTTTTCTTTATATTTATAATATTAATATATTGCATTAAATCCTTTTAAAAAATTATAATAAAATTTTGAATGCGTATTCACTTTTTATCAAAACGACCAATGGTATGTTAAAAGATTTCGCATATTATATACGAAATAAGCAGTGTTCAATTTCATTATTGGCGATGAAATAACCTAATGTTCTTTCATATAGTATAGTAATATTTAATAAAAAATCGATAAAATGTTTTAGTGTTCAATGATTGATGTAGTAAAACAAGTAGAAATTATGGGAGACTTGGAAAATTACAGGAGATATTAAAGATGTTAATCGAAGCATACGTAAGAATACAAATGGGGAGTGAAAACGAATTATGGGGCTTTTAGTACATCCCTTGCCTGATTTTCTTACTTTCGTTTTTATTTTATTTTATTTTTTCTCTTTTCCGTCTTTTCTACATAATTATACACATTAGAATAGTGAACTACAAGAATAAAATATAATTATATACAATGCAATTTAGTTGTTTAGTTAGTCATTGAAATCTAAGGTTTTAAATTAAATATATTAAAATAATTAAGAATTTTAAAAAAATAATAAATCTTTTCCCCAAAATTGATATAAATTTTGTAGGTAAAAGATTATGTTTTTACCTTTTTTTATAGTGAAACATAAAAGCACCATATATTGCTCGTTTATTAAATCTAAAAGAATCGAAATTTGTAAAAGTTGTAATCTTAATGTTCTATGATCTCGTATCACATACGCATCAATCTTCAAAATGATTTAACACAATGATATATATATATATATATATATATTGTGAAAGAGTACTACTGCTATAGGATAGTTGTAGAGAAAGTGTATTCAGCATCTTTTTAAAATTCATCGAAATTAAAAAGTAAAAAAATTCGACAATGATACATCGATTGAGTTTTTGTCGTCGATCTATACAGAACCAGCGGCTGATAGCATTGGAATCGATCCAAGAAGTCCTTATTATTAGAGACAATTATCGTAAAACGAGTCAACTGGTACAGATAGTACTGATAACCAAAGTGAACTTCGCTCCCCCTCGAGTCAGTTGAAGATTAGTTACTTCGCATTGTTCCCATCGATGATCAACTCTACAAGTGTCCAACAATGGATACTTGACAAAAGATATTCGAACCAAATTCGAATTTATCGAAATCTTTATCGAAAATTTATGGAATCTAACGAACGCTTTTCAAATAAGTTTCATTAAAAAATGCCTGAGTGTGAACTGAATATGTATGATGTAAATAACGTCAATAATTTATTACGGTTAGACAATGCACTTATTACATTTAAATTGAGTGAGGGATTGAAAAACACAAATCATTATTGCTTGAAATTTATTTCGTTTACTATATTATGTTTCAATTTCAGCAATCAACGTTATATTTCTATAAAACTGTAAAATATTAAAAACTTGATATGTACTCAAGATTTTGACTGTGATGCCCTAACCAAAGTTGGATAGACACATTGTGAAAGTTTAAACTTTCAATTTTTTAATATAACATTTAATTTATTTTTCAAATAATTTAAAGTTAATGTAAATTATTTAAATTTTTTAAATTCCAAAAGAGTCCTTTAACCTGTAATCTAAGTTTTTCAAATTATTAACAAGTGAAAGAAATGTAAAAGTTTTGATTTATTAAAATACTCACTGTTACAATATTTAAAATTTTAAAAATTCTACATCTTTTCCCCATTTTTCACTCTAATAACAAAAATTTTTAATTCTAATTTTCATAATACCTGCTGCAAATGTTAAATTTATTTGATTATAAGTTAATGTTTCTAAGCTTGGAAATATTGGTGATTACAACGGTATTATTCTAAATACTATATAAATATTATTTATTACTCATTTAAATATAAAAAATCTTTGGAATAAGCACAACAGTGATTATGAATCTTTACGCTTTACCAGTGCAGTACTTTACTTTAAACTTGTTTTATAATTAATAATGCTCTTCAGTCATTTATCGTTCGATTAAAATATGTTAAATATTAAAATATGTTAGAAAATAATATTTATATGAAACCATAATTTTTTAATTAAAAATCACAAATCTATCATTATTATTTATAATTAAAATCAGCTTATAATTCATAAATTAACAATTTATCTATTAAGTTTTAACCCTATGCTTACATCAAATAATTAATGAATGTATAGGTTTTTTTTAATTTATAAGTATTTGAATAAAAAAACGAGTAAATTTTAGGAATTTTTTGCAAGTACATATAGTGAACAAATTTTTTTATGTCACAGATGAAATAATTAATATTAGGTTATAAGAAGATATAATATAGAAATAAAAAATTCCAAAAAAAGAGTTTTCGAAAAGGTTTTACCTTTGCGTTTCAACACAAACTACGAATAAATGAAGTACAACAAACAAGACAAAGATCTTTAATTCTTAAGCAAAGGATACGACTATTTTTCTACGGAATTTTTTTGTTTATTCGCGTTCACGTATAAAGGACATCTGTCACGGACTCACTTGCCGAGTCTATGCTGCATATTTAAAATAAATATTCGTTTAAGTCGAAGAAAATTGAGGAAAGGTTTCGAAGAAGCGTGACGATGTCACAGACGTGGAGGACTGAACCTCAGCTCATATAAACTATTTAAGTTTTTTTTACTACATTAAGTTGAAAAAATGCATGTTAGTCTTTCCGTATGGAAAAATAGTACTTTTGTGAGATGTGCACATTTGGGACATTATTTCGGTTACGAAGTCATGATTGTCGTAGCAAGAAAATAAATTTTTAAAAAATTTAATTGTGCATACTTATCGCCAACGTTATCCTAGTCGTAGCTTTATTGTGTGTATTTGCATGTTTGAGAGAGAAAAAATTTAGTGACGATGATAAATGCGCAGATGACTGGTATATAAAAGATCGAATATAGCGAGAAAAAATTGAGTGCTGCAAATATTCAATAATTACGAGAAAATTTTTAAAAAACTTGAAGATTAAAAAATCAACATGTGCTTATAAAAAAATAACGTTTTGATATAATTTTTAAATTTAACAAATTTATTTATGGGCCATTCGTTCCTCGTTAAAATTCTTCGATTAGAAAAGATAAAATACGTTACATATATAGTGTTTCTCATAAATGATATTTCTTATAAAATCTCAAAATCATTTTATATTCTAACAATTTTTTGAGTTAATCGTTTAAAAAGTTGATGAACTAAGATTATTTAATTTGATTCCTAGTCAAAATAGAAATTTTCATTCTACGATTAAAACCATATAAAAATTATATGTAAAAAATATAAGTATACAATTAAACTATTGTATATGAAATAGTATAAATCAAATTGTAAGATTGCAAAATTAAAAATATACGTGAAACAATATATTAAAGAAAATTTAGGTTCACGTTTGATTACTTGTGATGTCAAGTTATTAATTAGATTAAGAGAAATTACTTCGTGTAAAATAAAAGATTTAAAAATCCGATCAAAGATATATAGTTATTTGTGGCTATTATACAATTAACGATCAATTTAATAACAAGAACTAGTTATCATTTTTTCATTACTTAATAAAAAATAGAAAATCTGCATGAAAATCGAAGAAACTTGAATTTGCATTTCATCATTGAACCTTAGAAATTTTTTGTATAACTTTCATTTAAGGAAAATTTAATGCGTAATGTCCCGAATATTTTTCTGTTAAACACCTATTTTACATAGATATATACTAGCTATAGAGATCTACAAAAGTTCATGGTATATTGAATGTGAAAAATAACCTTGAGTGTACACTCAATTTGAGAAAAAAATGGGAGAAATTCAGAAATAAAATTTTTTAAATATTCTAGTAAAGATATAATATCAAAATTTATCATGGAGATACAATTCTGACGAAATGAAACAAAGTAGTTCACAGAGGCTGAAACAACATATATATATATATATATATATATATATATATATATATAAGAGAAAGCGGAGAAAGAAGGAGGTAGAAAGAAAAAAAGAGGTTATATAACAGAATGTAGCTAAGGAAGGAGAGAAAGAAGAAAGGAAAAGAACGATAGAAGAGAGAAAGACGATCAGTAGGGATCGGTTAGTCGGTGCGCTGCTGGAATAATTCTACGCGTACGCGCATTTCGGGCTCGACTCGTGCACACCTACACTTGGAAAGAAACGTGTACGCTCAGTCTCTTAAGTGTGTAAATGACGGCAAGACTGTACGACTTTGGACTCTAGAGGGGTCGCTCTCATATCAGAGGAGAGACGAGCGAAACCCGATGATAGCTTACCGCGCGGCTGTGGGGTCGAGTAGGCTTTTAACTCACTCCGTCTCTCTTACTTACTTTGCCTGTACGATTTAGCTTCCCTCGTGCTAATCCCTCCGAAGAAAAATACGTGCGTGCTATTTATATATACATATAAAATGGCCAATAACATATAACATGGCTAATGCATTGCATTAAGCTAGAAATGCGTGTGCGTCTCTTGGTCTAACCTGTTAAACACAAAAAGTTCACAAGATTTTCAGGAAATCTCCACGAAAGCTCGAGCATTCCCTTTCTTTGGCACAAATGCCAGCGGAGAGGGTGAAAAACGCGAATCAGCACTACGCCAGGGCGACGTAAGTCGTGATTTACCCACCAAGGTAATAAGGAAAAATACCGCAATATGGGAGGTGTCCGTAAGACATTGGATTCTCACGTAATTTATGACGAGGCTCTCAATCGTCGCTTGCTGTAAATATTAATTGGTGACTTGCTTTGTCATTCCTTTTTTATCTTTGAAATAGGTTCCGTTGCATCAGATGCGCATTTACGCAACCAATTATGTCGGGGCTGCTTTGCATACGTGTTAAGCGAATATATTCATCCAGGAAGAACGAGTAATTAAGTCTTACTTTAGCCATAAATTTCTAAATAGCTAATGTTTCAAATGAAGATTAAATATTCGAAACATAAATAGTGCAAGATTTCATATACGAAGACATCCAAATGAATGAATGCGTAGCGGCCTCCTTTATCTTTAACAATTTCAAAATATTTTTTTCAATTTTTAAATCATTTCAGTCGCACGCTAACGGGATAATTTTAAATAATCTTTAATAATATGTTATCATTTGATATTTATAATTTCTACGCTATTATCCTAAAAATAAAAAACAATTAATAATCTTCTTTTATTGAAATTTAATAAATGTTCTCGAAACTTATTTCTAAGTATTATAAAACGAAGCTGTTTTCCTTTTTTCATTGTTATCAATTCTTAACCGTGAATGTTATAAAGATGAACTTAAACTTTTCTGACCTTTGTACATATTCTAATGTTAACTTAATCAATAAATAACTAATATGAATTACTAAAATTTTGTGTGTGTGTGTGTGTGTGTGCGTGCGTGCGTGCGTGCGTGCGCGCGCGCGTGGTTTTTTCGATTAATTATTATCCTTTGTTTTTACTAATACTCATATCTTTATGTATTCTTGCTAAAAAAATTCACAAATAATAAATTATTTAAATTAGAATTAGCATTAAAACTATAATTTTATAAAATTATATTTAATTAATTTTGCATACTAACATATTACTTTTAATTGCAATTTTGTATGTCAGCTTTCATTTTTTACCTTTAAGCATGTACCTTGCAATTTTAGAATTAGAAATATTTCATTTGCTTAAATATCTTATAAATACAATAAAAATTAAAGTTTAGTACAAAATATAATAAAAAACATTTTAATTTAAAAAAATTTTTTTTATTTCATTTAATTTATATTAATCATTGATATTTTGAAAATTTATTTATTTATTTGGATTGATTTATGTGAATAAATTTTTTCTAACATCGAAAGCATCGCACACTTTCGTATTATTCGCGAGATTTTCAAACTGCTGTTTTTTTCTGTTTAAGAGTCGGAAATTTTTACCAAATACAAGTAATGTCATTGGAACCAATATAAAAATAAGTATATCATATTAATGTAAATACAAATAAATATTAAAAATATGTACATTGAAAATACATTAAAACATAAAAATTATGAATTTTTGTATTTTTTTATTTGAGAAATGGCTTTTAAAAAAGCTCAATAGACTTTAATGCTTATATCTTTCATGTATTTTTAAATTGCAATTTCACTTTTAATTTTAAATTCACAGTTTTAAGTTATTTGTACAATAAAAACATTCTTTTTTATTTTCTAGGATGAAATCTTCCAATTTTGCATTATTAAATATTTCTTATTCGTTACAATACTTCGAGAAATATGCTTTCTTATATGTTTATTATAATCGTTTTTAGTGCTTAAAGATCATATTTTACCAGGAATTCAGTTTTTATATTTAAACGTTGATAATTCTTGGTATTTCAATTATGTAAAGAATATGTGTTTTAGTAATATCGAAGTAATAAGACGCGCGTGTTGACGAATTTTAACGAGTATCAACTAAGTTCATTTGGAAGGCAGAATAATGGTGTTAATATGAACTTATGAATTTGATTTCAATAGCAAGAAATATGAAACACTACTTTTGTAAAAAAAACAATACCCAAACGTCGGCTAATTTCACCCTGAAAGTTTCCAAAATAACTACTTCTATTATTTTAATTTCCGATCAAACATATGTCTAAATATTTCTTTTCAACTTTTTAGAGTGAGTTAGGGTATTCAGTTGATTACGATTTTCTATGAATGTGTTTCTGTATTAATGTGTCCCTAGCAAAAATAAACGGAAGAACTTATCGTATGGTCACTATCTACGTAATTTGAAATACAGCATTGCCAAATTTCATTTTAATACTCTTAGTTCCTTTGTTATAATATCCATTTTTCTATTCCTTATCTATTTGTTTAAGATTCTAAAATGCTCTCTCTCTCTGTTTTATTTTTGTTTATTCTTCCATTTTCTTTATATGTTCTTTATGTATTGTAATTTAGTTGATTTATTAAAGAATATTGTTATTATACATTACAAGATTCATTAATACATTTGAATATTTATACAATTTCTTTACGTATTAACATTTACTTAATTAATCCCATCTTATATGCTACACATATAATGTTTTTATACTCTTTCAATCAAAATTTTATCACTTTTTATTTAATATTGATACTTTGTACCATTTTTATATATAATTTTGATAAGTACTCAATCTTACATTTGCTTGTTACACTTTCAATTTTATACTTACTGTATTTAATTAGATTCGCACATAGTTTTCACTTTCTATTCATCTATCTTTTTGTTTTTCCTCTCTATCTTCTTTTTTTTTGTAATATCTAATTCTTATTAAATTTTTAAAATTATTTGTATTTCTTTCTTCCTTTTACGTATCCTTTTCTGTCCTTTTCTATGTTAACCTCCTTCACCCTCTTTAATTTTATTTACCTTTTTTTGAATATTTTTTATTCTTCTACTTTTTTATCACTGTTTCTTTTGAGTTCACTTCTTATCCCGACTTACTTCATTATATAATTTCTTACTATATTCATCATAACTTCTTTGTTTCGATTGTCAATTTTTTTTACATTTTCTTCTTTTTCACTTTCTGCCAGTAATTTTAATTCTAAAGGTTATTAACTACTTTCACTTGTATTGTATCTTTTATTTATAGTCATATATATACTTAGAGTAGACAATCTCTACATTCTTATACACACACATAGTGTAGCATCGAGAGAATTTTATTTGAATGTAACCCTGGTTAACAAAGCTTTGTGCTATTCTTTCGCAATCCTGTCCGTTCGGTACTCGTATTGACAGACAATCAGTATCAGAGTAAAAATTTGTTAAGGCTTCACGAGTTGAAGTTTATCTTCCGTTGAAAATTAAGTAAAAATTTATTGTTATTTAAATTAGAAACTAATTTCTCTCACTTAAAAACTAGCGAGGTGCCGTTCAAATATTTTTTCAATTAATAATGAAAATAATGCAAAAGTATGATAATTTATTTTACTACTTATTTTTAAATGAAATTACTAAAAAAAGCGTATTATTTTAAATAAAATTTATAAATATATTGTAACTTTCACTTTTCAAATTTAAAAATTTTAATAATTTTAATAAATAAAATTTTTAGATAAATAAAAAATCATTTATAAATATTCAGGAAAATGTTGTAGTTTTGCTGATTTTAAAAGTTTTTTAAATAAAAAAATATAAATTCAACTTAATTTTTAAATTATATCAAATAAATGAGAATATAATGAATAATCTGAATATGAAAATTTCAAAATTGATCAATATAATATGCAGTTGCGTTCTTTATTAAAATTTAAAAAAATTAAATATTAAATGTTTTATTCTATGTAATGATGAATTAATGTTTAATACAAATATTTTGTCATGAATAATTTTTCAATGTCTCCATAATCAAAATTTATTATCTTTGTTTAATATTTAGCAAAAGTTTTTTGTATTAATTATGTTAAATGTTAAATTTAATTTTAATATTTTATTAAAATAAAGCATTGCAATATTTTGAATATTAGTTATATGGTCAACTTTCAATTTAAAAAATTTTTTAATATTGTTTCGCTATAGATTTTTCTACAAGGATGTATTGATAATACTTATACTTGAGACTTTGATCTAACTTGTTATTTTCACGTTCTTTCTCTATAACTAGTAATAATTTCTATCTCCTAAATTCAAAATGTAATGCTTTTGATTCACACTAAACAGGAAAGCCTAATATTCTAATTGAATTATCACACATTCTAAGTAAGTGTCGGACGAGTGCCTAGTAGGTAGTTAAATAATTGACGTTTATTATTGAAGTTAATCGTCTCTAAAATTAATCTAATTATTTGAATATGATTATTAAAATTGTTTTAAATTTAGCTACTGCTAATTTTAAGTTTTAATTGCACGAACATATACATAAGATTGTGTGCACATGTATGACATGTAGCTTAAAGAATTGCGCGCTCTTTATCTCCCATAAAGTTATATGAAAAAAGCAAAAAAAGTCATCCCAATCCGTGATTCGAAAAGAGTAAAAAAAGTAGGATGTTTGAGTCCTGTGTGAATTATTGCATCTACAGATTTCAACAAACGAGTGTATCAATGGAGTTTATGGGATGCCTGCAACATGAAAACCCGTTGGATGACTGCACCATACACGTGCAGATTACTTGCGAGAAAGACGGAGAAGCCTAACATTTTAAAGCACATCATACGGGTTAACGCGTAATAGTTTAAACGTAATTTCAACAATCAAATTGGTTATCTTGTCGGGATAATTCGATAAACTGGTGTATCAATTAAAAATACTTGAACGCGAACGAGTCTAATCGTATAATGATAAGAAATTCGAAGTTCAATCTTTTTCGTAAGAATGTTAGTAAATTGTCGTCAAAACTTATTAGAAATAAGATTTTGAAGGCTTCTGTTCTCCACAAGTTTCTTTTTAATAATAAAAGCACGATATTCCGTAGACTCAGCGACATAAAAATTATATCATGATGTAATAAAATCATACAACTTTGCTATTTTGATCCTAAAGTAATTTACAATTAAAACGTACTTTAAAATCAATTCATTTATTCATTACTTGTATATTCAGTTGAATGTTTTTTTTTAATATTTATTATATTATTATTATTATTATTATTATTATTATATATTATATTTATTATAACTTAAATGAATTTAAATAAATGAGCGTGACCAAGAAATCTAATATGTAATATAATATGACTATTTTAAATTGTATATTTCATATGTTTTATAACACTATTCCCACACTTCTCAAAATTAAGAATTTCAACTTTAACAAAATTTATATTTCTCAACTATTAACAATAAAGAAATACAACTAAATCTATAAAATAATAAATAATTTTCTATTAAAATTTTATTTTATATTATTCAAAGTTAAATAATAGTATAATTATAAATATACGATTAAATGAAATAGTTTTATATGTATAAAGTAATATTTTTTTAAACATTATTTTTAGATAATGTTTATTAATCTTTATTTAATCTGAAAATTTTGTATTTATAAACACTATAAAAGATTTACAGATATCAATATAATTCATTAGGAATAGTGTAAATACAAATTAAATTCTTATGCACATTAGATATAATATTTAAAATAATATTTATTACTAAATATTATATTAAACGCTACACTATATTTTTGCAATTGTATCATTATTATTAAAAACTATTTTTTACAAACTATACGTAAGGTTTTTAATTGATGACACATTTTTTCCACATTCTAAAATTATTTAAAATTAATGTGAATATTTTTTCAAATATTTACCGAATTAAATGAATAAAATGATTTTAAAACAATTTTTAAAGACTTATTTAATCATACTTTGTTGACTTACGAATGAATCCTTTTATTTTTTTTCACATGACAACGCATACTTTATAAAGAAATATTTTATATTAAGTTAATAATCTTGTCTAAATTTTATTTTGAACATACTAAATACATTTTTTTTAACAAAAATGAACTTTTTTAGGATGACTTGAAAAACATGTATTATGATCGCTTAGAACTTTTCTAAGTATCAGAGTTATAAAGAAATAAAAAGAAAAATATGAAATAAGAATTTTATATACATATATATAATATTACATGCATTTTAAACATATTTTTGAACAATGCAGAATCAGTAATTTGTATTTTTTTAATCTTATATTCACGACTTCGATCGAAATGTTGTTAGTATAATTAGTTATCGAATTCGCGTCATATGATCATCGTACTTGAGATCCACAGTTACATTTACTTTTCATCCTTGTAGTTTTTACCAGAATTCGCTTATGATCAGCGTACAAAACACTTTGCCGATTTCCAAACAAACTGCGTGTTTCTTTTTCTTAATTCATGCCTGCGATTATCCATAAAATAAATTTACTCCAAAAATAAACATGTATATAAGATAACAATGACATATATTTAAATTGTATGTTAATAATTATAATTATATAGCAGATAAGAATCGTCTAGTAAGAGTAAAAAATAAAGTGATACATAAAAAATTCATTTCTGTGTTATGCAAATTGGATGCAAAGATAGGAAACAAGATATTGTCGTTGGAAAAAAGTATGTAAAATACAAGGAGAATCAAAATTGAAATTTTTTGATAACCTTCTTCCATGTTATTGATTCTAATACTGTTAATTATTTTTTAATAACAGTATTTATTTTTTAATTTGAAATTCGATAAATAATCATATTTAATAAGGATTTTGTCAAATCCTCGATCTCAAGATGCTTTAAAGATTAAATAAATAATAAAAAATAAATAAACCAGAACTTGAATGTGAGTTAAATCTATCCATCAATAATTACAATCATTTAAGTAAGAATATAATTACGCTTTGTAAAAACGTGTAAAATCATTGTAGCTTCTACGATCTCTCTCTCTCTCTCTTTCTCTATTTGTCCGAACGTATGTGCGCGCGCACGTGTGTGAGAAAATTGGCTGTAGTAGCTACACGCAAGTTGAAGGTGTAGTGGTTCAAGGGATACTAGTAAAAGTTCAGACGTGAAGCGGCTTTAGATAACTGCATTGTACAAACCTGATGCTTTACAACACTTCCTGTTGGCGTTGAATGTATTGCTAATACACTCGTAAAGAGGTTATCGATAGTCGCTTCTCCACGTCACTCGGATCACGGAAGTCGCGCGCGACTTTGCACCTCTAATGGAAAGTTTTAAGAGTGCGTGAGTTGGACAATTCGAACATTTCTCTGTTACAGTATTCTAAATTTACTATGTAGTATTTAAAGAAGCATGTTAACCCGAATGAGCTTATCGCTCTACTCTGCTCAAATAATGACCTTACATTTTTCGTTTCCTTTTATGCCATTCTTTCTTATGTTAGTACTTTTGCTTTCTTCTCCATTTCGACATTTTTTCCTTTATTAATGAAGAAGCTAAATGCGCTTATTCGTACTATTTTACTTATACTTTTCATTTGAACCTTGTAGTTATATATAAATTTTATTATGCTATTAATATTATAATTCTGGTACAATCAATTGTTGTAATTTTTATCAGAATGTAGTATTAATGATCATGTAAAAGAGACAATGTTGTAAAAGACAAAATATGAAATATTATTCATAAAAGATAATAAAAATAAGAGAAAAAATTTTCATACAGCATAAATCTTAAAAAAGTAAAAGGAATTTCGAAGTACATTTAGAGTATAAAAATTCATGAAAAATTATGTGATACAAACATTCGAGTAAACGATGTATAAATGTAAAAAATGCAATGTAAGACTTTTCCACTAGCGATATTAACATGTTCAAATGCATGTTTCATTTTAGCTCTTCTGTTCATTAATAAGTTACACAAAACTTTTTATTAAACAGACATATTGCTTATAATGAATATTCAAATAACAATTTTAAGCCGTCGAAGAAGATATATTCTTATCTAAAAGTTGAAACAATAATGAAAAGGATTTCAGCATTATCTTGAAGGTAGATAATTTTAATTTCAGATAAGTGTCTCAGTTTATTAAATATTTTTTACTGATTAAAACATAAAAATTGAATTTGGTTTGCTTAGAAATTGAACCTGAAAATTTATATATGAATCATATGTATAATAATTTATCGAAAACAAAATAAAGTAAATAATACATAGAAATCGTAATTTGCCTACTTTAGATTTTAATTATATTAAGATCAAAGTCGATTGATATTCTACTTGAAAATTTAAATTAATCTATTTCTTTAATGTTTACCGTTTACACTATATGTATTTAAATAAAAAATAAAAATAAAGTAACTAGATATTAATACAATACTAGTTCTGTAATAATGTATATCTACACTATTTTATTAGAAAATCATTATATATAAATTGCAATCAGTGATTAACTTTGAATGTTATATGTATATATGTGTATATTATATATTATATATATATAGATATAATATAAAAAATATTATAAAATGATACAAAACATGAATAATTAATTAAAAAATAACTTTGTAATAAGTATCAAGACACCCGTGTTTCCTAGTTTTTATATTAAATTGTATACTTTAAAAAAGAATTATTATTGTAAATACAATTATTTTATATGCTATTCATTACTTATAAATTTGATACTTAATTTAATAATCTAAAGACAATAAGGATAAAATTGATTTTTTCTTTTAGCATGCGATATATTACTCTATATGAATATAAAATTTCGAGAAGTTAAATATCGATTCAACAAAAAATAGGTTAAATATACCGTTTATCAATAAAAATATTATTGATAATTTATTATCGACATATTTTTCTTTTAATCGAAAAAATTAATAGTGGTTTTGATGTAGAAGGATATTTCTTCAACATTAGAAGAATAAATTTTACAAGGTATAAATAAAATAAGATTAATCGGTTATGAGAAAGTTCAGCATAGGCAAGAAATATGAAGCGAAAGTGTCAATTATAACGTATAAAAAAAAAAAAAAAGAAATACGCATCGCTTCCGTTAAGATTGAACTAGGAGAAAAGATCGAAATTTAGGCAAACAAAAGTACAAAAAATAGACGAATGGTGAGGTGTCAAAAGGCGGAGGGACTTACTAACGTAATTTGCATGTAGAGTATATTAAACTGGCAAGGACAAGCAAGAACAATATCTTCTGCGTCCTTCCAACGTTGCAGATCTGATTATCGCGTACATGCTGATCTACACAAAAACCGCTCCTGTAAATCGCGCACTTTAAGATTGCAAGCATATGCTTCGAGATATTCCCAAGAATCGATTTATTTGCCATACTACACGAAGAAACACCGCAGCAATATTGCTATAACACTGTGTACTCGAATTCGATGTATTACCAACCATTGTACTTAGTCTTATAAGCTAACTGCGTTAACATTCGTTCATTTAATCTTCAATTTATTTGTCTATTTAACGATTTAACTTCGTTTCAAAGGAATAAATGAAAACACTTCTCACAAATTTTCTCTTTGAATTTTAACAATTATGTTTTAAAAACAATTACGTATTTACTTACTTCGTTGAGGACCTACGCATTTATTAAGCTTATTAATTTTTTTTTTAGTCCACTTATAATTCCTTTGCTGTTTTGTCAATGTGATGCATAGTTGCATAAAATTGTTGTGAAGATGTACTCTATATCAACTTTAGCTAACTATGAAATCGAAACCATGTTAGTAATGTATTCCAATAATGTAACTAATTGTTGCACTAGACCAGAATACATGTACTGTTTAAGGAATTTTAATTAACAATACCCAAAAATAAAGCTGTGAATTTTTAGATGCTATTTAACCTTTATAAATTACTATTTAGATGAACGGATATTTTCTGTATGATCGAGAGTCTTGATACAATAATTAGAGACTGAAAAGTGTACCAAAATTCTATCTCAACGTGGCAGCCATTATATATATATATATATATATATATATGATAGAAGTAAAATGCAAAATTTCTTTAACGCTAAATTAATAGATAAATTCTATTAATAACTTTTAATTACATAACTTTGTTTTTAAATTATTGTAAATTTATTAATTTTTTTATGACTAAACATGAACCTTGTGTTCTTTTATTAGAATCGACCTTTTTTCAAGAAATAAATTATTTAATTATTTTTACTAATGTTTATAATGTTTTGATAAATCTTTTTTTGATAAAATCCAGTTAGAAAAACTAATAATAATGAATAATATCAAAACAAAACTTTCCCATTTTTGTAATAGTATGGGTCAGTCGATATATTTATATATTTAAAATCAATAGATTCAATTGTAAAGATAAATTATTGTTAAAATTAATAAAAGAAGCATTTACTTCAAAAAAATAATTATCTTTTTTTTAATGTAGAATTTTAGGTGACAATTCGGATTTAAATGAAAAACGTCTTCGATTATTATATTCCATAACAAATCAAATTGATTTTTGAGCATCAATCAATAAATGAACCGAAGATAAAAATAAGGAAAAGATTACGATTAACGGTCAATTTGGTAAATCTCTGAACTAATCTATACTTGTGTTGAAAATTCGCAATACATTACTAAGAGGAGGTGCAAAAAATAGGTCGAAAGAAGTAAGAAAAAGAAGAATAAAAGAGCATCAGGAATAATAAAAATAGGAAGTCGAGATAGATCTTATTGTTATAGTGACTGTGAATTCATCTAACTTCTTTTTTAACTCTTCGCTTCATTCGTGAAAAACAAGAGTAACCGAGGAGACCTCGGTATTAGAGTAACAGTACTAGTGGCGAAGGTATTTGCAAGGCGTTTCACACACCCACCGGAGCGCTGCTAAGCGTCATGATACGCGGATAGGCTCTCCAGTACCTGCCTTAGCTCTTGCATTATAGTCACGCGGCTTTAAATGTGTTTTACTTCTCTATATCCGGAGCACTGCTCTACTCCAGTGACTGTCAACTATGGCTATTGAACATCGAGTGCGAACTAGCATAAAATTCCCGATCATCACTGAGAACAAATTTCTTATGTTCATGTCTCTTATTATTATCACCGAAAAGGATTATTTTTTTTAAAACCACTTGGCGAATCTTCTTCTAAAAAAGTGTGAATGGCTCGCACAAACTTCAATTCAGCAGAGCGGGGATTCGCACGGAACAAAACTTTTTCCGTATCAGACAACGCATTTTGTGTATTTTCTCGCAAATATTAATAGATTTCATTTTATAAAATGCTTACAGTTTTAACTAAACTATGCAAAATTTCATAAATGCTCTATATATATCCGTAGATTGCACAACTTTACAAAAACATAAACGTGTACCGTCAGAAATTATTTGTAAAATGAAAATTTATTTAGTAGAAATAAATTTCAACTTTAAAAATGATAATGCTATAAGTAAAAATTTAATTATTTAATTTGTAAGTTTTTATCTTTCTTTTCGTTTGTAAGAAGTTTGATTGGTTATAAATACGTAAGTATAAAAATCTATTATTTGGAATAACAATAATCATTGTTAGTAAAACATTTTCAAAAACCGTAACGTAAGGTTTTTCTTTAAAGTATTAAATTTTCAATTACATTTACAAAATTTGTTTATGCCAATATTAACAAATATATTGTTAAAACGTAGAAAAATTAATTTTTTAATTTTTAATATTATTTTTAATTAAGAAGCTAAACTCGATTATTGTTATAATATTAATTTCAACTATTTACTGCTTTTTTATTACAATTTAAAAATGAAAAGTTTGACTAGTTTTTATTCTTTGATATCTCTTTTTCAGTTTTTCAAGCGCTCTAAAATAAATAAAAAGATTACTTAAAGTAAATGACGTTCAAAAAGAGAATGATTTTTACTGCAATCGCATAAAATGGTTTGAAAACGGTAATGGAGTAATCATGACCTCACTGAAGCCTACATTCAAGATGGCCGAATGCAAAGGAAAATGACTTGTATTTCTATATTTACGATATAGATATGATGCATTATTTGCCTTTTTAACGCCATATTGGTTTTATCGACTTCAAATTTCACCTGTATACGTTTTCCTTATATAATTCACTTTAATTTAAATCTAAATTCGTTTATTCACTCGTACACTCTCTTTCTCTCACACACTGTGCGTGCTTGCTTGCGTATGTATGTGTATGCGTGTACGTGTACGCATGCTGCATTACTTACGACGCACCTGTGATAAAAATTATAAAAAGTAATTATTGCGGTTTTGGAAATGTTGACAATGCCAATGACATTGATTTTTATAGATTTAATGAGATTTATTTTATGATAAAATTTCATATGCTATTAATTGTTAGATAATTAAAAAAAGTTTAACTATAAAAATTCTTATTTACATGATTATTAAAATTATGGTAAAGAAAGATTAATACAATTTTCAATATTGCTAGGTGTAATAAATGATTTATGATATAGCTTATACAGTGAAAATAATCTAATAATAGTGTTACTACTTGCTCTCTGTTTATCAGTTATGATTTTATATTAACAATAAAAAAATTTAATTTATATAGTAAGTTAGGAGACTGTACATTCAACGACTAAATCACTTGTTAAACAAAATTAATAGGTATATAAATATTTACAACAAAAAAAAACAGAATAATAATATAAATAAATACTGCTTGTAACAATATTTTTACCAAAAGCAGAAAAAAATGATTAAAATTTATTTATTAATGTACTGTTATATTTGCTACAATTTGTATGCCAATTTTAGTTTTATAAATGTTAGCAGAAATGAGTTATTTAGAAGTCTCAGTAAACTGATGTTAGTAATCTAATTATCAATCTATTTCTAAATTATTGTAGTTTAGAAATAAAATAAAATTATTAATTATATTGATATTAAAATACCTTTTTTAATGTATGAAATTTTTTATTTTTGAATATAGTTTTTGTTAACAATTGATTGATTTTAAATTGATAGCCATCATTAATTAAAATAATATATTTACTTATGTAATAAATGATTTTAAGAAATCGTGACAGACAGTGTATAATTACGTTCCCGTTATATCAGTAAATTTTTGGGAAAAAATTGGAAAAAATAAATTTTCTTTTCTATAACCCAATCTCTAATACGTACAGCATAAATTAAAACCCTTCAAATTATATTCCGTATGAAATCATTATACCATTTTATAAATATTCCATGAATGCGATATTAAGGAATGCCTTGCAAATAATCGAGTTATTATTTTATTAAGATAAAGGCCGAAAATTTGTGAATGCATTCTCTCCTTTAAATTATAATACATTAATTTATAATACAGATTCCCCAGCTGTCATTAAAAATACAATGAGTTTTTACTATAGAGCATGCACTGAAATAGTAAATTAGGAAAAGTCATTATGAATCGAGCAAAGTTAAGCAAAATGGAGATTATGGCTGATAGAAAAGTATCGGAAACAGTCATCTGTTTTTTTCTGTGCTTGTCCGCAGACTCCCGCGACACTGCCGTACGTATACGGTCGAAGGGCGGCTTTGAGGGGTCTTTAGGAAAATACGAGGGAACGAATCCCCTCTTTGGACGGCACCCCAAAGAGGGCCCCGCCAGCCCCACCTGGAGGTGAGTTTCTCTGTCACACGTACAGACACGTACTGACATATCCAAGTCTCCAACACACGCACATCTAGACAACGTTTATTTATATACGCCCTTTTGCTCGTACCCTTCCTACCTCATCTTCTTTTTATGGCGAAACTCCTATGCGCATGAGTTTTAACCCTTTTAGCTGGTTCGATCGTCCTTTGTGCATTCGTGCCTGACTGAAACTCGATATCAGGATAGTCGAAACCAAAAAGAGCCTGCAATGTTACACACTTTTGTAGTTTTAAATGCTTTAAGCATATCACTCCAATTTCTCTTTTTTCCTTCACTTGCACAAGTATGCAAACTTTTAAGTAATTAAGCTTTCTTTAGATTATTGAATTAAATAATAATTGATTTTCAATATTCAAGCGAATAAATTTCTGTAAATAATACGTGCGTTAATCTGAGCCTTATGTCTTTCCTCATAGTTTCTGACAAAATGTAGGCATTATTGACCTGAATTTAAACAGTCTAGTTCAGTGAACAGACTTACAATTTAAAAAATATCAAACTAATCTATTTATTATACTTCTAGTGGAATGATATGGTTATTTACTACTTATTTTTTCCTGACTCTACGTTTCTACTTTGGTCAACTACGTGCTTGTGAGCTATTATGCTGTATAATAAGTAATTAACCCATAGGCACAATGGAAACTTAAATAATGAATCTACACCGTGTTTTACAATTCCATGCTCAAAATATCGAACGATACATAAAAGTGAAGCATGGTTGAATAATTCATTCATTTGCAGATTGCGCTATCTATTTTGATACATGCTCCCATTTAGTAACTAAAAAAATAAAAAAACATAATTCCTTAGAGATTTTTCTTCCTTAAAATTATTTATAATCAACGAAAAATTTAATGAATTTAAAAAATGTTAATCGTTATTATATATATGATACACACACACACATATATATATATATAATTAAATGCATTGTTATTGCAAAGCACAAAATATATAATTATAACATTAAAATAATCAATAAGTAATATATATATTAATGAGGCTTTGGAATAACTTAGTAAGCTTATTATTAGTAGATATATAGTATATTATTAGAAATATAGCAGATACCAAAAGTTACATACTACAAAAATATATGAGTTATTCTTATGTTATTAATACTTTTATTCAATCTGTATGACACATTTTATTGCTAAATTTAAAAATAAATTATTTAGATATTCTACATAATATAGAAAATATTAAGTGATAATTGGTTAAATAATTTTAATATTATAATAAGTATGAGTACAAGTATATTTACATATAATACTCTTACATAATATGTGTTTCTAAAAGATGTAAATCAGATAAATTTATTTTGTCAAGTTTCCAGAGACTTGTACGTTATTATTATACTAATATAAAAAATAAAGGTGTGCTCTTTCAGAACTACATATAAATAGTAGTATAGCAATTTTATTTTTACAACATGTAATTCTATGGATAGTAAAATATATTTATTGCATGTAATATTTATAAAAAAAACTATACATTATTTTAGGTTCCAATATGAAATTTATATATGAAGCTTTTTTTCAGAGTTGTTAATTTTTTTAATAATGTTGCATGTCCTGGTTAAAAGTATTTGTATATCGATTGATAAATGAAAGATATTTTTTCATAATGCGATTTAATAATAATATATTATATAAATTGAGCAGAGATTTGTGAGATGCATAGATTTATAGCAAACAGTTAAAATTAAGTAGCTTTAATAAATAATATACATTCTCTTAACATGAAAATATTTTAAAATACTTCGTAATTGTAGTTAACTTAAGTTATTAAGGTTTAAATTGGAATTATCATACTTTGAAAATGAGTGATTGTTTGTATGTAAGAAATCAATTTCTATACGAGTTACTCTTTAAATTAGAGTTAAAAACTTCGTTATCTAAAAATAATTTTAAATATCTCAACACTTGGATAATACATATAGTAGATATCGTTACGTATGATAGATTGTATGTTAGATGGGAAAAATGTATAGAACAGAAACGCTTTTTGCGAATTTGAGCGTTTACGCAGGTTCTTAGAAAATGTAAATTTTCGGTGTATAATTATACTAGACATATTTACGCGATGCAAAGGTAACAAACTTGTATAGGTATCCGTTATAAAGATTTCATTGATAGAAACCATTAGTAACTGGAATTAAAATTTTATCCCACCAAAGACTACAATTGGCGATATAAGCGCATCCATTACTGAACGTCCAATCGGTAAAACAGCCTTGCATAAACGCATACACGTATTTGCACGCGCATACTCGATCGTTTTCAAGGACTCCTCAGATTGCTGTTGTTATCGCGTTTGCTCTTTCTCTGTCTCATTTTCTCTTCACTCCGCACTGACTCTACTTATGTAGGTGCGCCGCCATAGCAAGCACGCAAGCTATATCTATATGCGCTGAGCGCGAGTAAGAGCGAGACATAGAGCCTTGCCACATATTTGAATATCAAGGCTTATGTGTGCACGTGTCGCTTCTCGAACGTTGCAGTTCATATGTACTTGTATTTGTGCAGCGCTCGGAAAGAAAAATATATCCTCGACTTATTTTCTTTCCTTAACCGATGATGACTTAGGGCTTAAAAAAAGTTAAGATAACAGTGACAATGCTCTATACATAATGCACACATGTGATAATCAGATGATAGATGATAATCAATATCATAATTAAGCTGACGTCTCGAATACAGATCTAATCCATGTTAATGGATTATTTATTATTATTATTTCGATATTTTCAACTAATTATGTAACACCACACAAAAATAAAATTAATGAGGCGGCTAAAGTTTAGCTATTTATAAATGTTACTCGAAAAGGGTACTTGATTTCTTTTTAATTAAAAAACTGATCGTAAAGTTTTTATTTAAAATTATGAAATAACATGGATAACGCTTCGTATTTCAGAAAAAATATTTAAGATCTCATATTTGTTTTAAAAATTAAAAATTTTTCACTTTAATTCTAAATATTTTATATTTTGACACGAAGTTAAAACTTATTTGAAAGACTGTGTCAAATACAACGTATTTCATAAAATTTGCAATGTATGCAAGAAATTTAAATTATAGAGTTTATAAATAATTTTTTCTAAAGTTTCTTGATTATTATGAAACGGTAATAGACTCTGTAAACGATAACGCTATTTTATAAAGTTAATTTGCATTTATTGATTATAAATACGAATATTTACAGTATACAATGAAAAGATTCATCAGACTAAAAATTAAGTTGCGAAATGTAGAAATTATTAATAGTAATTTTAAATCACCTTTTAAAGACGATACTAAATTAACATGTTTATTAACATTGATCTTTCCAATACAAAAATCCTCTTACTTTTCGATGTTAAATTTCATATTAAGTTTTGTTAGACTTAGGAAAATCTCATTGTGCTATCACCTATATTTACATACAGATATTTAAAAAAATTTTTGGTTTATTTTCATTAAAGCAAAAATTTAAACTCGGACGAATAATAATTTATATTTTTATTATGACAATAATAAATTTAAAAGAATATTTACATTAAAATACATTTTAATTATGAATAAATATAGTTTGAAATATTTTTTAAATTTATAATAAATTTGCAAAAGTTAATAAATTTAGCAAATATTATTAAGCTCTTATTTAATTTTACTTTAAAATATATGACTACTTGTATAAAATCCTTATTAAAATTTTGATTTTTTTCATAGTTCATTGAAAATTTTTATGAAAACATTATTTATTATTTATCGATATTTTATTAGTCTTAATATTACATAAGTATCTTTAACTCTTATATTAAATTTAACTACTATATCTTTATATGATATAAATATTAATTTCAATCGACATTTTGTAATTTATACAATAGAAGCAAATGGAAATTATATATATGTGTATATATACACACACATACGTAATATCTTCGTTTTCTATTTATTTTGATAAAACAAATAATTAAAAAATATAAATCGTGCACATGTAAGTGTACATAATACATATTTTCGACGTTTCTTGGTGTGCGTTCAAACAATTGTTCATTAATAATAAAATAATTGGTTTTTGTGAATTTCGAAGCGACTATTATTACAATTACTTACAATTATTGCTCGATGCAATGCTCTTTATTTAAAAATTTCAAGTTTACTAAATATTTTGTAAAATTATAATAAGTCTCTCGTCAGCAAGTTTTGTTTGGAACGGCATTTCACTTTAATTAGAGCGAAAATACAATACGTTATGGATTATCATTATGTCATTATTTTCCAGGCGAAAATTTAAGCTATTTCATAAAAAATAGTAGTATTAGTATTTTTTACTCTGTACATTTGAAATACAATGAGCATTTTTGATACCGACGAATGAACATTCGGATTCAGATATTCGTTGTTTTCTTCGTGTAAGAAGTTGACGCCCTTATTCACAGGCTGTTTATATCTCTCGATGCTCTAGAAGAACAACGTGGAAATTTTCATTCTTATTCTTAGTTGCATGATTGTAGAATCGACACGATAAAATCGATACATACAAATGAGTTCCACGTTTTATTGTTACGTGCTTATTCATTCGCTTCTCAGTAGAAGTTAATTTTACTGTTTCATTTTTTGTATTATATCTTAAATTTGTGAGTGTATATATATATATTACAATATTAACATATATCTAAGACTTTATATACCATTATATATTTAATAAAATATGAAAATTTTAAATTTTAGATCCTCTGGAATAGTGTAATTTCAGGAATAATGAATGCGCGCGCAGCTTTGATTCTCGCGCTTATCGCACCAGCGTAAGGACCGCGATAAGCGAAAAGAATCCACCTCGTTTCGTAATACTACTAATATGATTCGACTAAAAGATGAGAGGCAAACATGTTTATCAAGCAAAGACCTGGTTTTCCGTACTGTCCGTTTCTTCTCTTACACAAACCGGCAGTTTTCTGTGACCGACTTTGAAGGCACATTTCCTTTTCTTTCTGAATTACCCTCTTTTTCCTTCAAGAAAAGTTTACTATTTATCGGGTGATCCCCTTTCTCTTCTTTTTGTTTCTATTATCGCAATGTGAATTTCTATGTAAGTTAAGATTCCGTTTTTATTAATCTTTTCTGTAATTTTTCAATTACTTCCCAGTTTTTTCATGCTCAATTTTAAACTACAGTATATTTCTATTACAATATCCAATAATTCCATTTTTTATCCGAAATCTTTGTAAAGTATCGTTTTGTAAGACTCCATACTTTCTTACAATAATATTTGCTCTTTTGGTCATAAATTTTGTAGATGCGTCTCATCTCTATTATTTTCTTTAATTTTATACCCTATTATGTCTACTGTGCCTCTATTTCTTTTCTTTCATTTAATTTCTAATCTTTTCTTCCTACCTCCTTCTTTTTTAAACTGAATTATTTTGTTTTATTATATAATTAATTTTAATTTTTGTTTCTACAAATAATTAAAGAATATCCTTAACATTTCTTTGAATTCCCCCTGTTTTTAACTATTATTACTATATTATCTGTATATGTTAAAAATCTTAATCTTTCTTTCCACATATTTATACCTATAACCTCCATTTCTTGATCTTCTTAATATTTTTTAAAATCTATTATCCCCTATTTTGAAAATAATTGTGTTCGCGGAACAACCTTGTCTTTCTTCCCCTTTTGTTTCAATTTGAAATTTCCACTCTTTGTGTGTCGTTTTTATATCGTGAAAATATGAATACTTCGCTCTCTGCTGAATTATCTGTACATCATATTATGTTTTTAATGATCCTTCAATATCTTTTTACAATTTTTACATATATTTTATATCCTGTGTCCAATAATTTGATTTCTCTGACGTTACTTGTGACTTTTTATTTCCTTTTTTAAATATTCGCACAATATTCTTGGTTTTATAATTTTCTACTTTTCTTTATCCTTTTGCTTGTTCACTACTTGTGTCATACATCGAAAAAAATTTCTGCCTATTTCCCCACATTTCATACATGACTTCATTTTCTCCCAGAGTTTTATACCACTTCATCTTATTTACTCGTTGCTGTACCTTCACTTTAACTTATTAACGTCTTCAATTATTTTTTCATCACATCTAAAATTTCTTCTTACATCTTCCCCTCCTGCGTTCTTCTTGTCATATACATTCTTTAAATTTGACTACCATTCTTCCTTTGGAATATTTTTATCTATCCTCGGTTTCTCTTTACTTCTTTTATTAATTATTTGCCAAAATAATTTATCCGTTTTGACTTTTGTAGCTTTTTCATTATTTTTTTTTCTTACTTATTTATTTAATCTATTATTATCTTTTACTGCGGCTTCTGATCATTCAGTTCTTCTTGTTTCTCTTACTTCTTTCCTTTCAATTTTCTGCAACATTCAATTATTATAGGGTGGTGAGCTAATTTCACTCTGCCAACTAATTTAATACTCTCTGCTTTGCCTTTTTTAACTATTTTATAATCTATGACAGATATTCCAAAGTCGAATTGAATTTTCACTTATCCACTCAGCCAATTTAAAATAAAAGATTCTCTCTATATATTTTATTAGCATATCCTTTTTCTAATTCACTATTTTCTTTTCTTTCTCTGCTCTTCATTCATTTATTCATTCCCCTTCTTTTATCTACTCGTTAATGTTCCCATTGAAGATTATATCACCTCCCTTATTTTCTTATAACAGCATATTCATCTTTTTATAATTGTACTTTAACTTCCTTTTCATATACATGAATTCATATAAATATTATTTTTTAATTAAAATCTTACCAACCTACCTTAATTTTTTATGGTATCATCAACTCTTTTTACGTTTTATTTGTTTTCTTGTCTATTTTTTTTCCACATATTTATTGGATTATATTATTTCTCATTATACTATCCTCCGCGTACTTTCTTTTGTCGTAACTTATTAGAATTAGAACCCATTTATTTTTCCTCTTAAAAACTTTTGTATTCTCATTTACTGATGTTTCTGTCAATCGTAATATGTCCATATCGTGTATAACATTCCATATTTATTTTTTTAAATACTGCAACATTTCAGAAACAGAGTTTTACTTCTTCACTTTGTTTAGTTATCGCTTTTACTATTTTTATCTCTTGAATATCACATTTCCATTATTTTGGAAACTAATTCAGTTTTTGTTTTTTTTTCTTGAAAAGTTTAAAACTTTATTTAAATATTTTTAAATGTTTTTAAAAAAATTTATCATTTGTGAACGATCATATTGATTCTTTATTTTAATAATATATTCGTACTATTTTAGATGAAAATTATATGAAAACTGTTATTTATCAAACAGAAATTTTGTTTTTCTTTGATGTATGCAATAAAAACCGTTTATATTTGAATAATAAATCAACAAATATTTGTCTGGTAATCATTTATAAGTTATACGTTTTGCTTTAAATTTGTGACATATAAATATAGAGAGTACCACTTTTTATTTATACATTTATGGATTGTACAAGATTTTAATAAATTCGAATAATCGTGTAGATCATAACGAGCATCTCGTTATTTTATGCATATATTTTCATTATTATTAATATATTAATATATCTTTGCACTTTTTATTGTGTTTTACGTTTAATACAATTTTATATAGTTTATCTATATAAAATTTATTTCATTAATAAATCAATATTATAAATTATTAAATTATACATAAATCTTATAGGTCATCATTCATAAAATTTGTTTTTTTTACTTCTTATATTATTATTAATAAACATTTTATTTATCATAATTTACAAATTAAAATATTTTAATAGTAATATAAATTATAAACCAGAGGTCTGCTAGGTTAACTTGCGAAAGATACATGGCATGGGCAGACGGTGAAAAAAAAATTTTTAAATAGTGACAAATATAGAAAACAGTAAAATTAAAAAAAAGAAAGTGTTATAATAGAATGAAGACAAGAAAAAGTGAAGTTTTACAAATGAGAAAACAGTGATATAGTAAAAGGCATAAAAGTGTGGTTATGTAGTCATATAGTAAATAAATAAAAAAAGTTATAGAAATAAGTTCTGCGCAAGCGCGAAATAAAATAGTTCAAAAAAGCTACGACAAAATTTTATGAAAAGGCAAAGTAAGTCAAAGCACGAGAAAAGCAAAAAAATAAATAATTACCTAGTAAAAACCTGTAAATCTACAAGAGGAAAAAGAAAAAAAATTACACAAAAGAACAGTGAGTTTAAAAAAGGCCTGAAAAGAAAGACATAGGGAAAACAGCGATAGGGATTGAGGAAGCTTTTATAACAATGAAGAAAATATTAAGAAGATCACCATGAAAAAATAAGTATAGTAAATGAACGAGATTAAAGTTATCGAAAAAGAACTAAAATACAAGAATAAGAAAATGATTGAGAAAATCTGTGAGGTATTTACGAAAAAATGAATAAGAAAATAAATGAGAAAATAAGAAATTATAAAGAGGAACTAATTAAATAATAATAAAAAAAATTGAAAAGATTGAAAAAACTGAAAGACTTTAAGAAAAAAACAATTATACTGGAGAAAAGTAATATCGGATAAAGATAGAGGTAAAAGTACAACGAGAAAATGTAAAAAAATAAAAAATGATCAATTAAAATAGATGGCAGAAGAAAGAGAGAGATATAAAAGAAAAAATAACATTATTATTGCAGGGTTGACATCAGGTGTTAAATATATGAAAGAGGGCATTAGTCTATGGATAAAGAAAACGTGGGAGTCAAAGCGAATGTGAGAAAACAGTGGTTGGATGACAGAGGCGATAATTGCTGGTAGGGGGCAATACTTGAACGTGAAACTGGCAAGAAGGAGATTATAAAAATAAGTAGAGCTGAAAATTACACAATTTTATATTAATAATGATGAATATACAAAGAAAGAAAAATTAGAAGAGATTAATAAATAAATGAAAAGAGCTGAGGTAAAAGAGAGGTGATTTGTACTAAATAAGAAATAAAATAATAGGTGAAAAGATAAGATGGATATATAACGAAAGAAAATATGAGTGGTATCGAAAAGAAGGACGCTAGAAAAGAGGAATAAACGATAAGAAGATAGATAATTAAAGTAAAAACCAAAGTGAAATAAGTGAAATGTAAAATTAAGCAGTATTAAGAGCAAATTTATATTTAAAGATTAAACCTGTTATCAAATGATAAAAATAAGTAAAAAGTGATAATGTATAAGTGAAAGAGTACATGAACTATTTATGCGTAGTTTTTAAGATGAGTTTAAAAATGTTAAAACTAATATGTTGAGAAAATGTATGAATATGAAAATGTATCAGAGAATATTGTAATGTATTATAAAAATTACATTGTTTAATAACCTAATAATAATAATAAATTATAAACTAATGCGTATTGATTTATTTAAAATCAATATATTAAATTATTAATGTTTTAGAATGAAAATTAGTATTAATTTCGAATATTGTTGTTGTATGAATTTAAGTTAATTAATAAAGTTTTATAATATTGTCTATATCTATGAATGTTAAAAAAAAATTTATTTGTCATAGTATATTTAGGAATTTCAATTATTAGAAAATTTAATACAGAAAATTACAGTAGTTAGTATAAGTATTTGAATTTGTAATTGTTTATTTTAAATCTATAATTAAGTATACTTTTTCTTTTTGTTACAGGTGAGTTACTCAATTTATCACTCTAATAAATTTATTTCGTTACGTAAGTTTTATTAAAATTTTGAAATAATTATTTTTTATACATGTTCACGTTATTTGTTATCTTATTATATTGTATATCACGTTAGATTAGATTAATTCGTAAGAATATTGTTGTTCCTTATATCCTCTGCAAAATTCTTATTCTATTTAAATTTTCCCATTTAAATATGAAAAATGGAAGAAAAATAATGTTTCATATTAAAATGTGACAATATATTATTAATATGAATTATAAATTGAAACTTTTCCAGTTTACTTTTTTATAGTTAAATAATATGCCTCAAATTTGAATAGTTTAGATAAGTATACGACATAAAAACAATCTAGTCAGGTGTGTACTTTCTAATTTAGAATTTGATTTTCATTGTAAATATTTTTCTTTTACGATTGCATGCACTTTGCAGAAATTGATGCGAGCATAGTCCACGTCTAATATAGCTTCAAATAGTATTTTACAAATATAAGATATTACTTTTCACGATAACATTTTACAGCTTAATATTTTTTTAATTTAAATAAGTGATATATTTAGTATTTTAATATTTACAAAATGTCTATTATTCATTGGTATTTATCAGCTCTTCACTTAAGCGTTTAGATTAATAATTAAATTAAGATTAATAGGTAATAATAATAATTTTTTTTAGTATGAAAATTGTTATTTATGCTACAGCAATCAAAGTCTAAATCTAAAAATGTTGCTTAAATTGTCTGTTATTAAAAAAATTATAGCTCATCTACGTTTTTACCGTTTCTTTTATTTGTGGTAAATTGATCTGCCACCGGAATCTCACTGTAGAGGAGCCTTTATCATATGCGCAATCTTACATATACGCAAAAGTAAAGGAGTGGCTGTATTGATCCTTTTACTCGTTAATATAATTTTTTATTAATATAACGATAATTTAAATTTTTAAATTTTAGAAAATACATTATAATAAAAATTTATTGTTCTTCAATATCAATCATAAAGATAAATTAATAAAAGCATTTCTTTCTGTATTTCATTTTCAGCTTTTAGCTCCACAGCTTTTACGTATTCTATATTATTATATTTAATAATTTAAATTAATATAAAAAACTTTAATAATAAATTTTTTTATGACTTGTATATTAAAAAGAAATTATTTATTTTCATTTTGTACATATTAATTTAAAAGAATTGTATGTTTCTTATTTGATATACTTGAGTTTTATAAGATTTTTATTTATTAAGTAATTATTTTTTTCACTAGCAGTTGTTTTAGATACTATCTAAATTTATTAGATATTTATTTAAGATTAAAAAACGAAATTCAGTTTTCTGATAAAATGCAATAAATAAATTTTACAAATAGGTTTTATATTATTTATTAAAATGATAAAAAATAGTCATATAAAGTGTTTTTGGTAATCACAAATCTAAATTAGAAAAAAAATGATTTTGCGATGAAGATATAAATATAAATTGTATTTAAATATTTTTATTGACAACAGATCTCACAGAAATACATTAAAATAATTACTTTCAATAAGAAATTCCATAATAATTATTGGAGATGTCTCATCAAAATCTAAGATTTTCTCTTTAGAAAATTAAAAAAAAATTATTTTATTGTATGAAAATATATACTTTGCAGTATTTTTTTCAGTACAGTGTAAACAGAGAGGTTACATTGTACTTTTACACTATGCTTTTAAATATATTTTACTTAAGTTTAGATGAAATAGCAAACTTATCGATAGAAAGAAATAGAAGAGTGATGTGACTCGATTCACCATGCGTCGCCGAATTATCCACAATTTTTTAATGAAAATCCTAACGGTAACTAGGCCTTCCAGACCAGCGGTAAGGATACTCGCAACAAAGAAAGTGTTACTTCAGTTCGAGCGAAAAGACAGTCGCAAATAGCCGCCATCATACCGCCGTCACCTAATCGGTTCAAGAGAATACTGCGTAACTTTTCTTCACCCCTCTCCTCTGTTCCTCCCTATTAGTAGCGCGAGCAACTCACCCCGAGCTCCAACTTACGAAGAATTTATGTCAGGAATCGCAGCAACACAGAAAGAAGTGTGTAAGAGTGACGGAGATAAAGTGATACGACACTATAGAATATTGAAGTCTTCTGCGTGTGAAATAAGCTTTAAAATATATAGAGGAGAAAAAGAAATTGTCTTTCTTCTCTGATGAGATTGATAGGAAATTACAAAATTACTACGTAAAGGAGATATCAACGAAAAGAGAGGATAAAAAGGAAGCTACAGAGATGTGTTCTACTGTCAATTAAAAATTTATCGACTGGAAGGTATTAGCGGTCAAAAAGGAAAAGAGCGTATTGATGTTTATAAGACTTTAGGTAGATGATAGGTAAAGAACATGGGTATTTTTTATATGAGGTTTCCGAGTAGGGAAAATCGGGACGGATTAAACAAGTTTATAGAGATCACAGAGAGTACACCGAATTTAATAGGAGTGGATTCTAATAGAACAACGGGCGATCAAGAAGATTGGGTAAATGAAATTGAGAAGAAAATAAAGAGATCCAAAGTACAAGACAAAAATAAAGAAGAAAATATTAGAATGAAAAGTACTAAGGAAAAACTATTCTTTAGAATTGGTAGAAAAAGGAGATGAGGGTAATTTATTGTATAATAAAAAAAGTAGGCAAGTTATAGATGCAATAAAAGTGATAAATACGATGGCACGCGGCCATCAGCTCTTCTATGTGAAAATAGAAAAGGAAAGTATGTGATATGATCGCACGAATATAAAGAAATATACAGGAAAATAGTATAAAGCATAAGCGAGATAGGAGAGTGCGAGTACTTAACGGAACACTTGAATAAAACACATGAATAATGTGGTCCGGAAGGTATAGAAAAAAGAGTAAAGGAATAGCAACTACAAGTGATAATGAATAATGATTAATGAGTAAGATCAACCTATAGGAAAATGTATATGTGAACGGATGGACAGTCTTGTCCAAAATCGAAGCAGACAAGAAAACTTCTAAGGATGATCAAAAAGTGATATCATCGAAAAAAGCTATTGAACATGAAGAATAAAATTTGTAAAAGTGTGAGATCGTTATACTATTACTGTAAAAAAATGTTTGAAAGGGAAGACAGAAATTAGTACACGATTAAATAAATAAAAAAAAGATTCGCGATACAAATCTGCGTATGTAACCTTCAAAAATCAAAATTTGTACTAGAGTTAAAAGAGTTAATATTTTAAGTATTAAAGGATGTATGTTTTTGTGATTATGAAGACAAACAAGGAATAAGGGTAAAAAAAGAATAAAATTTCTAGCAAGATTAAGAATGGAAAATGAAATAAAAGGAAAGAGTCTACCGAAGGAAAAAATATGTAGATTGTACAATAATACATTATTGAATAATATAAAATTATTTGCAAAAAAGAAAGTGTGAAAGTAAAGTTGAAGCCCAAAAGGAGCATAACAAGAAATAAGAGAGAAACAAAAAGCATTTAATGAACTTTCGAGGATCAAAACCAATATAAAAAATACAGTTATAGTATGTACCTAGCATGGATTTTATACATGTTATAAATATTTTAAATGTATATACATATTTTTAATAAATTAAATTAATATATTTATTTCTTCTATTTTTTCGAAATATTCTTTCACTAGTTTGCCTTAATATCTATAAAATTGCACTTTTCAAAAACGTGTTTCATTTTTTCGTTTTGTTTATTGCACAATCTACTTATTCTTTTCGTCCATTATTGAATAAAAAAAACTTACTTTTTCTTCTTTTACATTTTCTAATTTTATTATGTATTTAATTATTTACAAACAATTTATACAGTGTTATACCGAAAAATTATTCTTTTTTCTCTATAATTTTTTCCATCCGTTTTCACCTTGTTTCCATGGGTTTCGAATACATTTCCTTCTTTAATTCTAATTTTTACGTACTTCCTGAGGTTTTCCATGTCTTCGTTGTTTATTACTTTATTACTAAAATCTAATTATATTCTTCGCTGTTTTTCTTTTATCTTGCTTCTCTTTCTTCTTAATACTATAATGTGATGCGGGGTATTTTTATCTAAGTTTAAACAAATATTTTTGAATATTTTTTTTTAACTTGATATAGTAATAGTAATAATTCATATTGATGCATCAAATATTTTCATTTTTGTTTTTGAAATATTATGTAATAAAAGTAAAAAATAATGAAATTTTATTATACATGTGTTTTATTTATGATAATTTAATATTTTATTATTTGTTAATGATTTATCAAATAATATATAAAAAATAGAAAGCAGTATAAAGAATAATTTAAGAAAAATTTATTAATTATATATCAATTATATAAATCAATCAATAATTTTACAATTTGACTAATAATAATATGAAGTTAAAAATGACATTTTTCATTACTTTATAAAGGAAGATGAGCGAAGAAGAACTTAACTTTAATTTATTTATTAAAGCTTTGTTTTCTAATAATTAGTTATGTTGTTGATTATTGGAATAATTTTTCTGAATAACAAATAAAATTAAATTTATTCTAATAATATATTAGTATGATAAGTAAATAATTATATTTTAATAAGTTTATTAGACTTATTTAGCTACATAATTAATTTAGTTCTTAATTTATTTTCAGTGTGTATAAAATTTATAATATTCATACATACTTGATTTGAATTTTAAAAGGTATATAGTGTATATAACGGTTGATTGTATCTTTTACTAAATTTACAGCTGGTAAATATGAAGAATTTTTTAGTGCAGCAAGATTAATTTTTTTTATTTTATATATCTTATGTAGTAATAGTTTGAAAATAAAAATTTTTTACTTTTTGAAAGATTTAAAATACTTTAATAATTAATTGTAAATAGCTTATTGTTAGCTTCTTCAATTTAAAAATTGATCGAATTTGAATTCAATACAAATAAATTAGTTTTTTAATGTAATGCAAGAGTAGTTGTAAATAAAGTCAAACTAGTAGGGTATGATAATTAAAATAATAATTTTGCATGTCTTCCTTATTTGAATTATTCAACTATTGAATTGAAATTTAATGCAATTAATCTTCTGACATACATATACTTTGCAAACTCAATATTTTATTAGTGATATTAAAAATTAATAATAAAATAAAAGACTTAATCGAGAGGGTACATTTAATTGCACTTGATTAAGGAAATATAGCAAGCATTGATTTATGATTCATGAAAAATATACTTTTTGCGTTGGGAAATAATTATTCATATTAACGTTAAACTATGGATACTTAAGTGTATCTGCTTCGGTTATGCGTATATTTCATATTTCCAATCTTTTAAGGCTGAATCCTCTTAATCACTGCTCAACTCGCCCGTCCTTGTCTCCAACTGTTACACGTTTAACATTCTTTTCTTTATTTTCGGCTCAGTATCCGTTACTATTCTTGTCGTCAACTTTCTCTGCTTAGCAGCATGTACCAATATTATTTTCGTTTGGACTTTCGTATGGTCGATAATTTATCGTTGTTTAGGCGGTTCTGCATTTGTCCTACTCTCAAAACTTTACATACTACAGCAGGCAGGAAAAGAATCAGCATCTAAAACGGAAGTCATTCGTTAAGACAATTACTAAATAAAATATCCTAGTGTCGCGATACAACGTAGTCTCTTCTTTATCGTTTATATTTATTATATTTTTTTAATTTCTTCGAGTCTTCTATTAGATTTTTCACTTATAACGATATATTTGTATGTAATACCGTAAAAAATGGATTTTATATTTCGACTGTTATAGTTTAAATGAAACTTAAAACGTTTGAATTTTAAAAATTTTAAAAGTGCATTATTGAATGATTGCATATTTGAAGTATTAACGTCATAAATATTTTTGTACATAGTGAATAAAGATTAATATTAGTGAAATAAAAAATTTTGTTTATAAATTACACTAATCTTTAATTTCTAATTTCATTTTCTATGTTCTAAGATAATGTACATTTCATATCAAATACTTCCTAGGACGATTACTACAATTACATATCGGCACTGCAAAATACATTAAAAAATCTGATTACCTATATTAATGCAATTGGTTACGTTATTATATAATTTGTTTGTTGGAATACATAATTTTACTAGTCTAAATAATACCACTCAAAGATAACATTGTATCAAAATAAAAGGTTACTTTGATAAAATCCTTTAATTGTAGAATAGCCGCAAGTAAAATAAAGACATGAGAATGAGCAGACCGCAATGTATTAACAACTTACACAAACATTTGCCGTCAATGCTATTCATTTTTTAAAGCAGCATGGAACAACTTATCTTTATACAAGAGCATCAAATAATTGAATAATAAAGAGGTTTTTTCAAGCTTTCCAATCAAGCTTTATCATTCGCATAAATAACACAACACAGTATCGCGTCGCAATCCTAATGATCGGAATAAGCCTGTCCCTTATAGCCAACTCGAAAAAGTATTGACTGCCTCTTGCGCGTTCGCAACTGTACATATACGTTCATGCGTGTAATCGAGCGTGCGCGCTGTATAAAATGAGACTCGCAAGTAGTGACGCACGCTGCTCACCAAGTGCAATTATTTTAACGTGAACTGTACGCACACATGCACCTCTAGCTGTGCATCTTTTTAACGGGACTTCTGCTCGAGACGTCATGCCTTATGGCGTAGCACAAAAACTTCAGACATTTGAGCTGCATCGTTCTACATACACGGTCTTCCTTTAATACTCCTCTAGTTCAAACTGCATCCAAACCCAAAATCTAATATTACGATTTATTGCCGCTTATAATGAGATGCGCTTCCTTCTTCAATCCTGCTATAACAATCCTAAAGTACAAAAGTCTTTATCTACTCTCCTAACTTAGATAGATGCCTTACTAAAGTCCATATGGTATGCTAATGAAAATAAAATATAAGCACGAAAATTTTTGATGAATTTAAGTACCTAATAATTTATATAAATTAATAATCATCGAATATTGTTGAATAAATAAATTGATACTTGATACGTATAAAAATTAAAATTTTATTTTTTTTGCATTTAATGCCTATAAGATAAAAAATTGATAACTTATATTTTAATATTTAGTACTTTTGTATATTATATACTTTGATATTTTTTATTTGCAGAAAATCGAAAATGTATGTCTGTGATAATATACATTAAATAAGACCCTTAAAAAACTGCAAATGTATGAGTAATGGGTAAAAATATAATATTTCTTGTCAATTTTGAAAGTAGTGTAGTAAATACCTTATAATTTATCAGTATTATTTATTTGATACGAGTTAATAAACTAAATATTTATACCAGAATTAATCTCATACCGCATAAAATATTTTTAAAAGAAAACTTATTTAAAAAGTATAATTAAAGATGTATAAGATCATAGAAATTTGTAAAAAATAAGAGTGAAATATCAATAAAGTACAAATATTTTTATTTACTCGAGAATTAGATATAGGTTTTTAACAGTGTTCTTGGAATATTTATAAAATTATAAATACATGTATATATTTAATATGTATAGAATTTTACGTTTGTCTCATTATCTTAATGATAAATTAAGTTTATTAATTTTTTTCTTTTCATTTTACAGAAATATATAAGAGACATTAATATAGTAATTTGAGAACACGATAAATTTCATATAATTCTTTTCTTATTTATTAATGTTTCGAACTTTATTATACTTTCCTTTTTTATGTTAATTTCGTAACTTTACATTCATTATTTATTTCTAATCTTTTATTGGACTTATATTTTATTTTAAAAGTTTTAGTTTAAAATATTGTAAACTGCAGATAATATTTATTGTTAATGTATTTTATATTGTTGTTCTTATTGATTTTATGCATCAGATATTATAAATTCTTTTCAATAGAACTTTGCTTTTTCATACTTTGTTCCAAATAAATCCTAGATTCAGCTGTTTGTAAATTCAATTAATATTATATCACTATTTGAACTTAATTTATCTAAAGATACTTTATATTTGAATTTTCATAATAAGATGCTATTATTGCTTATTATTAATGCTTTTCGAGATAGTTTATTATAATTACTTGCTAATTATTATTTATATAATTTAAATAATTTTAAAGTTATTTCTTTTTTGAAGATAAGAAATGTGATTATATTTAATATTTATATGAAACTATAAATTATATTATTGTTTTAAAACTCGTACTTTCTTTACAGATTTCCATATATATTTTCATGTGCAATTATATTTAATTTTCGAATTTTTTCTTTTTATGATCATATTCAAATTAATTCATTTTATTATTTGTTCAAGAAATTTGAGATTTATATTCTTGATGTTTAATTTTGATGCATCGGTATTTTTATATTTCTGATTTTTAAAGAGAAATTATTTAATATAACAACTTTTAAAACATATAAATTACATAATATATAAAGCTTGCAGATTGCGATAAAAAGTTACCAATATAAAATAGTAAATATTTCAAAATTTAAATAAATTTTGTAAGCATATTAATGGCCACGTTAAATAAAAATATTTAAAAAAAAATAATTTATTTCGATATCATGTTAATAAAAAAAATATCAATAAAAAATTATAGAAAAAGTTAAATTAATTAAAAAAAAATTTTTATTTATAATTAATTTATATATTCTAATGTATATAGAATTATTTTTTGTATATAATTCTATTTGATTAGATAAGAAGATTGTATAATTGTATACATCTTGTACTTTTTGTTTTAAAAAACTATTATTTAATAAATGTCGTATAATAAATGATACCATAATTTATGAAACTAAATATTACGATACTTTTCAGTAAAACTCAAATTAATAAATTTATAAATTATATATATTACTTTGTTATCTCTCATGGCTTCTAAAAATCAACATATATAATAATTACTTCAGCTTCTTACTTTTTAATGTTTTACTTTATATACATTTATCATATTTATAATAATTCAATATAATCAATTTTATTCGATATAATTTGATTTTAATTATTATTATAATATTTATTTTCAAATGTAATTAAAAATGTTTTTGAGCATTAACTTTCAAACTTTTTGTAAAAAGTTTTTGTGAAAACAATTTCTCCACTCTTTATTTATTCTCTCTAGAAGTAATTTGACCATCAAATATTATTTAAAAAATGTATTCTTTTTACCTTCTTTTTTTCTCCCTTTTTTCTTACTTTTCTTACTTTTGAATACTTTTTCTTCGCGTATTCTTTGAGAATTCCACTTTTCTGCAAATCATCTTTTTTCGTATTTTCTACTAGAGCTTCTCGATTTCTTCAATTAATCATTTTAATCTGTCAATGTCTATATTAAATAACGTTCAGCTCTTTGGATAACCCTGTTTTATTCCTCTCACTGTTTCCACTTTCGCAATTAGTTCACTTTATCGTAGAATCAATCAAATACTTTTTCATTCCTATTTTTTCCATGCTCTTATAGATCTTTTTTATATCGATCTTTCTTTTTATATGTTAAATGCAGGTTTTATGTTTGAGAAGACAAAGAATATTTTTTTCTCCTGTTTTAAATTTTTGTTTGGAATAGTTCATCTATTATTGCCGTTTTCAACATTTAATTTGTATTAACTGTTCCTCATTTATTTTTTTGAATCTGAAGTGTATATCTTTATATTTTCTATTTCCGTCCCTATGTTCTTGTAATATGTTTTTCAGTATTTATAAAAGTTATTATAATAATATAATAGTAATAATAGTTATTATAATAATTTTTTAATTTAACTACATTAATATAATCTCTTAATACATACATACTTTCTTCCGTTTTTCCTCCGTATCTCCACATTTTTTCGCTATTATTTCGGTTTATTTTGTTCTGAGTTTTTTCTTTTTTTCGTGTTAATTATTATTTTCTACATCCATTCCTCTTTTAAATTTTCTATTTTTTCTTTTTCTTTTCCTAGCGTTTTTTCTCCGTTTTTCTCCATCATTCTTTATCCGTCGTTTTCTTCCCCCACACGCTGCTTCAAAGTACGTTCGATATTTTTACTTTTCAATCCTGCTACCAATCTTTTTTCTTTCTTCCTCTCTTCGATTACTAGGTTTATAAGGCTTTTCCTAACTTGTATTTCTCAATTTCTCTATTTTTTATCAACTATTGTTTTTTTCTTATGTGTTCTTATTTAAATTTCTTTTTTCTTTTCCTTCCTACTTTTCTGTTCTTCTATCTCTTCTGATAATTATAACTGTAGTGGTTGATGGTCTAATTCCATCTCCATGATACTTCTGTTCCTATTAACTCTCTCTTTTTTCCTATTTATTATCGCGTACTATATTGCCTATGACCTCTTTTACTATTATATGTAAATTGCTTTTCAAATTTTTTCCGTTCATAATAGCCATCATTTTTTATCATTTTTATTAGATTTATTTTGTTTATTTTCTTATCCTTGAAATTCTTTTCCCTCAATCTTTTCGTTTATCTATTCTCCCATCTAGGCAGTGTGCTATCATTAAAATCTTTGTCAAAACGTTTCCCACATCTTTTTAATAATTTTCATTTTACACACTAATTTATAATAATTTTCTCTTATTTTCCTTTGCATATATGTACTTAATTTACACTAAAATATTTTTTTCTATATTATCACATGTTCTCAAGGTTTCTTCCGTTACTTTTTTTATGTTATTTATATATTTTTTGTTTTGTTTTGTCGATAATAACACTCCATCCTTTGGATGTTTTGTTTTACTTTTTCTTCGCCTTTTTTAATCATACCTCGGATTCTCTTCTATCCTTTTTCATCCATGTCTCTCTTAATCCTATTATTAATTTAGTCACATTCTAGAACGCTCTTTTTAGTTCTTTTTCTTCAAATATTCTCTTCTTTTTGCTTACTTTTATCTATTAAGCTCTATTATTCTATACCCTTTTCTATCTAACTTACATTTAAATATGTAGTATTTATTTTTATTAGCCTAGTTTTTTCTTGTTCATTCTCTAAGATTTTATTCGCAATGCGTCTATTTTTCTTTCTTATTTATCATCTCTCTATCAATGAATCTTGTATAATATATTTATATATTTTTATCTTCTTTCATAATATTCCTAAACTTTACATTTAAACCCGAAATATTGTACTGCTCCATGTGCTTCAATATTGTTTTTTTTTATTTATTACTCAATCGACATATCATTTTCTTCTTTATCGACTAATGCTTATTGCCTTCGTTTCATTACCTATTTTAAATTTCGACAATATTTTCATTTCCATTTTCTCAAATTTCCCAGTTTCCTGTTTAAAATTTTTTTTTTTAACAACTGAATAATGTAAATTTGACCAGAATATATGCCTGTTTTGACGCTGTTTCCATTATGCTTTTCCTTTTTTAATCCATTTTTGTACTTTTCAAGAATTCTTATATCTTCGATGGTTATTACTGTATTCTCATATTAATTTCTCTCTTTGTTCAATATAATCTACTTAATATATTTTTTTATTTATAACATCATAGCATAATCGGTTGATTTTTACTCAAGTCCAGTATCTATATTATATATTTTTTAAATATTTTTTCTATTTCTAGGTAAAATTTCCAACTCCAAATCATGTCCCCATATAATTATATATAATAATTAAACCGTCAAATATTTTCATTTTCATTCTGAATTTTTTCAGAATTATCTTTCGCAAACACCATATTTTTCCTAATGCTTTTCTTAATTTTCTCTTTTTTTCTTTTTTTAGTTCTAGACTTTTTCCTCTAAATAGTTTATGAATATTCTTGGTAATTCATTTTATTCCCTTTCATTCTTTGAAAAAATTACTGTGTCATCTACATATATTAACGATCTTATTTTTTCCCCCTATCTTTATACCTGAAGTTTTCTATTTCTCCAATTCTCCCTCCAGATTTACCATTGCTATATGAAATAACGATGGACTCATTAAACAAATTTGTTTCACTTTTGTTTTTATTTTTATTTTATCATCTATTTCATTGTCTAAACATCTTTACCAATGTCTTTCTTTCTTTATAATCTTTCTTTTTTCAATTTATTAAATGCTTTTTTATATCTATTTTGACATTTCCTCTTTTTCTATTTTGTCGAAAGCCGCTTTTATATGTTTAAAGCATTCGAATATTTCTCCCTTTTCTCTCTTCATCTGTACATCAAATAACATTTTCAATACATTTATTATATTTACAATACATTCTAAATCCAATTTTTTATTATCCTTCATACATTTCTCTATAATTTCTATGCAAATCTTATACTCGTCAGCGTAATTTCTCTGTTAATAGCAGTTATTTGTTTACTCTTTTGTTGTAGTTGTTTATTGAACAATAAAATAATTCTTATAATACATATTACATTTTTCTCTTATACATTCTCATATTACATACACTTTCAATATCTTAGATTTTCACGCATTTTATTTCAACTTAAAATCACGCATTTATAATTTATATACTAAATTACAAAATTCTCTTCCACATATTTATATTCCATACGTTTTTCAACATCTTAGATTTCATATTCTATTTTTTATTACATTAATTTTTATTTTTGTATTTAAGGCATATTTTTTTAAACTTGATGAAAATGTTTTATACCAAAAAGAAAGAGAAAAACTACGTTCAAGACAAAAAGTTAAAAATTGAAACAAACTTAGAGAATAATGCATCAAACACCTGATTTCATACTTATGAACATACCTTTTCTCAATTTATTAAGGTTCTAATTTTTAGAATCAATTTACAAGGTTAGATATGTTTAGTTAACAATATGTGATTGATATAATACTTTATATTAATCTCTTAAACATTTTTCAACATCTTGTTGTTTTTATATATTTAAATTCAGTTTCAAATTCCGCCTAAATAGTTTGTGTTTTTCACTTATATGTTACATATATAGTGGACTTTATTAAACAGTAATGTATTTTTAAAATATCATAAATATCATATAATATTTTTTATCTCCTTAACCTTTACAAAAGATTATGGAATAATTTAAAGAAAAAATTAATTAAAAAATTTTAAATTCTATTGATATATGATTTAAAAAAATCAATTATGTGATCATTCTTGTAAAACATGAACATTCATCACTTAATTAATTTACACTACAAATGATATGTAATGCTTCATGATTATTTAACGAAAAAATCCTCTTATTTAAATAATTTATCTACTTCCCTCCTTATTATTAGTCTCCATTCTTCTGCTCTCTTTTTTGCTATCCGTCTTCTATTTGCATGTGTCGTCTGCCTGTCTTTGTTCTTTTTTTCTTAAACCATTCTCTCTTCTTTTCACTATCTCTCCACTGTTCCTCCTTTCCGATGATTTTTTTCTTAAATAGTACCAATTGCCTCCATCTTTTCTCAGCACTCTGTGAACTCAGCACTCTATACGTCTCATCGAGATTTATATAGTAATTAAAGCCCTTGAGTTCTACTTTTTTCAACATAATTTTATTCTTTGATTCTATGTCTGCGCCTCATCACCTATGACCACCTTTGCATCTCAACTACACTTTCTTTATATTTACCTTTACCCCCAGTTTATCGCTCAACCATTCACTTATACCTTCTTTTGCATAGCATTCTTCTTCATTCAAACTTACGATTGTGATGTCGTTCATTTTCGTTTCTCTTTCACGCTCTTCCATCTACTATTCCCATTGTTCTTTACTAATTTATTCTTATTTTCTTCTGATATTTTTTCCACTATCTATGATTAGTACCTCGTTTTCCTCTTTTTTTTGTCCTTGTATCCTTCTATTATAGTTTCTACCTATTTAATTGTTTCCCCATATTTACTTAGTTTCTCTTCAAAGATTCTGTTTTTTTCTTTCCATGTCTCCTTCATTTCTCTTAACCCTTCCTCTAACTTTTTCATCGTTCACTCCGTATTATGCTTTTCTAAAATCTTTTTTACAATTATTTTTTGTTCACTGATTTATTTTAAGATATTCTTTTTAGCGCCCCTAGTAGATTTCTGGTTATCTATCAAGTATCTAGTATTCTATCTATTCAAGTATCTTTCTCTCTTTTTCTTCTAAATTTTTCATTTTATTAATTTTATCTTATTTGAAACTTGACTTTTTTCCCGCTCTTTTGCTACTTGTGTGCACCGTATTTTTTCTTACTATTACCACATGGCTGTCTAACCTAACTATTGTGCTTTTTTTTCTTTTTTATTTACTTGGTTATATCAATTCACTTTTGCTCGCTTTTTTTATCCTGTCTAGTTTATGCCTTTCAGGTCTTATTAACTCATTTTTTCTAATTTTACACTTTCATTTTCTTTGTTTTTAATTTTTCTTTCCCCTTTATGACATGACTTGTGTCTTCAACATAACCTCTCATATGGAGCCTGTTTGCTCTCTTGTTTGAACATTCAAACAGCAATTCCACTACTTCAATTCTCATGAATTTTTCTTTTTTTTATTAGTTTGTAGATGATTCTTGTTATATCTTGTATTACTGCTTTTTCTTCTTTCTACTACATTTATTTGGTGGTTTTATTTTCTTTTAGAGTTTTCTTCCACTTTTTATTGTTTACTACTACTGCATTTTTTAAACTCTCATTTCATGAAAGCTTACTTAATTTTTTTAAATTACAAATGGGTATTATTGAGCGGTCGCTTCCTTTTTGTCTTTTTATAATAAAAACAAATTGTCTAAATTTATTGAGACAAATAGAAATACGAGAATATGTCGACAAAAATTCAATTATATTTTTTTTTTTTTTTTTTTTTTTTTTTCAAAAAATATAATTAACATTTAGAAGTTTTAAGAACTTTATATACTAATGATTTATATATAAGTTATATACATTTTATTGTTTTTTTTATGTTTATGTTTCTGTTTATTTCTAACACAAAAGTATGATCCAGTGTATTGTTTTAAAATTCTATATTTGTTTTAAATATTTTTTCAGAATCTGTCATGTTTAATTGCAGCTTTTCTACTTATATTTTTCCTACAATTCAGCTGTTCAATTTATCTAGTTAGTTTTTTAATATATTCATTGTTTCGTATTTTTTTCTAAAATGTTTTTAAGAAATACATAATTTCTTTGCTTTTTTCTATTCACCTTTTAAAATTTCATTTAATGTCCCTTTTCTTTTTTTGTGTATTTATTTATTTTTCCTTTTAAATCTCTTCTGCAATTTTTTATTAAATTTATTTACCTTTTTCACCCTTTAATTAAACGCAAACTTAATATTACTACGTTCGTCGCTCTAATATCTTATTTATACTCCTTTTTTCATATACCAAATCGCATCCTATTTAAGCTCATTGTCAAAAGTTTCCAAGGTACTTTTACCAGTGTGTATCAACAGTAAACCAATACTATAAACTTATCGATTCGTTGAGTCGAATGAATAAATGCATTAAGCAAAACCACAAATTTTCTATTATTCTTCAACGAATTTTATGATGAACTTTTCCATTCTTTCAATTTCCCCTGTACTACTCTGTATATTTTTTCTAATCTTCTTACTTTATTATTTATATAATCTACTTTTGATATTTTTTGTTTTCTTTTAATCTTACATTACCTATACCTTTTATCTTTTTCTCTGATCTTCTTTTTTTTTCAAATTACTTGGAGAAAATTCCATTTTCCTTTTATCCCCCTTTAGGATATAATTTTTTATTATACAATCTTTTAAATATTTTATGTTAGTTTTTCTTATTAATTTTTTCATATCTATCTTATTTATTTCGGGATAATTCACTGTGTATCATTATCCATTGTTGTAAACTTGGATTTTTCCATTCTTTGAATTTTTATGAAGTAACTCTGTTAACATTGATGTAGAAACGACTCTGCTAGCAACGTACGAACATCCCTTTGGCACCGCAGGGGTGTTTATCGATTCCCTGAAAGCTTTGGTATTCTCCAACTACACCATCTACCCTCGCATGTACTTCGGAATAAAAGGACGAAAGAAGAGGTTTAATGCCTTTTCCTCTACTACCACTCTTTTTCTTTTAGGCTTATACTTTATTTCATTCTTTTCTGGATCTTTCTCACTCTAATTTACACGCTCATTCCGTATTTTTATATTTCTCCTATTATTGTAGACTGACTGTTTTTCTTCATTTTCTCTAGTTAGTAAAACAGCTTATCATTTGAAGCCATCTCTCTTACTCTGTTAAATACCGATGTATTTTTTTATTTGAATTGTTTTTATTTTAATATTTTTATTTATTTGTGCTCTAAATCTCTGCTGCACTTTTTTATTTAAAATTTTGCGCTTTTTACATCTTTAATTAATCTTTACAGATCAATGTTACTACATTTTTCTATCTAATGTCTTATTTATACTCCCTTTTTCATATACCAAATTGTATCCTATTTTAGTTCACAGTCAAACATTTCTAAGGTACTTTTATCTATGTATATCGACAGTCAACCTCTGTTAAAAACTTAGTCGATTCGTCGAATAGAATGAATACATAAAATGAGCAAAATCTGAAATTGCTAAAAAAAAGTATGGTATCAGTCAGAATTTTTATAGCGGCTCGATTACTAATGTTTTATATTAAAAATGTATTGAATAAAGTATGTTATATTTAATAAAAGAACCAGTTTCATTATGTTACCCTTTTTAAAAATCATGAATGTTTACTTTGGAGTTTTTAATTTTCATTGAATACGATTTATTCACAAGAACTAAAATATTTATTAGAAAAAAAGTTTTATTTTTTACATAAAACATTTGACACATTTTATGACTACAAAATAAAGAGTTTAGCTAATATTGATTTATTGATTGTTTTAAAGTATTTGCATGTTATGATACTTACATTTAATATTTCATTTAATGCATTTAAAACTTAGCTACATAATACAATAATTATATACGTTGAATTACAAATTTTATATTGTATACTTATTCTAATTGTGATTTTTAACGAAATTCCGAAATCTTATTGTTTTATAAAATGATACAATTTTACCACAATCTAAAAGAAATATATTCAAAGTTTACAAGACTTATAACCATTGAATAATTGAGAAATAATAATGAGAATTTTTTAAATCTATTCGTATATATAAAATTTTATAAAATTATTCATTGCTAATATAACTTTGTATTATTTTATGGATAGTAATTTTATATTAAAATTTATATAAATTTAGTAAAAAAAACTGTCAACATGAATTTATGTTTTTATTTGTAAAGATTTTATTTATATTTTATACTGATTTGATGCTAGAATATTTTACGGGAAAATAATTCATTGATTTTTTAATTTATATACATTTTTAACCGTAAAAGTGTTTATACATACAATTTTTAACTGTATAAGTATCTATTATTGTAAATGATATATTATAATATAAAAACAACAGTATAAATTTAATAATAAATAATATTTTTATAATCTAATATAGAATTATATTATAAAATAACTTTCATAATTTTATTTATTTACATATTTTATATGAATATGAGTAAAAACAGATATTTAAATAGAAAACAGGAAAAACGCTACATGAACTTGATTTAATTGTTTGTTTATTTCCACACATATTAAGTTTTTGTGTGTGAAACTTCAAAATTTCGCTGTAAAACTCTCAGATTAAAGTGATTCGGATAAAATAGTCAGTTAAAGAAATATGTAGTGTTCTTTTTGATTTTTGAAACACGACATAGTTGTATATGAATCTAATGCACATATATGTTTGGTGCTGAACGAAAGAATGACAGAATAAAAGAGCTACGAAAATTAAAATAATCATGTACTGAAGTAGCGAAACTTTGTACCCAAGAAAAAAGTTGTGAGTACAAAAAATATAGAGCACAACTTTAAATATGTACGAGAATGACTATCTACAATAGTTAGTATTAAAAAAACAAAGTAAAATAGAGGCCAGAAAAATGGATATATTTTTGCATCAAGAGCAGATGCTGATAATAGTTGACAAAATGCGTGAATATATTTTCAAGATCAGTGTACATAAGATATTTGTTAGAAAAATAGGAAGGATTTTAAACACATAGACAAAAAAGATAAGAAAAAGAAAAAGAAAGTAAATAAGGAAAGATAAAAAGTTTTTTGCGACGAGAGATGTAAAGACATACAGATATGTGAAAAGGTAAAAGTTTTACGTACATATGTTAAACTTACCTTCCATTTAAATTTTTTATTCCTATTTATTGAATTGGATTGTTTTATTAAATATTAAATATTTTAGTATTTATAAATTTGTAGGCTTAGTTAGTATATTTGCAGAAAATTGAATTTATTTAACAATTAAATAATATCAGTATGGATATAGTAAATGCAATTCGCTATATTCTGTTAGCAATCGCCTTACGGGATAGATTATGGAAATAGATAAATTGACATTCGATTGGTGGCATTGATGAAAACGAAGGAGATATTTACTTTGTGTTATGGCGTGTATGATACATATAGACAAACGATTACCGCCAACTTTCATTATTAGTTTCTACATTATTCTGGTTCTCTCTTATTATTTGCCACACAATATTTCGTCCATAATATTTGTTCCATATTCTATAAATATTTGATTAAAGTATTTGAAATAACTTTCATAGATGATATTTGAATAATCTGTATATACTGAATATATACTGAAAAACGTTCATTTGTCAATGAGATGAGAATATAATATATTTAATATTTATTTTATATATTTACGTTTAAAATAAATTAAATTAAGAAATTCAATTTATAGAGACATTAATATTTTTAAAATAATTTACTTTGTTTTGTATCAAGTGTTATTATAAGAAAATTTTGAAATAAGCGTGAAACTTATGAACGAGAAAATTATGAATAAATGTAAAAACAAATTTAAAGTATAAATTTTCAACACAGCATATAGTACATTTACAGAAACTATTTTTCATATTCATCATTTACTTTCTTCACTCCTGCAACTTTTAGGTGTGTAAGGCAAATTTATATATTTTAAAGTGGTAAAAAGTGAAAGAATGGATTGTGCTATGATTTTACAAAAATAACGTTTGTAGTAAGTTATATCCTCAAATTTATTAGTATGTAGAAGAGTAATTAATTTTTATTATTACAAAATTTTAATTTTTTTACATAAAATTAAATTTGAATTTTCAAAATATTTTTTCGTTGTGTAGATTTGTAACTGTTAGTACATATTTTATGCTAAAAATAGCGTGCGCTTGTATACTGTAAATAGCATACAAACATGTAACAGTTTAAAAATTTTCTTCCATCAAACTTTTAGTATTTTTCCTATTTTTCATTTACCTCTAAAAAAGAACTGTAAAAAACCACTTTTCTCTCAAATTATTGTTTAATGATAAAAAATTAATATGTTCGTTAAGTAGTTACATTTTTTTCAAAATATATTCAGTCACAATATAATAAGTTGCAAAGCGACTAATTTTATAAAATCATTTTTTATTTTATTTATTAATAATTATATAATATTGAATATCTTAAAATAATTTTGTATAGTGTTAAATAATGTAGAATTTAGTAGATAAATTTTATAATATTTATGTATTTATAATATTTATAATGTTTATAAAACATGAATTTATATTTAATACTTATTTTTACTGATTCTTATATTTATTTGTATAATTTTTAGTTTGAAAGGCATTTTAAAATAGTTTATTAACTTAACGCAAACTATCTTAGTGAAAATCAGATTCTTGATTTAAATTTTCATTTTGGTTTATAAATGTATTTTTAGAAATGTCGTGAAAAGATTAAAAAGTAGTAGAATGCAATTTTATTATTTAAATTAATTTTTGTACTGAAAAATAAATTTAGTATTTTTTATTTTTTTTATTGTATATACTATTTCTTAGAAATAAAACGTTATGCTGAATGATATAATTCTAATCTAAAATAAATTCTATAAAATATATTTATATGTGTTTATTATTTCTGTATTGTTGCATTTTTATTTTCATTTAAAACTTTAATATAATATAGATTAACTCGTTCTTTACTCCTTGTGTTTTTCATACTAAATAAAAATAAAAATAAAAAAAAATTAAATAAAAATAGTAAAACTTATTTCTATGACGTAGTAAAGTACACTCATATTTTATCTTGCGCGTTGTTATCGATGCGTTTCTTATTAATTATGATTCAGAATAATCTAGTTCACAATTTTGAACGTAGTAAAGTTTTTAACTTTTATTTTTCAAAAAATCCTTATATTTCTTTGCATTATTACTCGTAACACTCTGTGACCAAAATGTCTTTAAATAATCGATGACAAGTAGCAAAATAAATTTTTTTGTACTTTTCCGCTTTTCCTCGTGAGTCTCCTAAATTTAAATAAATACTTTTATTTTCATCTTATCGCATCGCTTCTTTTTTTCATGGAGTAAAATTTGGCTTAATTAATCTTAATTTTTAAATTGATATTATATATAGATTAGATGTACAATTTTAATTAACTTAATTAAAAAAATATATTTATGGGCGCGTGTAAAACTTTTTTTTATAAATTTAAACATATCGATTGGTCAGAAATCGATCCTTTTCGTTTCCATACTAATTTCGACATTTGCAAACTTAAATAAAATTGTAAATGTGCAACTAATATGCAAACTTTAAATGTGGTGTAATGATTATAGAAATACAATATAGGTACAACCAAAAACCCAATAAATACGAATTTAATTTTTGCTCATTAAATGCACTTTCAAATGTGCGAATATTAAAACAGTTCTATGTATTGTAAAATAATTAGACATCCAGGTACTTCTTTATATTTTTTTGTATCTAGTTGTCTTACTTGTAGTGTAGTCAACTCTTTATATTAATTCTAATCATTAATTCATTACCATTTGTAACTAATTGTGATCTATTAAACTAATTAAGTTTTTGTAAGTTATATTTTATTAATAAACATAATTATAATAATTTTGATAATTAATTAGTAATCCCAAATTATAGATGATTATTTCAAAAAATCAATAATCCGTATAGTTATCCAGCTAATCTTTTTTTATATAAGTAGATGTAATAATTTATGACTCATTACTTTATTTGTACATTGACCATTACTAGAATAAAACTTTCACCTTTTTTACAAAATAAATTTTACAACAATTTTTAAAAAGTCAATGTTGAAGCAATAAAATGTTTTTATATGGAAATATAAAAAATAAGTAAGTATAGTTTCGTTATATGAAAATAATAAAAGCTATAAGCACTAAGATTTCTTTAAAATATTATTATTTAGGATAATTTTAAAAGGGAAAATTGTAATTTTAATAAATTAATTAGTCTTAAATATCAAATTTAGGCATACATTATTGTACCATGTATAAAAATAATCAATAAAAAAGTGGAAAATAGGAAATGAGTATTACAGATAGATATTGAAAAATACAAAAAACCAAAAAATAAAATAATTAAATATTAAGTATTTAAAGCACATTTATTAATTTCTCGTGACACTTATTTTAAGCATAGAAATTTTGTATTCTTACTTTTATATTTGATGTTTTAATAAACTTCATATAATAATTGATCTATTTATCGTAGCAATCTTTTTCTTTATACAATCTTTTCTAAAATTATATTTGTAAGAGTTATTCTTTTTTATTTATACGTCGTACGTAACATACCTGAATTCACTGAGATCTTATGTATTTTAAATAAAACATAAAGTGATACGGTACAATTATTTTTTATCCACGCATAATCTGTCTAAATAAAGTTTCCTATATACTATATTGTTTAGGGGTATACTTAAATTCCTAAAGTAATGAATAACATAATTTGTGTAATCATTAAGATTCAATTTTTTGTTTTTTTTCGAATCTTTTAGTGATCAGTTAAAAATCAGAGCTGCACCTTGATGATATATAATGTGAAATAAGGAGTCCAACTTAGTTCAGCGGTAATAGGAGAATTTAATAGATAAGGTAAAGAGGTTATTGGTAGTTAGAGATCGATCGACCTATATCAATACGCGTGGTGCTATAATCGGCCGCACATTGGCTATGCGACTTATGGTTGCACTCCCACTGAGATCCAGCTGCCTCAAATAGAAGTTCAGGCTGATTCTGGAGTCATGAGCCGAACCAGCAAATTGCGAGAAAGGGAGAGAGGGGGAGGAAAGGAGAACCAGACGGTCGATGACCGCTCAGAGCCGATGCACATTTTCACACCGTATGAAATTTCTTTGGTCTGATTTGCATGCATAGCTACGAATGTACACCTTTTTTATTCATACTTTTGGTACGTGCATTAATCGTACAGCATGATTGAGGGATGTAAATTCGCGGCATGTACAGCTTTTGCTACATAGGTTTCGCTGCAACATCGAATTATTAGAGTTAAAACGAAAAATTATTAAATCTATGTTTAATGCTAACGCTGTTAGAATTGAGGTGTCAAAAATCGTCTGTTTTTTTAATATATTTTTTAATATAATAAATTCTAAACGTGGAAAATTCTCTACTTTTTATTTGCACGTCGCAATACATATTAGATATGCAAAGTTCGGTGTAAATAGAGACATGATAATAGTAATAAACAATTGTAGAGCAGAAGCATAAAAGCATAAACAGTTATAGGTTAGTTATATAGGTAGAATTATTTCATATTAATAGAAAGGGAAAGCGCAATATTTCATTGAAAAAGAACGATGTGTTTTTATTTGATTTAGAGAATTCAATTATATAGATTTTAATATACATTTTTTGGATAACTGACTGATTCAAGTATTCCGTTTTTAATTTGAAGAACCGGCTAAAAACAAAGAAAAGATTATTGTAAATGAAGTGTAGGATAATGTTAATGGTACAGACGTATTTTTACTCTTTTTCAAGGAGAAAAAACTTAAACTTTAAGTGGAATACTTTCGGGTTTTCACTTGCAGAATAGTCTGCTTGCACTTCATCATTACACGCGAGTAAATATTTTTATTCACTTCTCCGCACCAAAAAAAGAAGAGTGTGAAAGGGAGCGTCGGAAAATGTCTAATAACTCTCTGGGTTTATGTGAGCGACCATCGATAACAGATAAGATGTTCAGTATGTCAGAGCACTGCTGTACACATAATATATTTGCAACGCTCTCTCATTTCTCAAACACCTTGGATTCATTTGTTCACCACGATTCCCAAACTCCTCGCCTTCTCGTATACCAACAATTTTCAGTAATACGGCCACTGCATTTTGTAGCTGTTACATATCATGTTAGCGTGTTACATTTTCTTCGTGACAGCCTCCCGACTAATATTTCTATCCGTACACGTTTCTGCATCTTCAATCACTATACATACACGAATATGCTTGCTCTTAGATTTTTCTTCATTTTCCTTCCTTGTTTTCTCTATTATTCTTTCTATTCTTCCCTTCTGTCTCTTGTTTTATCAAATCACCTTTCTTCTATACAATTTTTTTCATGTTGCTTTTACCTCCTGTGGCGTACACTTCATCTTCTTTTTTCTTCTTTTTTTTTAAGTCATATATTTGCACGCCTTTTTACTTACACGGTCGGTAAAAAAATTAAATATATCCGAATAATTTAACAGAAGCTTTATTTTCTCTTCTAATAGTAGTCACTTTTTTAGCCCTAATTTTTCTTATTTGTGTAAAATATATTTCACTTAAATATGTGATTACTTTTAGATGTATATCTAACATCGTATATAAATATCACTATATATTTCTACATATTGCAATAAAGCATTTTGTAACTCTTTGCTCAGCTAATTGTTATGTAACATTTTGAGTCGCAAATAAAAACTGAACTGGTATCAACTAGAAAATCTTTACTCGTCATTAGCGTTTCTTTGTGTGTGTATGTATGTATGTATGTATATATATATATACTCAGAGGCGCGTATACTCTATATTGTGATAACCCATGTCTATACATTCATTTCACTCGCTTTTTTCTCCTATATATTTTTTTATATATTACTGTACTTATATCCAAGCCAGAACCTCGATTTTAAATCAACTCACGGTCGATATAAATACCATTCTTACGAATAATTTTAAGTCACATATGTAATTTAAGTCTATATAATAACGAATTGTTTTTTAAATGTTTTATTCATTATTAATGATTTTACTTACATTTTTGCATTGTATTTTATTTTATATAAACTTTTAATTACCATGTATTTTGTATTTCACTAAGATACTTTGGATAAAATAAATACAAAACTTTATGAAAAATACTACAGAATCAAGAATGCTATTTTAATGTTTTATTTGTGTTTGTTCGCATCTTTTATTATATTTATATTTATACTTAGTATTTTGTTAAGATATGAACACAATGTAGACAATTGCGTTTGAGAGGTAGAGAGCTCGAGAATTTATTGTTACGTCACAATCAGTGCGTTGCTGCTGTAACGCAGCCACATTGGCAGCGCCATCAGTGTTTCCACTTCCTAAGTTCCGGTCCATAGTCACCGCAGAGAGAGAGAGAGAGAGAGAGAGAGAGAGAGAGAGAAGAAAGAGAGAAATAAAAGAAAAAGAAAAACTTTTTCACACAGCAAAAAATGATGCCATTTCACACAAAAATTTATATTGGGATTGAGTAGATTCTAAGGTATTTTTTCTATATGAGTTATATTAAGAAAAATAAGAAAAAAAGATAAATGTTACTGAAATTCAATTATAAATTAGAGCTAAAAAAGTGCGATTAAAAATTATAGAAAATAAAGTTTCTTTTAAGTTTAGCTTTATCTTTGAATATTCTTCAGCATCGGATACATTTTATCTTTGTATTGAATAAAAATTGATTAAAAAGACAAGCTTAAAAATTGTATATTTTTTAAAACTATTAATTTTTATTATATTCTTAACATTATTTTATTTACAATTTAAATTAATAATCTATTTTTTACTATTTTTATTACAACTATTCAAGATTAGATGATAAATGTTGTATAATTAAAGTTAAATTTATAGTCCATTGTTAAAATTAAATTCTAATAAAGTAGTTTTTCTGGTCCAATATTTGTACTCTGAACTAAAAATGATTTTAGATATAAATTGGATAAATAGATAAAATCTTATTTTTAATCGAATTGTTCTTTTCATAATATTTTTATAATAAATTGTTCTTTTAATAATAATCTTTATACTGAACATTGGGCAAACTGAAATCTGGTACGGTTTTAAAACAAAGTTACAATAATGTTTTTTATTTTTATAAAAATCCATGTATAGCTAAAATAAATTAAAATACATAAACTCTTATTTCGTGAAATCTGTGTATATTCTTATCATATGTACAAATACTTAAGTTGTGACTTGTCTTAAACGAATATGACATTGGACTCTACTCCTTCATGCAAATCAAATATTTGCTGTATAACAAAAAAGGTTTATATTCAGGTTTTACAGGTTCATAGATAAAATAATATCATTAACTTTTTAAGAATATAATTTGGCACTAATATAAAAAAATATTGAATGTGCTGATTCTTTCAAAAATATGAATTTTTAAATGTTTGTATAAAAATATTTATCTTATAAATCTTATATTCTATTGAGTAAACAATATTAAAAATAAAATTTTGTTGTCAATTATTAAAATATAATATAAGTTTATCTGTGATAGAGCGTATCAATCATGGTGTACATTAAAATAAGTTACAAGATTTATAACTGTATATATTTTTAGAGTAATAGTATACATTAAAATATTATTTTCAATAATTAAACAATTTTTTTGTTTTTTCAGTGTAATAAAATATTTATACAATTATTTAAAAAGATATTGGCATCATGTGTTTACATAATAGTAACTTATAATTACTATTTTTGCTTCTATATAAATTCATTTAATAGAAAATTGACATTATTGATATTAAAAAAAAATATTGGGATATAATTATCTATTATTATACAATGCAATGTATTTTTAACACAAAATTATATTTGTTTCCAATTTTAAATATCTATAATATAAGATTGAAAATAAATTTTATATTTAATTTCCAGAATGTAAAATTATAATTATTTGCTATTTTTATTGCAGAAACGGACGTAGCCGTAAGAAAAGCAACGGACGTGACCAGTACGATAGTTTCAAAAATGGTTGCGTCGACGCACAGCCTTGATGATCTAGAAGTTAGTCACATAGCTAGCGTGAGCCAACATCAAAATCATCATCATTCTCAAGAAATTCAACAAGCAACCGATAAAAGTCAACATGTTCATTCATGTGGAAAATTAAATCAGAGCGCCCAAGATAAACGAAGTCGCTTAAGTAACGTCATCAATAATCTCCATAAGAAGGTGCCTCTTGAAACTATAACGTGTGGTTCCAAAAATATAAAAATAGAAGACGAAAGAAATAGAATTGAGCGTAACTTGGAACAATACGTCATGACGGTACTAAACGGAGTTATTGAAAATGAGGAAAAAAATAGCAACAAGAAGGAACTAGAAGCAGAAAGGTCCCCCAAAGATTGCTTGCCAAAGGCCGTGGAGATAATCTCAACAAAAGATGCTAAAGACTCCAATGGTGCCGTGGTCGCGGTACCCTCACGAGAAGAAGATGTTTTCCCAGTTCCTGAGGTTAGCTTTGAGCCATCTAAAGCAAACGAGAGCAAAGTAGATGCTGCAGTTCCTTCAACTGATGAAGCGATAAATAAAAATGACAGTACAATGGTGGAAAATGAAAAGAAAAAGGAAAATGAAGGGCCGAATAAGACGAAGATGACTGAATTTAGCAACTCTAGTGCCACTATGTCTGTTGAGAATAACGTTGTAGATGCTTGTAATTCGCGAAATTGGAGTAAAAAAAATGAGGAATCAGAAGAAAGCCTTCGATCTCTAGGAGCGATAATATTGGACCGACTAAACGATCGTCATCCGGATCAATTTTCGAACTTCGAAGTTAATAAGGAAACCGTTGACTCGGAAGTGCGAATAGTATGTCAGGAATTATTAAATGATCTTTTGAGCGATATTATTCAGAAAATGGAAGTACCACATCAATCAACTGTTCAAAGTGACTTCGAGTCAAATACAAATAGTTCTACACAAAGTTTGCACTGCAGTTTACCATTAGACAAGGTTGCTTCAGTACTTCAAACGTGTCAAACTTCAAATGCTCCACCTTCGCAAATATCCAGTGTTTCATCATCTATCGTTCAGTTGAATCCTTCAAAAATATCGTCTTCCCTACATATAACGGAATATAAAACATCGACGAAGAGTCCAATAAAACCAGCCTCCCCTACGGTGAGGCACTTATGTCTTTATTGTGATCGTAAATTTTTATCCATTTCACTGCGACAGCGTCATACGGAACGAGTTCATCAGGCAAATGGCGGTCGACGTTCCGAAAGGAACTCACGTAAACTTTCACAACAAAACTGTCAATATTGTGTAGATAAGTGCTCAGAAAATTTAGAAGGTTTATTTCAACATATGGTCTGTAGTCACAGTGACAAATATCACGGTTGCTTACAATGTTCGACTAGATATTTAACTAGAGATGCACTAACTTTGCACATCCACGAGATTCACAGTCATGTGACAGTGCAGATGGAAAAACTTAAAGAGCCTATACCCACCTCTATAAAGGATATAAAAACGTTGAATGAAATCATCGTAAGCGCCAAAGAAGAATCAAATATTGTTTTGAAGCAATCAGTCATTACGGATCAATCAGTTAATCCTGGTAGTACAATGTTTGACAACTCATTTTACAGCAGCGTGAGCTGTAATATTCGCGAAAATCTTCTGCACCATATTGATGGTAAAATTCAATTGGATTCTTCCTCGGTTCCGTCGATGTCACCTCCAGGAAGTAGTACAGCGGTATCTTCGGATAGCAATAGCAAGATGCCGCAATTTCAGTTACCCATCGATATTTCTCTTACAGCTGTTACACCTGTCTATAGCAAAGATTATCCAATGGCGCCAGAAGATTATGAAAATTCAAGTGAATATGCAGGAAAGCCTGGCAAAAGTTGTAGTCGAACTCATCCACGTAGAGTCTCTTTCGAGAAGTATAATTTTCCACGTAAGTATGACGGTAAAGAACAGTGGAGTTGTTCTATTAAAGATCTCAGCAAATTTGATATATCAACACAACTAACGTTACATAAAAAGCAGCGTTTCATCAAAGAATGCACAAATTTAAACAGATTAGAGGAGGTTACGTTACTCTCGGGTATTGATCAAAGGACCAAGGACGAGAAGACAAGTGTCGACGATAATGTTAAACAAGTGGAAAATATTAAGGTGTTGAGTGTAAATGGCGATAAAGTTACGGAAAGTGTTCAAAGTGTAGAAACGGTGATAAGTGATAAGGTTGGTGACAGTGATAATAAGGATAGTGATGAGTGTATTAATGTAAGTGCGTCAATTCAAAACACGCCGAAAGAAGAACCAACGGTATTTAGTAGTGAATTTGAAAGTTTTATGAGGCTGAGGAAATGGAACGAAGGAAGCAATAACAGGAAAAATCTCACCGTTGTATACGCCGAACTTACTGGTGAATGGTCTCGACCACGAGTTTATGTATGCGGCGCCTGTGCTGAGAGATATGTAAGTATTATAAGGTTCTTAAAACTTTGTTGCTCAAAAAATAGTTTGCTATTTCACACGTATATAAAATTTAAACATTAATTACATGTATAGAACGACATGGATAGCATTTTAACATTTAATTTATTTTTAATTTAAATAAATTATATCTTTTAATTATATATCTATAAATACTTTTACAATATTTATAACAAATTTTCATGATTATCTGATCCAATTGTCTCGTAGGTATCTGATTACTCATCGTTAATTTTTATTTGATTTTGATATTTTTTTGCTATTTTTGTATGATCTTATTACATATTAATTATTAAATTCATGAATATGCTTTTTACAATATTTTTACAATATAATACTTGTACAATATAATTTATAACAATATTTAAAACATATTACATACTTATTAATTCTGAAACTCAAAGTTTCTTATTATGATATATCTTGAAAAAATTAGAACGATTAGATTATGTAACACTTAAAATTTAGGATTTATTAAAAAAAAATGTAATCTCGTTATTCCTGCACGTATATTTAAAATTTATAAACATATAATGAAATTACTTAATTTTTTTCGAGTAATTTTTGATCAATTTGAATATTAAATATATACTAATAAATAAATAAAAGTAATACAAAATTCTTCTTTCCCATCATTTCTTATACACCGAGATTTAGTTTTCACGTACCTTAGTAAAATAAAGATTAAACTTAAAAGGAATGCACTTTTTGATTCAGTTTTTTTTTATGACAAACCACCTATACATTTACTTAAATATATAGTTAGTTATACATCCAGCTTCGATATCACAATTCGTAAAAATTATCTTTAATATTCCTGCAGAGAAGACTTATTTGATTAAGAAAAAATATTATTTATTTCATTAAACAATATGCCACAAACGATGTAATGTTATATTATTAGACTACGGCAACTAAGTAAAAATTATGCAATTAGATATAAAACTGATAATTCAATACGTGCATGTTTTATTACAATACATTTCGATACAGATATAAATAATAAAAAATAATCTCTGCTTTCACTTTTTCATTAGCGCCTTTTGTCTTAACTTTCTACTACTCTGAAACGGCCTCATGTTCCTTCTTGTAACATTTTATAATAACTGGATTATCACATAATCATAAATTATATGATTTTTTATGTACTCTATTCTACTTTTTACATATACACATAGTTAAAAATACATTAGTAAAAAATTAGGCTCTTGATGTAACATATATGCACTTGTGCAACTTAACTTTGCTTAAGCGAATTAACGATTAACAATAATTTGCAATTATTACTATTCAAATTCGATTCTTTTTTTAAACATATTTAAATTATGAGTTTGGACCAACGCAGAATTTAAAAAAAATAAAAATAATTTTTTTTAATGATTCTAACGTCGTGAAGAAACGTCAACTCATTTTTTTGCCATGAAAAATTATTTTTATAAATTATAAGTGAAAACGTTCGCTACCAAATATCAAATCTTTGAACCGTTCGCGTCCACATTTAAATAAATCAAGATTTAGAGTAAGTATTCAAAAATTAACTTTGTAAATAAATTATAGATATCGTTCGTGTTTATTTATGTAAAAAAACTAGCCCTAGGCTAATTTACAACAAAACAAGAAATAAGTCTAATGCAAATTAAAATAATTTTTCTTTTATTTAATGAATAAATTATTTAATATTATTGTCATTAATAATAAATCATCAAACGGTGAAAAATATGAAAAATCATTTTAGAGTATATTGAAAAAAATATATAATGTGCCATACTACGTTTAATTTAACTTACGTTATAATGAATAAATCTAACTATTAATATAAAAATTACCATCATAAAAAATTCTTAAAATGTTTATTTTTACCCACTTTTTATAAACGAAGATATAACATGATTATTATCAGAATGATGATCTTAGTGGTATTAATATTAAATCATGCTGTTATAATTTTTGCGAATAGGCTAATGTACTATATATACTGAAACGGACAACCTACTTAACGGCCAATTTACTTTTGTCTAGATTGCAATGAAAGAAAAAAGATGTTAAAAGATGTTATCACAGAAGAACATGCAGAAAAAATCTATCGCCTTAAAAGTTTATTTTGAAAAAATCCAATTTTAATTTTGGAATCATAAATATGCTGTTATAAAGATATTACTATTTAAAATTTTAAAAACATTTAATACAATAAAAAATAAATTTGAAAAAAAAATTTTAATATGTTCATTTATCAGCTTTATTATAGTAGTAGTAGTAGTAGTAGTAGTAGTATTTATTTAGTAATATTTACATTGTTATTCCTTTTACATGCTTGTTTTTACAATTGTTTTTGTTTTTTACATTTTAACTCTTACATAAATTTTTTATTATTTCTATTATACATATTTTATTGTTTAACATTTTTCTTTACATCATCCATGTATAATTCATTCGCACATTTTGTCCTTTATTTACTTACATTTCAGACTTTTAACGAAGCTTAGAGTAGTATTGTCTTTGCGTAACTGCAGTTTATAATTTGCTTTTTATCGTACAGTCGTTCATTTTATTCTTTACTATTAGCTAATGGGTAACTTTGTTTATTGTTATTTTTTTTTATCGTTACTTTTCAATTTGTTGTAAATTGATAGTTTTTTTAAGTATTGTCATAGCTACGAGTATGTATAAAATTCAAATTAAAGCATAATTTTCAAAAGATAAATTATATATATATATATATATATATATATAATTAACAATACAATTTCACGTTTATGAATTGAAAAATGCTATTAATTATTATTATCGGAATGCCTTAGTTTTTTTTATATGTTATTGTATGTATTTATGAGAGAATTTTGTGAACATTGTAATATTTACTAAATATTAGATCATCAATCGTTTTATTTATACTTGTTATTAATAAATATTAAAAATAAAATCAGGTAATAAATATTTAGCATTTGAAAAATAATCAATAGAAGAATCAAAGATATTTAATCTTTGATATTCAGTTTTCTTTATTATACTACGTAATTTAAATGCTGTACTAATATACATTTAGTATTATTAAGACGTTAATTAGAAGATTAAAAGTAAAATATTTAATTACATCATGAAAAGTTTTAGTTCTCTATAACTTAATGTCACTATTTAGCTAAACACAACAACGGTATTAAAGAGAATTTTAAATAATTACATATCCTATTTTTGAAATTATCTGTATTTTTTATCTCTAATAGTTGCTTTTCTTTTTTTGAACATTATAAAATGAATATATTGATAGATTTTATAAGTGTATATATGAATAATGGTGTATTTTTATATTTCACAATAATATAATGGTGTAGCAGTATGACTTACAAAAACAGTATGACTTAGAAAACAAATTAAAAAGATTATTTATATATATATATAAATAAGTGTATATAATTTACCCAGATAAAATATTTTTTTCACGATATAAATACATACAAGATTAAAAATTTGAAAATTCTAATAAATATTTAGTGCGACAGAAAAAATATCTTATAAAAAAATTCTGTTAATTTATTACGTGAATTAATGATCAAAGTTGACCATCAATGTATACTAATTTAAAAAGAACTTAAGTGAGAGAAAAAAAAATCTAATAGTTTTCAAGTTAAAGGTACTAAAATATGACATAAAGATAAGATATATATACTCTAAACTGCATTATAACATAATACTACATAAATAAAAAATGAATTTTTTTTTTCATTCAATTTATTTAAAATAGGAAAAATAATGATGTTTATTAGTGATATATATTTACATGAACACAAAAAATATATTTATTTACTTTACTATTAGATTTTTTTTAAGTTAACTAAATTATAAAATTTTTTTTAAATCTATGTAGATATCTTGTATAAACTACTTTATGTTCAATTTTACTAATTTATTAGTACTAATGTTATTTGGAATAAATTTTTATCCTTATTTGTTTTTACACTTGCACTTCTTAAGTTTTATTATATACATGTATTTCTTTTTTAATCGAGATTTTGTTTTATTTTAAAAAATATTGAATTTGTATTCGATTTTACACTTATATAATGATAAAATCTCATTGCTATTAAAATTTGCTGTTTCTTACTTATCGTATAATTCATTGTATATATATATATATTGTGTGTGTGTGTGAAACTGTTTAAAATTTTTAAATATTTACAATTATTCTTGATAAGGTTAGACTTGAGAATTTATTCGCGATATAAATTGGACGCTAAAACTGTATGCACTTTTCTAATTTGGACTTTTCAAATTTCGACAGAAATATTTTTTTTATTACTTTTTTTAAAAAATCTTAACAACTATGTTATATTGTATAGTTAATAGTAATATGAATAAATAATATAATAATAAATAATATTAATATTATATATAAAATTAAATAATAAAATAATATTAAATGAATAATATTCATACTAGCTTTTAATCTCAGATACTCGGTTCTTGTACTTACCGGTTTCAAAATTATTACATTTTCTTAATCTTATGATTATTAATTGTTAATTGTACTCACAAACCAAAGACGTTCAACAATTGCCTAGGCAAACGATTCTTTGAAATAATAAAATTACGGTCAGAAGAAAAGAGAGGGGGAGAGAATTAGACATATTCCTGATAAAAATTGGGCGTTAAATTTTTACATACTTTTCTAATTTGATTTTTCAATTTTCGAAAGAAATTTTTTTTTAGTAGATATTTATAAACATATTTATAAATTTTAAAAAATCTTATAATTAATGGTAAATGAAACGAATATCAAATGAATTTTTATTTAAAAATATATTTATAACTATTCACAAAATTGTATAGTTAATAGTGAATATAGCGAATATTAAATAAATAATATTCATATTAGCTTTTAATCTCAAATACTCAGTTCTAGTAGATACCAGTTGCAAGCTAATAAGATTTCTTTAATCTTGTGATTTCTGCTAGTTTATATTTGATTATACTCTGAAAATAAATACGCTTGGCAATAGTTCAGGTATATAGTTATTAGAAACAATAAAATTATGGTCAGACATCAAGAATGGGTTGAGGGAGTGAGCTAAAGTTTACGGGTTATTGGGTATTTGTTGCCACCGTGCACTCATTAGAAGAGGAGGGGGTGAGAGGGGCGCGCAATCCTTTGCTATAAATATGAGTATTTTGAACAAAATTATTAATGTACATATGAAACAGTCACAAATTCAAATCGAATATTTAGAATGATACGTTGTAGTTAAGTGGTGATCTTGTGAATGTGAAGATTTAAAAATGGCGAATCATAACGATAAATTATTAAAAATACTTGAAAATATATTAAAAATTAAACCGCCGGAAGTAGAGGTTTTAATAGAACCTCTTTGCGAATACTGTTTCTAATTAGAATGCAGTTACGCTGGAACTAATAAGTGACCAGGGCGAAGTTTTCAAAACAGACTTGATTCCCGACCATAAATACGAATTCACGTATGGAGCTAAGGTTGCCATATTCACATGGCATGGATGCGCCATAAAATTAACCGGACAAATCGACTTCGGTTATATCGGAAAAGAAACTCCAATGAACCTATACTACAACTTCCACGACCATCTAGAAAAACTGAGAGTAATTGCACAACGAAACCAAGCAAGAGTTCTGACAGTTATAGTTATCGGATCAGCTGAAATTGGAAAGTCAAGTTGTGCAAACTCCTGAGCAACTTTGCACTCAGAATGGGCCAAAAAACCATCCTGGTTGACTTGGACCCCGAACAAGGCGACATTTCTGTACCAGGAGCAGTTGGTGCACTCCTGGTCGAACATCCATCAAACGTTGTCGACGGCTTCCGACAACGAGCACCACTGGTTTTCCATTTTGAACACAAGACGCCCAGTTCTAATTCAAAGCTTCATAATATCTGGCAACACGATTAGCTGATAAATGTCACGCTCAATTAGAAACAAATATAAACGCTAAAGTTTCTGGAATGATCATCAATACATGCAATTGGAATATTCCTTGCGGATTCGACATATTGCTACACATTGCAAAAACGTTTCGCGTCGACGCCATTCTGGTTCTGGACCAGGAACGGCTCTGCAACGACTTGCGAAGAGCTGCACCCGAATTCTGCAGCGTCGTCCGACTGCCGAAGAGCGGAGGCGCCGAAAAAAGGTCGAGGAAGCAGCGAGACGACGTCGTTCAGCAGTCCATCCGGGAATACTTCCATGGCTTGGCAACGGAACTCCAGCCACATAGATTGGACGTAAAATGGACCGACTTCAGGATCCTGAAGATCGGAGCACCGGACCTGCCGTCATCGTTGCTGCCTTACGGCATGACACCACCGGACAATTCGTCAAAACTTATTGTTAAACCCGGACCGAGTTTGTTGAATCGCTTACTTTCTGTATCGATTAATTCCTTAGATAGACGACGACGTAAAAAGAATTATTGTTGGATTTGTATGCGTAACCAATGTTGACGTTGAACATGAAACTTTTACAATATTAAGTCCGTTTCTGTGTCAATTATTAAACTGTATTCTGCTGTTAAGCAAAATTACGTACGATCTCCATTATCTTTAATGTTTTGTAAATTTTATCTAATATTAAATTTTTAATATAAAATTCAAATTTTCTTCACTGCCCCCCCCCCCATCTTCATGTCTCCACAACAATCTATTAAACTTTAAAATTTTCTATTAACTTCTCCCCCCCCCCAAATCAATCAAATTTTCTCTTCATTTCTGCTTCACCCCCCTGTGTCCGTCCCACTCTTTCAATTCAGCAGACGAATTTTTTATTTTTTTTTATATTTTTGTTTTATATGTATATAACACAAACGTATATACATGTTTAATATGTATATAACACAAACGTATATACATGTTTAATATGTATATAACACAAACGTATATACATGTTTAATATGTATATAACACAAATTGGCCTGCCGCGCATGTCACATGGATGGGAGCAGAGACAGTTAAGGAAAAATTTGAAATTATGAATTTTCTCGCAAATTTTCGTAGATTAAAAACGTTTATATATGTACATTTTTATATTTATTTCGTCAATTTTATTTCTTCTCTTACCCTCTTCTGCATTTTTTTTAACTACTGTCATCCCCTTTTCCATCCTTTTATTAATTTTTCTATAAATATTTTCTTTCACTTGATACTCTCCGTATTTTTGGCTTTTTTTCTTTTAACTTTTCTCTTTAGGCCAGAAATTTATTTTCTGGGTTTTGTTGTAACATATATGCACTTGTGCAACTTAACTTTGCTTAAGCGAATTAACGATTAACAATAATTTGCAATTATTACTATTCAAATTCGATTCTTTTTTTAAACATATTTAAATTATGAGTTTGGACCAACGCAGAATTTAAAAAAAATAAAAATAATTTTTTTTAATGATTCTAACGTCGTGAAGAAACGTCAACTCATTTTTTTGCCATGAAAAATTATTTTTATAAATTATAAGTGAAAACGTTCGCTACCAAATATCAAATCTTTGAACCGTTCGCGTCCACATTTAAATAAATCAAGATTTAGAGTAAGTATTCAAAAATTAACTTTGTAAATAAATTATAGATATCGTTCGTGTTTATTTATGTAAAAAAACTAAAACCCTAGGCTAATTTACAACAAAACAAGAAATAAGTCTAATGCAAATTAAAATAATTTTTCGTCTATTTAATGAATAAATTATTTAATATTATTTTCATTAATAAGAAATCAGCAAACGGTGAAAAGTATGAAAAATAATTTTTAGAGCATATTGCATAAAAAAATTTATTTTACCATAGTATAGAATAATAAAAAATTTATAAAATTTGGAGTGTGCTGGCTCCTAAAAATCTAAAAAAGGAAAAATGGTATTTTTGACATTGATTGCTACGAAATAGAAAGAACAGAAATAATGAGTTGTAAATAAACCGTACTGATAGAGTCTGGGCATAAAATGTACACAAGAATATTTAAAAGGAAAATATATAATCAAAGATAGTTTTGCAAGAAAAACAAAAATCTAGACCAAACTCAATTTAGATTTAAAAATAAAATTAGAAATTTAGAATTTAAGGAAGAAGATATATTTATAAATTTAGAATATATTATTATCTATATTATAAATTTAGAAATAAAAGGAAGAAGATATAAATCAACTATATGTAAATAACTGAAAAAAGAGAAGATGGGTACGCTGTTATCGGTTTTGTGAATGTGAGAGTAGCCTTACACGAAATATATAGAGAACTATATTATAAAACATGATAAAGTAGGCATAAAATAAGGATAGAGACAGATATGATAGATGAAATTGTGAAGAATTAACGTTTAAGACAAGAATACCAACTTATCTTCATACTTTTCAATATATCGAGTATATTAGACCTAAATGAGCTAAAGAAATATAAAAGCTTAGAGATTAAGGTTCGTAAAAAAAATAAGATTGATTTCTTATGCCGACAATATAGAAATTCTAGAAAAAATCGAAAAAAAATTAAGAAAAATTTCTAAGAATCTTAAATAATTTATTGGAAAACAAAGACATTGATTAGACACGGAGGAAACAAAAATTTTGTATATTAAGACAAAATGGAGGTATGTTAAAGAAAATGGAGTTCTTTTGAAAGGAAAATAATATAGAAATAGTAAAAAGATGCACTTATCTAGGTTATTGATACAAGAAAAATAATAGAAAAAAATATTAAATAAATTCGTTGGAAAAAATATTTATGGAGTAGAAAAAAGTGTGTTATAATGTAAAATAAAAAATTGGGATTACAAAAGATACAATAAGATAGAAAATATACAGAAATTGTGAAAATTAGCAAAAATAAAGTAGAATACGTAATCAATTTCAGATAAAAAAGAAGAATAGAATTTAAAATAGCGAATACAAGCAGTAGCAAAGTAAAATAAAATAAGAGATAACAATAAGAACTTGTTAAATTGAATTAATTTAGAAGCTTATGAAAAGAATAAAAAAAAACAATGAAAGATCAGTAAATGTAAAGTTAGAGAGGCGAATTCACACTAAATATAAAAGATCTAATGCTGGAAGAGGTGAATAACGTAAATTATGTTTATGAAAATGAAGAAGTGATAAGGGTAAAAAAAGGAATAAAAATTGTATTCAGATATAAAGAGAAATAACATAAGAGCAAACAAACACTCGCTAGTCGAGTATCAGAAAAATTGTTATGTGTGCAATAATTCGCCATAAATAAAGACACTAAAATACTAGAAGAAAACGCTGAAAGAGAAAAAGAACATTAGTGATTTATTACAAAAGTAGTTGAAAAAGATAAAATGTACAAGCAAAGATGACAAAAAACTAGAGAGATACCAAAAAAAAAAAAATGATCATCAATAAAAGAAAATGTGACAGCAATGAACTTTGATTCATAAATATTTTAGACTTCAGTCGAAGTGTAATTCTTTCTTAAAATCACTTTTCCTTATTTTTAAGGTTTTTAAATCGATTATTTTTTTTAATTCTCATAAATTTTAATGAATATATGTATGTTAAATTCAAAATTATATTTAAAAATGTTTAATAGCTTAATCATTTTTTTGTTATTATTACTTTACTAAAGAAATTTGACCTAGAAAAATTTATTTAGAAAATAAGTTTAGAAAGAAATCCTTTAGAGATTTCGTTCATAAAGCGTTAATTTCTTTAATCTCATCTTTTTTATCATCCTTTTGTATAATCTTCATATTACTTATTTTAAATTATTAACTTAAAAATAATATTATTTACTATCTGTCATTACATATATGTCCAAATATATTGTGAAAAATACTTAATTGTTCATTCATAAATAGGACTAGTTATTAATTTGTAATTAAATTTAATTTATTTAAATAATTTGATAATAAAAATTTAATAAAATAATCGAAATTAAAAGAATGATAAAAAAATTTATTTTTCAAAAACATATAGAATATAGAAAGTTAATAATTTAAAGTATTCATGATTTTTAATTAAAATATTACAATATTCGATTGTTATAATATAATTATTAAAAAATGATACACTCACAATGAAACAATGTAATTGAAAATTATAATGAAAATCGTAATAAAGAGAAAAAAATTAATTTATTTTCAATACTCAAAACATTTAAAATTTTTGTCAAAGATTTGTCATTTATAAATAGAAGTTATAATTTATGATAAATATAATCGATATAAATTATGCACGATATTTTTTAATGTTTAAATAATTTATGAAAATGAAATTTAAAAAAATTTTACGTTGAATTTACATATTATCTTAATATGTAATATAATATTTTATATTATAATCGAAGAATTATACTTGTATCCGTCCTCAATAGCTTTAAATTCAGTTTTTTTCGTTACATTAATTAATGTGTATAATTATTCGACTATTTAAAAACTATTAATCCTTTAATTATCTATTTTTTAGGAAATGAAATAATAAAATTATAAAAAATAAAGTTTAGTTAATAGTATTAATTAAATTTTATTATTATTTAAGTTTACAAAGCTTAATACATTGATTAAGTAATATTACGTAAATTTTTTTATAATTTTAACAAACGTTATATATATACATTAAAGGTTTTGTATTATAAATTAATTTAATATCCTCTTTTGATATTATTAATTGAATTGCAGTTTTCTATATGATAAAATATTCTTTTAGTGAATATTTTATAAATATTTAAATATATATTAATTTTAAATGACATTTTTTATTTAACTTTTTGTCTTTTTTGTATCAAAAATATATCATATGCTAAATATTTATTATCAATATTAATAAATATATTTATTTCAAAATACAGTCGGAAACTAGGATACGATTATTTATGAAATATTATTAATTCTAAGATTTCCAAAGCCATCATATTGAATTTTAAGTTTAAAATTTTCAATGAAGGTAGGTAATTTGTCTACATTAAAATATTACAAATATCACGAACCCTTGTTTTTGATGATATAAAACTTTTATAAAATAAAAACTTCAAAATGTACATGAAATTACGTTTGAAGGAGTTTCCTACTTTTACCTTTACTACTAACCTGATTTGAACTTATTCGACTGAGTTGAATAAGTATATGTATTTCCTTGACATTCCAATTCCTATTTCCAACACAATTGATAATTACTAGAGTCTAAAAATTTTTTTAATAATTTAATCTTTTAATAAAAAGTATACAAATACTTTTTAGCTTTACCTTTATTACCAGATTTGTTACGCTTAAACCCAGTTTTGATTTAAGCGGAACAAAAATATTTTAAAAACTTTGAAGAATTACCCAGATCATTTACAATAAATGTTATTTTTCTTATTAGTACTTATTTATTGCTTCACTAATCGTGTACAGAAAAGTTCGAAATATGTAAGGAGTATTAAAAAATGTTTTTATCGAATAATCGTAATTTAACTAAAATAAATTTGTTTTAACATCAGGTAACGTTGAAAGAGTTGGAGGAACACAAGTCCGCGGCCCATCCGAACGTCTGGTGCATGCATTTTGAATTCTCTGGAGACCAGCGTGAGTTATACAAGCATCTAGTGTTCCTACCTGGCCGCAGCAACAGTCCGACAACGAGCATAAAAACACGCCAGCAGACCATCAACAGTCTTCCACCTGAAAAAATTTGTACCAAGTGTGCCAAAAGCTGCGCGAGCCTCGCGGAACTTCACCGGCATATGCTTGAGTGCGGAGGTGATCAGGCCTGGTTGCTCGGTCTATTCGGCAACGGTAAAAAGAAATGCAAATGGCGGCCCTTCGGCAGTAGGAGCCGCAGGAGACGTCAGAGAGGCATGAAGCGAAATATCCAGAATTCTCAGACTCCCAGGAACACCCCTAAGGAGAGACCTTCACCAAGTGGTCCCAGGGTGCGACCCAGTGACCGTAAGTGTTAGTCGACTTTGAATCTGTTTTTACTTCGCACAGCATAATCATCGGGTATTCAATCCCTGTCATGTTTTTCGTCTAATGTACAAAAATACTTATTAAAATCTTGTAGATAATTGATCAACTGAGGTAATTCATACCGCGTTCAAGTAATTCGAACATTTTTTTGAATAATAAACGATATAAAATGAAAAACGATACATAGTATTGCTATGTATAGTTATTATTATTATATTATTTTAAATATTTCACACATTGTAATGCAAGATAAATTTTACAACGCAAAGCTGATTATATAATTTAAATATTTAGTGTACTGTAAAAGAAATAGACGAACCATAAATGTATGATTAAAAAAGATTTATTGTAATCATGAGAAGAAACAAATCTAGAAAGTATGTATTCATTTTTTAAGCTTATTCAATTGACCAACGTATAAATTGTTAAATTATGTATATAATTTTCGATTTACTTCAAATGTAAATGATATATTTGACGGTATCTATCATTATAAATATATGTATTAGTTTGTGTAAAATAAAGTGAGTGCATTAATTTATTTTTGAGATAAAAGTATTTATGAAAAAGTATACGTATTAACTAAATTAAATTCTACTTATTTATATTATATAATTTTATAATACAAGTTTGCATATTCATTTATAAAATTAAATTAACTATTTTTAAAATATTACTTTTGTTAACGTGAAATTATTATTATTTTACAATTATGCTTCATCTAACTATTAAAATTGAATAAATATTGATCATATAAAAATATTTTTTATATTTATCGCAAACATAATAAATATATTAATATTTAAAAAGTATGTAAATGTATACATTATATTATATTTTTAACGTCTAAAATAAAATTATCTCAATACATAAATTCTTACTTTAAAGAAGAGTACTACTGATTTTTAAAAGAACTTACCAAAAAATGGATTTTTTAAATATTATTATTATCTTTAAATATAATTTTTATATGTAGTTTGTGTAACATAAACGAAAATGAAACTGACGCTATTATTAAATTTGAATTAAAGTAAGTAATCTTTGCAAAAATATTAAGTTTAGTATAAAATACATCAATAGCCCTTCTACATTTTTAAATATAAATGAAATTCATATTTAATTCAATTATAAATATTATTTAAATTTCATTAGAAAATATATATATAATATATATATATATATATAAATCATAAAAAAATCCGCATTCACATAAATTTACATAAATCGTAATTTATAAGGTATAAATATTTTGTAAGTTAAAATGACTTTTTTATTAGGTGAAAGCATCCAAAAAATGTTGGCTAATTTACCGGCGAAAAGAGCAACTCGAAAAGTTCTTCAAGAAAATGCTGCGCGATCTCAAGGTCGACTTCGAAATGTAAGCATTATCTTTACCAATTAATATATTTAAAAGTTTCTTACAAAATCTGATAAATTAATTTAAAGAATATTTATTTTTTTAAATTGAAAAGAATTATTATTCTAATTATCTAAAATAATAATTAACTTAAAGTTCCTATAATATACTTTCCCAAATTTTTATCAATTTAAAATAAAACTTTTCTCACTTTAAACAAATTTATTTATTGTTTTTTAGAAAATTGTTTTTGTAATACCTATGTATTATAACATAATTTTTTATGAATTTTTTCAATATATATTCCCTTTTTGTATATATTTTCAATACTAATAAAATTAATTAGTATTATACAATTCTTCTAAAAAAATTACACAATTTAAAAATAATAATTTACCTTATACTTGATGTAAAATTATTTTAATACTTGTTTCACAATAACTAAAATGATAAAGTAATTACAATAATTTATATCGAGCATTATTTATACAACGTTCCTTAATTGAACGAGTGTTTGCATAATTTTATTGATACTGCAATAGAGAGAGTATAATAATTATTATTATAAAATTAATTAAGTTGATTTTTAATAGATGGGTGTATGCAATTGAAGTTCAACCTTCTGTTATATATGTATATTTGTAATTAAGAATTTAAATTATTCTATTATTTTTAATTAAAATATTAATAACTTACAATAAAAGCTTTTTTTATACATAATATAATATAATAGTGATCCAATTATAGTTTTTGTTGCTATATGAATAAATTTTAATGCGTATGAAATATTATATTTTTTCGGGTAGTATTAATTATCTTATAAATAAATTATCTTATATACAAAATATTCATTACCCGACTATCATTTCCCCATTAAAATCTTACATTTAGCTTAATAATGTATTGCAACATCTATTCCAAGCTTAACATAATATAATGCATATAATTATTACTTTTAAAAGAGTTTTAAAATCATATATTCTGTAAAACTATTCAATCATTTAAATTGACTATTATAATTTAAATAAAAAATATTCAATTTTCTCTCAAAAGATTCTTATGTTTTAAATATTTGTTATATCTCTAATTTATTATTTCTAATATATTAATATTCAATTTATTTATGATTTAATTAACGTTTTAATAGATAATATCAAAAATAATAGATGTAATATATTCTAGATTTATAATATAATATGAATTCTTATATTTAACAATTTATAATCTAATCCAATTTAGTTTATCAATAAATAAGATTCTTCATGCTTTTATAATACTTCTACACTTACATTATATTTAGTTAATTCTCTCCATTTTTTACTATTTTATTAATAATCGAAGAATAAATAATAATATTATAAATAAGAGGAAAATGCATTTCTTTGACTTTTGCTTATTTTATCTTTTACAATCTTCTTTTTAAATTGATATAACTAATAAATATCATTCAGGAAAAGAACTAAAAAATTTTAATTTATTTATTTACGAACAATTTATACATTGTTGTTTATATTTTTATACATTAAATCTAAATGATAATTATATATACGCTGTTAGCCTACTTTTATCGATTTTATTTCCTCCTAAATTATTTCCATACTCTCTATTTTCTCTTTCTAAAAGTAGTTTGATCATCCAATCTACCAAAAATTTATCCTTTTTATCCAGAATTTGCTATTCCTTTTTTTTCCATTACTTTCTATTATTTTTTTGTTCTACTATCTGTTTTTTATAAAGGATTAATGAGTTTTCACTGCTTATTCTTTTATTTTCAAACTGATTTATTCTCTGAGCTGCTTTTATTTCTATCCTTTTTTTTGTTTTTAGATTCCATATATATTTTATGTATTTCTACTACAGCTTTTCTGTTTCCCAGTAACATTTCTATCAACAGATTTCGGCTCACAAACAATAACACACTTTTTATGAATGCTATAAAAATTTTGATTTTTAACAAATATTCATTAAAATGAAATAAAATAATTTATAAATGAAAATAGAATTTATGTAAAGACGAAAAAAAATAGAAAGATAGCCAAAAAAGCAAAATAAGCATAATTCATTTACTACACAAATGATACAAGCTGAAACGAAACATAAAATTTTGATTTTTCCATTATTTATTGCAAAATTCTTGGTTTAAAATTAGTTTTAATGCCTTTTAACTCCTTCAATAAGATAAATTAATTTTATGTTGTCTATATTCTTCAATAAGAGAAATATTGCTTGTAATTATTACAATTTTATTTATATTATAGAAATATATTCTAGTTCATGTTATCAAAAAAACTTTATTTTGATGCTTTTTCTTTAAAAAGTAAACTAAGCAGTAATCCATTTATAATTTTATTTAAATTTATATGATTAAAAATACCCGTGTTTTATTACTATTTGATAAATATTTACTTATAAAATTTCTGAAACATTTTATTAGAATTATTAAACTCTATTTATCTTTCTTTGAATATAGAAAGTTCTATCAAAAATCATAAAATTAAAAAACTCACTCAATGCACAAATATATACGTAATATATTATGATTGAATAAAATAAAAATTTTTTAAATTGTAAATTTAATAAAAAACATTGTATATTATTAAATATATTTAAACACTGATAAGCTAATTTTTAGATCATTAAGTATATACGATTAACTTATATTTTACACACTAGTAATTTTACACATTCTATTTTATATTATTTTTCTATTTAAATTTAAATAAATTTAATGTAATTTAATAAAATTTAAATTCGTCAAGTTTATATTACTTTTTATTATAGAATAAATTAGTAACGTCATGAATAAAATCACATACTAGATTGAAATTTTTATTATTGTTCCTATTTAATTTAATATTTTAACTATAATATAATATAATAGTATACCAATTGCATTATAAAAAGAATATAAAGTTAATAAATACAAAATATTAAAACAGCTGTGTATTTTAATTACTAAAAAAGTACGTATATTAATTTTTCCAAGCATGACCTTGTTATAAGTAACCATCACTTTAATTGTAAATATTTAAAAATTTATAATATTAATATATTTCTTCTTCGGTTTGACAATAAAAAATAACCGTAATAACTATCTCTAAAGTAATTTTAGTAAATTTTTCTAATATCTGATGTTTAACTTTTCAAATAAATTTAATTAAGGAAAAATAATGCAATGGTTTATTTTACTTGTAATATTATTATATCTTTGTTATTGTTTTTCTTTTAAACAACTAAGTATTAGAATTATTTACTTATACAAGCCTTGGAAAAATAGCATTTTATTTTAAATCAAAATAGAATCGTGTTTAATAAATTCATAATAAATTGAAAATCGAAAATATTCACTTAATTAATAGGATTGTATATTATTTTATTTAATACATAAGCATTTATTGATTAAGTATTTATAAGAAATGGTTTAATCAAAAGTTTCTAAATAAAAAATATAAATAACTGTATGGTTTTAAATGCGTACGATGAAATCGAACAACAGAAATTGAGTTAAAAATTCAATCAGAAATGTAGCGAGCATTTGAAAATATAGAAGAATTATAATTTAATTTAAAAAATATTGATTTATATATATTATAGTATGATTAGAAATTTAGAACATTACTAAAAATGAGAAAATAGGTTTATATTATTAGAAAATAAAAAGGTAAAGTAATTATAATAGTGTAATAATAACGCATAGCAAGAAAAGTGGCTGAATTATTAATACAAACGTTTTTTACAGTGCTATTATATGTAAAATCCAAAATTAATTTAAAAAATAAATTGAGTAGTAGAAAGTTTTAATTATAATTTAGTATGTAAATAGAAATTTATATTTCTATTTATATTCTATTATTTAAAAAGAAAAATTATAGACACTTATGTTTTCGATAAAATTGATATAAAATAGGCAAGTAGACAGATTTTTCTTATTCATATAAAATTATTTTTAGTATAGACTATTTAAATTAATTTATTAAATTATAGATTAAATATAGTATTAAATTATAGATATATCCATTATTTCATAAATGTAAATCTAGTGAAAATTATTAATGTTTCTTATTATTTATTAATTATATTGTTCATTGTATATTATTTTATTTGTCCGAATATCAAATACACGCATAAGATCAAAACGACCGCCTCAATTATCATAACCAAAGAAATTAATTTTTAATGTGCATTTAACTTTTTGTACCTAAATGCAAATATAAGATAATATATTGATAACATTATGGAAATAAACAGAGTATCATTAAGAACTGACTATCACAAGATATTAAGGAAAAAGATGAAATTTGCTTCTATAGTTAAACATATCAATAACTTACTGCGATATTGTAAATGCATTAAGGTAATACGTTTTTCGGAAATATTTTCTACTGAATAAAAAGTGTTTTATTTGATAAAAAAAAGTTTAGTTACTTCGAAATTCAATAGCCAATTCCTCCTGACTGAAGAAACATGGCTAAAAATAAGAAACGATAGAAAGACAAGACGAAAACGAGCAATATTATAACGCGCGAGGTGAATGTGGCCCTCATTGGCATCGAAGGCTGAAGGAGGGGATTAGCTTCAGGTCAACCAAGAGAGCCTAAGTTTCGCTACATCACTAACGCTCGTCTGACCCAAATGCGGTGTTCGCGAAAACTAGAGGAAGCGCGAGTTACGATCCCGCGATAACGGACGTGGAAGTTGCATCTTATCGATCTTATTCAGGAAGTTATCGTCGTGGTCTGCTTTAATCCTACATTGGTCAATTTGTTTTTGGGAGCGTCTGCTTCTAATTCAGGAACTCATCACTAAGTCAAAGATTTAAAAAATTCTTAGGATACACAGCTATTATTAGACGACGATGCTTAATTTAAAAAATCCAGTAAATGCCTGTAGTAGAAAACAATAAACCGAACTATATAAAATAGTAAAATTTTTTAAAGAACTCGTAAATTTTAGTAATAAGATTTGCTTGACGAGCCCGAAACCTCAGATTCCATACACAAACTAACAATATTTAGTTAAATAATCGAAAAAATTATACATTTTACTTTTAATAATATAAAATTAATATAAAATTTGATATAACGCATTTAAAAAAACGTTTAAATATTTAATTCTCATGAAATTTAATTATTTTTTATGCAAATTTTTAAATAAAAGTTTATAATTAATATAACTTCACATATAAAATCATTCACTGTTAGAAAAAATTGAGTGTAGTTTTATGTAATTATTATTACTTATTATTCTATATCAAATATTTATTTTCTCTTTCGTAATATGTGCATTACTTTAAAATATAGCTGATTGAAAGTATTGAAAGTAACGATAAAATACCAATGTATATCGTAAAATAGTTCGGTTGATATTTAATTTTTACAATTCCTTAATTATAATTTTTCGTAAAATTGGTCATGATATTTTATTGAACTTAATTGTAATATACTACATCGCTTAAAATTAATATTGTAATGTGATAAAATTATTTTAACACCTGAAAAATTTTACTTAATAAATTGTTTATTTATGAAATAAATAAATATAAAGGACTTAATAAATTAATTAATAAAAATATAATATTAATCAATATTCATTTTTTTATACAGAACGTGTTATTTTACTCTGCATTAATCTTTAAAAACTATATTGCAATATACAAGCTATTTAATAGTTTTGAAATTGTACAACATACTGAGATACCCAAATTATACAGTTTTATACCAAATAGGTAGACGTGCATGTATATATCAATTAACACTTTTCATTCTCCGAATTCATAGTTATTTTTAACTATTCTTGTTTAAATCCTTACATTTTTACTTACATTTAACGTTTTGGTATAAATTTTGGGATAAATATATAAATATATAAAATTTTACTGCATATAAAGCTATATATAATATTTACCTATCTACTCTTATATTTATTTTCTCCATTACTAACTCCGAACTTGATTAGATTGTACTCTTTAACGCTCACAATTTTTTTTCTGACTTACACAATCTATAAATTCTCTCTCTCTCAAAAAATAAATATCAAACAATATTTTTTGTTTTTGTTTTATTATGTATTATGAATTTCGCTAAAAAATGTTTTCATACCAAATCTTTCTTTTTTTCGTTTTTTCTCATAAATACATTATTTTTATTTTATATTTTCTATAATAACATGTTTTAATTCTCCCGTATATTTTAATTTTTCAAAATTATTTATCCTTAAGTGCAGTTGTTGGTTTATTTTCTTCTCCCCCACTTCTCATATCAATTTTGCATTCTCTAATTTCCTTTTCTAGGTTTAATGGGATCATCCGATCTTTTCTCAGAAATTTGTAATTTATTTTTGATGAATAATTTTCTTTATTTTAGTATTTCTATATCCTCCCTGTTTATTACTTTGGTTTAAAATCTGACGGTTCTCCTTCCAGCTATTATCTCAATCTTATATGTTTTTGTTTGTAATATCATAAAGTAATTAGAAGCATTTCTATAAAAGTTAAGACTTTATTTTAAAATCTTTTCTTTATTGTTTTAATTACTTCTCAGTTTTTTTCATCCTTAATTTTCTGCTCTATATTATAGTTTATGAATAATAATTTCATTTTCTATTTAAAATGTTTTTCGAACTATTTTTTCGTAAGACTATCTTTTTCTGAAAACCATATTTACTCTTTTGATTATAAAGTTTTTACATCCTTCGCCCAATTATTTTTTAAAATTTTATACTCTTAATGGATGAATTAACTATATGTTTCTATTTTTTATCTTCGATTAAATTTCAAATTTTTTTGTGTATTACATTAAATATTTTGCATAACTTCGTTTTTTATACAGTTCCATATTTTCTTTCTTTTTATATTTATCTTCATATATCGAATGTCGTTTTTATATTATGAAAACACAAGAATACTTCACCTTGTGTTGAGTTGTGCTGTACATTTTATTCTTTTCCATAGTTCTTTTCCTGTCGTTCAAATCTATTCTTTTTAATCTTCACATGTATTTTATCTCCTGTATCCATTAACGTGATTCCTCTATCATTGCTCATAACTTTTTTGTTTCCTTTTCTAAATATTGACACAGTAATTACAGTTTTCTACTTTTCTAAATTTATTTTTCCATGATCCTCATTTTTGCATTCTTCGCATTTTATATATTCTTAAAATTCAACCAATATTCTTCCTTTGGAATATTTTTATCTTTACTTTCTCTTTACTTTCTTCCTCTTCGACCATTTGTTAAAATAATTTACCTACCTTGACCATTGTTACTATCTGTATTTCTTTTTGTTTTTCAAAATTTGTCTGTTTTTTCTTTCTTTATTATACTTTTTTATCTTATCTATTTCAGCTTTTTTATATTTTATATATTTTTATAACGTATATTTTTTAAATTCAATTACTATTATTTCTTTGAAATATTTTTATTAATTTTTCCTATCTCTTTACATCTTCTATTGACTATTTCCCAAAATGTTTTCCTTGGTTTGCTTTGTCTATTTTATTTTTTTTCTTTTCTCTATTTATTTCTTATGATTTCTCTGTATTTTTTTCTTAGGTGCACTTTTTCCTATCTTCTTATCTCTGTTGACCCTGCAACTTTTAATTTATTTCCATGACCTTTTTTGATCTTCCAGCATTCATCGTACCATCATGTATCTTTTTTGTCACTCTTTCCGTACGATTCCTTTTTCGTGATCGTACTTTTCATTCTCTCTTGTATATAAACCCTTGAATTTAAATTATTTATATTATTCATTTTCTTTAACTACCTTCTTAAATTCAATTACTTAATCAAGGTGTTGATCTGATTCTAGCCACCACTAGTTTCATATTCCCTACTCTCTCTCTTCATCCTCTTAGTTAATAATTACATAGTTTATCATAGATATTTTAGACTTGTAATTAAATATGAGCTCACTCTTACCTGTCCTCTTTTTTCTTTTTAAAATCAATAAACGGCTCTTGTATCCAATATATTATTAATACAACTCCTTACTTACTACTTTGTTTTTTGTTCTTCACTCCTTTCCCCATTAATCGACCCTTCATTCTTCTTCCATTCTTTCACTACGTTTATCTTTTCCCAATTTTCTTTTATCTTCCTCTTCATGCATATCACTTATTCTAATAAATAGTAAATTCGTATTTTTATTCAAAATATTTCTTATGTAAATTGCATATTTTTAGTAGAAAAAAATTATTTTAAACTTAAATATATTTTAAATTAATTACTACAAAAAATTCCTTATTATTTTAACAAGACAAATATTATTATAATTAATATGAATAAATTTGTATATAAATAGGTTTAGCATGAAATTATAATTAATGGATAGAAAGGAATACACTAGGAAACTTTTTAAACTGTACAAAATAATTTTTAACTTATTAAAATATTATTAATAATATATAACTCGCTTTTAATTAATTTAAAATTGTTTAAATTATTAAATTATAAATCATCGATTATTATATTATAATAAAATTTGTAAAATAGTGAATCAAATACATCGTAAAATACCTAAATGATTCAAAAATTTGACCATAAACATATTTCAAATACAAAAATTTACTTCATTGGATAATGAGCTATTATAATAATTGAGTTATTGCTTCAGTCGTATGCTTCAAATTAAATTTCATGGAAAAATTTATCGTCTCTTTATTACAGAATTTATTGACGTATAAACCAATGAACAGTATATAATGGATATAACACAATACAACATTTACATTTTTTTATTGATATAATTTTTTTATTTTACTTGCTTAGATTATCTTTTGAATTGCAAAAACGTATTTATTCATATTTAAATAAATTTTAAAGATATAATATTTTTAATATAATTTAAGATTTCGTATATTTAATATTTCAATTATAAGTAAATCAAACATTTTTTTAATAAAAAGCAATTGATAAAATATATTATTATATTACAATTCTGATATGCTGTATCTTATGTTTTTATTCTTTTCACTGGTCTTAGTAGGTAATACGAATCTTATTGAAAAATTAGATCAGTATTTCTTTATCTATTAGAATATAAAATTTAAAGTGATATATAAGTTTTTTATTACATATATTAAATTTATTTTCAGGGACAGTCGCGAGCACCAGTAGTAGATAATCCGGCTTCACGGATTGTAAAAAACAAGGCTGTCCTACGTAATAAATTGTTAAAGAATGCAAAGTCTTACCAGCGCAAGAAGAACTTGCGTGAAGAAAAACAGTTAGAAAGCGAAGCACAAATAGATGATGAGGAGTCGTGCAAAGTACCACGAAATGCGCGTATTCTTAGTAAGAAAAAGATTCCTCTTATACCCATGGCTGCCGAGACTCAGAACTCTCAACAACAGCTAAAGCGCGGTGTCAAGGCTCGTAATTCCGATTTTGCAAGTTCAACAAGTGATGAGATTCTGCTTATGAATTCCGATTCTAACAAAAAAAAGGTTACATCCAGAATTTTGGAGACTGAGGCTGATACAGTCAGTAATTTAAAGAACCAAAAACGAATGGTTGATCGTTTAAGCGCTTCGCTCAAGGCTAAAACACAATTGAGAACAAATGACGGCAAGTTCGCCCGTGTTGCTGCTAAGAAGGGTCTTACAAATTTAGATGGTAAGAACATTAAGGTTTTTAGGAGGCCTGTGACGGATTCTCTGCGTCTGTTTACACGATCAAAGCTTAGAGCGGCGGCAAAAATGGCCTGGAAGGAACATACCAAAATCTCGCGACGGATGACACGACTGCGCTCACTTGACACGGAAAAGGCGACAGTAAGTGAAACTAAGCCCGCGTGTCCTACTCTCAAGGACGATTTAAAACTCAGACTGCCAAGATGTGGATCAAGAAATTTGTCATCAAATCGACGTAGTGTTGATGACACAGTAATCGAAACTGAAAAAGTTCTGGAAAAATCTATAGATGGTAAACCGGAACGAGTTTCACCAACTGTTTCCCGGGGCAGAAGGGTAAAAAAAGATATTCTAGTTGATGTTAAATCAACTACGAGTGTATATGGTAATAGTTCCGTGGGCAAACCGCAACAATCTGATACAACATTGAATGAACCAAAAACTAGAAGTCAAAAAACTGCATCTTCAGAAGTTGTTACGCAGTCAAAGCTGGATCTTAAAACCAAGCGCTTGCTTACCAACAAAATTCGAATTAATGAAACAAGTGCAGATTTACTAAAAAAAAGTCAAAAAAGTTCATCGGCTTTTTTCGTAACTGCCAAAGAAGACAAAGAAAAATTTGGTTTAACCACGAGAAGTAACTCTAGAACGAAGAAAGATGTTACTGAAAAAAGTGTATACTCTGATGCTAATGCAGCTAAGAACGTCTCTGCATCCAAAGAAATAAATGCAAAGAAAATATCGAAACGTATTCAAAGGGAGCTTATAGATAAAAAGTTAACGGTTACAGTAGAAAAATCGCTTGATTTAGAAGCTAAAGTTGGTGTATCTTTTCCTTTAAAAAAACAAAAGGAAAAGTTTTTAGTAGTAAGAAAATCACCGAGGAATAAGGAGATTGATGTTAAGGATATTGTTAATGAAATCCAAATAAAAACAATAGCAAAAAACGAAGAATCATTATCTACGACACCAATTAAAGCCAACGATAAAAAGGTTATTGTTAGTGAAGTGATAGAAACGAAATGTTCTTTCGGAAATGTCGAAAAAATTATGAATAATGTTGAAGACAAAGATATAAGTAGTGTTTTGATAAAAAAACCAGGATCCGGTAGGCGACGTGGTAGAGTACGAGGTATCATAGAGAACACAGAAGAAATAAAGACTCTAGAGATTGAGGATTCTAGGATAAATAATGTTTCAGCGAGTGATCCAGAAAATGCGAATGAATCCGAACACATGAAATACATAAATGAAACGAAAGAAAGTATTGTAGCATTTTCAAAGGTGAATACTAAGGAAGAATTATTTTTAACAAAAAATTTGATGAAGAGTAGTAGTAATCCGCAGAATTTAAGTCTGGAGCATTTACAACAAGAATCTTCGAATTCGAACATGGATAGCGGTAAAGAGAACTCTTCTGAAACTATTATAAATGTATCAAAATTAAAGGTTGTACGTCCAAAGAAATGGAGAGGATTACGTAGAGATAACAAAGCAGCTACTACTAAGAGATCACTGAATAGCGTTATTGGGATTCTAACAGAAGGGGTTAATGTACCGGTGGATGCACAAGATGCCACAGTTGTCTTAACAGTACAAACAAGTGTTAATGTGGATAACAATAATCCAAAAAATGCCTGTGAAAACAATGATGAATCTACTGAGGAGATTGTCTCACCTAGTTTAGATCAAACTAGTAGTAAAGCAACAGAATTTTGTAATTTAGAACCTACAATTGATATAACTTTTTTTAATGAACTAGAAAAGTCAGACGATGAAAAAGTACAACAATTAATTAAAATTGCGGAATGCGAAGAAGATAATAATATAAAAATTAGTGAACAGACAAAAACAATTGCATCAAATTTAGTTGTTACTGAACATCCAGAAAATGATATCATTTTGGATTTGTCCAGAAGGAAATCGAAAGGAAAAGGATCATTTCTAGAAAAAATCGTTTCAAAGATAGCTAAACAAAAAGATGTTTCTTTGGACAACGAGAATATTTCTCAATTAGATAATAGATGTGTTTCGTTAGAAATTCAAAATGATAAAGAGAAAGACGAAAAATCGCAGATGAAAGAATGTGATAGTACAAATTCATTGGATAAAATTGATTATGAAAGTTTGATAAATGAAAAAACAGATGTAAAATTCAATAAAAATTTAATGGTAAATATTGTAAATAACACTGAAAATACCGTTTTAAGTCAAGAGCATATAGAAGAATTTAAAAATGGCGTATTATCAGAAAATGATTGCAAAACCGAAGAAGATTGTATAAAATCTACAGTAATTGCATTAGAAACAAATCATCAGCTTAAAGATAAAGTAGAAACAAAAGATGATATTTCAAACTGTGCAATGAAACAGGTAAATTTTAATAAAAATCTTGATTTAGATTTAGTATTAACTATTTCTGAAAAAAAAAAGGTTGATGTAGAAATGAAACAGAGTCAGAAACCCAAGAAACGATCACTTGAGATTAATTTGCCAAAGAAAAATAAAAAGAAGATCGTAGAAAATGAAGATGTAGATGACGAGAGTAAAGAAGAGATTAGTCTTGCGGATATCATGAAATTAATTGAAAGACCAAAATCAAAAGAAATATTATGTATCGAACACGATACTGTGAAACCAGGGAAGAGAAAAACACCTGAGGATGATGTGGAATTTAGTAATATCGACACGAGTATCGAAGTTACACCAATTTTATTCGATTGGAAAAAGGAGCAAGACATAAAAAAGTCAAAACGTAGAGGTGGGCAAAAAAAAAATAAATGTGACATGGAAAACATATTAGATGAAAATAATATTTTTAAAGGAACTAAAGATAAAAATGATTGTGACATAAATTTAGAAAAACAAGATAGAGAGAACGTTAACTTAAAAAATATAAACGATAATTGTGAAATTATTATACAAGAAGAAAATGAAATTATGTTACAACAAACATTTAAAAATGTTGACGAAAATAATACATCAAAGTATGAAGAATTTAATTCTAAAATTAAAGAGAACAACGTATCAGTCACGGAACAAATTCTAAAAAAAAAATTCTCTGGACAACAAGACGAAAAAAAAATTATTAATAACGAAGATGTAGAAAATTCCGAATCAGAAGACTCAATTAAATTAGAGAAAACAACAAAACAAAAGAAAAATACATCAAATAATTGCGCTAAAATTATTGAATCATCAACGTCTCTTAAAAAATCTCCAATATTGATTGATGAATCATTCAAAGTTCCTGAATCAACTGAACTTGTTAAGCCAACAAAGAAACGTACTAAAAGAAAAAAGCCGAATATAAACTTTTTATCTAATAATCAAATATTAGAAAAAGATGAAAATAATATCATAAACGAACAAGTAATAGATGAAAAATTGGAAATGAGCGATGATAGCTTCGATCAAAATTCATCGATGTCGGAATCAGAAGATAAATTTATTCCAAAATGTACATTAAAACAACACACTTCTGTTAATAAAAATTTAATATCCACAGAAATTTTTGCAAGTATGAAAGAATCAGATGATTCTGATGTATCGTCAACAAATGAATTTCAACCATTAAGACGAAGACGTTCACAGAGAAAAAATTTAAGTATCAATAATGATGTTTTAATAAGTCCTATCGAAAAACCTATTCCATGCACTGATTGTAAAACTGTAAAAAAACGAATAACAAATAAAAAAACCAAAAAGAATATTTCTATTTCTAAAGAATTCCGTGAACTAATTACTGATAGTGAAACATCCTTAGAATCTGAAAATAAAAACATGGAAGAGACAAAAAATGAAGATATTTTTAACAACATAAATAAAAATATAGATACAATTGAAAAAGAATCTGCTAGAGAAAAATCGATTCTTAATTATAAAGAAAATGAAGAACAAAATTTAATATCAGAAGATAAAAAAGAATTTGAGAAAACAGAGAATATGGAAAATACAGTAGAAGTTGAAAATACTTCTGAAGTCAATAAATGCGATTATAAAATATCAAACACACCCATATCTGATACCAGTTCTATCGATGATAATCTTGATGTAATGGATACGTTGTCATTTACCAACCAAGAGATTTCAGGTTCTGAAATCGATGAATCTTCAAGTTTCGACTTACAAACGTCTAAAAAACATCTAACTGGTAATTTTACGGTTGTTACAAAATCTGGTAAAATATTGATTGTTGAAAAAAAAAAAAATAACGAAGGAGATTGCCAAGTTTTTTTGCGATGTCTGTACTACGAGTTTTACGCGTAAGAGTAGCTTAAAAAAACACAACTTATCACAATCACATATTCTACAAATGACGATGAGTACTAATAAAAATATTTCCAAAGAAAATAACGATCTATTTCAAATTTCTAAAAAATATAAAGATCAATTTGTGGATAATTCTGAGCAAAGTATTGAACGAGATAAGGAAGAAGAAAACGATACAGAAAATGAAGAAGAAAAGGAAGAAGAGAAGGATTCGGAAAACGAAGGAGAAAAGGAAGATACTGAAAATGATACTGAAAACGAAGAAGAAAATGAAGAGCAAGATGAGAATACAGAAGAGAAAAAAAAAAGTTACATAAATATAGAAAGTGAAAAAGATTTAGATAAAAAAATAATCGAAGCACCGAGTAAAATTAAAAATGAAATTAATATCATTGAAGATGTCAATACAAAAGTGTTATTAATTCCCGAACCTGCACTAATTCATAAATCACCAGAAGAAGAATTGGAAGATGAGATGCTTGATGAAGAAATCTGTAAAATAACTGAAAATATGAGCCATGAAGAATATGTCCTAACTGATCATGTGAGTCCAGTTACGCCTGAAATTACTTCAACTCCTGTAAGAGAAAGTAATGTCCCTGAAAAAGAAATTAATAGTCTCGTAAACATAACTGCATCTACGTTTAAGCCTTATTCTAAGAAAAAAAAGGAAAAAAGAAAGAAAAACTTAGCTGACGAGCATCTTGATTTAGATACGCCTGTCTCAACACAAATCTCGCCAATAGCAGGTCGAATATCACCTATTCATAATATTAATGTTAAAAATCCTTCTTTAGATAAAAATATTCTAACAAATAATACGGCCTTACATGAAATAGAAAAAGAATCGAAATTTACCGAATATGTAAATAATATATCTGGAGAAGGTGTGACTGAACTTATACCTGTAAATATTAAAAAGCAAAATAAATCAAAAAATCAAAGTTTAGAAAAGAAAACTGCAACAAATAAAATCAGAAGAACCAACCGTAATAGAAAAAATATTGATCTTGAATTATCAGTTAACATTCTGGAAAATTCACGTCCAAAGAGGAATCAATTGAGACCTAGTTACAAAGAAGATGAAAATTTTTATTTTGATATGATCGAATCGCCAGAAGAAATCGTAGACACAGATCAAGAATTATCAAAAACTAAAAAGGATAAAAGCAATAGTAGTGAACTAAAGATTAATTATGAAAACAAAATTAAAAAACAAAAAGAAATCACCAAAACAAAACAAGATGAAACTCATATAATTACATCCGAAACTGAAATTTCTGATTCTAAAAAGGATAGCTGGAATAAAAAATGTAAGACAAAGAAAGGTCTAAATAAAATAAATGCAGATAAACATGATAAAGAAAGCGATACAGAATATTTAAATTCAAAGTTGGAAAAAAGTGAATATAGTGATTTAGAACTAAAGGAAAAGAATGAAACTGTTATTGAAGAAATGGTATCTGCAGTACAAAAAATTGAAGTACCTTATAAAAAGAAAAGAGGCAGAAAGCCAAAGCAAATAAAAATTGAAAAAGAAGAATCTGGAATCGAAGAGAATGTTTTAACTAAAAGTAAAAGGATTCCCATCGTGGTAATTGAGAACGTGAATGAAAATCAAATGAATATTTCGAATGAAAAAGAATTTAATACTAATCGTAAATCAAAATCTAGAAAAAAGAATATCATAAATAATGACGTAATAAAGAAAACTACAGATGATAATTGCAAGCTTGATGAAACAAATAATACAGAAATACTTCCAAATGAAAAAGCAGCTTTAAAACTAAATCAAGAAAATGACGAGATAAAATCGAAACCAAATAGTTTAATGGAATCCTCATTGGACACCTCGGCAAATATATTAACTAATCCAAGTGAACTAACTATTCAATCTAGACCCACTGAAAATTTGAAGCTCCATGAAATTACAACAGATTTACAAAAAACTTTAATAAATAAAATTAGCGATGAAGTACAGCAACTGATCTTTCCTAATTTAAATGTGGACAATTTTAAGGTTTTTAATGACACCAAGAATGAACACACTGTTCCAATTCTTACAGGCTTTGATAGCGATGATAATTCTTTAGATACCAATATGTCTGTAGATATACAGAAATTACTTGATGATCCTGAAATGACAACTGAAATTGCGAAACAGCCAAATGAAAATGCACAAGACTCAGACACGTTAAATAATATAGAGCCGGTTGACGTTATGAATATCAAAGAGCCGATACCGAGAGAATATTCAATCGAACCTCCGACTATGAAAATTATGGTCGAAGAGAAAAACAAGAGAAGTGAAACTTTTGAAGAATCAAAAGGTCAAAAGGGTTCGAAAATAATTTCAATAAGTAACAAGTCTAGTGATAAGTTCTTAAAGGATGAAAAGTCTGATGAAGAAAAAAAATTCAAGCGTCGTGGTAGAAAACCAAAAATCAACCCCAATAAACTAACGAATGGGATATCTATTTTAAGCGAAGAAAGCGAGTTTGAAGAGAATAAACATCAAGATAAGGTACAAAAAAGTAAAAACAAGATTGTTAAAAGCGTATTTGGACGTGTTTTTTCTGGTGAAAAAATCGATAAGATTAAAGAAGTTCTTGATGACTGGCAATCGCGATCAGAAAATAATACTTCTGATAGTGAGACCGAAAAGCCTACTAAGAATTCTGGATCTAATACAAGAAAGAGCTTGCGGGGTAATAACGCAAGTAAGAAATCAATAGAACCAAATGGTAGAAGTAGACAAAGCAAGAGAAGAGCCGAGGAACTCATCTCTCGGGCTTTCAATGATGATTCACCAGTACTGAATAAGAATCATTTAAACAAAATTCAAAAATTGTCGAAGAAAAATCAAGGACAATCTGTAAGTTCACCCGAAGAAAAATTCGAGAATAATAAGTTTAATGAGGATAAAAATTTATGTAATAAATCTATTGAGATAAAGCAAGTAACTTTGAAATCTAGAAGAGGAAGAAAGAAGAATAATGTCAAAGAGATTGAAGCAACAATAGTTGATTTTAAAAAATCGAAATATAAATATGGCGACAAAGAAGTTGAAGAGATAATTGATAAATCAGAAGAGTCGCAAATTTTGCAATCAACAGTTGAACTGAAAAAGTTGCAGTCATCCAAAATAGATAATACTAATAACGATTATAAAAAAGATGAAGACGAAAAATTGGAAAGTAGAACGTCACCATTACATATACGTGATTCAAGTGTTGATGAAAACACTGTACTATCATTCACGAGCAGTGAAGACTTTGGTGACGAGAAAGAAGGTGAAAGAATGAAAATGAAGTCAAGGAAGAAGGTGCGAAGTTCTACGAATGTTTTTGATGTTGAAAAGGTTTTGATTAGGTCGCCACAGGTCATGTCTAGTCATGAATGTCCTGATGCGCTTACAGAGGTGGTGACAATTGCACCTACAGATGCTATGGAAGACAATGCTTTGGACCACGAAATACCTGCAAATGAGAAGAGTAATTCAGAAAAGTCTACAAGACAAGCAATCAAAGTGTTAAATTTTGACGAAGAACTGTTTGTCGAATGCTGCTCAAGACTAAAAGCAACCAGCGAGAAGGAACTTAGAGGTGCCAAAAAAATCAAGCTAGATCATTCGACCGATCAAATAAATGGCGTAACCTCTTATCATCATCAACATCATCACAGAAAAGACGAACAATTATCTGCATATAGAGGAACCAAAGATAGATGGCGTGATGTCGAGAGTCAAAACAGTTTAGGAAGTCTGTTGGAATCTGTCAATCAAGTAAGATAAGAATTATCATTTATTTTTCTTATGGAAGTTTTCCAAAATATTTATTACATGAAAATAAATGTACTTTAAAACGTTTTATTATTACGTGATTTAGGATTAATTTGTATGTGTGTACTTAATGCCTTTTCGTGTTACGATACATAATTTATGAAAGAAATTGTTTTTATCATATTTTAATACGCATAAATTTTTATTTACATTTTTTATTTTAATATTTATGTATTTAACTAATATTCAAAATTATAAATTTTTATATTTTAATTATATTAAATTTTTTTAAATAATTATTTTCTACATATTGTATTTTTCTACAACTTTATATAATTAAAAATAGAATAAAATTGATAAGATGAGATTTTTTTAAATATGTTATTTTTGTAAAAAGAAAATCAAATTACATAATTATTTAGTTCGCTACTTTAAAAAATTTTTAATAGAGTGTATATTATTATACTTTTACTAATGAAAAAATAAACTTACAACTACTTTCATTTTAAATAAATATATACAATAAGTGTAAAAAGTATGCCAAAAATTAAAACATAATTCAAACATACTATGGATTAGCCTATATTATTAAATAATTGATTATGATAAAATAACTACGTGAGAGTGAAAATTAAACCGAAAAAAATTATCTTGCGAAAGAATGTAATTAAATAATATCTATTTTTTAAACTTTATTTTTATCATTTTACTTTAATAAAATGAACGAAACTAATATGAGAAGTAGAAAGTAAAGAATGTCTGATTTATAAAAACTTTTACTAGGATTGTTTTGTTAAAAGATGTATATATATATATCCACTAAGTAACTTTAAATAATTGATTGACAATTTAAAGAATTATGTATCTTAGGTCTTTACGCGAAAAAATAGTGTGAATGTGCTCTTTAAAAATCATTGCAACTCTATGAATATATCTGTTAAAAATTGCAATGCATAATAACCTATCTTTGTACAAATAATATCTGTTTCAGAATAGATAGATATAGAATACATATCTAGTATAATAATATTAGTAGCTTCACGTTTATAAATAACGACGTTTATTTTTTCTATTTGATCGTTATCAATAATCAAATTTCAATAATAAAATTAGAATTAAATTTATATTAGTCTATTGAATAACAAATACTGTATCTTTTAATCCACAAAAATTAATTGAAACTTTCAATAAGTTTCAATGTATTAACTTATAAAAAATTTGAATAATTTTTCATGAATTATTAATCTTGTTTAATAATAGTTGTACATTTTTGTAATACTCTATCTAATATTAAATTTAAATCATTTGAATTATATGCTTGAAATTATTGAAGACTGTTAAGAATATAAATTGTGTTTATAATCTACGTTTAAAAAGATGTGATACGAAGAAATAAACTACAAGTATTTTTTATTAATTTGCATTTAAACAGTAAATAAGAAAAATATAGATATTGAGGTAAATAAATATAAATATATAAATAAATATAAATATTTATAAAATATAATAAAAAATTTTTATTAAATAATATAATTGAGGATATAGAAGAATAATGATTCATCATTGATATAATAAATAATTAGAAGTATTTCACATGTTCTAGAATTATCTAACATAATTCGATTATCCTGAATAAAATAAAAAATCTATGCATCAATTTCTTTATTTCTAAACTAAGACAATGCAATCACTATGCTGTAAATTGAACAAGTTGAATGATATAATCAGTTACGACAATTTCTTTCGCATTCATTCGTGTTCCACACCATCCTTATTTCCACTTTCCAAATTCGTATCCACGTGAAGTCAACAGACTCAATAGGAATAAAACGCAAGGTTATGAGTCGCGGGCGTCTAAAATGCGTATTTATGTGAGCGCAGCTACTCGGGGAGGAATACAACAGTCGTGAGAAGGAATACGCCTCGAGTCCGACAAAACGCGGGCGCCATCATCACCACCACCATCATCACCACCATGGACATAATCATCACGGCCGACACAATAACAATGGCCAGTCGAGTCGATCCGCGAGCCCCGAAGAAGGGCCGGTGCTACAGTTTGCAGATAACGACAATTTAGGCTACGATGACAGCCTCGATGTTGCCTTTGAACATAACAACAAGCTTCGAGACAAGATACAACGAAGAATGCGAGAAAGCGAAAATCTCATCGCCACATCCTTCACTGAAAGAAAGAGCGAGGCCGAGGCAGAGGTGACCGAGACCTTTGAGAACCACCCCTACGATATAGGTCTACAGGCACATTCTAAACCAAAAATAAGTAATGGTCTGGGTGGTCTTCTAGACAAAGCTCTCTCGAATCTGCTTCACAACAACGAAAAACATGATCATAAGTGAGTTTCCTTATCGTCTATTATCAGTTGAACTTCAACATAAACGAATTTTAATTTTCTATTTTTTAACATTGATATTTATAACACTTATATCGAGCAGTCTCCTACTGTTAACTATTATAAAAAGAGATTTATCTTCTTTTGCCATCGTATCGCAAAACTTATAAGCTTAGAGTTAATCGATTATGAGTACTTAAGCGAAATTGATTTATCTCGTTCATAGGATTCGAAGTCTATTGTAATTCAAAAAGTTATAACAGTTAACAGTTATACTTATTATAGCATATAACACATTTTATATCATCAATACATAACATATGAGTAAATAACTTCTATTTTACTTCACATCTTCATTTTATCCAGTAAGATATACAATTATCCTATTTGCATTATAATTCTTATAATTCTAATTGTATAATAATTTTTGTAATAACCTCGCGTAAGAAAAATGGAATAAAAAGTAAATAAATAACTACATATTTTATGAATAAAAATAATAATAATAGATCAAAAGTACTTTTCTATTAAAATTGTTTAAATTTCTATAAATATTTATTTAGAAAATATTACAAATTACATGTTGTATAAAGTATAAGTTTTTAGAATAAAATATAATAATTTTAAATAACGAAAAATGATAAGGATATTAAAAATATTTTTCAACTTTTTTCATTCAACTCAATTGTTTGCCACTATAAAAAAATAACAATAACAATAATTGTATTTTATTTATTCACAATGATTAAAAAATCACTCTAAAGGATTAATTTTAGTGATTGATATAGATGTTAAGTATGATTAATCTTATACTTTAGATAAAAAAAGCATTCACAATGATATAAAAATAAAATGTAATAAGTTTAATGTACAAATTCAAAATGTAATAAGTTATAAATCGTATTTTAAACAAACAACGGCACTTTTTATTTCGTATACAAAATAGGAAAAACTATGAAATAATAAAATAGTTCCACTAATGATTCTGATATTTCAATGATTGTGTTATTTCTTTCGTTAGTGTTTCGACGCCTATGAAACTTTTGGCGGAATTGGCTTGCGCTCGCGCTCCAACGTCTATGACGTCGACCGTCACTGAAAATTTGACCGATTTATCACTGAATCTAAAGGAAGTGACAGTTCTCGTGGATGAACACAAACAGCAGCACCAAGAAATACTCAAGCCCGAGGTTGTTAACTCAAAGAAGTTGAAAAATCCTATTAAAGAGCTGTTTGAGCGTAAGCGTGAACTGTGCGAAAAGAAACAGCTAGAACGGATGAAGGTCAGCGACCTCAAGCCTGTCGATAAATCGCGCAAGCAAAGAAAAACAAAGAAAGCACAACATACTTTCCCTTTCATTCGCACCAACCCATATCGAGGTGATATAGCCGAGAGGAAAAGGCTCCTTGTCAAAAAGAAGCATCAAACGGCGCAAGATAAAACTACCAAAGACGTGTACGAGTTCGATGAGGAGGAAAGTACCAGCGAACCCGGTTTCAGCTCCGTCCTTTCCTACCGAGCAAAGTCTGACACATCTAAAGAGTTGAGCATGTCAGCACTTCTCTCAAAAACGATTGGTGATACTCTGGCCAACGGCAAGTCAATTAGCGCCATTGGCGAAAACCTCGAAAGTATGGTCGATCGAAAGATCAGGGACATCGAAAACCTTACACCCAAAGCTAAGATCGCTTCTAAAGCACATCGCAGTGATGACAATCATCTACAGTCGGGCGTAATAGGTAAATTTCTTGCAAATCCTTTTATATTATTTGATCGCTTCTTTTACTTTATTTACACACGCACGTGTATTAGTTAAAAAATTCTCTGACAATATATTATTAAAAAAAAAATCTTGTTTTCTGATAAAATTAGCAATTTACATTTTTAGTACAAAAAATAAATCACAACTCAATAAAATATATTATATATAATTATATATTTTTATCTTATTTCATTCAATTACTTATATCAGAAAAGCAAAATTTTAAAATTTTTCATCTTCAAAATTGAAAATCCAATTTAATTTAAATTAATTTTTTTTAATTAAAAAATCTAAATTAGTAAAATGAAATGTACAAGTTAATTTCTGTTGAACATTTGTTTTATATAACATTCTTCGGGTATTTCATTATTCAAAAATAACATTTTATTCATTTTCTACTAAAAATAGTCTTTTTTTTTATTTTTTAATATAGTTAATAGATTAGTATTAAAATTAATTTAAAAAGGATACTTATTGTATTTTTCAATAAATTAATTTTGATTTAGTCCTAAATATGAGAGATACTATAAATTTAAAAAAATTATTGAAATTAACATGTAATATAAAGCTAAATACATATTTCCAAAATAGATTTTGAAATTTGTAAATAAACTTTTTTATACTGAAAAAAAAAATATAAGCTTAATTTAAGAAAATAGTTATAATTTTTTTTAAATACAATTATTATACAAAAATATAATTAAATGCACTAGGACCGATAGAAGAATATGTCGATAAAAGACAAAAGTCAAAGCGTTCTTCAAGTGAATATAGTACAAATAAACATTCCGGCAAGTCAAAAAAGAAGGGTGGAAAGAGTATGAAGAAAAAGTCTCGGAACGCTTGGTACGAGGACGATAGTTCAGATGAATTCGTGACCAAATTAAGGGCCGATGATATCGGCGTCGGAATATCAAAAAGTCAAAGAACATGTTCGAAAGGAAAACAAAATTTATTTGCTGAAATGTCTTCAACCTCCTCTGAGAGTGAATATGATCAAACTGTAGAAGATGAAATAGGAGATAATTTAAAAGTAAAAAAGCTTATTATTGTCTCAGAAACTGCGGATCAAATAGTAAATGAATTAGGTATGAATAAAAGCATTTGATTAGTTTTTAATAAAAAAAAAATATAACAAATATTATGATTTTACAAGTGTTAAATTGTTTTCTTATCTATTTAAAATTAGTTAAAAAATTTTTCATGTGACAATTTTTCTATAAGATAATTTAATTTTTTAGTATTATGCCAATTTAATAGCTGATATGTTGATAAAGTATTTTATTTTATTTTATTGTTTAAAAGGAATCATAAATAGAATAAATATTTTTAATTTTGATTGTTAAAATTTGTATGTATTTTATTTATTATTTAGTTACAAAAATTCAAATAATTTAAAGGCTATAAAATATATAAAATACATGAAAATATAAAAAATATAAAAACCATGGATATAAAGAAAAATAAATTAATTATAATTTTTGTTAGCGGATCAACTCAAGGATAAAGAAGAATTTACCAATGACGAATCTCAGAACGGTGAGAGCCAAGAATACTCGGCCTCAGTTCGTAACAAAACCATCAACACCAAAAATAACTCGATTCTTTTAGACAAAGACAGCAAAAAAAAATCAGAAAATGGAGAGCTTTCGGATCATTCATTGGTAATTGATGAAAACTTAAGAGAATCTGGTGATATCGAACAACATACCAACAGTGATGATGAAACAGAGGAACGCAGCTTTGAACTCGATGATCTCTATCGTGAGGATAGTTCAATCATAGATTCGGATCGAGATGAACTATCTGTCACCGCCAATGAGGAAAAATCTACCTCGGTTCTAAAACTTTTTGAAACTACTTTACCACCCAACATTCAACAAACTCGGAGAATTGGACCCGAAAAGTACATCTCGCTCAAGCATGCTATAGAGTTTTTAGATCTCCCGCAGGAAGAGGGTCTGAAGGAATCAAGGCGAAGCATTGAAGGTTTACACAAAGAAAAAAAGCTACAGCATGAGAACATCCATGAGTACACAGAGGAACTTCCTGAGAAACTAACGGGTAATGAGAAACCACAACGTGAGTCTGAAAACTTGCCACTACATGTTTTCTTAAGTCGCAAAGTACAAGAGTCAAAAAAACGAAAGCAGCAACAGCAGTTGAAAAAGTTCAAAGAAGAGCAAGAACGAATACTCTTGGAGTTACAACCCACCAGACGCCAGAGAAAATGTGCTGTGGGCAAACAGGGCCTTCTTGCTGAAATTAGTAGCTCGGATGAGGAGCTCCTAGTGTCCAGCAAAAAGTCTAACGACAAAACCGAAAATCACGACCGGCAACGTGTAAAGCAAAAACAACGCGAGTCCAAAGAGAAACGTAAGGAGCGATATATTGAAAAGAAGCATGAACAAATGATAGCGAAAGAGCAGAAAGCTATCGAGGAGGCAATAATGCGTGAACTGGAAGAGAAGAAACAGAGTGTGGTTGGTGAAATTTCGTCCTCGGAAAAAGACGAGAAGAAACAACCATCAGCCAAATCTATTCTCATAAGCAATGATGGGAAACCAACCGAAAAATCTAGTTCTAGAAAACATTGGGACAAACAGAAGATCAACGAAACGCCCGAGATGGTTAAAAAAATAACATCGGTCAAGTCAGATACGCGGATGGGCACCGACACTGAAAACGAAGAACTATCGACAAAGACGACCGCAGTGGTCTCGATTTCAAAGAAAAATAAACCGGCGTTGAAAGCATCACAGCGGAATAGGAAGACTTCCGCTGAAATTACTAAAAAACAAAGCGGTTCGGTCTTTGTTAATGGAGGTAAAGATGTCAAGGAGCAGCACCAGCAGCACCCGCGCTCACTTGGTAGCAGACAAGAGTCCGATTTAGAAGATGACGAAGAGTTGAAAGCCGCTAAATCCTGGAACAAGGTCGACGAAGGGGTGGGAATAGCGATCGGCCGAAGAAAACGTGCCGCTGCAAATCAACTTTATTATTGGTCAAGTTCCAGCGATGAGGAGGAACAGCAGCAGCTTTCAACAATAATACCTGCAGTAACAACGGCGATATCATCGACGGATCCTAGAACACAAGTGCCTACGGGAGAGGTATCCGGACAAGAGGGTCAGGATGATGATCGGCAGGAGCAGCATGGCTGGATTGTTGGTGACTCACACAAAAAAATGATCACGATGCTTGCAATGGAGAAACAGATGAAGGAAAAACGGCGCAGAAGTGAAAATGACGAACAATCATTCGGGGCTGGTCCTAGTACCAAAACCAAGAGCAAGAAGCACAGAAACAGCACATCTTGATACGTCTTTCACAATTAGTGGGTCTCTTGATAATAATTCGTTTGTCCGGAGGCAAACCACAATAAAAATGCGCACTTTAGATGCGCTTCTTAGGAACTTGTTTGTGAGTGAAAAAACTCGAAAAAAGATATTTCTAAGAAATTTCTTTTTTATTAGTGTCTCCAATTTTTTATATATAGATAATACTTTTAGAGCTTTATTGGTTTAATGAGCAGAAACTTGCTCAATGCAATATGTTGTTTTATTTGCGATTGACTTTGTGACTGTCAGCAAAGCGTCTCTTTATTTTGGCGTGCGAATTTTGACTTGTAGTTACTTTAAACGATGATATAAGCGTTGAAACCCGTTGCTGATATTAGGCTGTACTAGTAGGTTTATAAATGAAGAAGACGGTGTCACTCGGAGTATAATATAATATCCTAAGAAACAGAGCTTTTTTAGGCGCGATTTCTTTACATACCTATATGTGTACCTCCGCTTTCATACCTTATGCGAAATCTTGGATAAATATTCAAGGCCGGCTCAGATGAAAAAAGACAAAAACGTACCCTTTAGCATAATTTTCTTTTGTGATTCTTGCGTTTTAATATGAAAAAGTAGTAAGATGAGCTGTCATTCAGTACACATTTTTATTTCTTTTCATTTCATTTACTTTTTTATTTTATTTTATTAATTCGTAAAGAGTGGACGTTTTTCATTTATTTTATTTCCTTTTCTACGAGTTAAAAATAGTGTATTATTCGAAATAAAAAAAATAGCTTTAAGGTATAAGAATTCAATCGATGCATTGTACATACATAGTTGCTTGGCGTGTAACATTAGAAATAATTTGTTTTCTCATCATATTCAAGATGTATAATTACTTGAAAACAATAAAAATTATAACATCGCGTTTATTGTAATAACTGTAACTTAGAATGAAATGCAAAGCGAAGATAAAACTATCGTTATTCATGGTAGAGTGAGAGACAGAAAGAAAAAATAAGAATGCAAAGCACTGTTAGACAATATCAGAGGAAACTTCATTCTTTTAAAATTATTTTTTTTTTTTCATTTAATATTTTAATGCAAGAACTTTTTAAAAGTGAAAAAAGTACATAAATAAAATCGATCACGTCACGTGTTTGATTCCAAGTTTATCGAGTTTCGCTACACATTATTGCAATATTTTAGATTATTAAAATCTACGATTTTTAGGATTTTATTATTATAAAGAATCGAAACAAAGTATAATTTAAAATTTACTTTGATCATCCATGGATTTTATTTTTTCTCTCATTTTGAATATAGTAAACAAAATATTTACAAATCATTTCGCTTTATATTGAATGGTGAATATGATTCATTTTTATTTTGAGCAACCTTGAAAAATATTTAGTTTCAATAAAGAGATATATGTGTAGCCATGAATTAAAAAAAAAACATTTTGAGAATATACCTTTGATTTTGTCTTTCTTATCGTACATATAATAACAATGCATTACATATATAACAAACATATAATAATTACGCAAATGATAATAGACTCTATTGTAAATTTACTGCCATAATCATATATTATCATACGAAAGCCTATGAAAATACCTATTACATAATATTACAATTTTAATTATTCCTGTAAAGTCGAGATGTTACACATCCAGTGTAAATAGAGCATATTTTCAATGTGTCTGAAAAAGTATGTTTTGTAATATAAGCATTGCGGAAAGAACAATAAAATTACTAAAGAAACTGATTCGTTTTATTTTTATATTTGTTCCTTTATTTATGTTTCTAGAATTTTATTAAAATATTTATTGTGATTTTTTCATTTATTAAATTTTTAATAAAAAAAAGTTTATGTAATTTTTTGTTTAAAAATTGAAGCATACTTGCTGGTATATGTTCGATAAAACGCATTTTAGTAAATTTTTATACATATTATTGAGCAAATATTCATTGATCTTAGGCTGAATATTTCCAAATGTATTAAAAGTTAGTAATAATATTTTTAAATACAAAAAATAACTTGACTTTGACATGACAATAGAAAAATTGACTCAAAATTTTATTTATAATGTATTTTGATAAATTAATTTTTGTGAAAATTAAATTTCTTATTTAGAGTAAATAAAAAAGTAGAGTGATATTTCAGATGAATATTTTTAGAATTTAGTTTTATTAAGATGGTTTTAAAAATATAAATTAAGCAATATTATTAACCACTTTAATATTAAAGGTGAATTTTTATTTCATTTATTATAATAAATTATAAATATCATTTTAATGATAATATTCAGCAGATAAGACAATCATTGAATATTCTCATTATATCAATTGCAAATTGATTATGAATGTGTATTGATACTTATTATTTATTTTCGTAAAATTGTATTTTATTTTAATGAATTTAAAAAATTTGACTTTTTATATAAATTATATATATTTATGATAAATAATACGTGATTATACTAAATTATTGTTATAATTAGGCAGTCTATGATTAAAATTCTTTTGATATTCTATAACTATAATTTAATACTTGTAATTACCATTTTAGAAATAACTGTAATAAATAATAAATCCATTCTATTTAAATTAAATTTCTGTTTAAAGTATAAATTAATACAACATTAATTTAAATATTTTTAAAAAGCTTCAATAATTTTGAGAGATAAAGGTTTCAATAACTTCAGTACTTTGCTTGAAATAATAACCAACATATAAAAATGTATAGTAAGAAATATAATAAAAAATTTAAATGAATTTCATTTTTCTGTATCTTTTTAAATAAAATAAATTTTGCATTTTTTTTTTGACTACTGCAATTATTTTAAATAATAATCACCTTTCTTATAATCATTTTAATTAATAATTTGTCAATTCACTTAATATAATATTCTATTGTCAAATAACAGTTTTTTTTTTTAAATAAAAGCTGGTTCTACAAATACCATAAAAATGTATATTTAAGATTTAATATATCATTTTTAATAAACTGAGTAGTTTTTGTTATACATTCTTTTCAGAACTTTTTTGGTGATTTGTCCAAATAATATTAATTTTATTATTATTATATTTTAAATTTTGTAATTAATTTAATATATAGATAAACATTTATTTATTTGTAATAAAGTTTTAAAAGAATTGTAATACTTTTTAATTGAAATATATTAATATTAATTTAAATAATTTTCATTCACTATAAATTGATAAATTTGTCTGATAAGTCACCAAATATTATGGAAATGAATAATTAGATAATACCGTGGATAAAAAATTCAAATAAATATTTAGATATTTTCATTATAATAATCATTTTGTTAATTAATAGTTTGTTATCATTTTTAGGGAAAAAATCAAATTACACTAAACTATGGTCAATGTATAACAATTAAAATATTTAATCAATAATATATTTTAATTTATTAAAATTTAATAAATGTAAATATCATATATACTATGTTATTTTTTAAAATTTTACGTACTGAATATACTAAAGAATTAATAAATGAAATTCTAAAATATGAATATTATATAATCCATTTAGAATTAATAATATTTTAAATATATTATTAAAAATGAAAAATTATTTACATTAAACGTGACATCACACGTGAAACTACGTTAATTGTATAATTTTATCCTATACGTACTATTTAAATAAAGATTATGTCTTTTGATAATTTTAATTTAAGTTTAGACGTATTTCAATGCAAATGAATATTTTACAAAAAAAAATTATAAAATATAGAATTCAACTTATAATATGATAATTATATATTATATTAGAGAGAATAAATAAAAGTAAGTATAGTAGTCGTGCACATAAGGATTTGAGGTTAGTAAGTTACCGGTATTCCATTTCAGACGTTTAACATTTTCCATGAAAGTTTCACCCCATCAATAATTACCTGACGAATGACAAATTAGATCGTCAAATAACTAAATTTGACGTCACGTTTTCTTATTGCAGATTTATAATACGCATGCGTCAGAATAAAGTGTGCGCGTGCTACAGTAAAGCAGAATTCAGCAGTATCGAATTACACAAAATAATTTGTAGTTGTGTGTATAAGCTCAATTAATAGTACGTAATTATTTATAATTTTATGATACAAAACCTACGGTATGTATTTTTCACTCGTGTACAGTGTGACAAAATTACGAATGTAATTTAAAAATTTTTACCTTTTATGTATATGTTTTATATACTTGTATATGTTTTATACACTTGCATATGTTTGAACACCTGAAGTCTGCATATTTTTCTTTCTCCAAACACGTGGTCGTTCGCGGATAAAAATGAATTTCAATTTTATCTAAACATTTATTTTCTTTAAACTAATATTGTTATCGCAAAAAGGTAGATAAACAATTTTAATTATAGAAAATAATAGATCATGTATTAATAGGACTATTTATTAATTGGTATAAAATATACATGAGCTTGACAAATTTTATTTTGCAAGTACAATCTTGATGTTAAAATGTCAGCAATTTTTACGTGGAAGATGTTAAAAATAAAATTATTCGAACCATTATATCAATTTTTAAAGTTGCAAAATTACATTTATTGACAAATTAAATTATTGTGTTTATTATTAAGTAAAGGAAATTAACATTCATTAATATATATTTAGTGATGTACAGTAGGACAGTAATATTGATAATGAAGTCAATATTTGTTTTCCAAATAAAATAAGAAAAAATTCAGATCAATCGGATGAGGCGTGTAGTACATGGGGAACTTGCCGGGATCACCGACAACAAATTAGTAGAAAATCAAAAGAAACAGTTTGGTGCAATACGATATACAACTCGATTGTATAGTACGAAAAGTTGCGTCCATGCCCTTGCCGCTCATCACATTAATATCTAAGAAAAACAGCCAAGTGACTCTAAACAGTTTGCTGCTGGAGTCTGCTGGAAAAACACGCGGCATGAGACACCGAGTATTAAATGATGAGAACGAAGATCACGATACGTTACAAAACAAATGTAACAGCAAAGTATCGGACATTCGAGGTCAAACGATTAACTTAGCTCGCGTCATAGAGGAAAAGACTCGCAGGAAGGAGAATTTTTGCAGTTTCGAACTTTTCTCAACCAAGAGCAAAAAAATTTATCAAAGGTATGTTCACATAACTTTCTCATTGCCATAACTGCACCGATTGCCTGGTACACAAATTATATGCTTTTGTATATTATTAAAATAACTTCTAATGAAAAGTTACACATTGTTTATGAACACTTTTTTCTCAAAAGATTTTATTTGCGAATAAATCTCAAATTAATTAAAACGAATAAAATTCTTGTTACATAAACTGCACTTTCGCACTCAATAAATTATATTTTAACATGATATAATACGATTTTTGGTAAGAATGATATATGATATATAGTTGATATATAGTATGAAAACTGGTAAACTTTCTACTTTATGTTTTATTTTACTAATACTTTTCATCCAATTATTTATATTATATTTTATTTTGACATTTAGTATTTAAAATTCATTATTCTAAATTTTGGAGCAAGAGTTTGATCAGAATTAAAATTCATGAATTTAAAAGAAAAGAAGTAGTGTATATTATAAAAAGATGAATATAATTAAAAAAATATTTCGTAATAAAAAATTAAAATTATTATGTATGTATTTATAGTTGAACATTTTTGTCTTATGATTTTGAAGTTTTCTTTTTACCTTGACTATTAAAATAAAAATTACTTGTCATTAATTTCATATCAACTTAATTTATTTTTATACAATCTACTTTTTCAAAATTATATATGCTTAAAAAGCATATCTTATAACAAATTATTTATTTCTTCTTTACTATACACATTTCTCTTTCACTCTCTCTCTCTCTCTCTCTCTCTCTCTCTCTCTATCTCTCTCTTTTGCATGTAAATAAAGGTGCGTAAACAAATATGAAACTTATAAAAGTTGGATTAAATAAAAACATTTTTAAATTGTTTATTCATCTAAAAATTTTAGATAGTTAAAGATATCTAATGAAAGTTAAATATTCAAATAAAATTGTATATATATCGTAAATTATCATGCAATAATATTAATGAATTGTAAGGCATAAATTTTTTTATTAATTTTAGTATAATCTTTTACTTGTAAAAATGAAGAAAAAAGTAAATGTTTAAATATTGTATATTTAATATCAGTCTTCTTGTTTTAAGCAAATAGAAATATATGCAATTACAAACATTAGAAATTTAATTGATTTCGAAATAGATTGATATTTGTTTAAAGTTTTATTCCTATTGTTTTAATACTAAAAAATGTTTATATCTTAAAACGTATAAGCTCTAAAAATCCCTCAGTGTATTAAAAGTGTGTAGTTGAACGAATAAATAATAATATGTTTAAATCATATTTTTTATAAAAAAATAATTATTAAAAAACTATTAATTATTGGATTTAATATTAGTTTCGAAAAATAACTTATTATTTGTAATTTTTATTTTTATGATTTTTTAAAAATTTATTATTTTTATTATCATAAAAGAAAAACCTTGTACTTTATTTTATGAATCTTACGGAAAATTCAATATCACATTAAAAAGATTTTTTTTGTTCAACAAAAACTATTCATTTTTAATATATTTTTAATTAATATCATTGTTAGCATTTAAAAATTTAAATGAAAAATAATTAAGTATTTCATCAAAATTAAAATTAAATAATAAATTTTGAACTAGATAATAGCGGTCTATGTGGAAATATAAGATAACTTAGTTTATAGTCAAAACATTGGTCTTGATTACCTAAGTATAAAAGACAATTTATTTTATGTACGTATACACAATATCTATATATAATTACAATAAAGTTATTTATTTAAGAAAATCGTTTTATTTGACTCAAACTAACATTTAGATCTGATAAAGTTTAATTAATTGATATTTTTTAACGTTGTTTATTTAGTTTTGTTTTACTTCTACCTAGGTTCGTTAAAATCAAACTTTAAACATTGTTAAAAATGCTATATAAAAACATAGATAAAAACAGATTACTTATTTTGAATTTTTAAATGAACTCACACTTGAAAAATCTAATGAAACTAACAAGTTTAAAACTAAAACATTTAAAACTTAAATACACTCTTTAATATAATTTATGCTGCAGGCACTGTTTACTAACTGTAACAATAGTTGGACAGGTTTTTCAGAGAAACGGAGAAATGCAAACCGACTTTTTACGCTCTTACGTGGTATGATAAGCCAGCAACATCAAGTGATCGATTTCCGTCTTTGAAGATCGCCGAAAGCTTTCCCAGGAATACGCTTTTGCACTGCGCAGCAAGAGGGTTAAAGCGTACCGATGTCGAAAAGATATTAAGGCGAGCTCTGGAAATCGGCATTATAAACATCTTCGTGTTACAAGGGGGTGAGACGTGTGCAGTATTGGCTTTAGAAACTGCCTTTGCGAGAGACATCTTTTATCTAATTACACGAGTTTATGTAATACAGCATGCATACTCTTGCGGTCAATTTTTATAGGTGTAGGATATATATATAAAAGAGTCTAAATATACATTTCTGGCTATCTCTTTGATTTTACCCCTTGCGATTTAGTACGTAATTTGATAATAACAAAAAATGTATTAAGTTAATATTAAGTTTTTTTTACAATATTTGGCGAATATTTTCTTAATGTAAACAAATATCTCATAGTAGTAATCTAATAGTGTTTTTTATAAAAAGTACTATTTCAAATATATGTATTTTTTAAGGAAATACTTTAAAATATTTATATTATAACTATAACTAGTTGCGGTATAAACGATGTAAATTTTAAAATCTAAATTAATGACAGTATTTTTAAATATTAAATGGAAAATGTATCGCAACATATAAACACATGATAATTTTATATTATTCATGAATTATATTCTATTTCGGTATAAAAATTTTTATTACTTAATTATAATTTATAAATTATACGTCGAATATGAATGTACAGTATTACATTGAATTATATTATACCGTAAGGATATAACAGGTACCAATGTAAACTAAAATAAATTTGGAAATTTATCTATTTTATTTTACAAAAATATTAACCAAATAATATATAGTACAAAATTTTTGAGAATATAAAAATTGAAATTAATTTTTATGACTAAATGCTATTGATCAAAACTTTTTAGGAGTAATTACAAACAACTCGTTATTTCAAAATAAAAACAAAAATGATAATAAACAAACTTCCATTAAGGTTACTTTGAATGTAAAATAAATTTAATTTTTTCTATTTAAAATATCCATTTGTTTCAAATTTTATGGATAATAATTATTTAAATAAATTATCTAATACGGGTGTAAATTATAATTAATTTTTCATTTCAGATTTTCAGAAAGTCATTAGTTTTAGTTTAAAAATTTCTTGATACAGTTATATAAATAATGTAAAATTACCGAACACATAGACATAAATTAACTTAAAAAAATTAAATAAATAATAATTTCGACTTATTATATTAAAGAAATTATATTTAATTTAATTTAATAATATACTTATAAAATACCATTTAATAATTATTAAATTACCAATTAAAAAACCATGTTTACAATAAAAATTTAAATGCTTATTTAGTACCACTGAAAAAATACTTGCAAATCAAACAAATGTTATTAGTGTAATTATTACTAAATTTTTTATTTTAAGGGAAAATCATAAATTATAGCTTTGTAATAATTGAAATTGTTATTGAATATTGATATTTAGAAAAATTTAATGTAAATAAAAAAATAATATAATTATTTTAACATTTTTTAAAAAGGAAAGACATTTTATCTAGTTTGATGTTAATCCTTTATGAAATTAATTAGTAAAAGTTAAAAAAATATAAATTAATATGAGTTAAACAAAATATAATTTTTATATATTAATGTTTTTCTTTAAATATTTGTTATAATAGATACAAGTTCAAATGATGGTGATTTTCAATATGCATCAGATCTAGTTACTTATATCAGAAATAATTTTGGTCAACAATTTTGCATTTGTGTTGCTGGATATCCTGAAATGCACCCACAATCAACCTCAAAAGATCACGATCTTTTTTATCTTAAAGCCAAAGTAAGTTTAAGTATAACTTAATAATTTATACATATTTTTAATTATATACATGTTTTGCATTAAGCTTACTACATAAAAAATATTATTTTACAGGTAAATGCAGGCGCAGATTTTATCATTACACAATTCTGTTTTGAACATCATTTGTATATTCAATTTATTAAAGATTGTCGAAAACTAGGAATAACCATTCCTATAATTCCTGGAATATATCCTATTACAAATGTAAGGTTATTGAACAGAATAACAAGTATTTGTCGCACAAAAGTTCCACTCTGGATACAGAATATTTTACAAAAAATAGGAGACGATAACGAAGCAATTAAAAAGTTTGGAATAGATCTGAGTGTAAAAATTATACAGGAAATTAGAAAAAGCGGAGTTTCTTATGGTTATCATTTATTTACTTTGAATAGGTTCGCGTTCTTTTTTCATATACAGCTAATTAATATTGCTTTAAAAATTGTAATAATGTGTTTATATTTATAGGCCTTTTCCAGTAATCGACATTTATGATCAGCTTAATTTGAACAATGAAAATAATATATTTATAAATAGTCATTTGTAAATTTGAATATTATTATTATAAATTGTCATTTTTTTTAATTATGGTTTTAAATAACAAAATATAAATGGATTGGCATGAGGAATAAAAACTTTTTTTTAGTATCGATATTCTTTGATACTAATTTATTAATAATTGTTACATTACTTTAGATATACTTTAAATTTGGAGTTAAATAATTTATTATGTATTTATATGTATAATATGTTAAATAAATTATAAAAAAAAATATATATAAAAATATTTAAGTGAAATTGAAGTTATTAAATTTATTAAAACTGTAAAACGATTTAAAAATATTTTTAGCTACATCCAATGGGTAAATTTTCTCTTGTTTAAATTTGATAATTATTATTACTATATTATTATTATATATTATATTATTCTATTCGAAATAATAAATCAGTAAGTATAGATTCATTCACTGAGCATCAATTTAAAACATAATTCTTTATAACGAAAATGAAAGATAATTTTTTAATCTCTAATTATTATTTCTTAAAAATTCGATTTATTATAAAAGTACATACAAATAATTTTACTTGAAAATATTAAAGCATAATGAAAAAAATATTTTTGTATTAAGTAAATCATATTACAATTTAAAAATACATTTAAATTTATAAAATATATTTTGTTTGAAAATAATTATTACGATATTTGTTTAAAAAAACGTGTTCGTTTTTTAGAGAAAGAAAGTAAAAAAGCATTTTTGTTTAAATAATATATTGGAATTTCCATTTTTTACGATAAAAAATCGAGTGGTTGCATGTAATTGGTTAAAATCAGATCTTATTTTTCTACTTATACATAAAAGCTACTGTCCTCTTTTTTATTTATATTTCTCTGACACTTGTTGCGTTAACATTCTCTATTGTAAAATTGTATTACTTTATTTACAATCGCTCGTTGGCTCAATATTTAAGTTACCAATTAGGAATGAATACATAAACATATTTATATATAATTTAAATATAATTAAATCATACATTTGTACATGAATTTATATACATTTTTTTGTTTGTATTTACTTAATATTTATATATAATATAAAAATGGAGGTTTTGTTGATCAAGCACATATTGAATTTATTTAATTACTGAAAAATCAATTATGCATTATTTGACGTTGTTTTTAATATATTTATTCTTAATTGTAATAATAACAACAACAAAGTAAGGTCTTAATGATTCGATTATATACATCAGAATGAATTTCTATTAATTGTCATTTATCTATTTCTTTCAAATGTTACTTGATGATCAGTATGTATAACAAATAGATAACTTATTTGTTGGTACAGTTGAAAATATTGATTTAATTTTGTACATAATGCATCTTTGATGAAGAAATGAGTGTAAGAAAACGTCTTCAAAAAATTTGTGTAAAATATCAATTAGAAGTTAAGAATTGTTCTATTTCAACGACAGATATGATTTTGTAATTCAATTAAAGATTTTTTTCACGATTTGTCTTAATAAAATTTGTGATATTGTAGAGTTAGAATTTCAAACATTTGCTTCTTATTATAAAAATGGAATAAATTCAGATGCAACTGTTATTAGAGCTGAAAGATTTTAATAACGTTTGTAACAAAACAGATGAATATTTCCACAAAAACTTTAATTTTACATTTATTTCGAAATTTCATTCTTAAATAAAATGATCGTCCAATAAACTATGATTACAGTTAAGAATGGAAACTATTGAATCATTTTTTTCGTGGTAAATTTCATGTAATATAGTCTTAGTTTTTTTACTTTATGTAAACACTAAATATTTTCTACAATTTCATTTTTTATATAAAATTTGACAGTATCTCTTACGTATTATATGTAATACTGCTTAATCTTCCATGTGTAAATTTTGCATAGGTCATATGATGTTTTAAGAAATATTAGTAGGTATTTCGTAAAAATATTCTGAACTTGATAATAAATTTTTTAATCAACTTCATACATAAATCAATCCTTAAAGAACTGAAGTAAATATTTTTAAATCACTTGAATTCGATGTAAGTTTTGATTTTAATAAATTATTTATTTCCGATTGAAAACATTTCCTTTTCATATGTTAATACTAGTCAAAATGCCCTCACGCAGAAATATCTTTAAAAAAGAATTCTTTATGAATTATTGTAAAATTTTGTTTTATATACTTAAATAATTGATAAAGCAATTTTATTATAAAAAATTATTGCGGTTTTATTGAATAACACGGTGTTTGCACGGTATATTTTGATAGGTTCGGTTTTATTTTTATAATATAAAAATGTTTGATATTTAAATTATTTTCATCGACAAGAATTTGATGGTACTTTTTTATCAATGACTAAGGTATATGGTATTATATATAGACCTGTTTAAAATCTCAGAAGCATATATGGCGATATCATTTTAAATTGTTGAAAAGTAAATTTAATAAAAGATCAGAAGTTAGAATTATCTAAAGTTTACTTAGTTTGTATATCACCTCAATCTGTAAATCTTGTTATATTAATCTTTTAATTAATTTATAATACATTATGTAATTATAATTATAATAAGACCTTTACGAAGGTTTTTAAGTTATCTTGTTACAGTTTTTATAGTTTGAACTAATTATCAGTAGCCAATTTGGGACATACATACATAGATGCCATATGTATAATATTGTATTGAAAAATTAAAGTTTTCTAAGAAAAAAATAACAAAAATGAAACCTTTTAATAAAATAAACTAAATTTATAAGTATTACAATTAATAATATAAAAATGCAGTTTTATGTTGTTCTTTTTTGATAACCTTACAAATTATTAATTTTGTTAAATTTTTAACGAAATATATTTATATCTCTAAGATTATTTTTACTATTGATTTGTTTATATGTAGTAAAATATTATACATATATATAAAATAAACTATTTTCTTTTTTTGTTTCCTGATAAATATATATATTACATAAATGAGGTTATACATTATGAAATGAATAATTAGAGGTTATATATTATGAAATGAAAAAAGGCGGCAATTCATGTGATGGCGCCAATTTTCGTTAGTTAAAAATGGCGGTCACAGCGTTAGTCATTCGCGCGTTCTCTCAGCCTACTTTATGTATTGTGTGATTTTCAGGCTTGAGTTTCAGAGTGTGAGATGAACGAGATCGCGACTCGAGTCTTTGGCGTACGCTATTCAATAACGTATTTTATTTTTTCACACTTTGCAAAAAAAAAGTTGTAAATATAAAAAAAAAAGTGAAAAATAATAAAAAGCTAGATTTTAAACAAAGTTAAAAATAATAACAGGTGTGACGAAAGCGGTTAGGAGTTGTCGGTTTACAACCTAGCGGCAGTTGTTTTTCGTAGGTTAAATTAAACTGTCTCTCGTTTCGGTATCGACAACATGTCTAAGGGAGACGAGAACGCCAGTGATGGGGGAGACAATTCTAACGACTCATCGGCTGAGACATCCTCATCGCGTGGTGGAGGCGATTTTGAAACAAAATTAGAAACCGACCGGAGCAAGCGTTTCGACTTTCTTCTAAAACAAACAGAGATTTTTTCACACTTTATGACTAACAATTCTAAAGACAAGAGCCCGTTAAAAATAAAACCGGGTAGGCCAAGAAAGACACCAGCACCTTCAGATAAGCTACAGCCACCTGCAGAAAAGCTACCACCAGCAGACATAAAGGAGAGATTGGATAAATCATTAGACAAGGATACAGCAGATCATAGGCATAGTAAGACTGAATTAGAAGAAGATGAAGAACTACTTGCTGCAGATTCCAATGTTACAGCACCTGTTACAAGATTTGAGAGTTCACCACCATATATTAAGTCTGGAGAGCTCAGGGACTATCAGGTTCGAGGTTTGAATTGGATGATATCATTGTATGAGAATGGTATTAATGGTATTCTGGCTGACGAGATGGGTTTAGGTGAGAGTTTAATTAAATATTTTTATTATAAAGTTTTGTTCAAATTCAGATGCTCTATGAAAATTAATGAAGTTAAAAATATGAATCTTTTTAATTAATAAAAAGTTAATATTTTTTTCTTTTTTTACAATATTTAAAGTTAAGTAAAAAATTTTTTTTAGATAAAGTTGTCTTTTAGTCATTGAACAGTAAATTTATGTATAATATAATTAATTTCACTTATAAATTTTGATAAATAATGTTAATTTTAATTTTAAACAATTTTTTTTTATATTGTAGGAAAAACTTTACAAACCATTTCACTACTCGGTTATATGAAGCATTTTAGAAATATATCTGGACCTCATATTGTTGTAGTTCCAAAAACAACATTAGCTAATTGGATGAATGAATTTAAAAAATGGTGTCCTTCTTTAAGAACTGTTTTCCTAATTGGAGATTCTGATACTAGAAATGCTTTTATTAGAGATGTTATGTTACCAGGAGAATGGGATGTATGTGTAACATCTTATGAAATGGTATTGATAGAAAAATGGGTTTTCAAAAAATTTAATTGGCGTTACATGGTAGTAGATGAAGCTCATAGATTAAAAAATGAAAAATCTAAGCTTTCTGAAATTTTACGTGAATGCAAAACTGCTAACAGACTACTGTTGACTGGTACTCCTCTTCAAAACAACTTGCATGAGTTGTGGTCACTTTTAAATTTTCTACTACCTGATGTTTTCAATAGTTCTGAAGATTTTGATTCTTGGTTTAATACAAATAGTTTCTTGGGAGACAATACTCTTATCGAAAGGTTACATGCTGTTCTTCGGCCATTTTTGTTACGTAGATTAAAATCAGAAGTAGAAAAAGGATTAAAGCCGAAGAAGGAAATTAAAGTCTACATAGGTTAGTAAAAATGATTTATATATATACTTAATTATTATAAATAACAATTGCTATCAGTTTTATTTAATTTTCGCAAAGAAAATTAAAATAATATCTATCAAATAAATGGCTCTAGAATTAAATACATATTCAATATAGTGTAATAATTCGGTAATATTTTTATTGTAATATAGATTTTAATTATAAAATTAAAAATAATTTTTATGTAATTTATGCAGTGCTTATTTATTTATAACTTGATTTTTTAATTTCATATTTCATTTTTAATTATAAAATAAATAAATTATCAATTTTATTAAATAATTAGTACATACTTTAATTTAATGTTAACAAATAATTTATAAAAAGCTTTCATATATTCTAGAATCATCCATGTTATGATTAATATTGTTTCATTTACTAACATAAATATAAATTAAATACAATATAATAATATTTAATTTATGTCTAAAATTTCACAATAATAATAAATTTAATATTTTTTTGGAAAGTAATAAATAATATTAGTGCTACAATATTCAGTTAGATAGTTGGCTAATATAGATCTTCACTTCTTTATAAACACTTTAACATCAATAGTAATTTATAATTTTCTGTAAAATTATTTGAAACTATAACAAATATATGATATTGATAAAATGAAGAATTATTTTAAATTACAAAGTATATTCCAAGTATTTAAATAAAACACAAATTTAAAAAAAAATATTCGTTTTAGGCCTAAGCAAAATGCAGCGTGAGTGGTACACGAAAGTTTTAATGAAAGATATAGATATTGTAAACGGTGCCGGCAAAATCGAGAAGATGCGATTGCAGAATATTCTCATGCAGTTGCGCAAATGCTGTAACCACCCTTATCTATTCGATGGCGCCGAGCCTGGACCACCCTATACAACCGATGAGCATCTCGTTTACAACTGCGGGAAGCTCGTTATCCTCGACAAACTACTTCCGAAACTCCAACAGCAGCAATCACGTGTACTCGTTTTTAGTCAGATGACACGTATGTTGGACATCCTTGAAGACTACTGTCATTGGCGATGTTATCAGTACTGTCGACTAGATGGCAATACGGCTCATGAAGACAGACAGAGGCAAATTAACGAGTATAATGCGCCAGGAAGTGAGAAGTTTATTTTTATGCTATCGACTCGTGCTGGAGGTTTGGGTATCAATCTTGCTACAGCTGATGTCGTTATTATTTACGATTCTGATTGGAATCCTCAGATGGATCTTCAGGCGATGGACCGAGCTCATCGTATAGGTCAGCAGAAGCAAGTAGGTATCTTTCGCAGTAGCTTTAAATTGATCACTGTAGAATATTTTTAAAAAACTCATTTATTGCTTTTATACGCGTTTTAGAAAATGTTTTCAAGTAATATAAAAATGTGATGCATTTTTCATGTATAAACTTTATAATTTACTATCTTTAAAAAATTTTTATTTTTAATTAATTTAATGTTAACTTTGAGGTTTTCTGCTTTTTTTTTAACAGAGATTTTAATGTATTAACCAAATTTTAGAAGACCATTTAACATTATTATTGTATTATAGTGTGATGCATTATTATAAAAAATATTATATTATGTGTCTAAATAATTATAAAGAAAAAAATTATTTTCCTTTAAAGAGTAATTATGTATCTAATTTATTTAATATTATTTACTTGAAAAAAATTATTTTAGATTTTTTCGTAGAAATTATAATACATTAGTCATTCATCTTTGAGATCTAATTTGTTTATTTCAGTTTAAATCTTAAATTTTAATAAATATAGAAGCAGAATATTTTAGATAATGTTGAAATATAATAAAAATTTTAAATAATATATAATACATTTTTTAAATAGTATTATTTAATATTCTGAATTAGTATGACAACTAATAACTAGACCGATCTATATCACAATTAAGTAATAGTTTATTTATGCTGTAAGTAATTTAAATAAAAAATATTGTGTAGACAATATAAAACTGATAAAAATAAATTCAGTTACAAAAATTGGATGCGATATGTTTATTGATGTGTCAGTAGTAATCAATTATTACTGTACTTTAACGTTTGTATAGGCGAAATATAAGAATTTTAAAAAGATTTTCAAATTTTAGGTGCGTGTGTTCCGTTTTATCACTGAAAACACCGTTGAAGAGAAAATTGTTGAGCGGGCGGAAGTGAAACTTCGCCTTGATAAACTCGTTATCCAGCAAGGCAGATTGGTGGATGCCAAACAAAACGCTCTTAACAAAGATGAAATGTTAAATATCATCCGTCATGGAGCAAATGAAGTGTTCGCCTCAAAAGACAGTGCTATTACTGACGAAGATATTGATACGATTCTTCAAAAAGGTGAAGAGAAGACTCAGGAAATGAAGCAGAAACTGGAAAGTCTCGGAGAATCGTCGCTTCGCAACTTCACCGTTGATGCACCCACGGATTCAGTTTATCAATTCGAGGGTCAAGATTACAGAGAGAAACAAAAGATCCTTGGCATAGGACACTGGATCGAACCACCCAAACGTGAACGTAAAGCAAATTATGCTGTAGATGCGTATTTTCGAGAAGCGCTTCGCGTTTCTGAGCCTAAGGCTCCAAAGGCTCCTAGACCACCAAAGCAACCAATAGTTCAAGATTTTCAGTTCTTCCCTCCAAGGCTTTTTGAGCTACTTGATCAAGAAATATATTACTTTAGACAGACAGTGGGATATAAAGTCCCCAAGAATCCAGAATTAGGTAAAAAACATTTTCTTTTTAAAATTATGATGTAATAGTAATTTTTTAAATTAAGATAATTAATTATTCAAACTGGTTGATTTGTACATTATATGAATTGTTTTTGTACCTTGATTATTAGCCTTTTTCTAACAAAAATGTATGGCATCATATTTTGATAGTAATTGTATTTAATTATTTTATAAAAAAAAAATTTTTTTTTATATTTTAAATATATTTTTATTTAAAAAATATTACTTTATAAGGTAATAAATTAAAAGTATATTTAGAAAGATTACTATTTGTATAATTCTTGTAATTAAATCATAATTATAGAAGTAAACTTCATATTAGCTATTTTACTATTCTTCCTTTACTTTTTATTTGATTTACATTTATTCGTTTTATAAAACAAATTTTGATAAATTGATATAATTAATTAAAAAAATATTATTACTCATTTCTTAATAAATATATTACTGATTATAATATAAATATTTAATAAGTTACTATATTATAACCACTAAGTAGAATACAATTTTGAATAAAAACATTTTTTATGTAAAATTTTGACATTTCTTTAAAAATGTGTATTTATATTTATACGTGTATATACAAATTTAATAGAATATATTACACTTAGTGAGCAATGATTATAAAATTTTATCTATTTAAAGATATAAACAAAGATCTGAGTTAATATTAATGTTTTTACATATAAATGCAAAATTAATTTCAAATATTAATGAATTAATACAAAAAATAGATTGCACTCTAAATTTTGCTAGTTCCATCAATATTATAAGTTATAATTAACTATATTTCTAGGTTCCGATGCTGCGAGGATACAAAAAGAAGAGCAACGCAAAATCGACGATGCTCAACAGCTAACCGACGAAGAGATTGCCGAGAAAGAGAGACTTCTTACTCAAGGATTTACTAACTGGACCAAGCGAGACTTTAATCAGTTCATAAAAGCGAATGAGAAGTACGGTAGAGACGACATGGAAAATATAGCCAAGGAAGTTGAAGGCAAGACACCCGAAGAGGTGATGGAATATTCCGCCGTTTTCTGGGAGCGTTGTCATGAACTTCAGGACATTGATCGCGTGATGGCCCAGATCGAGCGTGGCGAAGCTAAAATTCAGCGACGTGCTGGCATTAAGAAAGCCCTGGATGCTAAAATGGCAAGATATCGAGCACCCTTCCATCAGTTAAGAATAGCCTATGGTACAAACAAGGGCAAGAATTATACCGAAGAAGAAGATAGATTTTTGGTGTGCATGTTACATAAATTAGGTAAAAAGGCATTTTTTAATTAGTTGTCTCTCTTTTATTAATTCTGTTTATCTGTATGTTTATATTAAAATTAATTATTTTTATTTTATTTTAGTATAATTAAAAGTATGATTTTGAAAAAATCACATCTCATCGTATGTGATTAAGTTATTCGATTTGTTTAAGTTAACTATTAATTTTATTTATTTATTTTCATGGTGATAATTAGACTTTAATTGTATTCATAGACTTTTCTATTGTAGTTTTATTTTGTCAGATATATAATTAGGAATTTTTAAACACACAATATAGCTGTCATGCTATTTTTTAGAAACTTAAAAAATTATTTAAAAAATTATAATTATTTTTTTCTTACTAGGATTCGATAAAGAGAATGTATATGAAGAGTTGAGAGCTACAGTGAGATCGGCACCACAATTTCGTTTTGACTGGTTTGTTAAATCGCGCACGGCGTTGGAACTACAACGAAGGTGCAATACGCTCATTACGCTGATTGAGAGAGAAAATCAGGAATTAGAGGAGCGCGAAAGACAAGAAAGACGAAAAAAGGGAGGGGGAAATGCAAGTGCGAAACCTGCTTCAAAGCGTAAAGTTGAAAGTTTACCGGCTCCTCAACCTAGAAAGAAGAAGAAGTAGACGAAATTGAATACTGGAAATACTTTTTAATATAATATTAAGTAATAATCGTGTGAATGAAACTGCCAAGAGAAACAACTGTATCTTTTATGTAGATGTGGATACAGTTTTTTTTGTATTTTGAAATAAATATTGTGTTTATTTGTATTTCTTACTCTTATTTAAGTTAGTTTAGTAAATTCATTTATAGTATTCGTGAACAGGCTAGAAAAAGGCATAAATGATGAAGGTATAAATGATAAATAAATAAGGTTCTTTGAAAAATTTTTTAATTTGCCATAAAATTTATGTTATTTTTAGCCAAAGTAATGAATCAGTTTAAATATTTAAAAAACTGTTGTTTGGCTATTAAATTTTTTATTTGGATATAATACTGTATTAAAGATATTAACCCTCTTCTTTCAACTTTTGTGAATAATTTAACTATATTTTTGTGTCGCTCAATAATTTGGAAAAGTTAAAAATTATATATATATAAGTTCAATGATTGAAGCTAAAAGGATTTTCTTTTGTAATTATAATAATAATGAAGAACAAATTATCTATATCTTTTTATTAATTCTATAAAAAATTTTATTAAATGAATTTCGCAGCTAAATAAAAGTTGGACTTATGAGCAGAATTTCAATTGAATATAATTCTTGCATTTACTATAATAAAGTTAATTTAAAATAATTTTAACTTGATTAAATAAAAAACTATAAACATTTTATTATTTATATTTAATTTCAAGAGTCTGGAATAGAAACAATGTAACTAATATTAAAATTATATTATAAAATTAAAATGTATTATTTACGTAATTGAAAAATTTTTATTTTAGAATTAAGGTTTAAATGTAAATTGTATAAGTTGTATTTTTTCAGTTTAACTGACGAAACAAAAATGTAGCAAAATCAGTAAAAAAACTTGAGAGAAGTTGAATTAATTTCTTTTTATATAATAGCCAAACAGCAACTTTTTTATATTTATAATTATGTAGATAAATATAACACGCAAATCTTTTTAAAGATGCAAGTTTATGATTTATGCCTACTTACACTGTTCATAGAAATTTACTAATTTTATAAAAAATTTATGTAATATTATTCAATATAGCTCTGTAATCTAAATCAACAAATCGAAACATCAATTTAAAACAATAACAAAATTTTTTTTGCAAATGCATGCTACTTCTATTTATTTTTAATAACAATTAAAAATTGACTAATAATTGGGAAAAAAATATGTTTCTTTCGTACTAAGCTATTATATTCTTGATATTTATCAAAAAATTATGTTGTATTCTTATGAAATTAATAATTTATGAAAAATGTTGAATTCATGGTTTGTGCATTTCAATCTGACTATATGAGGTACGTTGTAAATATTTTTATTGTTTCTGAATTTCATGCAATAAACTATAAATTTTGTAATCACTTTTATAATCTAAATTTTTTGCATCTTTACTAATTTCATCAGTTGTATAGAAATATTCATAATTAGTAAAAAAGATAAAATTCTATTTGAAAGGTATCCATTGTAATAATTCGATATTTTCAAAAAGCCCTTGCATAAGAAATGAATGAAATCGCATTTATCTATTATATGATTTTACATTAATACGAGCATGAATTTATTTATCAAAAACAAAGTATGTAAAAATAAACAAATATATACATAAATACAATTTTGACAAAAATTATGCCGATATATTGAAATTTAAGAATATTTATATTTATAATCTAAATAAATGTATGTATTTTAAAAAAATTTTAAGCAATACCTTTGATACAAAATAAAATTAAAGAAATTACACATTTTATATTAATTTGTTAAATAAAAATAGATTCACATTAGAAATAATTATAATTAACATTGATATTGTATTCATAATCCATAAGAATAAAATTTATTTAAAATTATAAGTTAACAAAAAGACGCTACATTTATTTCTACTTAAATTTGCTCCTGTTAAACTTAAAGTACCTCAAAATCTTATATATAATCTTGAAATAAATTTTATTTAAACGATTATTTAACTGTGATTTGTATATATTTATTTTCTTGTCAGAAAATCTTTTTTGCGGTACATTAACGAGCTTTGTTATCGAAGCTCCTGCTGATAGGTTTTTTATGTTTTTTTTACATTCAAACATTTGTTATAATTCTTACATTTGTTTTCGCCTTTTGTATACGACGATTGTACAGTGGATAATGCGCTTATGAGAATGTGAACACTTAAATATTTACTTATTTATAATTGCACGCTCGTGGCAGTATTTTCTACTTTAAAGAAAAGTAAATGTAAAAAAGTAATCAAAGTAGAATTCAATAAAAAAATTAACTTTACTCGTCATGAATATACGTAATTGTAATGCATTTTTTAATGTTTTACCGAATTTTTTTTATAAAAAGTTAAATTTATGCTAAAATATCCAGATTACTTATATAAATTTTTTAATTGAATTAAAACAACATTATTTACAAAAAATTTTGTCATATAATGAGTAAGTTAGTCAATATTTTACTGCGATAGTTAAATAGATAAATGTTATATAATTTAAAAAATTTAAAAAGCATTTTTTCAACATTTTATTTTCACAAATATTCAGAAAACTAGTTTTTTTATTTCAAATATATAAATAATGATATTTTTTGATCTATAGAAAACTAATATGAATAAAATATAAGAGTAAAATTTTCTTTCACACTTGTACACATTTATGATACGTTATACAATATTGTTTAAAATTTGACGTGTAGTATTTTTTTTATAGAAATTGACTTTATTGACGATTTTTGCAATAAAATATTAAAAATTCTTAATTTGTAACTTTACTATTTAGAGAATTCTATTTCTGATTAAAGTTCATGACATTTTTACATTATATTTTTTACTTTATTAATACTTGTTTGATACTTTACTAATGGGAAATAATAATAAAACTCAAACTATTGCTACAAGCCCTTCATTTGTTTAAGTAATATTAATAAAGTCAATTTCTTAAAAACTTCATTCATGAAGGATGTTTCAAAACAAATATAAATTTCTTTTTAACATTAGTCAGTGACAAGGACAATTGTTGTAGTTTAATGTACACGACATTAAATTCGCTTAATTGTAATAAATTACATTTAATAAAAATTACGCAACTGCCAAATCTCGTATCATTGATTCTTACAATTTGTTTAATAATCGATTGCATGACAATAAGTACTAGTCTAATCAGCGGTAGGCAAAATCATTTTTTATATTTTTGTAATCTTATTATTTTCAATAAAATTTAATCAGTAATTTTGATATTTTCAAAAGATAATTAACGTAATATCAATTTAATAATAACAAAATATAATTTTAAAGTATATTATTATTAAATTAATATAATAACTTGTTTCAGTTAAAAAGTATTAGTTCTTAAATTTTGTACGTTATAACGCAAATATTTTATAATTTTTGCCTACAATGTTTAAATAATAATTTACAAATATGTTTGTTTACAGTTATTTTTCTACAAATTTCAAAGTCTTTTTTATACATTTTAATTTTTTTAATAAATGGTTTTAAAAGTAATATTCTAATCTATTTTTATGATATTTATTATTCTTAAAATATTTATGTTCTCTAGGATTTAACAACTTATTCTAAGTAAGTTGCACTGTGCTAAAATTACAATGTGTTGCCTACCGCTTTAACGTTTATAAGAAGTGAAATAACGATTTACCACATCTTATCTTATGATAAACTTTTCATACATACGTCTTTACGTTTTTCGTTTTATGATTAAAGTCTGCAATATAATTGATATAGATATATCAATAGTAATACTGGTAAATTATATGGCTACGTAAACGCATTTATGGTTGGGCGTTTAGTTTTCGAATTAGAAATAATAATTGAATAATAATTGTCTTATTATGATTCAAAAACAATTTTTAATTTTTAATTCGTGGCGCTGAAATATCAATCCAGCAGTAATGAGTACATTGACGCGCATAGTATGATCTGTGTGGCTATTTTTATACAAACAAAAATTAATTATATGATAAATTGAAATACATTGAATAAATGCATCAATCTGAACTATATTATTTCTTTTTCTTTTTTTCTGAAAGAGGTTCTAAAGAAATATTATAAATAAAACACGACTTTAGGTAAATTAATTTTTATTTTGTTTTTCTTCAATAACGATAATTATTAACTGAGAAATACGATAATGTATTATCGTATTGAATAAATTATAGATATACTTCGTATAAAGTGTTTGAGAAAATAACGAATTCAAGTTTATGAAAAATTTAATCAACAATGAAAATAATTTAGCACTTGTAAAATATTGATGATAATAACATTATCCATTTAAGTATTAAAAAATTACCCGATAATTTCATTATGCAAAAACAAATATTAAATAATTTTTTTAAATACAACTTTATGATTTTATTTTTTAAATATTTTTTAAACAATCAATTAAATTCTATCAATAATATACTTGTAATTTACTAAATTCCACTACAATTTTAATTTAATAATTAAATATCTAGATACAAATATCTCATCCTTATTATAGTTGTATTCAAGAAAATATATTGCTTATTGAATTGTACAATAATTTAAATTAAAATGAATCATTAAATTCATTTAGCTATATGAAATGTAAATAAATTTTTAATTAAGTTTTTAAAAATAATTTTATTATGTTATTTGGGCTTAATAATATACAAAAAAATTTAATATTAAAGTTTTATATTTTACAAATGCAAGAATTATTTATTCTTAGTACTTCTCCAATATTTTTTACGATTTCACTTATATATGAAATTTTTATAAATCCTAAAATAAATATGAAAAGCTTTTAATATATTTTAAATATTTATTATTTAAATTTTATTCTTTTATTTTTTTTACAAGGTTACAAAGATTACTCCTATTATTATGATTTTTGAAAAGTAAGAATTATATAATTTAAATTTATTTAAATTTAATTATGTAATTTAAATTAAATTAACTCAAATTAAATGCATTTTAAAAACTTTAGAACCTCTGAAACGTTTTTTATCTCTTAAAGTAAAGATTTTTTATTAAATTGAAATATAAGTTACGCAGTATATTGAATCAAATTGCAAAACGAATCACGATCTCGTCTACTAGCAGAGAAGTTTCTAATTTTAAATCAAATTCAACCTTTACAATTAAAAGCCTTATTACTTTCTGGATTTATTTTTCACCGTTTCATTTTCTGCTTTCGATTTTCGCGTACTAAATAAGTCGGGAATTGGTCTGTGCGGTGAGTCTAGAACGCAAAATGCAAAGCTTATCGAGATTGAAAGACATTTTGAGGCTGTTTAGAGCCAATCATTCCAGACATTTTTTTTAAAAGAACTTTCTGATCGAAATTCCGATAGAGCGAACCATTGTGCGTTTTACACAACTGTTTTTACGATCAATTGTATAATTATTTGTAACATCGTTAGTAGTTACCAAGAACTTTGCGTTCCAAGTGTACTACCATTTAAAATAATTTTCTTGTAAATTTATTATTAAATATGTGACTTACTGGAATCCTATCATGTAAATAAAAATAAAAAAAGAATCATCTGCTCTAAGTTTAAATCTAAAATTAACTGACTGTGCACCTGCCATTGGAAACGGCGCAGTACAAACATTAAATATTTTATTAACTAAGGAATTATATGAATGGATTGCAGTACAACCAATATACGGGTGGAATTTATTACTTAAAACATTATAAGTCTTTATAATGCAAATATCTCAGTTGGATGTTTTAGATGTTGGTCATTCAATTTACTCGTTTAGTTTAAAAAGCTATTTTAGAACTGTCGAGTTTTTTGACAGTTTGATCTTTTGAAAATCAAATCATTTGTTATTTAGCAATAAAATATTGCCAGACAAATGATATTACTATATTACTCTGGAAAATATAATTACCAACATAAAAATAAATTCAAGTTTTAAGAATTAAAATATATTATTTATTTTAATGTACATTGTTTAGTATATTTTTAATAAAAATAAGAGGCTTTCATACATGAATTTCTAAACATTAAATAAAAATGAAAACACTAAAAAATAGCCGAGGTTCTTGATATTCAATCACATTATATTGAAGTATAATACCAAAATAATCAATGTATTAATATAAAGAGGATAGATGAATGATAAGAGAGGATCAGCTACAAATTAAAAACTTATATGTTTAATAATGATGACTTGTGTAGTCATTTAAAAAATTTAAAAACATTAATTTTTTTATAAAAATAAAATTTTTACCCACTTTTACAAATTGATACCTAGAAAAATGTAAATTTTAAATAAGACGATTTATGATTCGTTGTGAAAGAGATTCATTAAAAAAAATGTAAATATAACATCAATGTTGATTGTTGATTTACAAAAGATCGTTCTGAAATATTTGTAAAAAATTTTCATCAATTTGAGTATGTACGTTTCATCATCATCCACTCATATTATTTCCTCTTATTATAAACTACCCTCTCCAGCAATTTCTTTTTTTTTATTTTATTTCTTAGCATCATCATCAATCGCGCATAAGTATTTTTTTTTACCAAATTTTCATTGTGAATACGTCGTTATCACTTCGATGCGAAGCGTATTTATCATTCACTACAAACTGGATTTTTCTTTTTTGTCATTTTATATACAATAGCATATTCGAGGTGAAATACTCAAGATACGAACATACCCAATTGGGGTAAAACCATTTTTTCATTCTTTAAGTAAAACTGCACACATGCGTTTTTGTTATATTACTTCCACATTTATAAAGTATTTATTGTTTTCGGAGTAAAAAATTGTAATTATTATCACGTTTCTTCTACCTTTAAACAACCAAAATTGTTTTTTGTTATTTTTAAAGAAAGCTGCAAATTAAATTGAAAGAATAATTTAATTGACCAGTGTAATTTTCGGAAAATTTTTATAAATTTTAATTTCTTCTTTAAAACAATTTATAGTTCCAATTATATTAAATAATTTTCATTTTTCACATGAATTTAAAAAAAGTATAAATTTTTAATTATATATAATTATTAATTATTAAAGAAAGAATACTGTAAAATATATTTTTTGTTCAATTTTATGATAGATTATCTCTATATGCTAATTTGCAGACTTACTCTTAAAACATGGAACAATATATCAATAAGTATGAAAAATAAATATATTATACATATATATATATATTGTAACTCATATGTATACATACACACATATACATATATATATCAGACTTAATAAATTAAAATAAACATATAAAATAATTTCATTCCGAAAACTTGATCGCATAGAATTAAAAAATATAAAATACAAGTGTGCAGTTAAACTTTAGGTCGATAAGACCATTGTACGTTCGAGCAAAAGGATAAATCGCTACATCCTCGTTATATTTACATTTACAGAATTCCGGACGTCAAAGTTAACATCGGAGGAATTTTTCTTTCATTTTTCGCATTTAATAATAAAGTTATTATTAACGCAATAAAGTAAAACTAAATACAATCTGCAAAAAGGTAAATAATTTCTAATATTCTATAAAATATATAATTTATAAAAAGAAAATAATATCAAATAAAAAAAAACTATAATAGCTTTGTTCGATAATTATTATTATTGAGTTCTTAGGGTTCATAAAATTATTTAAAAAACATTAAAATAACGTAATTTTATTATTACGGCACTATTAAATTTTTAATTTATACTGTACAAACTTATATCAAAATATGAATTTCATTTCAGAAAATTAGAGCATCAAAACTTAAGTAGCTTTGGTGCTTATATTTTTTAGCGTATAGTGAAAAAATACAATATTATTCTTTTGCATGTTCAACACATAGTGCTGAAATAATATTAAATATTTTTAATACGAATTCAAAAATAATAACGGGTAATTAATTTTATTAACTTTACATATAATATTTCTAATGTTATTTAAAAACAGAATTGTAAATGTATGTGCACATATAAATAATACATGTACTATATATTTAAAATTGAAGCATCTAAAGCTATTAAAAATTAATATATCAAAGATCTTGAAAACAAAGATTCTCGAATATTTATTATACTGGAAAATAAGATATCAAGTATTTATATCACATATTTAACTTTACAATTTATATATATTTTAAAACCTATTTAATAATAATCCAATATTTAATGAACCTAAGTAATAAATATTGAGATATTCAATAAATATTTTCTTTTATCAAAATAGTTAAAACTATGAACTATGTTAAATAATAAATTTTTTACTTGACTTAATATTTACAAAGTAATTTTTAATTGATTAAGTAAGTTAGCAAAATTTTGTTGTTTGAGAATTAAAGATAATTTTCTGTGTCATTTGATTACGAATTTATCGATTCAAGTTTTATTTTATACTACAGATGTTTATCATTTAGTAATGTCGAAAAAAATCACTGTAAAGGTTATTTTAGTTGTAGAAAATTACAACTGAATTTCAGTTTTAATGCTTAAATAAAGAATAGACTGAAAATATAACCTGTTTAACGCATCCTTAAAAAGTATTATTTTTTATTATATCAATTATTGTTTAGTTTTGCTATTCATTATCGTCAAATTTTAATATATATATATATATATATAGAAATGTATATTCATAGAGATATTTTCATTCATCTAAAACATTTAGCTTTAAAACTGTCCAATTTTATTTTATATAATATATAACATTAGACAGTTTTTCATTTGATCATTTTAGATATTGAAAACAAAATTGTTGCATTAAAAAAATTGTTTTACTTTAAGATCTAACAATTTTCTACAGTAGAACAGTATGTTATCAATAATAAAAATAAATTAGAATGAAGAATAACATTCTGTTTCGTCGTGAAAAAATGTTTATATTCTAAATTAAAGAACTTTTGAAAGATACAAAGAAATCTTGTAAATTGCTACAAACTATTTCTTAATTAATAATAATTTTTTTTAACACGAAAATATAAAATTATGTACAAAATTAATTATAATGATTGCTAAATTAAATATTTAAGAAAAGCTAAAATATTATAATATAGTTCTAAATGCAATTCAGAACTGAATATAGTATTCATAGTTCATAATACCCACTTATATAAACACATAATAATAATTAACTTTCATAAAATTAAAATTTTTTTATATAAAGAATCAAAATCCGAAAAAATTTAAAAAAATGTTTGCCTCAACATTTTTTAATATATCTCAAATGAGGTAAAATTTACCGTTATTCGTTAAAGTTAAAATAGTTATTTGTAAATAAAATAAATATTTTTAAAAGTATAATTATTATTTCCTTTTACGACTATATGCATAGTTCTGTGACAAGCTATTGAAATTTTCAATTACAAAATTCTCTATATCTGCTGAAAAAATATATATTTTATTCAACATTCATTCGAAAAAATTGTTTTTATGAATAAAATTTTGTTTTCAATATTTTAACAGCTTTAATTTTTTATTATATTTACTGTATATTATTATATATTTAACAGTTTTATTGCTCATAATACATTAATATATATAGTTAATTCAAAATGTAGATTAAATAAAATATTTGGTAATAAAAAAACAAAATTTTATTTTGAAGAAAATAAGAATTTTAATTAAACATTGTTTTAAATTTAAGAAAAAACTACCATTTTTAATGTCATCTTAAATATAAATGAAATATCTGATGTGCTTATATTTTCATTAAATTTTTCTTATTTAATTCAAAATTAAAATGTAATGGATAAATTCGTTACATAAGTGAAAATTAAATTGATACAATTTAATTTAATTAAAAATAAGAAAATTATTTTTTAATCTCAAACATTTTAAAATCATTATTACATATACTTATACTATGACACTGCATTAAGTCGTTATAATTGTAAAATATAATAAGTCAGTGATAAGATTAATTCTTAGATGATTGTTGAAAAAGCTTATTATTTATTATAAAAATAATTAAAATGAAAAAAAACTTAAATCTGAATATATATCATGTACTATCAATCTTATTATACAATGATTCTTAAATAAAATAAGTATATAAGGTATAATCAAACTTTAAACCAATAAAAAACTTAACCACTAACTTTTTTATTTCGACTATTTAATAAAGTATATTTATTTCAATATCTCTTTTTGATACTTAAGTACAATAATTTCAACTAATTTTAAGAAAATCAATTAAAATAAATTATATACACACACATATGTATATATATATATATAGATTGATGTAATTAGCTTAAATTCATGTTTTAAAAATTACGGTAAATAATTTATATTAACCATAAGATTAAAGACTAAAAATTTAAATTAGTTGCGATGCTTATAGTTAAAAGTAATTATTTCACTACTTATTTAAGTGAAAAAATCATTGAAAGACAAATCCTCTAAATTAAAAAAAAAATATTAATATTTAATTGAGGAAATTATATTGCGTAAAAAGCAATAATATTCATTCTTTCTATTAGAATGTTAGAAATATTCCTTTAATACCTTTTACAATTCAATGTTTATGCTAGAAAATTATAATTAAAAATATATTTATTTTATTCGAGAAGACCTTTTGAATTTAAAAAAAATTATTCTTATTTCATAACATTGCAACAGAAAAAATATCGTGCTTACAATTTTAGTTGCGAATATAAAAAAATAAAATAAATTATTTTGTTATTACAACATTGTTATGATAATCAAGGATTTCTCGATTTATAAATTTGTAATATAAAAAGTAATCTTTTCATTCATTCAAACATTTTCAAAACTAAATTCAAACATTTGAGTAATGAAAGATAGTGCTACAATAATTAATATGATACGTGAATTGGCAAAAGTTGTATCGCTAAATATTCAAGAATCCTCGTATCTCAATCGATCATAGGCAAAGAGAGATGAATATGGGAATAATAAAAAAGCTATTAGGAAACTCGTGAGATCCTTGCTGAAGTTCACCTTGACGTCTACAGCCTCATTTCACACTCGGTCGAGCAGCAGGAGCAGAAAGAATCGCCTCCAGGGGGGTGGATCGGGCGGTGGAGGCGGGGTGACTGGTTACGGGCGGCAGTGACCCCGGGGCTTGCGGCCTGCCTCGTCGCCGTCCTCGTCCTCCCCGCCACGCTTCACTTCCGTAAAGCGCTCGCCTTTTACCGAAACGATTTTGTTATCAAGGTACCGCACGAGCTTCTTCGGCTCGGTCTTGGGTGCGACCGGACGATGCTCGCGGGAGTCGTCGTCTCTATCAACGTAACTGTAGCGGTTTATAATCCGGGCCTTCAGTTCCTCATCGTTCACACGCGTCTTGTTTCGGCCATTTGGCTGTAAGGTACATAAAACGTGTAAGACTTTTTATTTTGCATTCAGCTTAAGAAACTCTAAAATTTTTTTATTTTTCTCAAAACCAAAAATAATCGAAAAAATTAACGGATTGTAAGTATTTTCAATATCGATGATGTAAGTTCTTTTAATTTATGCAATACCAAAAATAATTTCCTCTATCTGTCATATTGTGGGAATTCTGCACAATTCCAGATGTGTAATTTAAAAATAGCCATCATAAATAAATAAATTTGAGTCAACGGAGAAGCGGTTATTTATAATGGATTCGCGTTACTTTTAATGGTTTTTGTTTTTTTCATACATAGTCGATATGCCCCTTTTGTTTGGCCAATATATTAATAAGTGCAACGTTCTTAAGACTTATAATATTTTATTCGACACTAACACGAAAAGTCATACAACTAAAGCTTAGTTATGACTTTTGTAATTCTTTATTTTCTAATTAATTTATATAATTAATAAAAATCACTTAGTACAAAATAAAACTCTGTGTCAATTAATTAAACAATTCAACACGTCCATTATTATTTACAGTTTTATAGATGTCTTATTTCTAACTAACATTTTACTTTTATGTATGTGTGTGTGTAGATATTATTTATTTATTTTTCCTTTTTTCTTCTTCATTCCTTCCAAATCTGCTTCTTTTTTTGTCTCTTGCTTCAATGAATCTTCTACACTATAATCATTCGTAATATTCTCCCACTTGATTGTATTAGACCCTGAAGCATTGCATTCTTCTATAATGTGCTTTATTATTTCTTTTTGATTCATTCACAATCTACAGATTATTTCCTTCTGCATTAATGATTGTTTATTGTTTCTCATTTCGTTACCTATTTTAAATTTCGTCATCACCTTCACTCCTTTTTTCTTTATTATCCTTATCTTCATATACCTATTTATTTTTTATTACAGCGTATTTAATTTCCCATACATATTTTGATATTTTCAGTTTATTTATACAAAGTTGTTATTATACTCTTCACACGTTGTGTAATACAATTTTACCTCTTTTAGCTATAAATTTGTTCCTTGTTATTTTCACTGAATCTGTATCCAAAATATGTGAAATGCTTAAATGTTTCTAGTTTGTTACATTTCCACTTAAATTACGTTTTTTTCTTCTATCAGTTTTTAAAATTTCTGAATTTCATTTTTTTCTGTTTTGTTTTCTGTATTTACTTTTAGACCTTTTTTTATAATACTTTGTAAAAACTCTTAACTGTTCATTTTATTCTCCTTCATTTTTTGACAAGATTATTATATTGTCTATGTATGGTAGTGATCCAATCATCTTCTCCTCTATTCTTATGCCTGAATTTCTATATTTCTGTAGATCCTCTTCTAAATCTACCAATGTTATATTAAAAAGTGAAGGGCTCTTTGGGCTCATCCTTGTTTCAATCTTCTTTCTGTTTTTACTTCATGATTATATCCCCTTCTATTTTAATTTTAAATTAAAATCTTGACAAATTCCTTTGTTCATTCAATCAAGTATTTTTATTTTTTTTCCATCGAATATCGCTTTTATGTTTCAGATAAAAAAAATATTTCTTCCTTCTCTTTTTCAACTATTTATCTATTGTTTTTAATACAGAAATTATTCATATTGGACCATTTTTTCTGCTATAGCCGTCAATCATTATAAATTGATTTCCTTATACGTATTTTTATTTTATTTTTTATTATCCTATGTATACCATATCCACCAACGTAATTCCTCTATTTTTACTGTACTTTTCTTGCCCTTTTAATAAAAATTGGTACTACTATTCTATTTCTCTACTCCTCCAGCATTTTACCACTCCATATAATTTATTACATTAAGCAATTCTTTTTAATTACTCTAGCCATTTCTTTTAGCACTGTTTTCTCTCCGTATCTCCACATTAGATATATTGGCTTTTCAATTTTCATTTTTAAATTTAATTAATTTATATAAAAGAAAAAACTTATATTGTGTACTAGTTTATTATACTCAGTCAGAAATTACGAAATTATATATTTTGTTTTACAATCCTATCAAAACTATTTATTAGCATTATAACACAAATATAGTTTCTCAATAATATATTTTTATTATAAGTATGTTATTTCTAAAAATAAATTAGTTTCTTACTGTTTTCATTAAAAGCTTATACCATTTTATAACTAAGTTTTGTTGCACTAATTTAGTGGTTAATCATAATTACTAACTTATAAATTTTAATAAAACATTCATCTTTAAAAATATATAAGGAGGTTAAAAAGTATTGTATTATATATATTTCAATTTATTATAAATTACTAAACTTACAAAAAAGCACGTTTATATTGTTTATACGTCGTCTTGTGTAAATGATGCGGTTTTGTGTACCACTACGAGTTTGAATTTTTTTTTAATTTCATACTGTTGAAAATAATTAGACAGTAAAAAAACTGTTTTAATTTTCTTTAAAATTTAAGTTATTTAAAAGTATTTTCAATAATCTATTGTGTCTATCGAATTTTTAATTTTTTTAAAGAATAGTAAATGCTCAAATTGTAGTAATTTTATATTTATAATCCTCTATGTAGATTTTGATGAAAAAAATTTGCAAAATATGAAGATTTTAAAAAAATACAAATTTAATAAATTATTATCGTTTATCCAAGACATAAATGCTCTCTTCCTTTTTCTGAGTTTCAAGTAAAGACAGACTTATTTACACCTGCGTACTTAAACGTAAATTTGAGCCGCACATATTATATAATGTATAATATAATCATAATTCATAACAAATAATAATATAAAGTAACTATTTATTAATAATGAAATATCAATGCTTACTTTCATAATTTTTTTAATTTTACATTCAAAAAGAATGAGTTGTTTTTTCATATTCTTATGCATCAATTAAAAAATTTATAGAAAATTTATACAAAAAACAATTTTATAATATAATATCGTGTGAATGAATATTTGCAAAAAAGTAATCGCATAATCATTAAAAATTTATCAATGAAAAATTTTTTTTATAGTACTACAATAAAATATATGAATTAAAAGATAGAAAAATTTAGTGGTTACGAAATAATTTTATTAAAATTAGTATAATCGCCCTAAATTTAAAAAAATTACTTATTATTTTTCTATTTTAAACATTGAACTGAGGTATTAGACGATGTAAGAAAATTGCATAATATGAAAAACGTTTTAAATAGATTATCATGATAAAAGCTGCTTAAAATATATTATATCATAAATATATACTTTATTATGGCTAGTTTGTATAAAATCTTTTAATATTAGAATCCAATTTAAATAATGAATTAAAGCTGAATTAACTAATAGATTGAATTTTATCGACGTAATCGATATAACTAAATACAGGCATTAAAATTCATAAGACTTATTTCGTAATTAAAAAATTGAAAATAATTGAAATATATTTTTCATGAGCTTTTTTAGGTTAAACTTTAGAAATTAATTAAAAAAATTTGTTGATTGGTTAGAGAATACATCAAGCGATGTAGAAATTATTCTCACATTATTATATATTATATCACAAGTAAAAAATGAAAAAGTTTCATATACATTGATCGAATAAGTTTCAAGGATACGGATATATATTTACTTAAAGAAGATATGCTTATTAAATTTTTCTATTCGTACTTTAATCACAACATTATTTATGATATTATAAATTACTCTTGTAAGTATATCAAAACAAAATATTACGATACAAAACATAACGCATAGAAAAATTCCATTTATAATTAAAATACATAAAAATAAATGAACCTTAAAATTTCATAAAAGTTTCACATACGGAAAGAAAATATTTCTTTTCTTTTTTTAATTAATATTTTTTTAAAAAATTATAAAGATAAGACTTCTATTATTATATTAGAAAAACAATACTATTAAAATATCTTGTAAAAAATTTTAAACTTTACACCATTTAAAAAGTTAAATCATATGTTATATAAAAATATAAATTTTGTAGAATTATATCGTGCAATTTATAATGAACATTACTAATAAATGCACATAAAAGATTACTTATTCAGAAAATATAAATAATTATATTTTTCTATACACTATTTAATTTTTCAATAAATCATTATAAAAATTGAATACAAAATTTTTGCACAGGTATTTGCTTTAATGTCTGCTATTAGAAAATATAAAATTATTTTCAAATGTATATAAATTACTTACTGTAAGAAAAGTTAAATTGCTAACAATACATTGTCCAGCTTCTTGTCTATGAAGAGCAAGTTGAGCTGCTTTTGCAATGTCACCTCCAGCTACAGCAAGGCAGTGACGTGCTTCTGCAGAACTTGCTCCAGGAAACATCTCTTGTAAAAGTGCTACCTGATCCCAAGAAGACTCCTATAATATAAAATTAATAATTTTAAAGATAAATTTTTTTATCTTAAATGTAATTTTAAACTCATCTATGCTTTCCTATTCATTTTGTATAATTTATAAGATTTTACATTGATAGATAATTCAAAAGTAATAAGCAGTTAAGTAATTGAAAATACACTATTTTACTTTTTATATTTAAAAAAAGGATTCTTATTAGTAAAACTTAATTACAAAAAACATTTTTTTTTAAATATAGATGCTCAGGGAAAATAAGATACTATGTAAATAAAAATGAATAAATCATTTGTAATTGAATAATAATGATAAAATATTAAAATATGTTATAATTTAATGTTTATTATGATTATAAGCATTAAATTTTTAAATATATTGAAATACTTAAAATAAAAAATAAAAAATACTTATAATACTTAAGTGTTATTTTTATTTTGACTCAAAAATAATGTATAAACTATTAAAATTAAATTACAATTTTACTGCAGAAGTATGAAATGTATAATATCATTTTAAATTATAAAAAAATATAAATTTTTCAGTTAATATTAACTTCATTACATTATGGATACTTCTAATTTTGATTTTAAATGTACGAGTAAAAGGTTTGACTAATCATCAACGAATCTACTAATGACATTTAAATGATTGCTTATAAAATTTAATATATTAAATAACTCAAGATAAAAATCTTATCAACATTTAATTTATCGGTAAATTTTCTATTAAAAATTTTATTTTATCATTTTTTCTTATAAATGTATCAACAGCTATAAGAAGTGCGATTTACCTCAGCAAAATATTCTCCACTAGAATCACTACCAGCATCACTTGTTTCTGATAAATGATGTACCCTTGTAGTTCGTTGTGGCTCAGGTGGAAGTAAAGCAGCTAAGCTTAAACAACTTAGAGGATCATGTTGCTGTGCACTTCCATTATTTTCTTTACTATCTTCACGTAACTGATTTTCGATATCAAATAGCCATTTAGACACTGCGTCCTTTTCAATGGTTGAAAATTCTGGTAGACAGGCAGATACCATTTCACTTACTCCATCAACATCTAATTCATCTTCTAAAGCACTTTCTTCTACCATGCTTACCACGTACCCAAGAACAATATCATCTATCAAACTTCAAACAAATAATATTTAATTAATATTGTCAATAATCAAACTTATATGTACAGTGTATAATCAATAATAGTTTTATATGTTCTCATATTTATAATTTTGAGATGTGCTATTATGATAAATAATTTTGTTTTATAAAATATATCAGATAGAAAACATATTATTTAAAAATTAAAGAATTAAGAATTTAAAGTATATAGATAATTGCTTATTGCTATAAAAAATATAAAAAAAGATAGAATATGTATAAGTTAATATAAAAATATAATATAATTGATTATATCTTTAACGATGTAGTTTTTTAAATAGGAAAATAAATTAAAGTAATTAAAAGTAATAATTAAGAAAAGTAAAGAAAAGATATAATTTTTTAATAGTTAAAAAAACATAAAAATATTAAAAAATACTCAAATAAAATAAATGTAATATTTTAATTATATATAGACTTAAATTATTTAATAGATGCAAAAATGCAATAAACTGTATATGCATTTGAAAAGTATTTGAATAACTTATTTACTTTAATTGGGCAGTTGGCACTTGCTTTCTAACAAAACTGAATAATGATTTCTTCACCAATTCTTCCTTCTCACTCATAGTACGATTCATTCTAAAAAGGTATTAAAAATTTTAATTGATAAAAATACATACACCTACTATATAAAATAGAATCAAGGGCTCTTACATAGTATTCCTTGACTTATTAATTGTTATCTATTAATATTATTAATATAAAAGTGATTGCATATTCAAGTAAGTAATAAATATTAATTGCGTGATTTTTAATAATAATTTCATAAGTATAGGTTTATTTTTAAAATATACAAATACATAAAATATATAAAGTAATTTAAATTCACTATGTCTTTAATGTTTTGTGCTGCATTAAGAAAAAGATTTTGATGAGAGTAATTTAAAAACAATAATAAAACTGATGTTTGTATTGAAGCAAGGAATAAGTGAAAGTATTTTTGAAAATAAATACATTAAGAATGTGTAGGTTAAAGAAATTTGATACTAGCCCAAGAAGCTCTCTTTTTGATCGATTCGCGTTGAGCTACATCGAGGCAGCGACACGGAGGGAAAGAGAGAGAGAGAGAGAGAAAGAGAGAGAGTGTGTGTATGCGAGGGTTTATCCCGGGGTCGTTCTATAGAAAGACGTGTATTTGTTACTTTGCAGTTAATAAATCTAAAGAGTTTTAATTTAACAGGGTGAATGTTTTATAAATAATATAAAATCAAAGAAAACAATTTGCACTTGCATTATTTTTCTGTGTAATGTTTACATCATTTCGATCGTTTTTGTTTCTGATTTTAAGTTGTTGGGGGCGAAAAGAAAAAAGAAGTTAAAAGATCGAGGAATAGGCACGAGAGAGACGTAGCGAGTTTCAACATAGGTAGCTGTTTCTAACCTGTTCGGTATATACGAAAATTCTCACGGGCGGATTAAACACGAAATGTTTACCCGCCACACCTTGGCCGCCGAGTCGGATTCCGAATCGGGGATGGCTGGGAAATCTCGCAGGCCCGGAAAGAAAAGAATGAAATTTTCTTTCCTCGTTTCTCGCTCGTAATCGTATACAAACAACGGAGCGCTGTAGAGTTTAGATTTAATAATTCACCTAACGTCCACTCGCTCGCTACTCGCTACACTACGGCTAACTCCGGCGATCCGGCGGCCTTCCCTTCGTTCTTGCGCCGTCGCCGCTCGAATTAGTTTAGCTCCGTCCTGCTTTATCTCTCCTAGCAACGCCTTGCTTGACGCTTTTGTTTTATATTGCTTTATATTGTTTTTTCTTTATCTACAAGAGTTAATTATAATAGCTATCAGAACCAAACATTTTTTATTGTGCTTATTTCTTTATCGCTATAGTATTCCCATAATAAATTTTCATGATTTATTATTTATTGATTTCTATTCAAATATAATAATTTAAATTATTATTGTATTATATTATTAACCACCATTACTAATAAATAACTTTTTATAACTTTTAAATGTTGGTTACAACATTTAACATAATTGAAAATATTTAAGGTTTTTCTTTACTTACAAGGTTGAACAAATTTTTTTGCTTGATCATTAATAACTATTTATTGAACTTTCAAATAAAGTGCACGATTATTTTTATGCTAAAATTCTAATAAAATATAAAACAATGATAATAAACTTTTTACATACTTAATGCTTTTTTAATGTAAATTTAATTTTAATTTAATGTAAATCTTTTATTTAACGTAAAATATGGTATTATAAAAAATTAATTTTAAATCACATCTTCTTTGATATATTTTCTTATTTATATTTGTCTAAATAAATTAAGACGATTCATTTCGATTATAAGAACACAAAAATGAAGTAATTTCTAAAAAATGCGCCTTCATGAAAAAATATATTGAAAAATGCTAAAAGAAAAAAAAAAGAAAAGAAAAAAAAATTGATGTAGAGAGAACCATGAACCAGAGAAAATGTTCTAAAAGTTAATCAACAAAGAAAAAAAGGCACAGAAAAATTAGATAAAACTATATACAAAGAATAATGGTGAACGGACTTTAATGATATATTTGAAGAGAAAAGGGAGAGAGATGATGAGAATGTGGAGGTAAAGAAATAGAAGGTGATAGTGCAAGAAGTGTAGCAGATAGTAAATAATATGAAGTGGAAGAAAAGTGTAGAAGAAAACAAAACCACCAAATAAATGTAAAAGAAAGAAGAAAAAGCACTAATACAAAATATAACAAGAATCATCTACAAACTAATAAAGAAAAGAAAAATTTATGAGAAGTGAAGTAGTGGAATTGCTGTTTGAATGTTCAAACAAGAGAGCAAACAAATAACTGCTATTAACAGAGAAATTACGCTGACGAGTATAAGATTTGCATAGAAATTATAGAGAAATGTATGAAGGATAATAAAAAATTGGATTTAGAATGTATTGTAAATATAATAAATGTATTGAAAATGTTAGTTGATGTACAGATGAAGAGAGAAAAGGGAAAAATATTCGAATGCTTTAAACATATAAAAGCGGCTTTCGACAAAATAGAAAAAGAGGAAATGTCAAAATAGATATAAAAAAGCATTTATTCTGAAAAAATTCAGAATGAAAATGAAAATATTTGACGGTTTAATTATTATATATAATTATATTGGGTCATGATTTGGAGTTGGAAATTTTACCTAGAAATAGAAAAAATATTTAAAAAATATATAATATAGATACTGGACTTGAGTAAAAATCAAATGATTATGCTTTGATGTTATAAATAAAAAAAATGTAAAATAGATTATATCGAACAAAGAGAGAAATTAAATTTGAGAATAGAGTAATAACCAGTGAAGATACAATAATTCTTAAAGAGTGAAAAAATGGATTAAAGAAGATAAAAAAATTGGAATAAAGATATTGGATAAATTTATAATGGACAAGGAAATGAGAATTCATAATTGTTGGAAAAAACTAAAGAATGTGTCAATTTTGCAATAATTGAAAAAAAAACAATGAAACATATCTTAGAAGAGTATTATTTTATAGATTTAAGACAAAAAAATGGGGAAATATTTGGATAGGAAAAAAGAAAAATATAATTATGTTGCAAAAGATTTATGGGAATATTGAGAATATAAAAATGGAAAGAGCGTAAATAAAGTAATAGATAGGTAGGTACGTCGCAAACAAAGTAAATAGGCAATATTAGGAGTAGAGAAAAAATAGAAATAATATAAGTAAATACTAAACATATAAATTGTTCATAAGTAATAATACTAATAAAATTTTTTATGCAAAGTAATTGACGTGTTTCACCTCATCGTTGAAAAATAGATGGGCGGTGATGAATAAAAAAACTAATGATTTTAGTAACAATAACAACAACAAAAACAACAGCAATAATAATAATAATAATAATAATAACAACAATAATAATAATAATAATAATAATAATAATAATAATAATAATAATATATATGTTCCGTATATCGCCGAAGAGCTTCCGCTATCGTAATAACTTTTTGGCGCGGTTATGTACTGTAATCCGTTGATGTTCTTCTTGAAACCCTAACGGGATGATTTCGCAAAATCTCAACGGCCATTTCGTTTTTTCCCGGTTAATTGGCGTTAATCGTTGTTATTATTTTTTCTTTTTGCGCGTAACGAACATTATCAAGATTTACGCGAACCTACCGATCATTGTCAGTCGAGACACATCACAATAGCAGAGAAACTGGTTCATAAGTTATAATGTTAAACACAATCTTATTAACATTTAAAACTACTTTCATGCATGAATTTAGAAAAATCGTGCGATTAAATTAAATTATATTAAAAAAACATATTGTATTTATTTGTAATAGAAAATTATATGTTTAATAATTATTAATTAAACAATAGTGTTTAATTTATATTTGTTTACTTTATACAATGTTTACTTTATATTATGTCGCTTTTTAAAAAGTTCTTAAATGGAAATAGTTAAATAAAAAATATATATCCATTTATGATTGTGTTTTTAAATATATTAATAATTATTTTCTAGTATACAACGTATACGATTGACGTATGATTAGATAGAATATGTACCAAAAATCTTTCAAATATTATTTTTAGATAAAAAAAGAAATAAAAACATTAAAATAATAATTAAAATAATATTATTTTTAGATAAAAAAAGAAATAAAACATTAAAATAATAAATAAATTTTTTCAGAAGATATTGTGGTTTAAAATAACAGTAAATTTTAATTTTTTAAAAATTCTGCTAAAATAAAATTGCTTTAAAAAAACTTTATATATATATTAGCATATTGATACATCCATGGTGCTATAATTTAAATTATTTAATGATTATAAATTTGAGTATAAAGTGTTGTCTGGCTATCTATCTACCTTGCATATAATTAAACCTTTTCAATTATTTTAATGAATATATGATAATGAATTAAAATAAAACAAAAATATAAATTATGAATAGGTTACAATAGATTTTATAAAAATTTCCAATTAAAATTATGCTGCATTTTTTCAAATTTTTAACAAGAAAAAATATTTTACAATAAGTTTCAATTAAAACCTGTTGTTATAAGTATAAGCAAAACTTAGTATTATAATAATATATTAATAAACTTTAAATATTAAATATTTGGTTTAAAACTAAACAGTAATGTATGAAAATCCTTTGCACCTAGTAAATATTTATTTAAACAATGAAAAAACTCCTGTGGTTTACATAAGTTGGACATTAATAAATATTGAAGAATAAGAAGTATTATTAGTACTATATCATTTTTAAACTTCTCAGTAAATAATATGTTATTTATATCCAGTTTGAATTACAAATTCTCTAAATTGTTTATTATTAATGAACAAATAATATTGCACATTTAATTTATAATAAACTTATAAGAATTATAAAAAATATTGTAAATTATAGAAACTTACCAAAAAGAATTATCAGTTTATTTAGTTAATATAGTAAAATATGAATTTTTATAATTGAATTTATAGTAATATTACTTCATTTTATAAATAAGTGAGAAAATATTTTTAATCATTGTAAAAAAATGCCATAGCCAGAATATTATTGTATTTCTTTATTTTTAAGATACCATTTTATACATGATGTTCTTCACTTTCAACGATTTTATAAGTTATGAAGTATCATTCAGTATACATATTTTCGATTTTTCATACATACGTAACTTCAATTCTGAGAAGGGACTCTTAAATTGTCTCTTATTACAATGATTTGTAGATATATTTGGTTATTATATTTTGTAACATAGAGAATAGCCTCTCATAGATATTCTCTTAACTATACAGACAAACAGTATGTATATGGATAGTCTAGTCTTTGTAGAATATAAAATATAACACTGCAATATACAGCTATACGTCAAATCGCATTTAAATAGACATTACTCTTCGTTTAAACTATTAGCAATGGGCTAATTAAATGTGTAATTCAAATCTTAAAGCAAACTTCACTAAAAATGGCACACGAATATAATATAGAGCTGGTAATTTATTTGAAATAATTTATTACATCGTTAAGTGTAAAACTAAATTAAAAATAATTAAAATTTATATCAAATAATTAAAGTTCATGCTTATCCCGGTTATATAATGATTTTTATATTTATTTAAAACTAAAAAGTAAATTTAAAGAACAGCAGAGCAAAACCATGTCTTTGAAAAACTGTGTTAAATTAATTCAAGTAAACATCCAACTCTAATAAAACATGCTTATACTAGTTGTTGAAAATATATATAAAATTTAAAATTTGGCATCTGCATAATATTATATTATACAACTCAACTATATAAATTTTGTATTTAATATAATTAATTGACTCACAAATTATTTACTGTGTCCTTTTGTATTAACGTTTACAACGACGTCGAGAATAAAATAATGTTAATATTAAAAAAAACTTTTTTTTAAATATTTTAGTACACAAAGATTTAAAATAAAAAAAATGTCATTTGACATTATTCAATATTCTGCTTCAGAATAAATTATTTTATTGTATATTACTTATTATTTCTATGTACATTTATTAATTATAATAAGAGAAATCACAATATCATATGTATGGCAAAAACCAACAAAACTAAGTAAAAATACAAACCTATATTTATATTGATTAAAAACATAAAAACATAAAAATATAAAAATATCATACGTATAAGAACTTCTTTAAAAAAATGTATTTTACGTAATTCAGTAATATTAAATGCAAAAGTATCGATTTTTACATACAATATAAGATATAAATGCACAATAAAAAAATCGACCTTTTACGTCATTATTAAAAAAAAATCTACCTTTTTGCTTAATACTTTTCTTAAGTAAATTATTTCTTGTATGGTGCAATCCACATTTTTACTTAAAAAAGAAATATTAAAATATATATAATATAGAATGCCAATCACAAACGCGAAATCACTTCTGATTATGTTTTATTGTTCTTTGTGCGATCGGGCCTCGACTCATTTTCTCTTTTATCGACAGTCACATCTTCGTCTTCCTCGTCGTCTTCAACATCCTCCTCTTCTTCTTCCTCCTCTTCTTCTTCTTCTTCTTCCTCTTCGTCCTCCTCATTATTATGTTTCGAATCATCGTCAGTATATTGCATACTGCTGCAATTTGTTTGATCTTCTGGGTCTTCGACGATGTCTTGTTCTTGCTCAAGAAAGTCCGTTGGAACAAATTCCATCTGCTCTTCGATAAAATTATTCCTCGAATCATCATTGTTACCTGATTCATACAGTAAAATAATAGTTTTTATTTAATAATTTTATTTTTTTATCATATATAGTTTTGATTTTTGATTTTTTTAATATTTCAAATAAATAATTCAAATATAAAGTAAGAATTAATTTTTATTTAAGACTATTATTAAATTTTTCTTTTCTTTAAACTTATGTTATAATTTTACATAATATTATATCTTTCACATATAAGTATCTATAAATAAAATAATTCGATTATATTTCTAAATTTATATGCATTACATATACGTTTTATCATATTATTGTGTTTGAAATTTACACATCTTATATTTTGTAAAATGAAAGGTTAGAAAAATAAATCTTTATAAAAATGTATGTATTTTTTAAATAATACTTGGATTAACGTTTTTTAGATTATATATTAATAATACAATTCAATTTTCTATGTAATATTTAACATAAAGATAAAGTATTTCTCAATTAATGGATACAAAAATGCAAATGAATATGTTAATATACGAATAGATAAGTAAGTAATGTGCTTTCAAGTAAGAAAAACGTATAATTAAATATGGTAATAAATTGTAACAATGTAGTATAGTTCAATACACTACTACTTTATTAAGATTCAATATTTATATTTAAGCTATAAGGACCTCGTTAAACTATTTTATAAGTAAAAGATATAAAAGTGCATCGATTTTAATGTCAAAATGCGAATAGATACGTAAGGATTATACGTAAAACTTGGATATAAGACAAATGTGTATATAATGTAATGATTCATGCCGATTGTAATATTGCTCAATAAACTACTATACTCTACTATATATTAGTAATAAAAACTACGGAAATTTTTTAAGGAATGTGAAGCTCACAATTTGTTTAAAATATTGATTTTATATATATTTATATTTTACATAATTTATAACAAAAATATAAATTTTTATGTATGATACATTAATCTAGCTCATAATTTAAGAATGAAGTGTTGAATTTAAAAATAAATATTTATTACACTATTAAATTTATATATTTATCATTTGATCGTTTTATAGTTTTTCGGCAACGATTTCAGAAAATAATAAACATATTTGAATCTTTGAAACAAATGAATAATAATATTGTATCGGAATTTTTTATAATAGTTATAGAAATAATTTTCTAACCCAAATCAGAGCTGGCATCGGCAAATTCAATTTCTTGTCCACCTGGGTCGTCTTCTTCATTCAATCCGATAAGATTTTTAAAATTTGGCGAGTTAGAACAGCTATCCTCTTCGTGATTATCATCATGGTAGATGGCTTCGGAAGGACTGATTGGAATGTCGAGAGGCTCAAGTTTGACCATAGGCGAGGAAGATCTTTGGCGTAGAGTCTGAGGTGTTACGGGACGTTGAAGGCGAATTTTGGTAAAAGGGTGGGCTTCTGGAACTTGCGAAGGTGGGTTACGACGTTTCTGAGCACGTTTTGCACTAATTAGATTAGGCGCGGGAGTATTAGTATTGTTGGTTGAAGTTGATGGTTTGTTGTCTTTGGTTTCGTTGGTGATATGATTTATTAGTTGATGAGGAACTGTATTCTTTGTTTGGGGAATAAGTAGAGGTGGTTTTAGATTCTGAAATTTAAAGTTAAAAGATTAACTTGTTCATATAGCTTTGTACAATTATTACTATTGTTTTGGTATAAATGTTTTTGGTAAGTATGATAATATAATGTTAGGTATAGTCTTTTAATATATTGAATATTAAGTTATTATTTTAAAAAATATGGATAATTACCACTAAATAAATATTAGTAGTTGTCATGAGTAAACATATTTCATATAATTAATCGTAAAATCCACACATCTCTATTTTCTAATATATTAAAATAAAAATGAAATAATCGTAATTAAATAAAATGTAATCAATAATTAATTTTAACCATAATTATGCCTTATCAATTTTATATTGCATTTATGCAATGATAAAAGAAATTAAGTTTCCATATTAAAATTCTATCTTTCTAATTAGAATTATTTTTATCATAAAATTATTTTATGCCTGCATCTTAGTATCACATCCTGCATTTATAAACACATTAACTGTTACTAAGTATTTAATTAAAGTATTCGAAGAATATTCAAGTTAAAGAAAAATCCTCATACTTGTGAATTGCTCGGTCCAGCCAAGCCTTTGACTTGTAACGCTTCGGCAGCGTTCAGCAATTGCGGAAGTTTATCGTGAGCTACATTAACCTCGCCTCGATACATAAACTTGACTAGAGCTTCTACTTCCCAAAATTTGAGATCTTTCATGAGAATTATTGGATGCTGGCAAGGATTTTCACGCAAGAGTTGAGCTAAATAATCACTGCACGAGGACAAAATCATCTTATGGCACTTGAGAGAACGACCTTCGCAAGCCAAAGTTACATCGACGAACTGCTCACTATCCAAGAGGGATGGAAAACTGTGCTGCATATTGCTATGGTAACTATTCCACCTGAGACACACCTGTTTCAAAGCGATTTTAATTAACATTTTTTTGTATGGGCCTTACTTGATTTAATTTTTTAGTAATTTTTAATATTTAGACGAGTAAGTTGATTATTTTTCAAATTTTCGCGCGTAACAACTTTTCTAAAATGTATATTTATTATATGTACAGTTATGTATTTTTATATTTTATTTAAAAGTACCAAAACCCAAAGACAGTTTCGTGAAAATTTTCAAAACTTTTAGAATGGAAACATTTTTTAAATTAAAGATATATAAGAAGGTAACTGTATTAATTGTAAAACGAAATATATATCCATTATTTTTCACATTGAAGTATTTAACATGTTAAATAATTATTTTTAAATTGTTTTTAAATAATGAGTTTTTATAAGAAGCGCGCTATACACGCTATTACAGTCTCCCTCAATTGCAAACTAAAATTTTTTTATCGAGATTGTAAAACTACACAATATTTTATTATTAATCGTTCAACACAATCAAATAAAAAATTGTAGCTTTTTCTGTAAATATATATAATTAAAATATAATAATTATTTATTATATAATTCCAAATATATACAAAACTAAATACATTTTTTGCAAGTTATTATTATGCAAGCATAATCTAAATAAATTATGAACTCAAAATTAAAGAAAGGAATTATATTCAAATTATATAAAATTAATATTCAGAATATGAAATTCAGAAAAGTTTTTTGTATTTATTTAATTACACTGATTACAGTTTTTAATTTCTCACCTTAATATTGATAAAAATGCACCTAAAAAAGAGATTTTCCGTACAAACCATGATTATTTAGAAATGACTTACTTCGGTGGGTTGCTGTGGCAATATAGTTTGAGGTAGTCCTTGTATATTTTGCACACTCGGACGAATGGGCATCTTGATGCTCGTGGGGGTGATTTGCTTAACCTTGAGTGGTATCGTCTTTAGTACGAGTGCTTTCGCTGGTCTTTGTTGTTGTTGTTGTTGTTGCTGTTGCTGCTGCTGTTGCTGCCGTTGTTGCTGTCTGTGATGCTGCCGTTGTTGCTGCTGGACGAGAGGAGCTGGAGCAATGTTGCGCATTTGTCGAACGAGATTCTGAGTGGCGAGCCTCAGAGCCTTGGCCGAGTGCGATTGCTCTTGGTCCCGCTTGCCAAAGTCGCTCATCACTATAATGCGATTGCATTCATTTAAAATTTTGTAACAGCTGCCGTCTTCGTTTGGGACATCTACGAATGGAACATTTGTAGGAGCTATTTCCGGGATCACATGGAACAAATGATTTTAAGAAAGAAAGTTTTTGTAAAAAACTTCGACTCTTCTATTACCGAGAAACATTCGTTCGTATTAGATTTATCTTTTCTACGAAATTTAGCTCATTTTAAAAATTGAATCATACATTCTATCAAATATATTTAATTTGAAGAAAAAGTTTATTTAATATCCTAATTTTATTTATTATTTTTATCGACGTATTTTTTTGGAAACAATTCGCGATTAGAGTGAACCAATTCTATATTCTCGCTTAAAGTAAAATCGCTCATACATTGTTTCATCATAGAAATTTAGGATTTAAATATTGTCTATTATATGCTTGTTTATTATTAAACATTTTTTTATATGAATTAGTTAAACAAACATTGCTAACATAGTACAGATAATAATAATTTGATGCTATCATGCTATGAAAATGGTGGATCATTCTTAAATAAGTAAATAAAATGAAGTCTTTTCTATATCTTAAAAACACTTGCATTCTCATTCACTTGTACACTTTATCTACGTGCAAATAAATTAATTTCACTGAAATAAATTATTAAAATTGAATTTATTCAATAACTATATTATTCTATAATTAAGCTGATAGAAATATTTTCCATATTATTTAAAATAAACAATTAAAATTATTATATAAATTTATTGAAATTTTAATGATCGAAGCAGTGATTTTTTGTTTAGATAATGGTAATTTAGAAGTAATAATATTAGAAAATTATGATCAAATAACAGTTACAATGTAAATAATAAAATCGTTAAATTGCTGCTAGTTGTTATGGAAACATGTAAAAACCATATTAAAATTAATTTTTCCAAGTATTATTTAAATAATATAATTTATGATTATTAACTAGAGAACATAGAAAATTAATTTTGATTATTAATGTTTGCTATAGTTTTATAATATATTTTTATATATTTTATATATTTTTATAGAAGTGCATTTATACTTTCAAAGAAGTTTTGATAAATTAATCAATAGATTAAGAATAACGCATAATTCGGTGGGGAGAAAAGATGTTATTTCCATATTTATTGATATTTTTCTTGGCTTGAGTTATAGGCATTTTATGGGTGATCGATGATCAAGAATAAAATAATACCTACTCTGTCTTTATCTAGAAAAATATAAATTTTTTTGGTTCGAGATGTTTTAATCTGTTATTAAATTTTTTATAATTTTTTATTATACGTATAAATATTAAATATATAAGTACTTCATAGATACAATTTAAATACTGACCTAAATGAAGTGCGTATTAATTAAATGTATAGATTTTTAATAACTTTAAATATCAACTATCAGAATAAATTATTTTAGTACTAAATAAAATTATTGAAAAAATTCAAGTTTTATTTTTTAAACATGTTTTCAATAATATAATTTGTTTTGGTGCAAATAATTAAAGTACGTATATACATTTTATCAAGAAATTTAACAATATATTATACTTGTTTTATTAAATTATTTCGTTATTTATTAAGTATTCTCTACATTTAAAACACGAACTTGTTTTAAATATCTTACAAATTAGTTTTTTTTTAACAAAATCATCATTAGGTCATTTAATCGATTTCCTGTCAAATTTTTTTTCTGTAAAAAGAGAATATTATTGAAAAAGTATACTAAGATATAAAATTTTATGGAACATTTTGTATTTATTCTAAAGACATACTTTATAGATCAAAGTTGCGTAAAAATAAGAATAATTTTAAAATTTTAATTTTTAAAAAGCACATGCACACAGATATATGCGCAGGCAAAGAATTTTCTTTATATTTATTTTGAATGCGTGTATATTTATTGTGCGTCATTTATTCAACTATACTCTTGTTTTATAAGCTCACATGCAGTTATATTTGTATAGAAAGTAGGTCACCTTTTAAGTCCAACAAAAGATCGTTTAAGATTTAAGGAAAAATGATTTTAATTAATATATTTCTATTTAAATTTATCATCATTTTTAATTGGAAGGATGTTTCTATTTAGAGTATGCTTTTTATATATTTGATATAGAAATATTATTTTTCGATGATTTAATTAATAATAAAATATTTAAATGCACTTAATTGTTTAACAACAAAAGTAAAGGGAATTCTTATAAGTGTAAAAATATTTATGTAAAATATATGTAAAATGTATACGTAGAATATTTAAAACAAATAGAATTAAAGAGTAAAAAGTTATTGAGTATGTGCTCCCTGATATAATAACAAATCTCCTATAGAATTAATTAAAGCCGAAATATAAGAGGATCAAAGTAAGTGGAGGTAAAACTCAAAGATTAATCGTTGTAATCAAAAGACTAGAAAAAAATTAGGTAAGCGAAGGCGAACGCCGCGCTTACCCTGATATCTCCTGCCGACGAGCCTACCACCGTGGTGCACCCGGAGATGGCGATGGAGGTTGGTGGTACCACACTGTCGCGGATTGGCCCCGCCCCTGACTACCACGGCCCCACATATACGGCACTGGGCTCGCAGTGGGTCATTGGAACAGAGATCGAAGTGGGCCCAAACCGCGCTTGGGTTCGCCATCGCTCGGAGGCTGCGCGAGTGCGAGCGTACTCGTGTGAGCATGGGGTAAGAGCCGGTTCCGGAACCAGGAGATCGAGAGTTGGCTGGAACGGGCATCTGCTGAAGTAGCCCCTTCTCCTCGTAATAGTTGTCCTCATCTTCGGGCTCCTGCTTCATGGTTAGGGCCGGTTGGTTCTCCCCCTCCTCCTTCTCGATTGTGTCGTCGTGCTTGACAGCGGTGGAGGACCCAGCGCCACTCGAGTCGGTGAATCCGAGCTTTCCATTGCGCATATTGGTGATGCTCTTGGCTGCGCGCTTCGAATCCGACGACACTAGGCTGCGACCACTGCTCTTTAGAGACATCCTGCGGTAAAGGTTGCCTGTGTCAGCACTCGGAAAATTGTCCCAGATACTTCCCGATTTGTTATAGTCGCCAAGTCTAAGGCTTTCTCAATCGCAATCGTCTCACTTTCAAGGGCTTCCTTCTCGCCTTGAGCCCGACTAAATCAAAATCGATCCTTCTTTAATTTTTTTTTCTTTCTTTGCCGTATTAGTTAAGCCTATTTCTTTTGATGATTGTATTTTCTTCTAAGGACCTCACTTTAAAACTACTTTTTTCTTTTTAATGAGTAACTTTTTAATTGATATCGATAAGACATATGTCGACATCAATCTTTTTTTCAAGAGAAGTAAACTTACGTGAGATATCTTTCAAGAGAAGTGATAGCGAACTCCTTTGAAGTGAAACAACTGCTCGTTTAGACACGTGAAATTCTATTATTCGTTATTCCAAATTTCATTCAAAATCATAAGTGTTAACAATTTTTATCCGCTGGATATTTTTATACTTATTATGAATTAACATATTTCCCTTTGCAGTTCTTTTCAAATTCTTGTTTTAATTCTATTAAGCTAAATAGATATTATAAATTTTAAATGAATTCGTGCAAGATATTTTTTTGCATGCTTTATTTCATTTTTTAAACGTTGCACGGCCATTTAGTTGGAGTAAATTTTTAAACAGTATTCAAAAAATATTTATAAAATTTTCATTTGATTGCTTAAAATTTCTTAAAATATTTTATGTTAAATTATTAATATTTAGAATTTGTTAATTCATCAACGGAAAAGAAATACTTTTATAATACAAAATGTTCATAATTTTTTAAATTGAAAGATTGTTCTTAACCAAATAAGTTGAAAAAATCCGATTTAAGATTTGTGTTACTAATTTTACTTTTTGACCCTCTCAACGTTATACAATAATCAGATACTATTGCACAAATTATCTCCGACACCAGTTATAATTATCAATTTATTTAGTAGATGAAAAATGAACATTACCTTTGTTTTTCAAAGCTTTTGTTCATGGCTGAACTTTCAATCACCGACTTCAGTATAATAGAATAATTAAATGGGCCCAGTTACCTAAAAATTAAAAAAGTGCCTAATTATTGACGTAAAAATTGCACTATTGGGAGCGATGCATGGACCGAGGAAGCGTAGGAACACAATTTAACGAAGATATTTATCCCACTCCAAGTAACTTATTAAATCAATTTTCCTCGTATTTTTGGATTACAGAGATATTGGCATCTAAGTATTAACAAATGGTGTTATGCTATGAAAGAGAAGTGAGCATCTGGTGGAAAATATAGTTCAGGAAGTAGTCTGTATCGGGAAGAATCGCGTTCGCGAAGGAAGCTATACATGTCGCACTGCTCGATTGCTTTCATATCTTATTTTCACAATTCTTATTGCAATGTTTATTCCACTGTAATGAGTTTAAGTTTATATATTCTATAATCTCTTAATATTTTATAATATTTTTAATACTTCAAATTTTTTGTAGTTTATTATTTTATTTTATAAGTAATTAAATGTAAAATTTTTTTTATAGTTAACATGTGTATAATATTTGAACTTTTAACTTTATAAAAATACTTTTTCGAATGTGCTGTACATAGACTTATAATTGAAAATTTTCGGTGTAATTTTGAATTCACGTATGTAACACGTACGCTTATATTTAACTATTTACGTAAATTATTTATTATTAATAAGTAATAAACATTGGTTTATATGAAATATTCAACTGTATTTTAATAAACGTTTATATTCTGTAACGTACTTCTGTAACATAAAATCGATCAAGTATATATATTATATATATTCAATACACATGAACAAAGTAGAAATATTATTTCATAATATAAAGTATTCAAAGTTTTCGAGATTTATCTATATTTATAATTATTAATATATACATTAACTTTTAGATACTCATATAAAACACCGATAAACTGTAAATGAAGTTAATGCGTTCGTAAAAATTGAAATAAAATATTTAGTAAAGTAAATAGTTAATTGATGTACGATTGGTATAGTGTTTTTTCTACTTTTTGAAAAAAATAATTTAGTGTATGATACTAATTACATAAATCGATAAATAATTAATGAATGATCAACGGAGTAAATAAAATATTTTTATTTCAATAAATAAAAATGTAAAAACAGGGTAATAGTGTTACGAGTCGACAAAATTAATCAATAAAAAAAATTCGCAGCTTCAAATATGCTTCAGTGCACAACTCTAGGTACTCTGACATCGTCTGAATAATGCAACTTTTATCGACTTCAAATGATCTTTTCGGAAAGCTTGTTACTCTCAAAGTTACTACTTGTTCACATATCAACGTATATCCAACGCACCAAGACAAGTTCTATAAAAAGCAGCGTTCTTCAAGAGCTCAACGATAATTTCTCCGAGTTCGGCGTTGTGGAGTCGTCCGTTTGAATCGGTCGCGGTAATTTTCAAATCGCGTATAAACTTCGATTCATTAGAGATGTGCCGAAACACGATTATGCCTTTAAGGTCTCATTTTATGAGAGAGTTTTCCTATAAATTTATACGAATACAAAATACATTGACCTCAAGTTTATGTTCGATTTTCGACAAAAAAATATAAAAACCACTCGACAAACGATATTTGTAACAGTATATAAATAATATTTTGACAAATTATTTTATCATTCTAATGATATTTATTTTTTTGAATTTATAAGAGATTGTATTTAATAGTAGTTTTGTGCAGAAATAATATAAACTCATCGTTTGATCAATTGGTTTTATATTTATTTCGAAACTTGATTTTTTCAAGGAATATCATTGAACCAGATATAAAAAGAGAATTTATCAAAATAGCTTGGATTGTAATAAAACTTTTCATAATTAATATGTAATAAAAGTATAAAGTTTAACTAGCATAACTTGAGCTTATTATTAAATAGTAATAAATTGATACCTTTAAAAAACATATTTTATTACAATATTTAATTATTGCAATTATATTTAAAATGTATATTGACTATCTACACGTTTCCAAAAACAAAAACTTAATTTGAATGCTCTATTCATTTTTAATTAAACTCTTTAAATATTGTTTAATTAGTTAAATTAAGAATGAATTTATGACAGATATCGCAGGCAAAAGAGTTATTATTAATGACGGATAGGAGAAAATTCTCAAACAGTAGTCTTATTGCGCATATCAACCTTTGAAATATACTTGTGAACATTTAAAAATAACCTAAAATAATAAACGGATTTCTTATTCCATTTCACTGTTTCGGTCTCATTTTACGCTCGCGCAGTGTTGATAATACACGAATACATGTACGAGTGCATGCGAGGGTGCGAATAATCCTTATATTTAATCATAATCTGCATATTATCTTATGGTTTAAAAAACTACTTGTTCATCTTATAAAGCGTTGCATACGGTTATTGGCAGGGTAACCTACGTTAATCTCAAAATAAACAAATACGATGAGAATAACCTCAAATGATAGAAGAATGAAACGGAGAATTAGTACGCGTAAGATACTATTCTTGAACTGGAAGCAATACGGGAACTTATCGACGATGATAGGAGACAATGTAACCATTCCAATAATAGTGGTTAAACTGCAAATTGATTAAAATATTCAAATGAAATACGAAATTTTTTTTTAATGGTAAGTCAATAATCAAACGCTAAAATTGTTTATGCAAAGTTTCTCGTGTGAATGGAGTGAATTTTGGTTAGTTAATGCAAAGATCGACTGATGATTCATTTTGCTGGTGAAAAAAACAAATTAGTTTGAAAGAGTCGAAAATCGTAAAACTACGATAGACACTACACTGGTAATAAGCAAATGAAATCATCGCACACTTCCTCATCCGGAGAGCGAACGCATTATATTTATATTTCGTACAGCCTCGCGCAGCCAGAAATACGCAAAAAGATACGTTTGCGTCACTTGCGCGCACAACAATGAGAGCAAATGAGAGGGCGAATAATCGTTATCGGCAAAAAAGCGCGCGCGCACACACACGTGACATGCTCGGGTGTCTCCGCTTTTATCCCCCTGTACGCCACTTTTTCACTGTATCGCCGTATACTCGCCGCGTGTGCGCGGTGCTCGACCGTCGCAAGAGAGACAACATGACCCTTCCGCCTTCCCCTACCTCGTGTCGACGACACGTCAACGCACCAAAAATATTGTACAGACACAAACATTCCTGTACGCCACCGTCTTAACAGCGCGAAAAAGGTGAGAGCTGCACGAAGAAAACAGATCACCATTCGCGACGCATAACGTACTTATATGTGTAGTTACACCTCCTTTCTTTGTGATTCTTGAATAGCGTTGACGGATATTTAAGAGACATGACCCAAAAGTTCCGGAACAACGCGCACGATGACTAAAATTTTTGCTAGCTATCGGCGCACACATAACACGCGCGCGTCTCTCATATGTATCGACCGATCTCGAGACACGCTCGCTCTCACGCCCCTCTCCCTTGGCTCTTTCAATGCGCCACACTATTCATGCACACAAGCTCACGCATACTTCTTTCAGACGTGTGGGCATACCCGCTCTGGGAAATCGAGAACCGTTGTGCGGTACACGTTAGAGGGTACGATCGATTTTCCACCAGGTGTTCCTTCCTTCCTTTCTTGCTTTCTTTCTTCCTTCCTTCCTTTCCTAATTCTTACCGCGCTCGTTCAGCCCTCGACTTTTGCTTGGAAATTTCGTCATCGTAACGAGTATGCGAGCAATAGAGTATGAGAGAGAGAGAGAGAGAGAGAGAGAGAGAGAGAGAGAGAGAGAGAGAAGCAGGGAGATGGGCGAGAAGGACCGGCGGCTTCTCGTGGCAACAACAACCGGTCCGGGGGCTGTAAAACTAAATCCAGCCGATCTTCTCCTTCTGCTTGTCTTCTAGCCAGCAAAAACAAAAGGAAAAGTCGTCCCCCACCTCTGCCTACTTGCACGCGCACCTCTCTCGTTTTCCCTACGTACATATAGATGTATAGGCATAGAGCGTATCGAGCGAGGCACGCACAAGCAGCGACGAAAGAAGCGGTTGGAATTCACTCAACGGGCGCAATTCTGAGATCGGTGTCGCGGGCACGTACGTACGTTTCCGAATGATGTTCTACTGTATGGATGCACGTCCCATTGAGGCGAAGGAGCGTTTGATACACAACGGGACGATTTCTTCCCCCGAGCCGGACCCGGCCACGACTAAAATCGAAATCGGTGGTGGCCGAGCTACGAGCGACGCACGTCCGACGGAGCAGGAGAGGCCCCGAGCGCGCATGTGCACGACAACAGCAGCAGCAGCTCCCGAGCCGCCGCCGGTCCTCGCCGACGCCGAGAGCTACTCTCCCTTTTGAGCCAAGACCGCGGGAATCGCCACGGAAATCGGCTACGAGCAAGTTTCCTCATAAAAGATTGAGGGATTTTCTGATAGCGAGTTTTTCGATGTCGTATTCCTCGTAATTAACGAATATTCATTGTCATTAATAATTTTTGTGGAAAGGGCGACTGCCTTGAAGTCTGATTTACGTGGCCTTATCGATTTCCCCCTTCTTTTTCATCCAAATAGACTTTTATTTATTTCTCGTTTACTATCCAAGCACAATGAAAGACCTTAATTAAATTAAAAATTTAGTTAATGAATCAGCGGCAAAATAAACTTCGGACCTCAGTCTCTTTAAGAATAAGACAAATCTCTTACATTTCATACATTTCATTTAATATACATATTTTCAATTAGGACTAGTCTAAGTAAATATTTTTAATTGGCTTTTTCCGTTAGAAATTATTAAAAAAACTTAGTAATTGTTATTATCGGAATTACGAATATTAGAATAAACTGAATAATATCAGTAACATCCACAATATAATCAATGTACATTTATAAATTAACAAATAAATAGGTATTTATTGTTTAGGATATTTTTTTGACTTTTTGGAACATTGAATAGTGTTCTAATGAAAAACGACAAATGGCAAAGTCACACGAATAAAAATATATTTATAATTTATACGTAAGATATTTCGATAGTTCAACATAAGCAATATTTTATTAAAAAGTTATTTAAATAGTTCTTTGAAAATAAATTCTAATTAAACTATTAAAAAATGAATATTTTTTATATAGTTTTCTGAGATTCTTATTCAGGTTTTATATAAATTTTGAATCTCATTATATGGGAGACATTGTTTCACCAAGATATAATTGTAACTTTAAAAACGTCTTAAAAATTAAAGATTAATTTAATATTTCTTATTTGTATTTTTTTTAACTCAGCTTGTGTTATTTAATTTATATTATGTAATTATGATAATTATTATTATATTATACGTGATGTAAAAATTGGATAACAAATATTCTTAAAGTTTTGAAAATAACGAAATTCAAATAGTTAAAATGCAAAAACATATTTATTAAATATAAATATATAAATAAAAAAAAATTTAATATTCTAAATTTTTAATAAAAGTTCTTTATTGTTGTTTTCATACACAGTATTCGAATTTCAGTAACGAATTTAGAGAATATAAATGATAGCGTTGAATTTCTAAATCTGGATAATATAATAAGTTTTTATGTAACATACAATATATATTTTTTATAACTATTTTCATAATATACTTATAATGATTTAAATGCATAAGCATATTTATTTATAAATTATAATATTTTAAAGAAAATTCTATAAAAAAAATGTTTATATAAATAATTATTTTTATACCAAATGAAATAAAAATAATAAAACAGATAATGCTTAGTCAATGATGATTAATTTTTATCGTGACTTATAATTAACAGAAACAATCCTTATCAAAAATATCATCACCAATTTCATCTTCAAATATGATATGATAATGCTGAATGTATCATTACCGTTACAAGTTAGAGTTATGTTCACGCATAATTTCATGCAAGTTGATAATTTTGAACTATATTAATATTTTGAAATAAAATATTATTTATTTACTTAGTAGAAAGCGACTAACTAATTTTTATTTGGAACCAACAATAATGTATTTATAATTATGTGATGTACATTACAAATACAAGTGCAAATGCTCTTGTCATAATCTATTATTTTGCAAAGTACAGAGTAATTATCTTAATGTTATTACGCGCTAGATTCAATATGTAATTAATTAAATAATTCATTATATATTGATTAATTTAGCTAGTAATTATTAATTAATTAATATAATTATTTTTGTAAATTTCTATCACTACTTCCTCCTTGAATTTTCACTTGGATCTGTTAATTAATCAATTATTTGATACACAGTCCTATTTTTTATTAGGCAAATAAAGGTGAATACATAAATGCACGTGTATACATATTTCTAAATATGAAAAAAATATAAAAATGTGTAAATTTACCCTCATGGTCTCTTAAGTATTGCATGCGGTATACTCTTTGCAATATTCGTCTTTATTCTTGCTCAATTTTACAAGTATACTCTATACCTTGCGTTTGGCCTCTCGTCTTTACGATCGTCCTATTATATCCTCCCTCTTTAGTACTTTCTGGCTCTATTATAAAAATACTTTATATGTCGTTTCTTCTTTTGTTAGCATTAACCTTAAACGGTCGCTGACTTGTATACGTTGTACGTTACATTCATTACTCGAAAACTTGAAAATATTTTCGCGATTCTCTCATACGAGAATTTTATTCAAACATCAAGAAATGTATCGTTATACCGGTAGTTAACAAAGCACCCTACTTTTTATCAAATATTACTATATAGATCTTAGTATGTACAATAGTTTATACATTTCTAAATAACATCGTTTATAACAATGAAGTTTTAAGAAGAAAAAATCTTAATCGTAGTCTAATTAAAAAAAATATATATTTTTATTACATATTTTGCTTAATAAATATATGGAATGATGATTAGTCCAATAGATCTATTTTATAAAATCCTTTTGTTCAATATTATGTTATGACGGATTACAGAATGATCACTTTTTATCTTTCTTTCGTACAGATAATCCATCAATTAATTTTAACTAATTTAATAATTTAGAATCGTTCCAAAAAAAATCTCAGATTTTAAGCAAAATAAATCTGTTAATGTCTCGTTATATAATCTAATAAAACGGTGAAAAGTCTAAACTAATATAATAATGATATCATTATATTTACCGCTGAAAATATTATTTTTAATAATTTTTGCATTAAAAAAATTTTGGATTAATTATTTATATATTTATTTAGAACTCACTATAGATATATTTTATTATAATATCAAATGAAATTTTATTTCATAGAAATTAAAATAATATTCAAATTTAATTAATTTTTAATATGTGACTGATATTATAGATTGGGCGGTGAAGTTGGTACATTCTATTTTAACGGCTCTAGGTTTTTTTTTTAATTATAATCGCTCAATTTTGTTCTGAATTTATAATAATCAAATTTGTTACATATTTATTTTAATATTATATATATATATATAATCAAAAATTTATATCTTTTTATGTATTCTAATACTAATTTAAATATATATAAACAAAATTTGGTGATTATTCTTTGCAATTAATAATAATAAAAAACCATTTTTGTCAATATTTTTAATTTAAAATTATTGCAAAAAACATTTACAAAGAAAAAGATGATTCTAATTAAATTATTTTATTTAATAAAAATTCCAATATTTATAAGAATTAAAAATATAAATATACGTACAAATTTGAGCAATTAATTATATTACATTGGTCTATATGTAGAGAATGTAACTTGGTAAACAAAGAATTATTTGGAAGAAGGGTTGGTACATAAAACGTCGTTATTCGTATAAAAGAAAATACAATGGTTTAGAATCATAAATAAAGTATTGTGATATGCATTAAACTGAATTAATTTTTATTGTAATTTATGAAATACGAGTATAAATAATTTTATATTATTTTCGATTTTTAGGTGAATTTTATCTAAATCGTTTAATGAATTAAAATTTATTAAAATACCCAAAAAGTAATTTTTTATTTATTAATATATTATTGTTTAATATTTTTTATGATTTTTCGTATACATATGCATGTTTGATGCACATAAAATATTTTACATGTTTTATTTGAAGTATTTAGATTTTATAGTTTACAAACTATACTTATTTATATATTTAGGTAGAGAAATTAATGATCATTCTATTTAAATATATAAATGTCTTTCGTATTCTACAATTATTAATTTAAAAAGCATTTGATTTGAAATATTAGATAACAATAAATCTATTGTTATTAATATTTATAAATAAATAAAGTTTTTATCAAATAGTCTATTAAACAAAAATTTCGTAAAATAATTTAGTAAGAATAAATTTAGAATATATTTTGCTTTTTTAATATAAGAAAAATTCTTTACAAATTTATATAGTAAACATATGTAATGAATTTTGAATAGCAATTATGATATTATACATAACGAAAGCGATGTAAGCAATAACTGTGTAACTTAGGTAGTAATGACTTGTACGACGTTCATCTCCAACGGATCAAAAATTAAGCGGGGATTGACGAAGATACTGTAGTATATATAAACTATCAGTATAGGAGTAATAATGTAAAACAAATTTGTGCTTCACTTCAGTCTCGATTCTACAGATTTTAGAGATGAGTCTTTATCGTTCATACCTGTTCCATTTCCTATTTCCTTCTCGCGACTTGGAGAAAATCGATCATGGATAGCGGGAGGCCTCATAAAAATCGATTGAGCTCGCAGCAAAAAATGCGGGTGATCGAGAAAAAGCGTGAAAGTCGCGACGTTAGAGGAAAATTGGCCACCGTGGATTTGTTGGGGTGGTGGAGTCGACGTGCGTCTCACCCCAACTACTCGATGCTGCATCGATCGTAGCTTTGGCTGCGCACGCGCACATGTACTCACGAGCTCCGATTCCAGATCGCGATACAGCACGATTTTTGCTCCCCATATGCCTCGAGCTAGGAGAAGGCTCTTTACCTCGGAACGAGAAACCCTTCTTTATCGATTGATTTTTCATATGCGGTATCTGTTGGATACCGATGTAGTTTCTATCGTAATCGCTAAATTATTCTTTACTGCGCTCCTGTGATCAAGATGTAGCTTTCAATATGACTGAAGAGGACATCTTTTTCTTTTACCACTTTATATTACGTTAACAAGTGAGTCCTAATAATCCATTAATAGAATGTGAATTAACTAGTTATAATAGTAATTAGTTTGGTACAAATTTCTTATGAAAAATTCTTAGTTTAGATATAGTTACAAATATTTTGAAAATTTAATAACCCACTATCACATGAGTATTATTGAAATTTATAGCAAGTTTCTTCTCGACCAATTTTTTTTTTATATTAATAATACGAATGACGATGCCACTCATATATATTTGTTAAATTAACATTTTTCGAATTTCAATTAATTTACATAATCATAGTCGAAAAAAATCAATAGAAATATGAGATTGAATTAAATGAAAATGAAATTGTTTGATAGTATATGCATTAAAAGATACGAATTTTATTTTATAGAATTTAAATATGCTTAAAATTCTTTAATTCAAAATAGCTAAAATATGTTGCCAGATTGTTAAATACAAGAATATCGTATTTTTTTCCGCTTAAATGCGAAATAGAAAAAGAGAAAAATAAATAATCTCTTTATACATTCAAACGAATTTAAGAAAATATTATTAAATTATAAATGAGACAAATAATGTTCAAATAAGTATTTTGCATATATTTCATACAAAAAATTAATAAATTGTCAGTACACTTCGTTAAAGAAAAATTTAATTTTTATAGAAAAAATACAATACATGGAAATGTTAATGATTTATGGCATTTTTATATACATTGATTGATTTTAGTGAAAAACAATATACTATTATTTTTTAAATAATTACAAAAATATTAATTAAAAGAATGTTTAAAGTATATTAAATATCCATAAGAATTATAATTAATAATTACTAAAATTAAAATTGGAAAAAAGTAATAAATACAATAAATTTATTATAATTTTTCTTTATTTAGCAACTTTGATTCTAATATTTTTGTATTTAAATGATCGCTCAATTATTTAATTATATATTAAATAATACTAAAGAAGATCTTCACTTTTATCTTCTATAGAATTTGTTTGAATTTTTTATTAATTTCTCAGTTTTTAAAAAAGATGTGCAAATTAAGAATATTGAAATTAACCTTTTTGTAATGTTAGTTTTCTTGAAATTTCAGAATTAATTAACGTCTTGTTTATAAATAATTATATCTAGAAATTATTAATTTCAAACTTTTTTTTTATAAAATTGATTAGTATAATTATGTATTAAAATTAAAATTTATAATTTGTACAATTATAGAAGACTTCATTTTATTTTTCTATATACTTTTACAATAATTATTTCAAATAACGTTTTATGCAGTGTCAATTAACTTCTTAATTCTAATAAATAAGATAATAAAATTACCTGGTGTTACATTTTTAATTATTTTCGGTCCAGATTTATTAAAAATTCTTTTATTGTTATTTGTGGTAATAAGTGTTCCATCTGAAAATTTGTAATTTATTGTTATAATTCCTTTTACATCAATTACAAGTACTTTTGATAATTGTATTAAAATAATTTAAGTAACTATTGATAAGAATTCATAATAAGAAAGTAGATTAATATCGATTAAAATTAACTAATATTTTGGATTCATATAGAATAGTTAAAATATATTTTTTTAAATATTTCTTTATAATTATTATTTAGACATAAAATTTAAAAGTATTTTTATACAAATTTATAAAAATTAAAGTAATAAAGATTATATGAATATAATTTTAATGTATCAATAATTAGAAACTTAATAAATAAGATAATGACTAATATACTTTAGTTATTTATATTCACACAATTTCATTGTTATAAAATTATATTCTGTTGAAAATGAAATTATCAGAATAATCTTCCTCTTCAACATTAATTATATTTCTTTTTAAGATAAAATAATACTAACTATAGAATATAAATACGAACTATAGAATTGTAAATCGTGTATAATCACGAAATTTTATACAATGAAACTATAATTTTTCTCGAAGAGTTATTTCAGATTCCAGCTAAATAATTTAATTAAACAAATTTTTACTATTAATTTTTATCTTAAATAGAGTTAAAAAAATTTTAATTATTCTCAATTTCCATTTGCATTAGCTTTCTTTATCAAGAAAACTTTGTAATTTGAAATATTTACGTATTTATTTAGTCTTGAGTAAAGTTTATTTAACATATGCAAATATATTATTACCTGAAGTAAAATATATGTTACTTTAATTAATATTATGAAAAGATATATTTATCTCTGTTTAATAACATTGTGCATATTCTGGATAATCATTAATCATTTTTGTCTTATACTTTTCTCTCTTATTTTTCATTTTATTCTTATTTTCTTTTTAAATCTAATTATTTTTTGTTATCTTTATTTCTAATCTATTTACTGTTTTCTAGCATGATTTTGAATTCAACAATGTTTTTATTTGAAGTTTTTATGTTTTTCTTTAAATATGTTTATTATTTTTATTTGCTTACTGTTTTTTTTTAATTACATTCATGAGAAAGGTATACAATGAGGCATACATTTTCGCTTTCACTATCTACAGTAGCACCACACTGGCAGTGTGGTCCTTAATTTATTTTTATTTATTTTGAATTGACTCTCAGCTAACACATTGTACATGAGTCACAAGCACTTACTTTTAGTATTATTTTAGTTCTATATAAATTTACATAATATTAATCTCGACACTATGTATTCTACCCTCTGCTTTATTAGAAAGTATATTATTTCATTTTCAAATTTTAATTATTAATTAATTAGTAGAAATTATATTTTGATATTTTAATAATTAAAAATAACAGGCAACTAATATACATACATACATACACAAATATTATTTCGTGTCAAATATACTTAACTAAAAAAGAGTTGTCTACAATGTTTTAGTCAATTTGTCAATCGTATTGTTAATTTAATTTTTCTATTTTAAAAATAAGTGATTTGAATTCAAAGATTTTTAATAGATTTTCAAGTGAAAATATTTATGTTTAAAAGTATTACCATAAAGGAAAAAAATGAAGTTTTTAAAATTGCATTTACTTAAAAACGATCCCTTTTAAAATTATAAAACACTTAATGAATAGATTGAATTATGAAGAATTCTTCAATTAAGATAATAAAATCAAAAAAACTTTTGCCTTTGTGGTCTTTTAATGCAACTAAAACAAGGCGATAATTACACATTGTCTGCTTTTTTAAAACTGTGAATAATTACTAGTGTCGTCAAAATTATGCGGCTGCATAGATATGATAATCTCGAGGATGAATCAATAGCTCAAATATTCAATAATTTTCCAGTCTATGAATCTTGTAAAAAGTTAAAAAAAAAAAAATAAATAAACGTAGATATTGTTGATAAATTCACCTTATATTGTAACTAAATTTTATTATTTGCAAGTGTTATAGTGAATGCATTTGTGCTGTCAAATTCTTCTAATAATATTTTTAAATATAACAAGATGTAACAAGTTTTTAAAATGCATTAAAAATAAGATTATCGTGAAAAAATCCATACGATCAAATAATTCTTTCGATATTATCTCCTTTGCAAACATATCTAAAACCCTATTCTTTATATGCTTTTATTTAATTTTTTTTTAATATCACATTTAATAACAAAATAAGGAATAAAGATAAACGTTTTCAAAAAATTACAGTTATTTATTTATACTGTTTTGTAAATTAATCAAATAAATGATTTTTTTGATAATTAACTAAGTTGCACAGTATTCTGGAAAGAATTTTCCAGTATTTAATAATGAAATTAGAATCATATGTTTACGATGTGCACATATTAAGGGCATAGAAAATCCTTACAGGATAAAATAATTGTTTTAATATTTTTTATAGATAGTAAAAAATATGTTTTTGATATTGTTCTGTGTGTGATCTATTCAAACTAGAGATTAGAAATTAATAATAGTTTTTAAAGGTACAGTTTATAGGACGTATAATTATCTGTATTTGGTTGAATAAAAATGTACCGAATGTAAGAAAACTACTTGGAACATAAACGAGAAAGGGTAATATCATCGCATAAATTGATAAAATTAAGATAAAATAGATATTGCAGAGGAAGCACTTTCAGGATAAATCGCAAAAACAAACCTGGATTGAATAACTGGTCAAGTGGTTCGCCAAAAGCCTTGTAGCGCTGCCTAGCGACTTCCGCAGCCGCGTAATCGGCCGGATGGCTGTGGCACATACGCACGAACGGTAATTTGCACTCGAGATTCGTGATAAGGCTGCCGCGACATTGGTATGTCCGCAGAACGCAGCGCCAACGAATACTATTTGGTTGCTTTTTGTGTAGCGTATACATAAAGCCCTTGTGAATTAATTTTGGTCCACCTTTATTTGACAATACAATCTACAACATAAAACACATAAATTGCTTTTATCATCCCTTATTACCCTTTGTGACTGAAATAGCTTTGCAAAGGCGCAGCTTATAATTTTTTTCTTATCAATCAAATCCTTAATTAAAACTTCAAGCTTAAATAGCTATTGATATTTTTCTATATAGTTTTCTAATTTGTTTTATATACATTTGTTCGATCGTAGTAGACTGGAGACAATCTATCTTTCAATACAAAAATTTAAAATATTTTTAGCAACCATTTAAAAATTATCAATAAACTAGATGAATAAATGTTTTTATAAAAATTAATGAGCGTTATAAAATAATATTGCATGATTAATGAATTTAAAAAACCTCTTGCTGTTAAAAAGCTTAAGTATAAAATACATAAGTTGATTTTAAAAAGTGCAAGTTAAACCATCTTGTTTGTGTAAATTTATAAAATAATGTTTATGTTGTTATAAAGTTTCCTTAAAATCAATAATTTTCTAGATTCTTGTTTAGTTGTAATTCAAATCAAAATTCATCTTTTCAAAATCCAATCCATTTCAAAGAATTTCGTATCTAAGGTTAAAAAACGTACAAATGATATTTTATATAGAACAAGATATTTGTCTAAAAAAAATTTTTTTTTAATTTATCTAAAATTATTGAAAAACTTTCAATGCAAGTAAATGATACACGCTTTAAAAAATATTTTAGTATTAAATAATTGTTATATTATATTATAAAATTATTTTTTTAAATTAATTATTCTTAAATTAGCAATCATGTTTTAATAGAAATTTTAAATTATATTTTAGCGTCATAATTACATTAAAATAAATTTTCTGAGAGTAATAAAAATTTCAGATCAGTAGTTGTGTAGTTTTTATATGAACGCAATACATTATTATATGATTTTTTCAAGATGCACTAATTTTAATAAAATAAATTCATAAATAACTTAAATACCCGATAAATTTTATCACAAGTAACATTAATAAATCATGGAAATAATATTTTCTTTTGAATTTACAATTAACATTTGAGTAAATTATGCGTGAGAGATGTAAGCATGTGGGAAAATACAATACACATAAGTTTTGATTTTTTATTACTCATTAACTTGCAATCTATTTACAGCTAGTTTTAAAAGCGCATCATTATGATTACTCTTTGTTTTTACTTTTCGAGAAATGATTCACTTATCACTCTCTTTTCTTAGTTATGGGCGCTGTATTACAAGTTTGCAAAGGTATTATTTCATTTTTTCTTTTTTTCTTTATAGAATTCTGCTTAATTTTTTTTTCATTCGTTCTTATATTTTCACTGACAATTTACAATAATTTTGTAAGAAAAATATTTTTTTACAGTAAAATTTGTCTTATTTTTGTGTATCGATTAATCAAGAAATATATAAAAAAATATTAAATTATTAAAAATTATTTGAATAGTAGACTTAACGATTTTTTAATAATACAAATAAACTTATAATTTTTAATTTGTAATTTTTCGAATTTGTTTTTGTTTAAACAGTATTACAACTAAAGTGATAAATAATAAAAACAGAAAAGAAAACCAAAAATTAATCAATAAATAAAAAATAAATTGAAAAAATAATTAATTTTATAATTAAATTTATGTATGTTTGGGTGGGTAGTTCAAAGAGGGCAAATAAAGTAAGCCAAAGTTTTTAGTAATATTATTTACATACTTACTAAATAAACTATAATATAAGAGAAAGAGAGAGAGAGAGAGAGAGTGGAAAAAAAACAAGAAAAAGATGGATGAATAAGTGGGAATAATGTGCAAGTCAAATTTATTTGAACATTAAATGTAAAGTCATAGTGCAACAAGCTAATTTAATACTAAGCTTAAATATTTTATACGTAGTAAAACTTTATTTCATTATAGGAAAATTGTTGGCAAAATCTTAAATATAAGCAAAAGTGATAAAATTTAAGCAAAAAAAAAAAACAAACATGGCACAGGCATGAATAAGAAAAAGATAAGAAATATGTATATATATATATATATATATATATATATACACATTGCAGAGATGCAGTTTAAAAAAATTAAGAATTTCGTTACTTATGATAAATTATTTTAAATTTATATTTATAATAGTTTAATTTGTAACGCTCGTTTTTCTGCATACTGTTCTTGATATATTAGAGTTATATGAGTTTATTCTACAGTATCATTAAGTATCGTAGGTATGAGTGATTTTCTAATTTTTATATATTCTTCATAAAACTTTGTTTTTTTTAGCCTGTTGCTAAAATTATTTTTATTTGTTTTTTTCAATTAATATAAAATTAGATATTGATTTAGAAGCGTCGAAGTGTTTTCATTCAGATAAATATTCGTCATTTAAGATAAGCAAAAAAATAGAATTATTGTTACATCAGATCTATATATGAGATTAATAAAGATTTCCGCGACATTCAGAAATTTCAAAACTATACTACGGTACAATTACAAGTATTTATACACTTTTAAGTTTTGCAGCGTCAATTTTATGAGTAAAAAATCTCCGAGAAAATTCATTCTTTCTCATCATCTCATTATATTTTCATTAAAATATCATTTTTTGCCTCGATCATGTGAAGTAGTTGTACTCGTGTACATAAGATAAAATTAGAAAACGCAGTTCAAAAAAGCATTAATAAGTAAAGAAAAACTAATCAGAATTAATAAAACAACTTCCAATATCTAAGCTCGTCGGAAATTGAAGCCAAGTACTTGGCCTTGTACTACTCACGTAAGGGCTAGTTCAAGTAACAATTACTCTATGTACCTGGTTAAGAAAAGTGCATCGCGTTAGGTATAAAGTTATTAAAGCAACGTTTGTTAAAATACGCAATCAAAGGGTGACTGTTATATCATGTATCTAATTCAAGAAAGAATAACCTTAACATTAAATATGGTGAATTATTCCAATCTCCGTATTGCTCACTGTGAATCCAATAATAATGAGATTGAGTTATTATTTTAATTAATGCTAAAAATATTTTTCGTTCCATGATCTCTCTCTCTCTCTCTCTCTTTCTCTTTCTATCTTTGCATCTCTTTTCTCTTTCTTTTTTCTACTCAAGGGATTTACGAGGCTGGGATTGATAGAAAAAATGCTCTGATGTACGCCCATTACTACGCTCTAGCATATATCATATTTTCAGTGTTAATGAATATTACAATATAATTTGTTAAATTTCTATACTATTTTGTATTCTATTTAAAAAAATTTGAATTCCAAATATTAACAACGAAAATTAATTAAAATATTGTGTAGACATTTAGTTGATTAATATTAAAATATGTAACATAAAATTAAAACATATGTAACATAAATAAAATAAAATTTCGTACAATTAAAAAAAACAAAATATAAAAATTATTTTTAGGTGAGTATGTATTTGTTTAATATAATTCGAAATCTTGTATTGATGGATGTAAAATGGGGTAACCTTATTTAATTTCGATTTAAAACATTGTCTTTCAAAAAAGATTATCTCAAATAGTGGTTCGTATAGTAAATATTTATATTATAAATAATAAAACATCTTTTAAAATATTGTATCTAAAATAGTATTTAAACAAGTAACTTTGAAAAAAATTTTTCCCATTTTGGATAGAGATTTTAATTCAGATTCTAGTAGTCTTCAATTGTCTTTCTTGAATAAGATTTTCCATTTTTTACGGCAGATATTTGAAATTATAAAAATCATTTTTAATAATTATAAGTATATTTTATTTAAAATTATTTATTATTCAAATAATTTCCATTATGTTTAAATAATATATTAAATAATCTTTAAAATTATTCTAAATTTTTTCTTTGAAATTAATATATTTATATAATTATATAATATAATATATAAATTATTTTATATTATATATTATATAATAATATACTGATTTTATATTTATTAGATAATTTTAATCAAGATTAATATCATATCATTGGTAACATAATAGTAATTATAGTGTAAGCATAAAGTATGTATGGTATTCATGTATGATAATACTTTTCAATACACGTGTCAACATTTACATACAACGAGTAACAAAAAAAATGTTAGTAAATCTGATAAATAGATACTTGTAAAATTGGTATTTCTAAATGTTAATAATTTTTAGAAATAATATCAACGTAAAAATTAATTAATCAAAATATATTTCTGAGTTTACAAACAAATAATACTTATATACCTCTGGATCGTCGTTCACATTTTTTCCCTCTATCTTTACAGATATTGAGTCAGATATATTTTTTAGTTTCACTTTCTTGAAATCATATTTACAAGTTTCTTGTTCAGAACCTTCTTTTGCCATTATATATTTAACTATTTTCCTGAAAAAATAAATATTTAGATTGAATTATTTATCAATATATGTAGAAAGTAATTCAAGAAATTCACTAATTTCATGTTCAAATTTTCCTTTAATTTTTATGTGCTCAAATAAAATTCAATAAATAAAGAAAATAAAGATTCAAAATTAAAAAATTAGATATTGTTCTTATTATTAAATAATAGTTTATTTTTTTAGCGTTTTCAAATATCAAAATATTAAAAAAAAATTTATTATTATAATACATTTATTCTCGTAATTTTATAACAAAGATTTTTCAAAAAATTATTTCAGATTCATGATATTGATGTATAAAATTAAATAACCACCTTTTAAGTTCTTAATATTTAATAAACTCAGTAGAGTTGACTTTGATATTTTCATTATATAACTTTTATATTGTAAGTAAAATATTGGAAACGAGGAAAGCTATATTATTCGTAATTTTTTTGTACGACAGCCAATGAGTTTATAATGTCTATTAAAGGTTCTATAGAAATTTTGTATTGGCAACAAAAGCATATAGGTCAAAAATTGCTTAGATGCAGCAGATGCAATGACACTGATGATGATCATTAAATTCTGTGCAAAATCGTAATGAAAATTGAACTCGTTTAAGCTTCAACACATTGCGTTGAATGAATGAAAACTCTTGATTCTAATTTCAATGCTCATTCAACTATTATTTTATATGATCATTTATTTTAATGATGATAACTTGAAGTTTTTCGTAAAATATTTTTATTAAATTATATTATTGTATAAATATTCAAATAACATCGCTATTAGTACAATTGTGAACTAAAAACAGTACTTAACAATACTTAATAATAGGTTATGCAAGAAGTTTATTTACAAAAAATATATATGTATAAAATATATTCAAACTTAAAGATATTAATAATTTATGCATTTAGGTATAATTAATATCATAGATATTATACTTTATGTAATCAATTTCAAATACTGAAAATTTATTCTCAAAGTATTATATTATATTTCCTACATTAATGTATATTTTATAAATATAAATTTATTAAGAATACTGAAATATTTCATAAAAGTATTTTAAGCAATTACTTAACTTGGTAGATTATGACCAAAATAAATGTTTCGTAAAAGTTAAATTACATTAATAATCATAAAAATTAAAATTACAATAAAAAATACAATAACTAAACTTATATATAATTATATATATATATACTTTATATATAACGATAGTTATTACATAGATTATACAAGAATTTTTTGCTAACTTATACATATTTTTGAAAAACAATGGAACTAAGATGGCCTCAAATGAAATTTAAGGTTCAGGTAAAAGTATGAGATTAATTTGAGAATGGCAAAATGAAATTTGTAAAAATTATAATATTTACTTGATTTCCGCGAAGGTTATAACGATCGTTTTAGTTTTACACAATTCTAATATTATACTTTATTTTTAAAAAGTTAAAAATTAATTACGTAATTATATTTTAATGTTTTTGGTAACGTTTTTTCTATCGTGAGCCTCGAGGTCACATAACTTTTTGAATCGGTAGGTCGAAACTGTTCTTAACAAAATAAAAAATTTTTATTCGACCGCAACAAAAAAAGACAGCACCAATAAGTAATAACGCGCGCTAAAGTAGATAAAGATAGTGGGGGTGCCATGAGAGTTCAAGTTGGGTTCAGGCGCTCGACAACTTGAAAGAACGTCACTCACAATCCTGAAGATTTGAAGTCCCGTGCCTTCCGAATGGCTAAAAATGACCTGACTCTCGTTATGACGACTACCGCTTGGCGACTGGCGCTTGCAACTTCAATACAAGTCGCACTCCCACGAATATGGCACCAGCACGCGCTCTACGATCGATAAATGGCACCTTCATTGGCCAAATACGAAGCCCTAGATGTACGAAACCACCTCGAAGACTATTAAATATAATTCTCATTGATAATATGTTAAATTTGAATGTATTTTTACACATAGTTGCGGCGCTTTCATTGCTCTATAACTTTCCGTATTCTTTTATATTTTTTATAAAATATGCTAGATTTTGGTAAGCTTAATAAGATTTATTATACTTTAACCGGGACCTACAAAACTGAATCATTCTTTTAATTTTTATTACAACTGTTTCTTCTTACCATTTTTTGGGTAAGTTGTTTGCATAACTAGTCTTGGGAATTCCTTGTTACAAAAACTATAAACAAGCAGAGAAGCATGTATAAATTATAATACTACAGAATAGACCTTATAAATATACAAGTTTTACGTTATTATTTATTAAATATAAGAATAAAATAAAATATTAATACAGGTCTGTTTCAGTAAATTAAAAAGTTATTTATTGATCAAAGTGAAATTGTGTAATACAACTATTAATGATGCTTTTTTATTTGTCCATACAGCGTATTGAAATGCAGGAATATTGGGAATCATATTTATGGTTTGTAGTGATTAGAATAAAATTTAAGTACAAAAAGGTTTTAATAAAATTTAATTAAATAATAAACTGTATTTTAAGTTGAATACTCAAAAGTTAAATAAAAGAAATTATTAAAAGCTTGAATTATATTCCAAATAGAAAAAAATTTAGTTATATTATTTCATAGAAAATATAATAATAACAATTCATTTATAAATTATTAATAGATTTTTTATTGTAAAAAATATAGTAATTTTCGTAAATTTTTATTTACAAAACTTAAATAAGGAATTCACTTATTAGAGCGTTAAATTTGTTTACCTTTAAATTAATTTTCTATGTACTTAAAAACTGTTATCATCATCTGCATAAGGTATAATTTAGAATGAATTGAAAAAGGTTTATATTGGAAAAATATGTAATTTTAAATAATTACATTTAATGTAATTCTTATTTAATTTATAAGGTTCCATGACGTTTTTCTAGTAAGTAATATTCAACTGTACATAAGTATAAATAATTCTTTTTACATCTATAATTTGCATATTCTATTAATTGCATATTCGAAAAATACGAAAATAATGATTGTATTATTAAAAAAAAATCGTCATCTTAACAATTAGAACGTTAACACAATTACGAAATATAATAATCGATTAAGTTTACTTATTAAAATATAAATTTTTGTAATACTTACAATTGTTTATTTATTTATTTATTTAAATAATTGAATAAAATATAAAAAGTAATAAAAATGATGATTAGATGATTAAAAAAGGATAAATGAAAAAGAATATTGAGGATATTAATTTAAATGACAAATAAAGCGAATTGTACAGAAATTGGCATTTAATTTTCAACTATAAAATGTAAATGCAAACAATAATATTACATATACTCTGTATTGCGAACGATGGTAATGCGACAACTCTGCATTCATAACAAAAGTTTCCTTAAAATTAAATAAAACGAAATATGTAACAATCGAAAAGAAATAAATAAATTCATCGTTCTTACTGCTCATAAAATATGTGTACATATAGCCTAAAAAGAATAAAGCAAATTAGTACATAATTGTTTCCTGAAGCAAAGAACCTCTTTGCTTGAAATTGCGTAAAGCTGAACTTGCAAAGCTTCCGAAGCTGAAGTAGTATAGCAAAATGTTTTCTCTCTCATTCTCACTCTCTCTTTAGCAAGTTCATTTCAGAATTCAGGTATCTTATCCGTAGGAATTGTAAATAAATCAAACCGTCATCTAAACATTTCTTTAAATGTTTTCATATTTTTAATGTATTTCATAATAGTACAGTATAGTATCAATTAAATTAATAATATTAAATATTAGTTTATTGTTTGTATTGATTGACCGGGTAAATTACAGACGAGACTAGTTGATGACTTTTGAAATAACACTATCATTTCACTTTCATTACTTTTACCACTGTTTTGACGCTATCATTTTTATAATTACTCTCATTTTTCAAAATTCATAAATTCTAATTTATTACATTCCCGCGCATGTACCTACTTCATTCTTTATATTTCCATTAATCCTGCCTCTTTTTTCTTCTTTTTATTTTTTACTTCACCATGTTCTTGATAGCATTAAACGATAAATTGTAAAATATTAAATTTTAAGTGAAAAAGTGGAAGAGAAAGAAGACGATGAAAAATACTCTAATAAACCAAAAATACCCTGCCCACTTATTGAATTTTCGACATTTTCCCTCATAAAATCTGAAAATTTTTTAATAATTGATAAAAAAGAAGAAAAGAGATATCAGAACTATTTTAATCGCACAATTCACGGTTTTTATTTATCTTAAAGACACAGGCAATAGGTGGCATAAAATATACAAGTTACTTTTTCTTTTCCTTTTTTTCTTTACTTGTTTGCGAAATACTGTGCAAGCTGTTCAAAAACTCGATTTATTTTTGTAGTTTACATTTCTTTTAAACATACGAATAAAAATAAACTACAAAATTTGCTCGCATTAAACTACTTGGCATCTATTGGTTCAATATAAAGAAGACAAATGAATTATTTGTATGTGTACGTGCGTACGTGCATGCGTTTGTAAGTCATTATGAAAGTGTATATGCCTTTATGAGTTATGCATAGAAAAGCCAGAAGTCATTTTTTTATCAAATCGTAGGATTCCTTTTTTCACTCAAATCTGCGTTTATCGTGCTTATAATAATTATTCGTTTCTTATTTATTTTTTACGAATGGAAGATGGAAAATAATTTTCCTTCACGATAGTAACTATATATATATCAATAGATAATTTTTTCCAAATTTATAAATATAGATAGAACGGTGCATATTTTTAAGATGAGCATCAATAAAGAAACTTTTTACTTCTAGACATTTTTTGGTACCAATTAGTGTTTACAAAGCCCAAATTCTTTTTATTAAGTTTGTTTTCCATCTCTTATCATGATTCTAAAAACGCACTCGCACCACATATATATATACATATACATACATATATATACATACATATATGTACATACACATATATGTACATACACATATATATACATGCATATACATATATATATACATACACGTATATATGTAATAATAATTACAACAACAACAACAACAAGAACAACAACAACAACAACAACAACAACGATAATAATAATAATAATAATAATAATAATAATAATAATAATAATAATAATAAAAATTGGAAGGAAATTCTCTTGTTTCGCTTACAAATTTACGTATAAGAAATGCCAAGAATTAAGGCAACAAATCAGAGCCTTTATATATTTCTTGAGCAAATAGGAGTAAAAGTTCAATTATAAACACAATCACATGTAAAGGAAGTGTCAAAAAAATTTTTTTTAATTATAAATCAAATAACATTTTGTTTTGCAACAAATGAATTTGAGATGAATGAATCGAGAATTCATATGTAGGAGAGTTTCAGCTATCGCATATTTACCCGAATGTATTCAAGTTTATTTTTTTATATCGTATTTTTTATTTAAAAAATTTCTTACTGAAAGTAAATTAAATATTATTTTTATAATATTTAGTCATTTTTGTGTTTCAGAAGAACTAAAATATATTAGTTATTCATTTCTTTTGCCAAATTTAAGACATTAAATATTAATTATTCTTAAATAAATTGTAATACATAATAATTCATGTGAATATAATACTCTCTTAAAAAAAAATCTATTTAAATTAATATTGTTGGCTTAAAAATACGATACAAAGAAATAGAAAAACTTTTAAATATTAAATTTATTTTTTTAACTTATGTTTAAAGTTGAATTTTTGTATTATAAAATTGTATATAAACTTCAGTTCTAAAAAGATTTCGAAAACATAATAATAATGCCACCATGTTATGCAATGATGTCTTAAAACATTATCTCTTTTGCTCTGATTTATAATAATTAATATTGTAATAAACTGCAATAAACTGCGGTGAGACAGTCTTGCTAATTTCTTATTTTTGTCTCAGACTTCACACAGAATGTCTAAAACTGGAATGGCATACCCAATATTTCTCTCTCTCTCTCTCTCACTCATTCTCTTTCTCTCTATCTCTCTGTTTTCTGCATTTTCCACTCGATCGAAGGGTGAAATAAATTATAAAGTCAGAGTTTGACGTGTCTAAATATTTGAAGGAAGTTGACTTTATGTAACTTCATTTAAATTATTCTTTTAAATGCTTTTTCAACTTATTCGACTGTAGATTTAATTTAATTCATTATTATTAAATTTATTAATATATTAATATCAAATATATATATATACATACGTACATATATATATATATATATAATTGATTAAAAAATACGAATATTATAATCGTTAAATAAAATATATATAAATAAAAATGACGATCCTTACATAATATAGAATTGCCGATTTTTTCATTTCTACTGCAAATCAACAATTAGGTAGCAAAAAATAATCAATAAATGTACAAATATAATGATATATATGTATCATATATCAATATTATTAAAACTGCATATTTTGTACAAATGTATGATGCAAGTTTATATTAAACTTATATAAAATTAGTTATAAATGATAAATTTGTCGTAAACCATTATTTACAAGTATGAATCTTATATCAAATAACGAACATCTATTATGAACTATTTAGACGTGTCGATTCTCTAGTTCTAGCGCTGCATAATTTGCATTTGTCTGTCTTTCTTCTTATTTTTCATTTTCTATATTCTTCATTTTCTTGTTACTTTTATTCCAAAAAAGACAATTATTTTATATCTCAAGTATTGTAAGATTTCCGGATATTAATTTGAAATAATTCGTAATCTTTATTAGTGTTCTATCACTTTATATATTATTTACATAGTTTCATCTACCCACTCTAAGGATTTGTTTTCATTTTTTAATATTATATGTTTTTTCTTACATTTCAAATAACGCGAGAGCATAACTATACTCTCGATTTTATATAACCTTTGAAAAGAACCATTGACTTGATACAATAAAGCAAAAAAATTTTTGGATCTAGGTGACTTTTATTCGAAAATTCGATAAAGTATGTAGTAACGAATTTTCGAACGACCAATGCTTTCAAAATTGAAAATACATAAATGAAATGGACGACAATGATTATAACATATCTAATAACATAATAACGTTTTTTATGATACATAGAGTTATTTCGCAATGAAAATTAAAAATGAATTATGCGATAGCTACTGCTTTTATTTTCTTTTAAATATGTTTCTATGAACACGCGCGCGCACGCACTCACTCACTCACGTACGTATATATATGTGTGTATTCAATAATTTGCTGCTAAATTATTTATTTATTTTTTTCCTGTACGTAGCGATGGTTAAAATAAATGAAGTATGAATCAAATTTTTGGAAGGAATCTTATAAATTTACTCGATGCCTTACTCAGAACTTATATAATTTTTTTTTAAGTTTTATCGATTGAATTTATATATCAGCCATTTTAAAATTTGTATTAAATTTATATTAAAGCCTTTTCTTTTTATTAATTAATCAACGAAAAAATGGTATTTGTTTTAATAACGAAAATTATATAAAAATCAATGTGAATTACATAATTTCTAATATAACGGTTTCTAAGTAAATATATTATTAAAATATTTTTTTTTATTGTATTAATATTTACATTAATTTTAATTATTACTATAATTATAAATTTCAACAATATTAAAAAATCATTATACTATAATATAATAATATTTCCAATGTATATTAAAAAGTAATTATTCACAAACTTTTAATCTTCGTTTAGAAAAAATTATACAAAAAAATATCGGAAGCTCATTATAATATAAAGAATATTAATTTTTCTTTAAATGCAGATTTTAAATATACGTTTATTAAAAATTTTTATATTCAACATAGTATTATGACACAATTTTTGAATATCATTAAACGTATTAAAATTAATAATTAATATTATCATAAGCACATGTCATTTTCTGCACTGTAGACGATATATAAAGATTGTGTTTTACAACACAGAACTTACAATGATAATATTTGAAAATAAAGAAAAAGAATAATCATAATCGATTTCTCGTTTTTTCTTGGTTTATTCTTTAATTTCCACCATAATGAATTGAATAGTTCAATTTATTTTAATATTATTATTGTTATTTACTAGTTTTTCTTTTTGTAAATATTTTACACTTAAAATGTAATCATTATTTAACCACCCGACTTGATAAATTGCAATAAAATTTTATCGGACTGGTATTTAAATAAATGGGGAATACTTTTTTCGTATTTATTAAACCCAGAGAAAAATCTGTTTGATCTTCTTCTCTTAAAAACTAAATTTAACGACAATCAAACAACCTCGATATTTATATTTTTTATTTGTTTGCTTTTAATTTTGTTTTCTATCACCCTTTTTGACTCTTATGTTTACTAAATTGGACATAGCAAAAAATATCCATTTAGGTATCTTACGTCATGGCGTAAAAGTATAAGGAGAATGTCAGATACCAACAATACCCGAGGAAGCACGACATTTTTTATGAACCATAGTATCGTGCGTGTGCATTTTTAAACGTGTTTTCTCGTTTCACTTATCTCTTTTCATTTGTGTTTGCAAGTTTTGCGCTGTCTTCAACACTCGCATTTTACAAGCATCATTATAAAAAATTGACATGGTGTAACGTATTTTAATTATTTAATTTTTCCATATTTTATCTCATTTATTGATCAAGGAGAATAATTTAGGAAATATGAATGCGTGAGTGTGTGGCACGGCGCGTTACAACTGTGTTGGAAGCATAAAATCTGGCTTCTTCGCTTTATCAATAACGTTATTATCTCTTTTTCTCTCCTTCAAATTCGTGTTCGTTAACTTCGTTTTTCTTAAACTGTCGGCGCTTAAAAAGGAACGTATTAAATGTATGCACTATCCCACAAAAACAATAAAACACGTCATGGATTTCTCATTTATTCATTATTTTTTATTCCGCCCTTAACGCCGACACGCTACAAAAAAGCACTACGAAGCTTGTCGATTTTTTAAGTATATACTTCTTTTTTATTATTTTTATTTACGTGTTTTTGGTACTGAAAACTACTTTTTACCACACTTGGGTATGATTTTTATTTATTTTTTTACTTTTTTTGACTTACTGTCTCACAAACGTACACCGTTACGTTCACACGTGCTCTCTATCTTTATCTCACGTTCTGACTTCATTACTTCACTATCACTTAATAATTGCGGGAATTATGTATATTACTTTTTATATCTTTATCACGCGAAAAGACCAGAAAAATGATGATTCGATTCCATTTTTATACTTTGTTACGTGTACTTTTATGTTTTTCAGTATTTTATTGAAACTGAATTCTTTAATTCTATATTCGAGCATTAGCACAATACTGTAGTAAGAAAAAAACCTCATGTTTTCTATGTTTGTTTAACTTTTTTACTATTGATCTTGCTGAGACTTCTGTTGCTGCTACGGTTATTGCTGCTGTTGTTGTTCTCATAACAGATATTGAAACGTAGTTTTACGTTACAAAGTTTGTGTTTGCTTCAAACAGCGGTATCTCAAGTCCCCAGGACGAATGTGAACAACGTTATCGTTGGCTGAATCCAATTGTGAAAGCTGTATGTCGATAAATATCGATGAGGTGCTGAGGTATCGATAAAGATACTCACCGTCAGTAATAAATTATTTTTACTATTATTACTATTATAATTATTATGCTTTTGATGGTCGCTGCCAACGTTGTTTGGCATCTGCTTCTTATCCTTACTATTATCTTTCTTATTGTTAGTCGTCCGTTCAAAATTGTCGATGTAGTTTCTGCTGTCACTGGTGATTTTATGCGGCCCCTTTATCGTCCACGCGGTACTGCTGAGTCGTCAAACAATCATACGGCACATACGTAACACGAACGACAGGAGAGAGAACCACGCGGTTCGAGCCCAGGTGCTGTGAGACAGGAGAAGCCGCATTACTATTAGTATTGTGCTCAGCTGTACCGCTTTGTGCAGCCAGTATAATCTGAAACCAAGTCGGATGTAGAGTAATCTTTATTTGACACATAGGTTTTTATTTATTATAATAAATAAATTATTTTTTAAAAATAGAAATAGATATTTTACTAATTTAGGAATGAGCTTGCTATCAAGTCAATTTCGAATCTTCCATTTAAGAGAGAATTCATGTATATTTGAAATGAGTTTTGAAATTATTTCTTACTTCGTAAACGTATAATTCTTAAATAATTAAATTTGAAATAATTGAGAAAAATCACGTTTATTAATAATATATAAACAACAAATCATGCATTCTATCTCTGGATAACACACGAGTGCTTTTTCAGCCAATTCGGATTGCCCCACTGTGGTAATCATGACATTTTTAACAGAAGTTCCTTCCTTAGTTTTATGCACAATATCTTAAAATTTCTAAAAAATCATATTTTAATTATGTGAATTTAATGCATAATTTTATAGCAATAAATATATTTTATAATAGAAAACGTCACGTCCAGAAGTGCAATTAAGTTTATTTTACATTTATTTCATTGCAGTATAAACAAGTAAAATTAAAAAATATTTAATTAAAATTTCGTATTTAATAACGCGAAGAATAACAATCCTGCTTTTTTTTCTTTTTTTTTTATTAAAATATAAGAATTTTCTTGCTTCGACTACATTTAAAACTGTAATAAAGCTTTGAATAATATATACCTCCTTTTGCCTCAAGTATTAAAACAATAAAAAATTATTATAAAAAATGGTAAACTCTAAAAAATTGATTTTCATTAATTTCTAAACTGTGGACATAATTTACACATATTTATTTTTATAAATCGAAAATTAATGGACCAAATATTTATTGCTATAAGTTTTAGTATTTTCTATGCACAATATATTGTCAAAAATATAAAAATTATTGTAAGTTGTTTAATTCTATTAAAATACATTATTTAAAACAGTATTCCTATTAAATTATAACAATCAAATTATTATTTCAGTATTTTATTGCATAATTTATAAAGACAATCGTTTTGAAATATAGTCGATTATAGTACATTATATATGTATTCCTATATTATCAATATAATATAGCCAACTATTAAAAAAAACTAACCTATTAACAGAGCTTATATTTCTATATGTAAACGATGTAAGTATAACGGGTTTTTATTAAGTTTTAAATAACTTAAATATTTTATGCTATGAAAGAATTTAATTTTTTGCAAGTATAAATTCATGAATAATATAACTCCAAAAATTTAAATAAATTTAATAATCGCGTTGAATCATTTATTATAAATTTAAAATACAAGAACAGATGAAAGTAAGAATCGAACTATTTTTTGTATACTATTTCGAATTTGAGATTAATTTTTTTTATAAAATAACATTTATTGCTTGTAGAATACTTTTGAAATAGTAATACTTTACATTAGTTCTTTTTAGGAAACTATATAATATTTTAGAAATAATTTTTACAAAATTTAAGTAGTATAAATTTTACATTTCTATTTAGTTTTCTTTCCTGAAAGAAAATAAATAATAATAACCATAAATAAACTCTTATTTAGATATTATTTTTCACAATTTTTCTAAAATTTTTTGTAAAATAAAAAGAAGATTTTAAACAAATTGAATGTTATTAAGTATACGTGGGTAACACCTGAAAAGGTAAATCTTAAAATTAAAATTTTTAATAATTTGAGCATTGAAATCTTGACAATAAAATTCTTACCTCGTAATATGTGTACGAGCAGCTGGTAAAGTTTCCGGGCTCTCTTTGAGTATAAACTGTCTTATACCGAGAATATAATTCTCAAGATAAGAGGGCCAATCGATTTGTCGTACGTCGAACATGAAGGTCTTTCGATCTTCTGCGCTCATTTCTTGTCCAAGACGCTTAACGTTTTCGTCCTTAAAGTTCCACTGTTGCGTACTGAAGTACTCAAGACACTTGGCTGCTTTGTCGAGTTTTGCCTGCACACGCACCATTATTGGTTTCCGGCCACGTAAATTTGCTAGCAAATCAAGCGTGTATGCGGGTACGAGGTGCTGAAAGGCGACGCAAACGCGGTTGAGGTAAGGTGAATTACGGCACCGTCCCCCTGGATACCAGATTGCTCCGTTTGTTGGGTGCATGCGACTGTACTTAAAGGATAAATCCACGAAATGCTTCCAGGTGATAGGATTCTGTTGACCAGTGCTACAATTGTATACAGTAATGGAATCTGTGCGATGAGTTGCCGTCCGCCACGCCGCCACGATCATAAGGTTTATCACGATATCAACAGGCACAAGGTCGGCGACCTTATTTTCGTGACAAAGCATCGTCCTGTGGATTAAAGTTACACTTATTCGTATCGTCTTTCTATAGGAAAAAACTTGTTTTGCAAGTTAGGGACTTAGGAAGGCAAATTTCTTCTTGTCTTATTGATAATACAACTTGTTAAACAAAAAAGTAGAAAATGAAAATTATAAGATCAGGTAGAAACATTCATTTTGTTAATAGGAAAAATATTAATTTCTCGTTCCATTCAATATTAGAGTAATTTTCATTGTATACGTATTAAGAATTTTGTAAAATAACTTTAATTTCAATTAATAGTATGTATTAAATCTTATAAATTCATGTTTATAAGATAGAAATTTTTGTGATTTTCCTGTAGTTAAGAAATATTTCGCGATTAGGAAAAAAATGAATTTAAAAAAAAGTACCTGAAAAAACCTTTGCCAGCTGCTGCGATAATGCCTGTGGGACCGTTCCAGTTGTCTACCCATCCAGCTACTGGTTCTCGGAACGACGACAACACGATGGACGGCCTGACAATAGCAACGGGTAGACTGCCACTTTCCATCAGTAGCATGCTTTCCGCTAAGGCTTTGGTGAAGGTGTAGGTATTGGGCCTGTTAGCTATCAGCTTTGGGGTCAGTTCTTCCACGAGGCCATCGTCCATCCAGGAGGTACATGCAATTATCTGTTCGGGGCAGTGAGGCGCTGGGTAGATCTGCTCGTCGACGTCCGTGCGGTCGCAGTTGCAGTATGCCGTTGACACATGGATCAGCGCCTAAGGTTTGAATAATATTCTTTAACACAGGATATTTTTTATTGAGATAATATTTAAGTTCTATCTTATACAATTAATAGAATTCGTTAAGCTTGTTCCTTTGCAGGACTAATTATGGGTATTTAATAAATTATTATCACTATAAAATATTCGTCAAAAAAGTTTGTATTAAAATTGACGTCGAATATGCCAGTAAATAAAGGTATTTTTTTTCTAATAATTTTTAAAAGCAGTAAAAATTTCAATAATAAAAGAAGTGAGGATAAAAAGAAATGATAGAAATATGATAAATAGCAATATGAAAGCAAATACAATAATTATAATCATACGAAATTTTATAATGTAATAGCAAGATAATAATAACAAAATTTATTTATATTAAAAATGATATACCCTTCATCATGTTACTATTATATCTGGATATTTTATTTTAATTTGTTGATATTTTACTGTAGCAAAAATAAAGATAAATGTCAGTGATTATTTTATTTATAATGTAACCATAATGAAAATCAACAATTTTATCATTATATTATAAATAATCTTTAGAATATTAATAAATTAAAAAAAAAAATAATATAATTTATTAATAAATTCTATTCCTATTTCAATTTTTATTAAAATTTATTAAGTGATAGTAAATGTATTAGTTTATTAAATAGTTTCTTCTGAAATTCTGTGAATCGATAAATGATAATCGATAGGAAAATCATAAATTTTGTCCAGTTGTTTTACTAATATGTATAATCAATGCATGAATATATTTATGATAACATGTATTCAAACTAATTTAGACAATTTTTAAAGTACGTTATATAAATAGATAATTTTTTTTACAAGTAAATTCGATAATCTTCTTAGACATTTTATCATTATCATTAGATTTATCGTTATCACAAAGTACTTGACAACGTCAAAAAACGTAATACTATATTCATATGAGATGTATATCATTTAGTATGTTCATTTAAAAATATAGGAGCATATAAAAATATTCTCACCTCGAGATTGTGCATACGATGGCAGAGTTGGACAAGACGCTTGGTGCCAAGCATATTGATGGTGACAGAAAGTTTGAGTGCTTCATCAAACTTGACAGTAGCAGCTGAATGGAATACCACTGAAACGCAGCGAATCAAGAGCTCCTGGTCACCTTCCGAAATACCCAATTCAGACTCTGTGACATCACCGGCCACTGGTACAATTTTCATCAATTCATCGGGGCAGTTTTGCCGAAGTTTTTCGAACAACTACAATTTATTGTATTTTAATTATTTTTTAATGCTGTTTGTTTGACATAAAAGATTAAATATGAAAGGAGTAAGATTTTTAAAATAGTGATAGATTAAACAAAAAATGAATGAAACGATAATGTCAATACGGAAACCACTGCTTGTCTTACCATATATACGTTAATTAATGATTTTTTTTTTATTAATTCTTCAAATTAAGTAAATTGAAATAGATTTTCTGGATAAAGAAAGATTTTTATTTAAAATAGATTTATACACAATTTATATTAAAGGAAGTGTAGTTGAAATAACATATTGTGTAAGGATTGATAATGTAAATCTTCAATATAATAATTTTATTATTTCTGAATTCATAGTTTAGAGTACATAAAATGTTTGAATTTAGTACTTGATTTTAGCACTTAATTTCGATATAAAATAAACTTAGACTTTGTAAAGTCAAATTTTATAAAGTTAATATAAATAATATTTTTAAATAATTTTGAATTTTGTAAATAGATATAAAAAATTTGTGACCAGTTCATTCCATGCGTTGTTAATAATCCGTGACTTAAAATTTTTAGATAACCTTTTACATTTTGTATTGTTGTAAATATAGTTCTTTAAATTAATTAAACTAATATTATGAGCATTTATAATGATTTTTATTTGAAAAATTTTATTTTACGAAAACTTTTTGTAATTATTCAAAAAATAAACATTTATAATAATAAGAGAAAAATACTCAAATGTGAACAAATGAGCCGTTATTATCGTCAAATGGATTATATATTTGAACTTTTTTATTTTGCAAGTATTCAGCTTCACAAATCTCATAAAATTAGTTTCTTTCATTTGCCATTAAGTTATACATAAATATTTTAACATTAGTATCAAAATACAAATGTTGTGATGTACTCTATTGTTTTCTTATTTTTATTACAATTAAATTATAATTAATTTATTGGTTTATTTAATAAATATATATTTATATAATTTTTCTCGGAAAATAAGATTTTTTTATAGTTAGATTTAATGGGATATATCTCAAATATACTGTATAAAATATTGTAAAAGAATTGACTCGGTAATCAGTCGCTTCATTCTGAAAAACTGATTGTAAAAAACATAATTTTTCGTTTATAAATTATTTATATTTTAAGTCATAATAAATTAGATATTAAAAATTCGTTAAATAATTTGTAGGATACAGAAAAGAATAAAAATCTATTAGAATAAATCAGCATTATTGCTGTTTTATATTTTAATTTTTAGGATAATAAAAGATCTAGTGAAAAGCCCTTTCTAAGAAACATTTATTTAACATAAAAACACATAGTTCTGAATTATAGTTGATTCTATCATTTTTATTACTGACACTGTAATAATTGTAATAATTATTATTATAATTTATATACATGAGTAAATGTCTATTTACTATTGGAGAAAAATCTTGTACTTATGGAATGTGTATGTGTATTTTTAATTATAAAATTTTTCCTTATACTCTTTACATAAACTAGATTTTTGTCCTTTATATCCAAATAAATAACATAAGCGTGTACGAAATTAAACATAACTTAATACCGGCTAATAATGAGTAAAAACATATTGTAGTTAATCATTATTGTTATCTTTTCGAATAATTCCAAAGAATTTCAAATTTCTGCTTGGCGATTTTTGATGACATTTCAATCAAAAAGCAGTTTCGTATTCAGGCTAATATTATAAAAATATCTTATTTTTTGTTGCTTATTTGACATTATAAAAGGAATGAAAGAAATTCTTTTCAAATCACGAAATAATACAGTAGTTTACTACTTCTCTGTATTAAATTGGTACACCGTTAAAGGTTAAGCTGAAGACTGAAAATAAGGGATGAGCTTAATTATTAAACGAAATAAATGTCAATAATAGTGAAACATTGTTACCGGTGCATCAAGAAGTTCCTGTAACCTTTGTTGTACGGTCTGTCCTCTTTTTGGCCTCATGAGCAGATAGATATTCTTGATGCCTCGACAGGACCTCAGAAGCTTCTCAACAAGGACTTTTCCCATAAAGCCAGTGCCACCGGTGATGAAGATCGAGCGATCTCGATAGAAGTCCTTAACCGAGGTGTATCCTACTCCGGACATTGTGGCCATGTTTCGCGGGTTGCGTTTTTGGCGCCGATTCGCCTTATTGGTGTGCGCCCCGTTGATAAACAAATGGCTCGTATGGTTCTTGAGATAGAGACAACGTAATCCCTGGTTCCCGTGGTACAGAAAGAGCAGAAGAGAGAAGGATCAGCGACGAGCACCACCCGTTGAAAGAAAGCTCTTTTCAATGGGCTTTCTCAGGCCACTTTCTTCTTTATCTTTTCTACATGCGTTGGAACTTTGTTTGTGCGTCACGGCGTTTACGCTCATTTCGCACTTACGATGATTTCCCACCTGAATATACAAAAACGTATTGTTCTCAATTAGTCATTTTATATTAATTAAGTTGTTTTTGTAAGCGAGCTTAAATTACCACTACTGGAATTATCTACTTGGATAATTCATCAAACGATTGAATTATTTTCATCTCTTTTCTTTTCGATTGCTTATATAATTAGTTGCATAACCAGGTTTGTTAAAAAGAGCTACAAGAAATAGAAGAATTTATTTTTAAATAGCTTATGCAAATGTGGTATGTTGCTGTTAAGAGTTAAGGTTATTTTTATAATTTTTTCTCTTTTCGTATGATACGCGGAAAATAAATTATACTTGTGCCCAGCTAAACATTCTAGATAATTTATTAATATATACAAGTATCAATCTTTACTGTCACAATATGATAGTCTTTTAATTTAATTCATTATGTATTTATTAACTCAAATTTTATTCAATAAAAAAATATTTCATTTGAATCATTAAGATATCAAATATATGTAACTCATTTCTAAGCATAAATTTGTAAGAAACACCTTCAGTAATGTAAATATCAAAATTTTTTACATATTTCTTTACTTATATAATTTGAAAAACATTATATTATTTTTTAAGAAGTTGTGAAATATCAATTTAATTAAAATTCTCGAAGTGTTAATATTAATAATAAATTTAATAAAGAGAGGTACACATTTTTTCAGACTCCACACTTTCAAAACATTATATTTTTGAAAAAAACAAGTTAATTATTTTCAAAATAAATTTTATATTTATCGTATATATAATTTTGTACATATTATGTTGTATAAATTTCACATAATCTTATCGATAAGCATTTAAAATGTTCGGAATCACGTTTAAAAAAATATTTCTTGTATTTTCTTACTCTAGTTTTTAAAGAGAATTTTGTTAAATGCTTTGATTGATTTGATTACAATCTATTAAATATTAGTTAAAACATTGATGTTTGAAGTAAAAAATGACTCTTACCATCATTACAGAAATTTTATCTTGATAATTTAAATGTTAATGATAGTTTTGATGTTTTAAAAAAATATAAAGTCAAATAGGAGTTTGCATAAATAAATAAAAATAAATATAAAGAATTTGGAAAAAAGTTTAACTTTTAAAGTTTAACTCGTTTGATACTACGTGGTAAAAGTACGGATATTTTTTTTCATTCATATAACTTTAAACAGGTAAAGTCATTGATAATATTAGTAAACATTGATAATTTAAACACGTGAGAATATTAAAAAATTTTAAATAGTACTGTATAATATGAAAATAGATACAATGCAAGATTCATGAACAATAATGTCTAAAATTATAAGAATTTGCGAAAAGACTCTAATTATTGAAAAATTTCAAGGTTTAGATATATATAGTTAAATGTTTAAATTATCTAAATGTCGGTTACTTAGGCAAATCTGATCTTTCTAAAAAAACTAATATTAATAATAAAAACTTGTTTTGGTGAAAAAATAAGTCAACTGGATAAATTATCTGTATTATCGATAAATTATATATTAGAATTTTTAAGTACACATAGATAGAAAGTAAAATATAATATATTCAATAAAGTAAAAATATAATACGAGCAACATTTCATCATTATCGTTTTTGATCAACAGAAATTATAATCAAGTTATTGTCCAGAAAATATTGAGAGAAAATATTTAATATTTATAAACATAACCATAAATTATTATTTTCAAGTATTTTAATAATTATTAAGTTCATATATGAAGCTCAAATACATCAGTGTCTTTATTTAAATTAACAACAGGTTTTCGTTTATTTTTAAATCAAACCGAAAATCGCCGTTAATAAGGTCAATTATTACAAAAATATTCTGATATCTGTCTGTATTTTTAGGAAAGGCGCGTAATTATCATTAACTATTTTATATGAAATGATACTAGATTCTATCTGGAATTTATAAGTATATTAATGTTTTTAAAGAATATGTCTCTTGAATAAGGAGGAGCAACATCTCACGCAATAGGCAATATAAAAAAGAGCATACTTTATCATTACGAAAATTAACATTATAAAGATATAAATATGTATAAAAAAGTTTTGATAAATGGCGAAAGATTTCATGTAATTTAAGAATTCATCTTTTATTTAAAGTTGTATATTATCTCTAATTTTTAATCATATTTCTCTAATTATTATTAAAAACATTCATTGACAAAAATCATTTGAAAGCAATTGAAACCATTATATTTAAATGTAGCACAAATTTTTAGGATTTAAATCATATCTACTTGCAGTTGTACAAAATATGAACGACCAAATGTACCAACCTTGGAAATATAATTGATTTTTTCTAAAACAACTAAACAGAGAAAAATTATTGTAAAATTAAATTTTAAATTTTTTAAATTTTAGAGTATGAAGATTTAAATGTTAGTTTTCTCGAAAAATATCTTTTTAAGAGATGATTACTCAAATGTATCTAAATATTTAAACTATTTAATTTTCATTTAGAATATTATTAAATATATTGCAATAAATATATTAATAATAATAATAATAATAATAATAAAATATATTTTTGATTTTGAACAATTTTTTTATTATAAATTTTTATTTATATGATATAATTATATTATTTTCTGGAATTTTATATGCATATTCATATTTATTCTTTTTTTATAAATATTTTGAAATATTTCGCTAATTTTTTTAATCATAATTTTGATTTAGATGATAACAAATAATAAATAATTAAATAAAAATAATTATTAACGTGTAATTAAAAAATAGCCTCTCTAGGACTTAATTTTAGGATATTAATTTAAAACTTATTTATTGCATTAGTATGCTTTAATTTGAATTTAAATGATAATTGAATATCTCATTTGTAAAAATAATGTATTTGGTTTAGTATTTTCAGAAATTAGTGAAATATAACAAAAATACTATTAAGTAGATCATAAAAATTTATTAAAGATATATTGTGATTATAGCTGATATAATTGATATGATTAATTTAAATATAATTTTAATTCTAATATTAAAATTCTAAAAAATATTTTTGATATTTCTTTAATCAATAAGTTAAGTGATAACACATTAATTAATATTATAATGTTATTTTTCAACAAATTAAATATGTATAAAAAATTTTAATGATTTTATTGACTATTTAATTAAGTTAATTACATTTTTTTCCAATATAAAAATGTAGTTTTAATCTGACTATAGAAAAAATTAATGCATTTTAAGAAAATATTTTATTAAATAAAGTATGCAATTTCTTGACGATATTTACGAATTCGATCATAAAATATATTATTGTATAATAACTAGTTATCTAATATTAAGGGCAAGCTAAAGGTAAGTTAAATATAAGTAAGTAATAAGATTTAAGAGAAGAGTACAAAAAATATACATGCGTAGACTGTAAGATAATATTACGTATGTAAGTGTTTATATGAAAAGCAAATATATAAATAAATATTTTAAAGTTATATAAAATATATTATATTGTTTTATCATTTTTATTTATCACATTTTCACTAAAAGACGAATATATTAATAATTTTTTATAAATGGATAAAGCTCTTTTCTACATTTACATTGCTTTTCTAGAAAAAAAGTTTTATGATAAATATTTTTTTTCTAAAAATTAGAGGATAAAAATAAATATATATTAAAGATAAACTTAAAACATTTAAACTATCATCAATAGTATACGCCTCTCTGAGTTTACAAAAAACCAGAAATCTTAACTAGATATGGAATTAAAAAAGATCTACTTAAATAAAGTGTAAATATTTAGCAAGATGTCTAACGTATTAATTTTAATTACTGATTAATTATGCTTTATATGCATCTATTAGTATAACGACATATTATACATTTTTCAATTTTATATGTATTTTAAATAATTAAAATTTTTTTCCTTATTAATATTATGAAATATTTTATATCTTATCTGTATACTAAATTTTTTATAGACTTTTCTAGTTGGGAATAAAAATTCCAAAGTAAACTACATCATGTAAAGACATAAAAAAATTCAGTAGAATTTTGAAATCAAATGTTAGTGAAAAAAAATTTTCTGCTTTTCATAACCATTTTATTTTATATTATTTATATTTATTAGGATCAATGATATATTTAATATTTCAATTGATTCTAAATGGAAATCATTTAGAATTCAACGACGTTCGACTCGCTGTACAGTAGCTCAATCAAGCAAACTCTGCATCACAAGAAAATGTTTCGTCGATAAATTTTACAATCGTTACAACACAAAGAAAGAGTGAGATGGAGCCACGAAACACGAGGACGAGAAAAGGAAGGTGCGAAGTTCAAAGCACCAATTACAGTCGACGGTGTAGAACTTTAAAAACTCTTACGGCTGTTGAATCGATCGACTGGATCACTAGGGCACAAACTGTTGAAGAGGCTTATGGAAAGGAGTGGTGACCTACACAAGCATACAATTTGTGGGATTCCATTGCTCTATGTACTTATCCGTCAACGAGATTATACCTGTGTTTATTGTAGTTCGACTATGTGTTTTTTTGCTCTATATTTTTTTGAGTCTTGATGGGTCTGTACAAGGATTCGTACAATTAATTTTTTATAAAAAGATCGGACGTTCAAGTCACTTTCGCAAATTCACTGCTTCCTTTCGTCTTAAAGAAAAATTTGGCTATAGAATTATTTAATTTATTGAAATGGATAAAGTTGGCCTGGTAAATTGGTATAATATTTGATGGAAAATTATAACAAATTCAAAATAATATACAGCAGAAAACTGTAAATGTGAAAAAATTCTACGAAATTTTAAAAAAAATTAAATGGTTATTTTTCGAATCATATTTTTGTACTTTGGTGAAATCGCGTGCTATCAATAATTATTCTTAAAGATAAAAATTTAAATCATGTTTTAATAATAATAAAAAAAATGTTTTAATAATGAACAGAATTTATAATCTGAAGTACTTTTTAATCTGCTTTTAGTAATGACGTACTAATGGGTTATTGGGTTGCGTTAAACAGTTAGTAGTTTAGGAAATCATACTATATACAATAATTTTTATTTTGGTAATTATATAAAATCTTCTGCATTTGACTTGAACAAAAGTTAAATATTTATATTCTCAGTGTAGAAGTTTTTAAATACTTTCAATTTCATTTATATTCTTAAATGATAAAATATCAAAAACTTTTTTACCATTTATTAATTTTGTTCAGTGACGAATTTAGCTTTAAAAAGAAAATAATAAAAGTTTCTGAAAATATAAATTAATTTAAAGAAATTACAAAATATAATAATTCTAATATTACAAAATTAATTTTAAATTAATATTTTTATCAAGTACTATAAATTAAATTTAAAAAAGTATAATTTTCTATCTTTATTGATTTTTAATAAAAATTTGTTTTATTTCATTTTTTTTAAACATCATAGATTACTATATATTGTAAAACTTTAATAAAAATATTCATAGACTTTCTTTTTTATGATTTAAAAGTGATTTTAAAATAGTGCAACAGAAATTTTCGCATTTCTTTACATTGACTTTTGATCGTTGACATGAAAAAATGTTTCTTTTTTCATTTAAAATTAATACTATCTACTTTTAAATATTCACATACATACTTTTAAAATACAGGAAATACATCATTATCCCATTAAACTCAAAAATTGTACCTCGGCAATACATTTTATTAAAGGCTGAAAACTTATTTCCGTATATGATACAATAAAATAAATCGATCCATTAAAGTTATTATTTTATAATACATCTAAAGATGTCTAAAAAATAATTTTTTTTATTTTTTTGAAAATAATTTAATAAAGAAATGATTAAAAAATTGATTTATTAAACATTTTGTGCTATCATTTCTAAAAGGTATAATAATTAACGAAAACGGTTATTAAAATTATGATTAAAAATTTTTATAATGTATTATTCATTTTATAATAATTACAAGAATTATACACACAATAATTTCATAATATATTAATTGTTATGAATTGAAATAAAAAATTCTTACTTCAATTTTAATAACTTACCGATAATTTACTTATTACAATATTATTTAGTTACATTTAAAGATTACATACCTGTATAACAATTATATTTTATTTATATTGTACATCTATTAAAGTTATAATTTAAAAAAAATTTTACTTCAAAGACAAAAATTTTATCGATAAATTTTTAATGAAAACAGGAAATGATTAGATTTCTAAAGCTATAAATTTAATGTATAATTAATAAAAAAAGTATATAAGTATTAGTAATTTTAATCAAGTATAATAATTAATTTTAAAATAATTTTTATCAAGTCTCTTGATGTTTCCTTTGAAAAAATTTTAATTATTCAACAATTCTTTTATAATTTTTTTTATAATATTAATCAAAAATTATTTTACGATTTATAGTATAAAACTAGGACTAAAAATTTTTATTTTTAGATGTTTATAGCAGTTTATTTTAAAATTCAAAATGTAAAACATGTTTCTACGTATTTAATCTGATAACTATTAATTTATATAATAAAAAGATATAATAGATAAATTAAGCTTTCGGAATATATAAGAAAAAATTCTAATCTCTTGGATATGACTGTGTAGAAATAAGAACTCAAATTTATATAAAAAACAGAAAAAGACAACGAAAGCGTAAGTATTAAGATTTTTTATCGAGTAGATTTCACATTTCATACTTGAATGAATAGTATTGTATAATTTTCTGTGCATACAATAAATATTCTAAATATATATTCTTTTTATAAATACAGTAGATCAATTTCTAAACATTTTTTACTGCAATACAAAATAAAAGTAATTTTTAAGCAACTGTTGAAACAAGTTGAAAATACAAAAATACAGAAATACAATTCTGAGGATGTGGAAGAATATCAAAATTTCCTTAGCTAAAAAAGTATACAAATAAAAAAATTATTTTTTAAAAGAAGAATAAATAATTAATTGAAAACAGATAAAGCACACATTGCTATATAAATTTTTTTTCAATAATATATTTTTAAAATATAAGTTTTACCAATAACTTAAAATAATCACACACAATTTGTAACTATCATACTTTGTTAATAGCAGCAAATAACATATAAGTATTAACTATTTATAAAAAGAATACGTAGTTTTTTGTAGGTATATTTTATTTTTCTTCAGTTATCGCGGTTATATTTTAAACTTGTAAATTTTAAAAAAGATGTTACATTTTTTGTTAACAGATTTTTAGAAAATTTTTATTTTAATTCATTTTAATAATAACGAAAGCTTGAAAATATTTTATGAATTTTATTTAATAAAAGTGGGTGTCAGAGAAATTCAAGCAATAAAAAAAACTTAAGAACAGAAAATAATTAATGTCCACGATATAGAGAAAAATAAAAATATTCGTTGTAAGAATAAGTTTTAACTAATTAGGATCGACTTATTACACAGCAATTTATAATGCCATTTATTGTATACTTTTATTTTGGTTGTTTATAGCACTGCTTTAATAATTTTTTATTTTTAGTTTCATCTTAGAAATTTTTGAAATAAGTAAATAAAAACATAAATTACGATTAATGCGAATAAACTTTATATAATTATTAAGGTAGTAGCAATAGTAAGTGCAAAATATTTTTAAAAAATCACTTTGTAAGCTAACGTAGCTTCAACAGTTTCAACAGAGTATATTCACAGAAACAACGAAAATGACTCAGTCCGTACATTAGATCTGACCTAGAAAACAGAAAGTTACTCGAAAAGATAAATTTACCACGCGCGTTCACCTTTACAGATAATGTTGCTGATCAGCAAAGAATAAAGTAACCGTAGTTGGCGAGGGTTCACCGTTACATCTCTTTATCAGCTCAGATGATGACACATCTTTTTGAACATTTTTCCATGATGTTTCATGATTATAGGTTGTGTCCTGGCACTTACGGTCAGGAAGATTATCGAGAAGCGACCTCATTATTTGCCGGTGGGACTTTAAATATAATTATCACTGTGCGCCTGCGCGACCTCGTCAATGAAAACTCGTACATATACTCTATTCGCGAACCTCTCAAAGTTTCTTCAGGATCCTGTTCTTTTCTAAGCATGCTAGTGATGTCTTTATGACTCACCCCAAAGTTTACCAAGCTTTTCTGTTCAATTTCTAATTGATTTCTGACTGTTCAGGTTATTACCTTCACGCGTTCTTTTCTACTTCGGAAAAAAGGTAAATACAAGCTACTTTAAACATCGGTTAATAGAATTGATTAATCGAAAATAAGTTTCATCTTCTTTGTGATTTCTTGTTGGTGGAAAACAGAAATTTTTTTTTTTGCTTAAAACTATATTAATATCAAATCTTAAAAATTATTTTACTCTCTTAGTTTTACTTATTTTTTAACTTAATTATTAACATTTTATGTTGCATATATTTATAAAATATCTTTATTTATTTTAATAATTTTAAATAAACATAAATTAATAATTTAATAAATTTAAATGAAAGAAAAAATAGATTTGACTGTGAGATAGGGGCGAAAATTGGGCCACTTTTCTTTACAGTAAACTTTTCAATTATAGAACAATATAATTCCTCGTAATAGTTTCGATTAAGTAAGCTAGTACTTATTTGTAGATAAATTTTTCACAAAATCAGGTAAACTCTTTTTATATATTGAAATAATACAAAAAATAATGCATCTTAAATAATTTGGATTATTACAAAATATAAATAAATCACTTATTTAATTTTCACATTCATTATCGACTATACGCATTTTAGAAAAACTGTACCATTTCAAATAAATATTGGAAAATAATTTATATAAAAAAAAATAGAGTTACGTTAAATGTTAAACGGTGATTCTTTATTTTAATGAATAAATCTAAATAAATGTGAAATTGTGATAAAAAATATTTTAGAATAAAATATCTTATTTGCTGTAGTTTTAATATTGAAATTTAAATATAAGACATTCTTATTTCAATTTTACTTTAAGACATTTTCATATAAATAGCATTAGTGATACTTAAAATATATTTTTCATTTTGTTACATAATTCTTAAATAATTTTATTTTGTAATAATAGGAACATTCATAAAGGCTAAAGTGTATATTTTCGAACTTTTAGAACTTTTGTTCACTTAATAATTTCAGTTTCATATTTTTGTTATCTCTGTTATCTCAAAATATTATAAAACTTTAATATAAATTAGATTAGATTATATATATATAATAGCAGAAGCTATTAAAGTGAAACTTTCGATCGAAATTATTTGAGACAAAAAATAAAATTTTACTTAAATATATTCAAGTTTCCGTATTTGTAATATAATAAAATAAATAAAGTAAATGTAAATAAATACATTTATTTTAAATTGTAAAATGTTATATTTTTATTAAAATTAAAACTTTTTTTAAGCAAAAATTCAAAATCGTAGAATCGTTACACTAAATTATTACATTGTAAATTGTATTGAAAAAAGTTAAACTTATATTTATAAAATTTTTTTTATATTTGCTTACATTTTATGTATTTAAGTAATACTTAAAAATATTTTTTTTGTAACATATAAAGCAATGCATAATATACTAGCAGTAAAATTTTGTATATTGAAATTTGAAATATTTTATAATAATAAAAGTTAAAAGTTGAATTTTAAATAAGAGAAAGAGAAAGAGAAAAATTAGAAGGAATAGAGTGTGAGTAATGAAGATCGATAAGTAGATGTGATTTATATTTTTTTTTTTTTAAATAAAAATATAAAGGAAAAAGTATTTCATAAAAATCTCTATAGGATGTATAAGATTATAATCATGTTTATTACGCATAACTTATTACTCATAAATTATTTTTATTAATTACAAGAATTTGTTTGTATTTTGTCCTTGATTTATATTTTCTTTACATATTCATTGTCGTATAGGATATAAAAGCTGCCTAAATCACTAAACGAATTTAAAATTGATTAAATGAGTATTGGGTTATTAGAGGTTCAACGATATTTTACGTTTTCTCTCGTCCACTATCTCTTTGTATATTTTGTTACCTATGTTTTCTTTTTTTTTGTTGTACAAGTAATGCATTACACTGTTAATAAAACAACGTATAATTTAGAAGTTCGAAACAGATTTAAATTGAGTAACTCAAGCGTGCTCATGTGTGCTTAAAACTTCGATCGCACTATACTGGTTCGTTATTAATGTTTAGTTAGCATAGAAGTGGCATGAGATCTAATAATATTTAAAAAACAGTAAATAGGAATATAATAAATATTACTATAAAATACTATTTTGTTAGTTTTTATTGATAAATATTTTTGTTTAGAAAATAGTGAAATCAAATATATGATTTTAATAATCTTTTCTAATTTTTTGGATAAGTAATATATGCTAAATTAATTTTACTGCATTTTATGTAATCGTATAGTGATACATAAAATAATTAGTAAAACAAAAAATTTAGGAATAAAAAAAATTAATTTTGTATAATATTTATTATAAATTTATAAAATTATTTTATAAGATAATATCATTAAATAATAAATAATAAACCTTAACTTAATTACTTTAATTTTTTTATTGAAGTAAAATAAACTAATATATTTGAAAAAAGAATATAGAACCATTTTTCATAAGAAGCCATTGATAAATTTATTTATTATGTAACATATTATTTATAATATTTCAATTAAAAATATTGTTTTTTCTATTTATTCCTAAAATAAATCGAATAATAATTTAATTTGAACGGGTTGTTATTTGAGTTTACAGTACTGAAAAAATCAAATTATAAATATTGTGATTAAGATTTTTCTGTTATTGAAATTACTATTTTAATTGCAAATTTGGAATTGATGTCATGTTAAAAGTTAATTATTCTTTAACTTTTATAATAAATGAGAACTATAAAATATTTTGATTTATTTAACTAGAATTTACTCTTAATTCTTTCAATAATTAAATATTATGTTTCTAAAGTAATTAAAACTTTTTTGTTCTTAATAATAAATAATTGCGTGTTTGTTTTTATGTTTGAAATACATATGCATTTGACAAACAGTAAAACGAAAATTATTACTACAAGTACAACTTGTTTATGACTTAATATAGAAAATACTTTCTGCACATTGTGTTATTCAATTATACTTTAACTTGTAAAAAATAATAATTAGTTTTTTTACGTACAAATAAAATTTAATACGAGATAAAATGATCATAGTTATTACGCTAATGAAAGCATAATAAAATTGTACATAAAATGTTTTGTCACACAAGCGAAGTATTAAGAAGACAGATAAAGAGGTCATGAACATCGTATAGTTGAAAAAAAAATAAATTACGCATGTTTTCTGGTATTTTGCGAGTGTTTAACCCACATTTCACTGTGGAATATGATACATTGAAATCAGTATCATTTTAGCAGAAAATGTAAAATATATAAAAAAAACTGTATGAATTCGCAGCCTAGAATTTTTTTTGCTATTGTGTAAACGTTTAAACACACTATTAAATCACTACTGCCATTGCCTTCGTTCAAACTCATCGCGTGTCGGAGTTCAATTTTTTTTTTTTTTTTTTTATAGTTAGTGTATATGATTGCGGATCTGTGCATATGGGAAAAGAGTGTGTCATACATTTTTTACGTCGCTGCAGTAGCAGGTTTTCAACGAAGATTTATAAACTTAATGAAAACTTGCCACAATCGATGTTAGTCATATTATTTCATCACGTGAGATGGTTATTCGCATTTTCATTTCAGTGTCTTCCGAGCAAAAATTAATAAGATTCGCAGCTGCTGTTCAGGACTTTATTTAGTATTTAAACCTTCATTGTACATATTAATGTTGGGTGTATGTTTTCTATTTATTACCAATTTTAAATAAAACCAATACAGAATAAATCGTTTTTTTATATTAATTTATATTTGAAACAATTGTTTAATTATTGTTTAGCCAGTAATCGTTTTAAATAATTCATTGATTTTAAATAAAGAGTTAAAACAACTACCGTATTTCAAGAAATGTCTTTTTCATTTCTTACGTCAAAGTATTCATGTCGAGAATGGCTTCAATTGACCATTGGAATTTGAACAATGAAATACTACACTAATATATATTATTAGATAAAAATCGCTATTTTAATTGAAAATTTGAATTCAAAGTTACCTTCAAAGACAATTATTTTATTAACTTTTGAATAAATAAGAACTATGAAATGTTTTGATTTATTTATCTACAGTTTACTCTCAATTCTTTGAATAATTAAATATTATCTTTGTAAAGCAATTGATTTAAACGTTGAGTACTCTCAGTCGTTAACGATTATACTGCATAATAGGGATATTTACGAATATTTTATTTTTTAAAATATATAGTGAATATTATTATATCGTAAAAATATTCATCATTATAAAACAAACTTTTACAGAATTTTTAAAAAGCCTCCGACGAGGATGTTTTCTAATATACTCTCAAATTAGTTACATATTCGGGCAAGAATATATTTTAAGAAGTTTTTGTATGTAAATAATTCACCTTAGGGGTTGCTGTGACATCGAAATAATAATGTAAATAAGTTATGAAGCAATAATGAAACTTTTATCATCGAAAACGAATCTTTAATTCTTGGCGATAGATGTTGTGTATAAAATTGGTAAGGAAAAGAAGTTCTTAGCAAGACGTAATTAAGCGTCAAAATAAACTGAATAAAAAAGAGGCCGAGAGCTCTACATTTATACGAAAACAGGAGAAGATCCTTTTGAGATGGAGAAAAAAGAAAGAAAGAAAGAGAAGTGAGTATAAAAAAAAAATTACTAAGGTCGTGGCAAAAGAAATTTTATAAGCCCCAGGAATTGCGATATTGCGTTTGTGATTATGCGAATATGGTTAGAGAATACTAGTCTCCGCAAGTTGAATCATTATTAAAGTAAACGGTGGTCACTTAAAGCTGAAAAGATAAGGGATGCCCATAAGCGCCAATATTAAATAGATAGTTGTAAAAGCTTTGTGGGCACAAGTTTACTCTTTATCTTTAATTATGGGTACAGCTTGTTTTTCGTAAAAGGGAAAAAAACTTTCCTTTTTGAGGTTGCAGTAATTGCATATTTAATAAGGCTCTAAAAGACACATTCTTTACCTAAATTTTATTTTTACTGCTTGTAAAAAAACAATGTTATACCAAATAAATGGTTAGACATGCACCCAAAACCTGTGGGAATATTGTCAAAGTTATAAGTTATTAATTTTCAAGAAATTTGTTGTGTTCATTTTGTAGTCTTACGATTGTTGTTACACAATAATGAAGAAATAATATTAGGTAAAAAGAAACTTGTTTCGTATAGGATAATAAACGATATGCGTAATAAATATTTTGTGAATTTCAGCAGACGGATAATGATTCAAATTAAATAATGCTATTTATATCGAGATTCTATATATATATATTATTCTAATATTTTGTAATTAAATAAAAATCATAATTTGAATTCATATTTCTTAAAGTAATTACAAATGAGTTTATTGACAATAGAACATTATTAAGGTAAAGAAAACTACTTTAATTACTTATTTTAAATTCATTTTCATTAAATGTAAAATAATATAAAAATTTTGTCTTTATTTCTTATAATTTGTGAATTTAAACAATTAGTAAAGCATTTAAAAATCGTTTTTGAAGTTTATTATGGGCAAATTATATTATAGTTTCATAAATTTAAAAAATATAAATCAAGTAAATTATAGTAAAAAGATCATATTTATTAAAGTACTTTAAGTAAAATAATATTTATTATTTTTATTCATTTACGTAAACTTTACTTGGCTTTGTATGTACGTTAGATTAACACATATAAAACAGGTTGTTACATTGATAGAATAGGGAGTAAAATTTACCGAATTAACTATAATAAGTTAATTTACTAAAATTCTACAACATTTGCATAAATAATTAATTATTTAACTCATTGATTGATATTTTAAGCATATATTGTTCTACCTTGATTTTCGTAAAATTGTCTTTGATTACGCAAATATATTTTACCGAAGATTTGATGAATTAATGAATCAATAAAAATATATCAATAGGAATTATAAATAAAGCGTATATATAATAAAAATTAAATTAAAATACTTCTGATTTAAATTAAACAAATTCTTACGAATAATTATGTAACATTAGAAATCTATATTTACAAAATATTATAAATATAAATTGATAGGATGCACGAACAATGTCATATTTCGTTTAAAAAATAATTAACCTAGTTATTTCAATATATTTTATCAAACTTTTTGTTGTTTCTATAGTTACGCGTACACAACTATATTTTATTTTAAAGAAATGTATATTTTATTAACTGTGCTTTTCGTTATTCCCCCCGCAGTCGAAAGATAATCTTCGAAAAGTAAAAAGTTCAAAAAGAAAATGTGTGAGCGCGAGACGCATTAAAATTTCCTACCTTTTTACGATACTAATGTAAATACCCAGAAAAGTGGACTTAGCATTTGTATTTTTTGCGGACTTAATTTATAAGCGTAACGTGGATTTTTCTCCTCTAAATTCATGGAAGTTTAAGCTCTCCCAAACTATTTGCACAAATATGTAAGCAGTTTTGCACGTTATCTTTACCCCAAGCTTATAAGAAGACCAATAAATGCAATTGGGTTGGGATCCAAAGTTCAATATTTGTGTTTTCCACAATTTTCGTTGTGAATAAATAAAAAGTTGAATGGAACTCTGACAAATGGGGTAGGAATCACGATATCTGTAGTATCAAGGATTTCTTTAATTGAGCCAAATAACATTCGCTTATTTATCGTGTTAATGTTCGGTAAACATGATTCCCACTTTCAAGACAATGATGTGGTCATCTAAACTATGACGCTATTTCCTTTGATCAATTTTATCGCATTGTTTGACGACAATTGCTCAACTAAATTCTTCGACTCAAGACTTTAGATGGTTAAGTGTTGGAAAAAAGGGAGTGCGTGTTCAAGGAAATGAATATCGTAACAAATCTCAGAGTTGAGTATGAAACTTGGAGGTACGTGGACTCGGGCGCGGTAACAGAGAGCGAAAAAAGCGGACGCGCTCCAGATGGCGGACTTTCTTCCGTGGCATCCTTCGTCCTCGTTGCTTGGGAGGGAGAAGAAAGTCGCAATCAGGTCCGATGATGCACCCGGCCAACGGTGCTAATCGCTAGCGCAGATTGTACATTGATATGGAAATACGAGAAGCCGATGCTTCTTTACGCACGGGCCGGCCCCACGGATGCGAATGTGTGTTGATAACCCCAAAGTATGTCACGCGCGGACATTGACGCCGGGTCCTCTTTATATAGCTCGGGACTCCTTGTCTCTAACGCGGAGGCAACCGTTTCGGGAGCAACCGTTCGTTGTCACCGCAGATGCCTTTGGGCGCTTGTCCTTCGTCCGGTGGAATGTCTCTCTTCCTTTTTCGTCTCAATGAAACATCTGTTCGAAGTAAAAACGTCGTCACCAACAACTTTGCATTGTTCTTCCAGTGCTTATTTATAAAATAGTACTTTTTTCTTTATTTTTATTCAAAAGAAGCTTTGCTCTACGATTATAATTTTAATTGCTTTAATTATTTCATACATTTCTAATGTAATCTTACTACACCCTACAATGTTTCTTTTTCAATGAGACTTCCTTATTTCCTTATAGATTTTTTTCATCATTAAAAAATTAAATTTTTATAAATCTAACATGCTCTTTTATCCATAATAAACGTCTTCCTATGAAATAGATTCAAGTATGTATTTCCAGATTTATTACTCGAATAAGAAAATTTGCGATCTGAAATCTGATTTAACGCAAATTTGCTTTTACTTGTTGACCAAATTGACCAAATCTTATTTTTTAGTGTATATAAATTAGTGGAGCATATTAAACTCTTAAAAGATTAATGTATAGTGTACAAATGCATTTTGTGGAAGATGTTAAAAAATAAGTAAGATAATTGATAGCTTTAAATGGAAAAAAACTTACTTAAACTAATCAGGCATTAGTATCAAATTATACATAAATAACTTCTGCATAAAATCTTACAAAAGCATCCATCTAAATTTGATTTCTTCCATTCATGTTAAAGCTAAGTATTAAAGTATTTTGAAATATGTTCAGTACTTTCTAAGGTTGGTAAATAAATACATATTGCAATTTTTAATTCATTGACATTATCTAGTAATCTTGATCTGTACCCATGGACAAGTTTCTCTGGTGTATATAGATTACACTTTTATACTATAATAGTAGATAACACGTAAAAAAAATTAATATTGCCATCCATCGTTCCAAATCCCTTATAATTATACAATGATAAATAGATAATATTCAAATAAATACCCAAGAATTTCACAAAAGTTTTTAAATAGAAATTCTCAAATCAATGTTTACAATCTTTAAAAATAATATACAAATGTCTCAATTGAAAAAATAATTTGAGTCTTAATATTTTGCTGATTAAATTAATATAATAATTTTTTAAATTATTTATATAATAATGCGAGGTGATTTTCTCATATAAATTATTATATCGACTACATATTTTTTATATGGATAAATACTTTTAAAAGTATATTTCTAAAATATTTTTTTTTCTAAATTTATTTACGACAAAAATCTCTTTATTGTTTATTTTCAAAATAAGGGAGATGGTGTTCGCGAAATTAATTATTATGTATTTTTAGCCAAGGTTTTCATATTATAAAATATAGTATATGTTAATGTTAAAATATTGTATTTTAATAAAAGGATAGTCATTGAAAATCATGTAATCATAAAATACTCTCAGAAAATTGAAAGTTTATAAAACCATCGATGTAAGCAGCTATTTTATGATTTAATAATTATGTAATATGCTACGAAGACAAATAAATTGTTAAATCTGTGAAAAATTTTATTTCTTTCATGAATATATGATTTCAGTATATAATGCATATTGATGTGTTATATTTTACATTTTTTATAATTCGTAAATATATGATTTAAAAAGTTTTAAATATTAAACTAATTTGATTAGAATGAATTAGTTAGATACAACTATCTGTCATTATTTTCTATATAAAAATTTAACTATTTATCTGTTGCACCGAATAATATTTATTGAAGAGACATTTACTATTTCAGAGAATTATTTTTTTTACAAAAAATATATTTTAAATATGTGTATCAAAAAATATAGATACAAATATTTTGTTTGTTAATTATTAACAATTAAAAATATAAATTTGCACAGTCTAAGAATTCAAATAATAGAAAAAATTTAAAGTCAATGTTTGTACAGAAATTTTTTTTTTATTTTGCGATAGTTAATTTTTTATAATCCGTTACTTGTTATTTCAAAAATTGAATAATACAAAATACCTTGATTGTCTTCGATCAATATTTATAACTTTAAAATTAGGTTTGTAATTTACTCTTGTTTATTTTAAACATGACATAATCTATATTGTAAAGCTTTAGCAAATATATTCAAAGTAAAAATGATATCTTAAAAAACTTCAGTACAGTAATAAAATTTTTTTAATGGAAATATGAAAATATCAATAATTCTATTGAAACATTTAATTGTAAGTTCATTTACATATAAATTTAACAAAATTTTTTAATATAAAATCGCGAAAAATATTTTACGTGTAACAGTTCTTTGCTGTGAAAAAAAGAAGCAGAAGACAGAAAAAAGGACAATGGACGCTGATTAGAGACTTACTATTGAAACTAATATGAGTTTAAAACAGTCGTTCGCTATACCGAAATGCATAACAATATTTTTCTGTGTTGTAACTATCTTTTGTAGATGCATTTGTACAAACGAATCAATAAAAGGCGAATCATTATTTTCGTCTAGATCTTAAAAACGATATAGACATTAAATAAAGCTTTTGATATATTAACGTAAGATTATAATTGTATTAATTTTTGAGTATTTGATTTCTTGATTTAAAATTTTTTTTAATATAAAACTTTAAATACTACTTAGTTTTGAATTTTCTGATTATATTAATCGAAAAATATTACTAATATGGATTCAATTTTTATAAAATATTTGTGAATTACAATTATTCTTATTAATTGTATTTGTATATAATTCGCACTCAATTAGCTCTTTATTCATTTATCCAATTTATCGTAATTAATAAAAATTATATTAAAATCAATAATAATTTACATAGAATTATACTATTCACGATTGTTTATAGGTAAACATAAAAGCTCCTTAACTTATTGTAGTTATTGAATCAAGAATTTATGTCTCTCAATTATGTAATTTCGTTTCAGTCTCGCGATTCTTCTAATGATGAAAACGGTAACGAGTCGCGCGTCTATATCATTAATAGATTTCCGAATACATACGAACTATATTTTTAGAATGAGTTGTAATGTGTAGAGATATATATAACATGAATTATTTCTTTAAGAATTTTTACGCAAGTAGATATGTGCAAAGTTTTCATTTACATAATCAAGGTTTTTATTGTATTGAAAATATTTTAGGTTTAGGTAATAAAGTTATTTGATATAATTTTTATAAATGGAAAATTATGGCTGTATCTACGTTATTCGTGTGCAGCGTATAAATAATAGATAAATGTTTCAATAGAAATCTAACTGCGTTTGTTCAAAAGAATCTAACCATATGATGATTTGTATACCTGTCACAAAATATGATAAGATAGCTGATGAAAACATATTTTGATTATTAAATGAGAATCAAATTTAATTTTTACTACTTATTCTTATAAAATTTTTAATACATTTTCTAGATAAAATATAAATTTTTATAATTTTACCATATTTTAAATCTTCAATTTTGCGTTTATAAAAGTTTTAGTTTTGCAAATACGTTTTTCATTACATATTTAGAATGTATTATCTTTAGTGTATATTTTAGATTGTTATTATATATAATAAGATATTTATGTATAATAAATTTTAAATTGTGATTAGAAAATGTCAATGAATTATAATTAGAAATTATTTATTATTAAATGTGTAATTTTATTTAAAAATAGTACTTAAATATTTTTAAGAAAGTTGATATAAAAGGGTAACGATTTTAAAATTTAAAAAATATAATATCTTGCTGTTCGACTATAAAATATTTGGTTTGTATTTAGTAATTTTTAACGTGCAATATATAAATAAGGTTGCAATAGAAAAAGTGAAAAATATTAAATAATATAAACATAGTATAATTATAACAGAAATATTTTAAAATTAAGTTAATTGTATTTAAAGATAATAGACTTATGTGTGGAATATTTTTATAATAAACTTATACATTGACTCATAATTAATAATTAATACGCTTTAATATTTATTCACGAACAAAGCAGTCGTGTAAAATGAAAATAGTAATTTTATTGTTTCATTTTTAAATAATTATAATGAAGATATATTAAATTTTAGATTTTAAATTTAATTTAACAAATAATGTAGTTTTATTCAGTAAACACAAAAGCTAATTTGCAAATACGATATATTTGCTGTTTTGTTTACTATTTTAATTGATTTAAAATATTTTGTATTCTGGTAAATTAAAATTAAAATTATAAATACACTTGTTATGGGATAAATAATAATATTTATTTTAACTATGTCAAGTTCAGTGAATTATTTGACAGTTGACGATAAATATGAAACAATTACTAATTTATAGAAGTTCTTCATTTAGAACGACATTTTAAAATTAATATTAGAAGTTAATATTTGAAAAATATTTTAAAAACAATGTTTTTTTGCCAATGTTTTTTTTATTTTAACGAGTACTTACATAAAATTATAATAAATATTAAAATTAAAATGAAAAATTAAAATTTATTTTTTTCTAAATAAATTAGAAGTACTAGTACACCATTAATTTCAAATAATGAGTCACTGAAATTCATTGTTAATTCAATATTTTTCAATATTAATAATAAGTTAAAATTATAAGTAAATTGAAAGTCAACTTTTTCAATTAATTAATAAAAATTCTTTCCCACATCAATTCATATTTATTTTGATGAGTGAAGTTGTGATAAAAAAGTACAAAAATTATGATTCTATTTAGTTTTTATTGTATAAAAAAACTGAAATAATAATTTTATTTATTACACTGCTTGAATGACTATCGATTTTTCATATTAAATTTGAATATATGGTTCTTCTATAAATATTTACCAAAGTTAAATGTTGATTCATTTCATTTTTTAAATGTAAAATAAAAAAAATTATTTTACATTACTTATTTCTACGGATGTTCTTAAAAAAAATCTATATCATTTAAAATCAATTTTGACATGTTTTTTGTAAAATACGTGTAAAAAAGTATTAGAGTAAGTTATTCTTTAAAAAATTATAGTATAAATATCATTTAAAATTTATGTAAATTATTATATTTATATTACATTAATTTAGTATGAAAATGAATCAAAGATGTTAACTAAAGGATATAATTTAAGATAAAACTAAAATTTATTTTAAAGTGAAAATTTGCACATACTAAGTTACAAGAAATTTTATATGATTTTGTAACTAGATTAATTTTTTAAATAATATGTTTTGTTTACTTTATTTGAAACTTAAAAATGAAAACAGATAATTGTTATTAATTATTCCTTCACAAATAAATACAACATTTTTGATTATATATTTAATCAATATACATATTTATTTTCATATGAAATAGTTTGATATATCTTCTTTTTCTAAGATGAATTCAATTTTCATTTTAAAATAATATATGAGTAGATTAAGACATAGAAAAATATATAATGTATAACGAGAAAACAATAAATAAATAGATAAAAAAATAGAGAGGGACATAACTAGAGAACAGTTTCAAAATAATAATATCACTAGTCTATTTAAGGTAATTTTGACAAATAAATTGTGTTTTTACTAACGTAAAGATACAATAATAAGATTTATTTCATATAAAGTAAAATTACTAAACTATAATAAAAACTATATATATACATACTTTAATATATAGAATTTGTCTATGACGATTTTAAAATTCATATAAAAATCAGCGAGGAAATGCAAATAATTTTTATGTTTATTTTGATATTCAAATAGCTGTCCATTTTATATTTAATTATTGCGCTTTTTATTGATGCACTATGGGGTTTCAAAACAAATAAAAATTCTTTGAGAATTATTATAAATAGCGATTGATCTTGTATATTTAAATTATTATGTATTAAAGAAGTAGAAAATTAAATTCACTAATTATAGATGATTAGAAAAATTTTAAAGCAGGCGATTTATGATTTTTAACGATCTTAAAAATTATTGGTAGGATGTTTCTAGAAAGATAAATATTTGAATAACAAATATTATTTGTTACTTATGTGTTTACTTTTTGTTTAATTCAATGACATATATATTTTTTCAGTAACATATTTGTATAATACCAATAATCGTTTAAAATTTCTGTAAAAATGATTTGTCTTCCTACCTCAAAAACCTAACTATTGTTCATCAAAATTACTAAATATTACTAGAGTACGTGATTGCATCTTCCGTAATATAATCCTGCCTACGATTTTTTACATAATATACAAGTACACATGCATTCGTGTACAAACGTGTATAATCGTATATATAAAAGTTAAAAGTGCGTGCGATAATATGCGCAAAGACTTCGTGGCCCATAGTGGAGCGTATGCAAGTGGGGAACGCCCGATTAATGTACCGTTAGAAACGACAGAAAGAGTATAACAGTTTGGGGTCACAGTTACTGGCGAGCGTGAGCGCAAATCTCAGGCTACAACCGTGACAGATTATTTTTGCCACACAGGAAGCCAACCGTATTACATTTACATGACCCTCTTAAGCTGCTGTTTCATTATTTTGCTCTTATCTCAGATTCAATATTTTCCTTGGGCGCAAATCTTGCGAGAAACGATAAATGTAAACCACAAGCTGCACCTCTTCGCGGTTCTGTAAAGCATTCTGAAAACTCCATGACGTTACTTGTTCTTTGCCTCATTGCGGTGTCGTAATTTTCATTTTTTTTTACTTAACATGTCGAATATACTAATTACCGTGACATCTTTTGAACCTTTGCGGTGTAGTAATTGCCTGAAAATCATAAGGAGATGAGCACATTTTTCTTCGATTTTTATTCAAGAAGACTTCCTAGTGTGGTTGGTCGAAAAATTAATTAAGATTTTCAATTTTTTTTTAATAGTTTACTAAAAAACGTAAGTTCAACATAATCTAAACAAAATTTTGGGGTTTGAATCAAAATTTTATAATTCCTAAATGCAATATACAACAATTCATTTCCCGGAATTTAAACTATGGTCGAGGAATTGCCTTAGTTTAAAATTTTTAACTTTTTTAAAATTTTATATTATTTCAGTTATTTTTACATTAATTAATAAAATTTTTTCCAAGCATTTATAACCGATGCTATAATATTTTCCATCAAAACTTCTTACTACATCTGCAATAATGTTTCAGACATTTTAAATACAATTTTTCTAATTACTAAGCTTATAATCAATTAAAAACTGAAATATTACAACTAGTTTATTTATCAAGTAACATAAAACACTTTAATTGTATTTGCTTTAAAGAGAATTTAATTATAATTTTAAATGTAATAATAATAATGTATAATGATTTGTAATGTATAAATTTTCATGGTTTATTTTTAAATTGTTTTAAATTTTAATGGCGCATAATATTTTTTGATAAATTATTAAATTTTTATAGATTATAATTATTTTCCTTTTCTGTAATTTGACTTTAAGAGAAACAAAATAAGAAAAGTCATGCAAAGATAATTGAAAGATATTATTTTTATATATTTATATAACTTCCACATTCATGAACTGTTAAAAGTTTAAATATTTATGTATATATTCTTAAAAGTATAAACTATTATTTCATAAAAAAAACTTTTCAAGATTGTTTTAATACGTCTGTCTAAATATTTGTCTAAATTATTGTTAAAAATATTTTTTCTAATATTAAACAGTAATTCGTGTAAAAAAGATGATTTCAAAAATCACGATTATATAATAAAAATATTAAGTACAAATTTTTTTCGTTTTACACATAATGTGCTTAATTATTGAAAATTATGTATCTATTCTTATCGCTAAATTATTAAGGAATTGTTAAACATCTTTACTTTCAAGTTTATACGCTTAAGAATATGATATAATTTTACTAAATTTTAAACATAACGTTTTTGATATACAAGTATTATAAAAATTTATTTTTTTTTTTTTATAAAAAAATGATATCTTATAAGTCTTTTATATTTTTTATATTTAAATATATTAATTATTCTACAAATGATATAATATTAAATTTACGGCACGATACTTCATTCTATCTAAATTGAAATTATTAGATTTTTATAGGCTGCAATAAAATAATATATGTTGAGTAGAAATTATAAGTAAATGTAAAATTCAATCGTTAAAAAGAGGTTAATTATACATGTTGTGTAGAATACTAAGAACGTTGGTAGACTCTGTGATGTAAATAAAAGTTCTGTAATATATAGGATGAAATAATTATGTTATAACAAATGACGAAAAGTATAATATAATATTTAAAGTAATTACGAGTACCTTAAATAAATATTAAAATTTTGAGGATATTCATGCACAATAATTTGTAAAATTGACTATATGAAAAAAATTTCAATTTTATTCATCAACTTTAAATTTTAAACATAATCTTTTCATTGGCTGATTGTTTAATAAATTATGGATACAGTATTTACGAGTCATATTTATAGTCAGTTAGAAATGATGAATTTAATTACTTAATTTAGGCTAGCAATTTACCAACTATTTACAAATCTATGTATTATAATTTTCACGGAAAACTGATAACCATTGTTGATTGTGTATAACAACATTTTTATTTTAGTATATCATTATTTTTTACATTTGCTAAATTATTGTATATAAAACTATATGCAAATATGTTAATAAAGTGCTTCAAAGGATTAAATAATTTTTAGTGTATTAAAAAAAGTTACAATAATGTTTTAAATAGCTTCAAACAAGTTTGAGAAATTAAAAAAAATTTTAATATTTTAAAATTTAATATATTTAAGAAAAAAAATTTAGGAACTTGAATTTTTCATATCAAAGAAATATTTTAAAATAGTTAGATTTGTTCTGAAACGTTACAGTCAACTTATATTATTTTTAAACAATCATCACTGACTAAAATACTTTTGAAAGTTGAAATTCTATATTTTTGAAATGATAGATAAATTTTATTTAAATGAAAAATTTTTTCTATAATTTCAAACTTTTAAAAGTGAATTAGTAAAATAGAGAAAATCAGTAAATTTTTTAATATGTAAGTTTTCAATATAATATTACTGCAAATAAGGGATATTTTTGTTGAAAGTCAATATAAATATTTAATAGGAGTATTTAGATACAGAAGAATTAGAAGTTTCAGAATAGTTGTTTTTACAAAAGTAGATACGCGAAAGCAAAACAGCGAGTTTTAAACGCGAAGAGACGGTAATAAAGTTTGTATGTAAATAAAGGAAGTAATAAGCAGGCATAAATTTATACATTCAAATTGACGATAATGAATTAATTTAATTTACAAGTAAATGTTTATCTTGAGAAGCAAAGTTTAAGAAAAGAAAAGGATATAATTTTTAGGTTATTATAAATTACTAATAATAAAAGAAGGCATTATCAAATAAGTGAGAATAGAATTGAGCTATACGCAGGTAATGCACTGTAATAAATGAGGATATTTACAGATAACGTAAAACTATTGTAAATTTACAATTATCAAGATTAATTGACGGAATGAAAGATTATAAAATGAAATTTGAAGAATATGAGATTAATGGAAATACATAAATGTGAAAGCCCACAGTTCGTGAAATAACAAGAGCAAGCGCACACTCTCATTTACAACTGCGTCGGTTTGATGTTCGGAAGTGAGATATTCGATAAGTGAAAAACGCACAATTGAAAAGGACTGGAACGGGTGTAAACGTTACTCGACGTTCGTATGCAAAATGCAGTATAGGCGCACTGATATTCCACATCGTCTTGGTAAGTATGTCAACTTCAGCGATGTTGTAAACGTGCGAAGGAAAACACGAAGGAAAGCGCAAAGAAAAGAGAAAAGAGAGTAAAGTTGTCCAGGAAAGTTTATCCTGTGCAGTTAGTTGCCGTTGGACTACGGATCTTCGGCCTTGATCGATACGTGAAGGTGAGCCGGAGCAATGGCAACTGGAAATATCATCTGAACAGGAGCGCGATTCCCGGTTTATCGGGATGGTCTGGAACCAATGTTCTATTCGGGATAAACTTTTAATTATAATACGTAAAGTACTCAATGCATCTACTCTGATTTTACATCCTCACTATTGTTAAGATGTATTATTTCATTTAAAACACTATATACAAAAAATTTATGTATTTTGATTAACTGCCTTTCCATAGTATGTACAATATATGGAATGTGATTCTAGTTTTGCAAATTTATGATAAACCAATTCTAAGATCAATAGTTAGTAATTTTCTTTTATTTTTCCTTTTATTCTTCCAACACAATTTAGATAACTTAAAGATTATTCTGAAATAAAACACGCTAAATTTTAACGAAATTAATCCATAATAAATTAATAAACTTAGTTACCTCTAAGTCTACAATTTTTATATGATTTCAATAGTGGTAGTTGACTAGTTAAACATTAATAAAATTCAATATTCAATATATATATTTGAATTAAATCAATATTAAATAAATTCGTATTTTGCCTTTAAATTTAAACAAGTAGATTTAATTGGAATTTAAAGTAATCTCATGAATTTCGATAAAAGTTGAAATATAAAATTCTGAGCATACATAAAACTTTTACTTGCAAAAAAGGGGTTGCACATAACATGCTTTGTTTCAGTCAAGTACTCTGAAAATTTGTAAAATATTAATGATTCGAATTAACGTACATGTACATGTATGTGAAGATCTTAAATTTTGAACTGCTATAATAATATTGAGAAGTGTTGCTTAAAAAAAAAAAATTATATACATTTAAATATATGAGCTTTCACACAGAAATTTTGGCTCAGAAAATTAAAAATTTTTAATACGAAGTTTTATATAATAATCAAAATTAATAAAAGGGGGCTATATTATTATCTTTATTGCTTTTTATTTTTCCTCGAAAATATTTAATCAGATTACATTATAAATGCTTTTTTTCTAAACTGCTCTAATAATTCACAGTTGATCGATTAATATAATTAAAATGATTGCCGTTGAGAAAGCAGAAAAGGAACGCTCGGGGCGTAAACCTGCGAAAATTTTTATATTAATGTTTTTTCATTCTCAAATGAGTAAACAACGTGAGTCTTGCTGTTCATTTTGAGTAAAACGGATTTAATGACCAGGCAACAATTGGGTCTAGGGCAAGAAAACACTCTCGATTAACGAAAGAGCATTCCTGATATTTGTGAGAAAGGCACCGGTGGTCATAAGAGCCCTGTAAGAATTTAAGTATGCCAAAAAAGTGAGAAGTCGAGCGAGCACGTGCGATTTTTTAGCGCTTGCACCGCAACAGTATACGACAGCCGAGAAATGGTACTACGCTCTACTTTTGCGCGCCGACAATACGAGAGAAATAAAAATGAGGAACTGGCAAAATATGCCATAGACGGTGCCGTACAATGGTAGTCGAGAGCTGCTTCCGAGTCCTCGTGTTCAAAGGGCTACAGAGAGTAAAATGGAGCGTGACTTTTTTCCTTCGTGCCTGGTATAATTTGAATCTAGTAGACGGTCGGATTTTTTACGAATGTTTCCCGATACTATGAAGATACATTATTTCATTTAGAACAACAATTGCAAACTGTGTGCAAATGTATCTTTATTAATTGGCTTTGTTTCAGGTACTATATATAGCTTAGCATATATCGCGGACGTTCATGCTTTATTCACGATCAACGCATTAAATAATATCCAAACTATGCCTTTTGGAGAACGAATCATTTTTTGGCTTGAAAGTAAGCGTTTTCAAAAAACAGAATTACGGTAAATTATCTTTCTTGCTTTGTTTTTGCTTTTCTAGACTTAGTTTTCCACTGTGCATGAGTTTTGCATTACAAAACTACTCAACGTTTTTCAACGATTCGTTAATAAATGAACTTACTTCTTGGTTTCAACTATCATATATTTAAAATACATATACAATAATTATTTTAAAAACAGTTTTGAAAAAATCAATTTATTTTATAGTTATTATGAATAAATAAAACTAAAGTGTAAGAGACATAAAAATTTCAAGTCTAATGTACAGTCTAAGAAAATACAAAAAATTTTTTGCAACATTTTGAACTTCAAGGGAATTAACGTTGATGTCATGTAGTGTACTTATGATTGAGAGCACGTCGAATAAGCCGAGCGCGCCAGTATTTTAGCATAACCAAAAGAAGTGAAAAAGGAACACCAGTTCAATGACATCGAAAAATATAATGTAAAAGTTGGTTCTATGAATATTATTCTTTATTTTTAAAAATTTTGCTTTTATTTTATTTTCTTTGAAGTTTTTTATAATTCTATTCTTGTGCACAATTGTAGGTTCGCAGATATATTTTTTTAGTCAATTTTTTATATTAAAAAATAAAAGATGTGTAAGATATTTTTTTGATAATCTCTGTAAATTTTTTAATATTTTTTATGTAAATTAATAAAAATTTACATAAATTTGGATAACATTTTTATTTTTTTTTAATTAACAAACGAACAATTACTTTTATTAAAATTGTTACAATAATTAATAACAAATAAATAGATTATGAAAATAAATTATTCATCATATTAATAACTATGTAATATGTAAAAAATATTTTTTTATGTTTTAAAGATTTAAAAAATAACTCTTTAGAAAAGTCGACATTTAATGAATTATTATTAAATATCAACTTTTATCAGAATTTAATTTTAAATAATCATTTATTTTTATTTATTAATTTGGTTATGCACAATATTAACTTGATTTAAAAATATAATTGTATATATACTACGTTATCATTTGTTTATATCATTTGTTTTTATCTTTAAAAATAAAAACCTATTTTTGTATTTAAAAGCTCAATTATTTTCATAATAATTTAATTTAAATGAATTTTTTTACTTTATACTTAGATTGATTTACTTCTCATGGTAAAAGTGCATACGCAAATGGAGAGAGAGAATCTACACGAGAGAGATAGAAAATGGTAATATATAATACACATTGAATGAGCATATTATTTTGAAACATATAAGCACATTTTAAAGGAAATAATCATCGATTATTCATTTAGAAAAATTAATATAGGATGCTAATTTTAACTTACACATTACATGTGTATTAAATTTATCTTATATTGAAGTATATTTACTTTTTTTAAGTAATTAAATTAATATAATTTGAGCAATGAAATTTAACTCTCAAAATTAGATTTGAATTAATCTTACTTTTTTTATTTTTGAGCTACGTTTGAAAATATTTTTTCGCGATTAAAAAATAAATATATAAGTAAACGAACATTTACGGAACCTTAGTATATAGGAAAAATGGGAAAAGCATAGTTAAAGAAAATTTTCAATTATAGAAATTATATGGATTAAACAGCTATTTAATCTGAGTAAAAACTGGAAAATTCGAACAAGTGTTGAGTTGTTTAAACACACACAAATCATAACTAACTACATAATTATAGAGTTAGTGGGAAGGTTAATTGAAAAATTAATTTTTCGTCTGTGTTGTTATATAAACAATACAAAGTTACAATAATTATGTTAAAAAATGTAATTTACTTTACCAAAAAAAATTTTATCAACTTTTTAGGATAAAATATTCGAAGATTCAACATTCTAATTGTTTCACAAAATCCTGTTACAAATAACATAACTAACTATAATTAAAATTAGACAAATATATTGAAAAATGTGAAAATTGACAAAAGGAAAATTATACACTAAAGTATTTAACATAAGTTTTCGCTGATATAGTTGTAACGTGCGCGCCGTGCACTGTTATAAGCGAGGATGTTAACGCCGCAAACGTAACGGTGGTGTGCTAGAGTTCAGTGCCACAGGAGAAAGAGAAAAGAGAAGAGTGAGAAAGAAGACCAACGGAGAGAAACGCAGAAACAAAAATGACGAGATAGAGATGTAGTAGACAAACGAGAACGAAAAGGTCATATCTATGAAAGCAATACACAGTTATATTAAAGAGTCGATTTTTTCAGGGTTGATAAATCACAACAAACTTTGAATGCTATACGTAGCTCTTGAAATTCCTTTGTTGATTTCTAATAAAGTACTTATTCAGACTTAAAATTCAATTTTAAGTTAAATATTAATCACTATGAAAGAATTTTTCTTAAAATACCATTTACACGAATTAATTAATTTCTTATTAAGGTCATGATTATAAAATAATAAGTGTATGTATATTAGTTTACGACAAAATTTTTTATTTGTACCTTGATAACTTTACATATATCATATACTTATAAAAATGTTTGTTCTTATAAATTTTTTAAGTTATTAAATTATTTTACTTTTATAACGTAAGATACGAATAACGTTTGTGTTGAACGGAATATAATTTAAACTAATATACATATTTGTAGTTTAAAAGTTTACGTATTAAATTAAAAAATTACACAATAATGTCATTTTCTTGTACAATTTAACATTGTATCTACAGGTCATCTGCATTGTTCAATGTAACAATAAAAATATAGCAAATCCGTTTAACAATTATATAAAACAATTATCTATTAGCTTAACAAATTATCGCTCGTCAAATCTTACAATCTACACAGATTTTAAAATTAAAAATACCGTAAAAATTTTAAAATACGAAAATATTATTTGGACAATTTATACGTGCAGCAATATAAAAAAAGAATAATGTAAAATTCTAAATGAATTTTGAAATAATTTCCGAAGTTGAAAATATTAGAATCATTAAGTTAATATTGAATAATTCTTACACTTTGAAAATAAATACTAAAATGACTTGATGCATCACAAAAGCGTCGTTATATTTCTGCGATGAACTTGCGTTGCAATGTAAGAGAATGTATTCACGAAAAGGAAGTATTTCATGGTCACAGAATGCATCAAAGTTATATATTTTTGAAGAATCCGAGTAAGGAGGAAGTGATATACGGAATAAAAGCAAAAATCAACTATTAACTGAACCGAGAAAGGAGAATTCATACAAATCGAAAAGCAACTCCGTTTGAATATTGTTGCTTGAACTAACCAATTTGTATCCAGTGCGTGCCCGTAAGTGAAACAGGGCTGGAATCCAGGTCTGGTCCACTGATCCAGTTCACGGCAATGGTTATCAATAAAAATGAAGGGCGAAACTAAGCGAGGCGAGGCGAGGCGAGGCGCAGTCTTCTCTAGGCGAAAACGCAAGCACGCGTATCGTGTCACGAATATCGCGGGAGTGTGCGCGCACGTTCGATAAGAATAGAGTGGTGAGCTATGCGCCACACGTCTCGTAAGCGTCAGGCTACTACTGAAACTCTTGGGCCCGCGACGATATCCCTTATAACGGATTAATGGGATACGGCCCCACCACTCTGCCACCTTTATGAGAAGTAAGAGAAAGAACGTGGAAGGGGGCAGATATTTGGAGAAATAAAAAAATTGAAGTGTAACCTGTACACTCCAAATGCACAGTAATTATGTTTTTTCACTTTTTCACCCTGTACTTTTTAAAGAAGTCGCGTATATTTGTATCTAAGCAAGCATTAAATTTCAATTAAAAAAATTTAATATTGTAAAAATTTTTTATTACTATTGGTTATTAAATACATTTTTTACATTGTCTCATGATACTAGTATATAGAATGGATTCTATAAAAATTCATAAACATTTTGTGATAGCAATTTATTATTAATATTTAAAACTTTAAAAATTTTTAATAAGAATTAAGTTATAAATTATGAATAAAATTTTAAATAAAATTTAATTATGGTTTCATTTTGGTGAACCTTTTTGAATCTTACTTTGTATTCAAATAATTACATTAATATTATAATTTCTTTTTAATATTTTATTTTAACGCTTACTTAAATATTAGGGAATATATTGTATTTACATATTTGTATAAATTATATATATATATTTTTTTACATCTATAGATGTACTTTTTTGATAACCCCAATTAATCTTTGAATATTTTTTTACGTAAGTAAAAATTTAGATCAAATTTATATTTTTTCAGATTAATATTGAATAGTTACTTTTATTATAACTATTACAAAAATTAACAAAACATAAAAAGATTATGAATTATGAAAATAAATTATTCATCGTATATATAATCTATACAAACATAAATATATATATTTTCTAAAATTTAAGTAAAATTTAACGTAAAGATAAAGTAGTAAAATGAAATTATAAGATTTATATTATAATTATTTATTGCATTTAATTTGCAAAAAAGTAACAAAAATATTAATAAAATATATGGTTTTGAAGTGATTATAATTTTACATACTCAAAATTCAGAATAGCATTATGTATTTATATTTATTTATATTTAATGTAAAAATTTTAGATGGAAGAATGAACTTTTTGATTCTATTCTTCTAAGACGAAGATAACTGATAATATCAACTTTTATAATGGATTATAATATTAAATAAAAATTTTTATCTATATAGAAAATAATTATCGCTTATTAATTAATAAAATTAAATATCTAATTATTGAATTTTATTGTTTTTTTGTTTATTAATGTATTTATTACTACTTAATGAAGAGTTCAATTTTTTTTGGAAACTGCAATCTATTTAAGACAAGATATATAAACTTATATTTGTTCATTTATATAATGTATAAGACATTCAGTTTTATTATAGATTAATTACAAACAGTAATTTATAATTTTACTTTTGTTAAGAAAAATTATTTATTAATTTTTTAAAATAAAAAATGTAATAAAAAAATTCATTTTATATATATTTTTTTTTTGAGTAATTATTTTTTACTTAAATGTACTTCTAAAATTAATTGTAATTCATATTATAGATATATTGAGATCACTGAAAATATTTTTTTTTTCATGCAAAAAATATGAACATCTTATCGTACAACTTATGGTTAAATCTATTATATTAATTGTTTAATTTGATATATTAGATTATTCATGAATTAGATAAATATTTATAAAAATTATATGTAAATAAAAATTTCATAGTAAAAAAATATTATTATAATTATGTTTTATTTAATTAATTACAATTACTTTTCATTGAAATGTGTGAATTAAACGTTTTATCTTTTACCTTCGTATCTAATATTACTTGTAGAATTATTAAAAAAAGGATACTTATTTTTTAAGAAATAAATGTACCGTTTTATTTGCCAATACCTTAATAATCACAAATAATACTTTCTTCTCGGAATAATAAAATACAGTGTATTGATACTTTCTGAAAATAAGATTTTCTCAAATGCGAATGTCAAAAGAACGTTCAAAGCTGCCATTTTAAAATTATTGTTAATCACGAAAGGTTCAGTATTTGAAAATAAAATTGTGAAGATCCAATTTGAAAAGAAAAAATATAACGGAACTGTTTAATGAACGAACTCAGCTGTTGTTGTCTCTATAGCTGTGAAAGAGAAGTCGAACCACTGGAATAAAATGCGAATGCCGTATAACTATATAATTATCTAATGGTTGCATAGAAAACTAAGCTTTGCATAATCTGTGATTAGTTTTTATATGGTAAAACAAAAACTTCGAGGGTACCACAAAATTATTTCAATACATTTTTAAGCTCTTGTCACTTATCATCGCACTACTTTTGCCGTTTTCACCCTATATTATTCCTTATCTCCAATCAATAATCTTGTCTCACCGATATTTTTATTTTATTTTTTATCATTATGTACCTTCTATAGTTAGTTCAATTTTACGAAACTAGAAATATTTAAAAACTAAAAGTTTCTACGGTGAGTGCATATAAATAACTATAAATACATAAATTTATTTTATAATTTCTTGAACATTTAAAATGTTACTGTAATCAAATAAAGTTATATTTAATCACATCTATGAAAACATGAATACACATTAAAAATATCAGATTTTAATGCATATATTTCGAACTTGTTTGGCATCACTTTCTAAGTTACATGATAATATAATTTAAATTATTCTAAAATGAGTAAGTTGCAATATAAAATTGTGTTTATTATTTTATAAATCTATTTCCATACAAATTCATGACATAAAGGTATTATAAATTTAATATATTTAATTTTGTTATATGTTTTTTTATAATAATTGTAATATAAAATAGTTCTTTCTTGTAATAATTTATATGATTACTTATAATGGAATTTTTAAGTATTTTATTATATAAAGAATTTTTCATACACTTATTAAATCGTTAATTTAACATTGTAAATTGTAATGTATTATTATTATTATTATTATTATTATTATATGAGAATTTGGCAAAAATTTGGCAACTTTTGTTGTTGAATAAAAATTTGATTCATTTTTTATTTTTAAAATTTTATTCGTTATACAAGAAAAAACCAAAACACTAAAGTAATGTCATAAATTTTACTTTTTATCACCTTTCTAAAATTCAGTGTTATCTTCTTATATCTACACATAACTTTTAGGAGAGAAAATATTTGTATATTTAGACGTATACATTTGTTGAATGCTTAATAGTTATATATTATAATAATGACTGTATTAAATATTTAACTTTAATTTATAAATCTATCTTTATTAAAAAGTTTTCTATATTTTAATACTTTCAATGTTTAAATTAATATAATTATAAAAACTTATATGTTGTTATAGAAAATTGCTATTATATTATATAATAATATAAATAAATTTATGTTTATAAATACTAAATAATTGGATTACTTTGAAATTTAAGTAAGATTAAATTATATTATAATTATTACATAATAATACCAGAATAAGACACAACATTAATAAGTCTAATTAGCAGCCTCGATCAATACATGAAATGTTTATGAATCTAGTCCTCTTAATTTATTAATTGATGACAAAAATATATAATAGTTTATTATCATCTTTAGATTTCAGCATTAACTTTTATTTTTAAAATATAATGCAGTAATTTTATTTGATTAACTATTTGATATTGATTTCATGAATTTAAAATACATATAGCTGTATTAAGTAAAATTTATTATAGTTTAAAAAAATGATTATATATTAATAATGTGATGAATTTGTTCATTTAGTATTAATTCTATACTATATAATGCAAGAACAAGATCATGCAATTCAAACGTCAATAATGAAAATCATTTAATATGTATTATTAGGTAATTGTACTCTTTGCAAGTAAATATTTATATATAATTTAAAATTAAATGAAATAAAAAAATTAAGAATGTGCCATATATTATAGCAGTAATTATTTTAAGAATTAGAAGGTTATTTTATTGAATCTTAAACTATATTAAGATACAGATAAGCTATAATAACATAATGATAGCTTTATATAGTCCTTTAAATGGTTAAAGTGAAAAGTAGTTCGTGTTTCGTTAGTTGATTTAAAAGCCATCACCAAACCATATTTGTGATTTTTACACGTCCATTACTCGTATTCTATTGATTATACATTAATTTAAATAAAACGAAGATTATCAAAAAGACTTAAGTAATGAGTTTTATTCAGCGAGTTTTGTAACTCATGATCGGTGATCGTTTCAAGAATTGTAGTTGAAACTGATAGGACATTAGCCAAATCACATGAAGCTAGAAGCACGCATTTTGTGACGAGACATGCCTGCCCATTTTTCACGAAAGAAAAAATAATTTTATGGTATAATAATACTCAGAATCTACACTCCCGTACGTGTTCATTACTGGGTGCCTGTTTTTACTGCTACCAAAGCCGCCCTGCTCGCTTCACTGATTTTCTGTATAACCGGTGAGAGAGTTTACAGCTTGCTGCATCCTCTTCTCTTCCTCCCTGTCGTTCATTCTACACCTGCACACACACGTGCACGGACATCGATTTTATAATTGTGCACAGGGGTATTTGGCAGCACAATGCCCTACAGTTATTACCAATTGTTTCTGCGTACCATCTCTGATCCGTTTGATTCGGTCATGGGACAAGCATTGCGTATTTATTTAAACTTCTTGTTAACTTAATGTTCATCAGCGGGAATGCGTTTGACGAATAGTTCGGATATTCCGAGACTAGCTTTCCCGAATGGAAATCGACAAAAATTCGCAGTTTCTCAATTTCTTTTAGCTAACTAAAAATTTTTCTATTATGTGAAAAGGATAGGAAGGAATTTCTCATTATGAAAATCTTGTAAACACCCTTCAATTATATGTAATTTCGTTTGTTAAACAGGTATTGGGCTAAACGTATCTTCGTTCTACTTTTTGAGAAAAACGAAACGGAAATTATTTTAATGGAAATTAATATTTAATGATCTAGATAGATCTGAAAAATATAGATTATAAAATATTATTAATTCTTATTATACAGAAAACGTATACTTTATTTAATTAATGTTGATTATTTATTTTTAGGCTAATTAAACGGCTTTGTAGTAGAGATGAATATTAATAAATATTTTAGAATGTTATTTATGGTGATAAAATTAGCTAAAGTTTTTACGCTTATTTTTATAATGCAAACTAATAAAATTATTAATAAACTAAAATTAATAAAAAAATTCTCATATTGTAATTAACCTTTAAGTTCTTTTTTAAATTAGGTTGGTAATTTGTTAAATAAATGAATCATTTAATAACTATTGTTTGTGTCAGTATGTTTTATATTTTTAAATGTTTTTATATATTTTTCAAATAATAAAAAAGATAATAAAAGATAAATTTAAGAATTAAAATAATTAAATAACTGAAAAAGATTTTACTTTTTATATTATTTTATAAATAATTAACTATTGATAAAGAAAAAATGCAATACATATTTTATTCATTTAAATTTATTAATTCTTTTCTATTCCAACGATCCTAATTAAACAATATTGATCATAACATTCATTCAGGAACAAGATCTTTTAGGTTTGTATGCATAGAATGTGATTTTATAGTTTTATAAGAGGTTTATAATAACATCAGCAATAAGAAATTAATACTTCAATCACATTATTGATGTTTAATCAAAACAGATGTAAATAATTCTTGTAAACTATATGAATTTTAATTTTAATTACATTCTCATTTTTAGATTTTTCGACATTCTTTGTTTCTTATAACAGCGAAAATTATAAGATAAAAACAAGCAATTTGTTAATTGTACAGGTATATATTGTGCTTTTTAAACGAAAAATGAAAGTTTTACTATATTCAAATATTTAGTTTTGGTAATAATTTATTGAATAAAAATAGTAAATAATTGGTAATACTTAGTAAATAATTTGCATATAGTTCAAATTTATGCAAACAATTTTTACCATATTTTTATTGAATAATTTTGCCTATGAAGCAAAAAATAAGAAACTGAATTATATATTATTTTGTCGCAAAATATAAATATATGTATGCTTATGTACCTTATATATCTACAATTGTAGTTGAATATTTTTATGAGAAAAAGAATTTCAAATTTCATAAAATAATTATAAATTATTTACGATTTTCTTAAAAAGTTCAACTTACTAATGGATAAAGACAGATTCATAGTATTTTTTAATTATTATTCATTAATTCATTAGATACTACTATTATGCATTAATTGAAAGATGTAATATTGTTCAATATCAACTACTTTACCAAATTTAAAAAAAAAAAATTATTCTCATAAGTTGGAGCAAATTTAACATTACATTTATTTTAAAAAATATATATTTTTTTATTACATCATAAAAAAAAGTTACATTTAACATTTATAACGTATTATTAACAACAAAATTTTTCACAATGAGAACTATCAGGTATACTTTAAAAAGGATATTAAGGAGGTTTCATATTTAAGAATATGTTATGAGTAAAATTACAAATTTCACAGGAAATTTTTAAAATAAAATGAAAAATATTCTACTTTATTACTTTAACAGAAAACGTTGTATAAAATTTTCAACAATAACTTCAAGTCATGTATTAACAAATAACTTTTTTATCTCGATCTAAGAATAAAGATCATTATTTCTTTCTGTAGATATTGTATTAATCCTTAATCTATTAGATGAAAATTATCTTTAAATAATATGCATTTAATACAACTGTGATTCTTGAAAACTTAAACCTTCAAAATGCTTCCCTAACTTTGACGTGAAACATAGACGTCTGTGCCATGTTCAATATAGCAGATTATCTCTCTTTCTTTATTACCTTTTTTCTCTATCGCTGAGAAGATAAAAAGTCTCACTTTTATCGAAGGGGCTTCTTTGCACCATTTACCTGACGTTACTGTTGTTACGGGCATATATTTTACAACCAAGTAAAATTTTATTATCGATTGACTAGAAATGTGCCTCGATGTCTTTTTGATACATACTACTGAAATTCATACATTTCAATAGATTTTGACGAGACTTTCTCGTGGATTGCAAGCAAAATTTTTTATCGTGATTTTCTTATTAAGTATGTATTGAAAATTTTTTAATAAAATTCAGATTTCTTACATAATTTAAAAAATTTTCAGGTACTGTCACAATAAATCTATATTCATCATATATTTCAAATATGTAAATTATTATGAATAAGTCTTCGAAAGTTGAATTTTATTGTCCGTAAATTAGTTCTAAAAAATGATTTATTATAACACGTAAATTAACTTTCATTTGCGGATTATTTTATTACAGAATAATTATTTTTATAAAGCTAAAGTATTTCAACTAGATTTAAGTATAAACGTATTAAAACTTTTAGCCTGCTTAAATCTTTCTAGATTATAATGATATTCATTGATAAACAAAACAATCAAAGTTTCAATAAATATAAGTATTTATATATTATTACTACAATAGATCAGATTGAATTCAATATACTTTTTTATAATAAATATTAGAAATGTTAGATTAAATTTAGAAATTACCTTATTATTTTAAGACTCCTATATGTTTATTGTCATTTATTACTACTAGTATGTTAATTTAATATTTTATAAATATTCGATCAAAATTTGAAATGATAGCATCTTGTTATTAAAAACATCGTAAAATAAATATTTATTTAAAAAAAATAACTTCAAAATATACTGAAAAATAGTTACTTAAAACTTTGTAGTCTGTATAATTAAATTATAAAAGATTTTAATTCAATTCTTCATTTAATTAAGATCGATTATTTAATTTTCGACTAATTAAATGGGTTTGTAATATAGATGAATATTAATAACTATTTTAGAATGTTATTTATGATAATAAAATTAGCTAAAGTTTATAAATTTATTTTTATAACACAAACTAATAAAATTAATTAATTAGCTAAAATTAAAAAAAACTCTCATATTATAATTAAGCTTCGAGTTGTATTTTTAATCGGTTAGGTAATTTGTTAAATAAATGCGGTTATATTTTTGTGGTTATACTGATACTATTGAATTGATTAAAATTCTTCCTATTATAAACTCATTAGTAAATTTTTAACGATTAAAAAAAATTAAATTTATTTAAATTTTCAGTTAGAAATAATTAACTAGTTTTAACTAAAAAACTAGTCTTATTATTTAAATAAAATTAAAAAACTTTTTATAATGCAGCTTGTTATTTTTTTACGAAAATAAAAATAATTTAAAGAGATGTATTTTTAAAAATGCTTTACCCTTTAGCTTTCAAATAATATCGATTATTTTATTGAAGTTTTATTGATATAATAATAATATAGCTTTTAAAAAATTTACAATGGAAAAATTTACAAAAGTATTTTTTATATATTAAAGTTTTTTGTATATTAATTTTAATGTTATGAAAATAAATAAATAATGATACAACATAAATCCTGAATTTTATAAATAATTTTTAACTATGTCTTTCATCAACTATGGACACAATTTTTCAAAATTAGATGTGATCGTGCTTATATTCATTTAAAAAATATCTAACAGATCGTTCAGTTGTTACAGGTGGTGAAAGTCTTAATAGATAGCATCTAATTTTGCTCGTTATGCTTTTCAACCGAAAATAATAAGCTATCATACAATATTATTTATCTCCGACTATATCGAAAAATGTCTGATGCATTTTTTTCAAATGCATATCGAATCAAAACTATCTTATTAATCAATCTGAAATTTTGTGTAGTTTCATTTTAAATATGGTAAAATATGATATCACAAACGGTCTTTCTTAACACAACCTTTTTTCAAAAAGAGGCACTTATTGATTTATTTCTATATATATATATATATATATGCACACACACACACATATTTACATACATTTTTGTATTTTATAAATCTTAAGAGCCCTTTATATGAATAATATTTTTAATTTTATAAAAATAGTAATTACGTTGATGTATATGCAGATAGGATTTCAAATTTATATAATTTTACTCACACTTTTGTGTGTATTCTGTATTTTATAATTCTAATAAAAAAAGTATGTCTTTACAATTTTGCGATGGAAATATTATTTGATTTAATAAAAATAATGGAGCTCTGTATATTTTCTAAAATATAGAAAATGTATTTTATTAAAAATGTAATATAGAACTCTATAATTTATAGTTGAAGTCGAAATCAAATTCATCTATACTTTATGCCAAGTTAAATCCCAAGTTTGTTTAGATTAAAAAGAAAATTAAATTTTTAAAAAAAGTAAGCTTCATTAACAAATATGTCAACGAAAAAGATCTTTCTTAATCGATGAATAAATGAATTAATTTTATTTATTAGTAAAAATACTATTAAAACAATTTGTTTTTGTTATGATATCTAAAATAATTTATGAATAAAGTATAAAATATTATATTTAGTTAATCTTAAAAATTAAACTTATTAGTTAATAACTGCATGCACAAGCAACGACTTGTAAGAAATTTCGATTCATAATAAGAAAACTTCGTACAAATAAGCAGCGTAGATGTCGTTAATAGATAATCGTCGTATTTTTAACGTAAATATAAATTTATAAAATGTAATTTAAATAAAAAAATGGAGAAAAATATTTCTTTCTCCTTTTTGGTTTAAAAGTAAATGAAATGAATATTACTAAGTTGAATGAGGTTATCTTAAATAAAATAGGAGATTGTTAAAAAGATTTGTTTACAGAATTAGATTACTTATGACAATGCGAGATGAAATTCTAAACATTTGTTAATCTTTTCAATACTAATATTATGATTATGAAAATTAAAAAGTAATAGTTTAATTAAATATAATATTTTATGATAAGGTATAACAGAATAACAATAATTATGAGGGAAAAAATGTTAATTTGGTTAATTTTGACGCATGTGACTTAATATCCTGAGTAACGAGGGCTTAATGTTATTTAGAGATTTCAACGTCACTACATATTTCAAAGTTGAATTGAAAAATCTTATACCATGTCATTCATTTGTTCAATGAATATATTGAGTTATAAGGAATTATCTGTTTAAATATTATTTACTAATATATCTTAAAAATTGTTTTGTGTTGTGGAATTTTAACTGTATATTTTACGTTGGTTAAAAATATTATCTAGTTAAATTATAAGGTCTTAACAGTTAAAAGAAAATTAATTTACTGAGTTGTTTAATAAAGAGCAATAAACTAAAAAAATAGAAAAAGATAGTTTAAGTTAAAAAGATTTTTTTGTCAAAATATCAAAATATTGAAATATAAAGTAAAGTTGTATAATTTGAATTTATGATTATTATTGTTTGGAGTAATAAAATACTCTAATAAAATACTATTTAGAGCAATTTTTGTTATAATTATTACATGGTTCTTTATTTTTGTTAGAATTTTCATGTAATGACGTAAGATAATATATTTATATTAAAAATATTTTCTGTTAAAGTATTATTTACAACAGAGAAAATCACTAAAATTTATTTGCCTTTTAAAAAAGATGTATAAAAAATAAGATTAACATTAATAATTTTAAATATATTATTAATTATATAATATAATAATTATTATAAATAAGTTATTAAAAAAATTTGAATGCTAATTATATTTAAAACTGTATTTAATTTAAAGCTAAAATTATTACATTTTGATTTCGAAGTTTTGTATGTCATTACGTAAGAAATTTTGTTACCATATATAGAGCTTATATAATCTCCTTTTAAAATACAATTTAAATGATAAAATTTATACTGCATGGACAGGGTGCTTAAAAACCTATTGAATATTTACAATTTGTTATAATTTCGATTTTTATATAAGAAAAAATAACTTAGAGAATGATATAAAAAGCAAGTTCTTTCAAAGTATATATAACAATTTATAGGTTTAAAAACAATAATAACGAAAAACCTGATTTTAAGTTAGTGGATTTCTGTAATAAAATTATATTTATTAATAATATATTTAATAATAGTTGTTTAAATCAAAATTAAATATTTATAGTATATCTTAAATAAAGATATTTTACATAAAAAATGTATTAGACTTCAACAAGACTGTATAATTTTTTATAAAATTTTTCCAAATAATTTTTAACTTCTTATTTTGCCATTTTGTCATTTAATAAATTATTTCAGTTACACTTGATTAAAACTATGTTACAGTAAAAATATTGTAATATGAATATAGTATAATGCATATTTTACAATATATATTTTTATCAAATTTGTAATAAAAAGTATAACTATTGGTATAAATAGTTTCATTTAAATTTTTATCTAATGATGAAATTGAAAGTTTCTGTTTGCAAAATACTATCTACTTTATAAATTGAAGTTATAAAAAATATAAAATGTAGAAACCAAATATGGTTTAAATAAAATTACTCATGTGATGAAAATCTTCATCAATTCTAACATTGCACGGTTGCAGTGATTGATGTAAAAAAATAAAAGGGTATTTTATCATGGATCACACGAGTGAATATCTAATAGAGTGCAGACCACCATAATGCAGATTAGCATTCGATATAAATATGTAGATAAATTTTTGGAGAGAAGAACAAAATATTGAGAAAATACGTAAAGGATAAATTATAAACGCATAAACACATCATATAGAGCAGACAAAAATTGCAGTGCATAGAAGTATCTATATAGTGTAGAATTTTAAGATATTTGCAATTTCTCCGATTTTAAATAAAATTGATAATTTGCGTATAGATCATGAAGCTGTAATTAATAAAGTTAGTTAAATACATTAAAAAATATATCAAAAATATAGTTTTAAATTAATAAATGTATAGATAGCAAATACAACAAAGTGTAAGAAACAATAATGAAAAAAGGAAAGAATTGAGAAAAAAGAGAAATTTGATATAAAGTAGTCTAAGTTATGTAAAGTAGAGTCAATTCGTGAAGTTTAATTTTGCTGGTGATTTCTTAAGTTAATTAACAATTTTTTAACTAGATTAGTACTATTTAACATTGACGTTTGTCTTTATGAGGTGAATGAAGTATTTTGCGCGAATGAAACTAAATTAACTACTTTAGCTGTCGTGTAATTTTGTTTACATTTTTAAAGCTTGTGCTTTTATAACTTAATTTCATACAACACTACTAAAAGATAGATATAATTATGATATTTTTTTTATTCCAGTGATTTAAGCTTTAAACTAATTTCATTACAATTGTAATTATTCAAATTTTATTTTACAATTAAATATATTGAGTAATTGATAAATTGAACTATAAAAAGAAATCAATTAATTTTTTAGATAAATATTTAAAAATTAGATATTTCTAAACTTTTGATATTGAGAATTTAGTATTAAAATTTATGTTTCGATTATACAATACAGAAAAATATGTACGAAAAAGTAATATTATTTGTAAGAGGTATTATGAAGTATACTCGAATTGAGAAATTGTTAAGGTCGGCTAATATTTTTTTTAAGTATATAAATTACAAATTTTCAAGATCTATGCGAAGGAAGTCTTACTTATGTAGTTATAATATTTATTCATTTAAATGCAAAATAATACAGACCAAAGAAATCATTTTTTTAGTTACGTTAACGATTGAGGAAGACCGCAATTTTCTCATATATACAAAACAATTTATTGCAGATATAATATATGAAAATATGAATACAATGAAAGATATAAAAAAATATTGATATAACATATTATGATTAAGGTCAAATATACATGTTGTAAATTGAAAGTAGCTATTTTTTTAAATTTATGTTGAATTTTGGTTGTTGTGATCAATCCAAGTTGATATATAAAATGTTCCAAAAAGGGAAACACGTCGCGGGTATGATGTAATTTTCTGTGATTTCACTGCATTCGCGGCGGAATAAACCACGTTTTGTTTAGAATTCGCAATTTGAACAAGCGTGAGCATACGTACTCGCTATGAACAACGAGCATTTCTGTTTAAACTTATCAACTGGTTATTAGTGTTCTGTCGTTCATATAGCCACCGTTTGAGTCATGTGGCTGCTTGTTTTTCACGCTAAACGTAATTACGTTAGGAAGATGAGTAGACGAAGCGTAAAGCACGTAGCCGCGGGCTGAATAGAAAAAAAGCTGACTGGCTTCACGAGCTCCTTCAAATCAGCGCCTACAGCAATTCGTCACTTTTAGCTGAGGTCATGTACGTCTATGACTTCATGCTAAATATCGATAATTTAACAAGGTTATGCATGCGTCTCACAAGTCTACTGCGACCTCTTCCCTCTATCCAATTGTTTTTTGTTGCTTACTTTCTTTCATAAATTCTTTTCAATATGCACCAACTGCACATATTTGTTTTCCAATTTCAAACTCATTCCTTAGAAACTTTTGTGTTCAGCGTGTGCTTTATGCTTCTGTATTAAATCCATCGTACATAATACTGTGTAAATTTGATTTCATAACATGTTTGAATTCATATTTGGTTCAACAATTTATCCTTTTCATCGCCCAATTAGATTGTACATTTTTATTTACAAAAATATTTGAATTTTTTAAATTATTCCAGAAAATTTCAGATAGTTCATTTTATGAGCTCTCATATCATGAATCTCTATTTATATTGGCTAATTTTACACACACACACACACGTATATATATATAGATATATAACTGATGTTATTAAGTTATACTACATTATAGATAAAATAGTAAAAATAATTTGATATGAAAAAGCTATCTCTTTTTTTAATCGTATTGTTGTAGAGATGTGAATCTATTATTTATGGAGTATAACTTCCCTTTTTGCAAATATATATTGTGAAATAATCCTATGAATTTTATTTTCTTTTTAAATTATTAAGTTAATGTTCTTAAATTTCAATTTCTGTTAAGATCGTGCGTTTCTGCAGAAGAAAAATTTAATTTTTATTTAAATATGTACATCATTATTTGAATAATATATTTTTTTGTTTACACAATATAATAGCATACAAAAGAAATCTATTAATTTTGAGGTACTTATTAAGTACGAATAATTGGTAAATTTATAAGAAAATTAAAATAGTTTAAATACATTTTTTCTTATACATTCAGAGTTTTAATTCATTCAATTTTAACAAATCAAATTTTATTTAAACGAATTATTAAGTAACTATTTATGAATTCATTCGAAAATAATTAAAAAATAGTAAATAAAAACTAAGATATAAATAAAATAATAATGTATTTAAAAAAGAAAAAATAGAAATAAATACAAAATATGTATTATATTATTTGAATATTTAAAAAAATAATGTTTTAATCAATAACACATGAAAACGAAATTTCTGCGATAGATTTTAAAGAATGGTAAATAATTAGGAAAATAACATTAGTAAATAATGTAAGATAAAGATCATGGCTGTTAAATATATTTTTGAAAAATAGATATATTGTTAATGTAAAAAAAAATTTACTAGTGAAAGAATAATTAAATAAAATTGAATCAAAAATCATTTCAATACTTTCATTTTTCATATAAACGTTTGATCATGTCAACTATTAATAAATTACGAGGTTAATTATGTGAGACGAAAACTGTAAAACTCCAAATTGCAGGATTTGAGGGAAGATAAAACCAGGGTAAAGTATATTATAAAAAATGACGACAATACTAAGTAAAGAGAGATTATGAATACTCGACAAAATGCCAAAAAATGAGATTGCTGCATTATCAACACCAATGACATTTGGTAAAAAAGAACTTCGAGAGTATGTGATAGAGACGGATAGATGGAGGGTTAAAGAGGAAAAAAGATAGATCGAGAACGCGGAAGAAATGGAGTAAGCGAAAGCAAGGAGAACAAGAGGAAGAGCGTGTGCGCGAGGTTTAGCAGACGACAGCAAGGCGAGTCGCTGGATTTCTTTTTTTCGCTTTCACTCTCTCTCTTACTCAGCGCGCAGCTTCCATGAGTTTTCACCGCTTCCTTTTCTTTTCTTGCCTCTCTTTTTATTCTGCCTTGGTAAAGTCTGTACATTTAAAGACAGAACAAAAAAGAGAGTAGACAAGAAAGAAAAAAGCAAGAGAAACATAGATAGAGAGATAGAAAGAGAGAGAGAGAGAGAGAGAGGGAGGGAGGGAGAAAAAAGACTTCATTGCAAAAGATTAAAGATTAAAGCACAATAAAGGGGCGAGAGCTTCGCCGAAATTAGTATGCGACTCCGAGAAAAGGTAAGAGTGCACTATGCGGCATACACGGCGTTGACGCACTTGAGCAACGTGGAACAGTCCTAATAATCCTCTTCCTCTCTCTATCTCTCTCAATCTTTTTCTCCCTCCCGCTCTCTCTCTCTCTCTCTTTCTCTTTCTGTGCTTCTTTATGGTCCAGCGACGGGGCGGACTCACCTGCGCTCCGGGGCCCGTCGCCGGTTCGCCTCCTCCCTCGGGCCCGGCTCTCGCGCGCGCTCAGCGCGGGCCAGGCTCGTCTGGGCCTCACGGCAGTGTCGCGACGTCGTCTCCTTGGCAGCCTTCTCGCGTCGGCAAGGCCTCTGCGTTCGCGCGCTAGCCATTGGCAACTCCGCCATCTTGAGATAACTGGTGCTGCGCGCCCGCCACGGCGCCGTACCCTGGGTGCGACCTCGACTGCTGCTCGTGAGTGGTGCAGCAAACTTGAAGGAGGTGCGTTTGGCCTCGAGCTAGAGAACGAGAACGACGGGGTCGAGAAGCGTGGCTCCGGCGGGCGCAGCGCTTGGCTAGAGAGTTACGAAAGCTTCGTGGGCGCCCCCTTCGCGCGAGCTCGCCGCACTACCTCCATCCCGGCGCGGTCCGCGTCAGCCGAGGGTGCCTGGGGAGGGGCACCCGTCGCACAGGCGCGGTAGAGGTTTTTCCCCTGGAACCGGCGAGTGGCAAGAAGAGAAAGAGGGCGAGGGCTGAGTAGGAGTGGCTGCGGCGCGATTCTGATGATTCGAATCCACGCGAGTTGATGCGGTTGGATTTTTTTTGCAACGAAGCTCAGGTTCGAGACGTTATCTGACAGATCTGCTATTTTCCGTCTTTTTTCTTGAAAGTGTTTCCCATGTACTCTGCTGTTTGTCACATCATGCCACTGGTTAAAGCTTATATTCGATCTTCCGAAAAAGCGCCTTAAACATATACTCATAACCTTTTCACGATATGTTAATGCTGTTCATAAAGCTCTCATAGTATAATTATAGTCTCTAAATTACGGTAGCACGCTTAAAAAGGTCGATTAAAATACGTGGCTAAAGCTCTAATTTAAACTAGAAAGAAAACTTATTAATTAAAACTGAATGATTCCAAAAATAATTTCTATAAATTAGTAAATTAGTAGAAAATTAGTAAATTTTTATTAGTATATTACATTTTCGCAAAATGCTGAAATTACAATATTTCCGTTAAAAACTATATTAACAACAAACAGAAATAATAAAAATAGGAACAAACAGAAATATAGTTGTAAAGTCAATGTTTTGTGCAATCCTGCATCTTCTCTGAATAATATATATATATGAGCTACTCCCTTCTATTTTCTACTTTTCTACACCAAATAAATTTTTAACAGTTCATCTGTTTGGTAAGATTTTAATTTTATAATTTTAAATAATTATAAATTTCCGTAGGCTATTATCAGAAGGATTTTAATTCTTAGTTTTATTTCTCATTAGAACATGGTGGTTTCGCTATTTTTAACTAACTTTATTATAATATTATTGTTGATCTTCGTTATTTATTGATCCTTATAAAAAATTTATGTACCATCGATTAGTATAGTCTTACCCAGCATCGAATTATAATTCAATAATTTTATAATTATAACTTTGTATATAAGCTTCAAAAATTATATATTTTAGAAATGTGTGTACTTTATAATTATTTTACGTGAACAAATAAATTTTTTAAATATATGAATACAACTAGGAATAAAAATATTATAGAAAAACTTTTTAAAAGTAAAAATCCTTCGATTATTTTAAAAGTCGTAAATTATGGAATTTAAAATGTCCTTCGAACACAACGTGTAAATCAGTTTATGATTATATCGTCATTGCGTTTTGCCTTTTTTTGTTGTCATTATCCCTTTGCTGGGTAAACTATTTTTTACCATTTCAGCTCATATTACTACTGATATTACGTACAGCGCCTGCCGCGGAATTTACATCTTAAGTACATTACAAATCGTGTACCTAAACGACCTACTAACATCAAAATGTCAACTTGACAGTTGTATGGCTGTATGTAAAACTGTAATCGTAAGATGAAAAAAAGAATTTTCTTCTTAAAGATTTTTTTTTCTTTGCATGCTTTATGTAATTATCATCCTGACGGTGTATAATATAAATTCATATAATTACAAGATTTCAGTTAATAAACAGTAAATCAAACATTTAAATTAATCTTAGTATTCTTCTAAAATAATTAATTTTTAGATTAAAATTAAATTTAGATTTTAGATTTATATTTAGATTTTTAATTAAATATTAGATTTTAGATACGTAATTAAAATTTTCCATATTTTTCAATCTATTAATAATACTAAACATTTCTTTATAATTGAGTTTTTAAATATGAAATTCAACAACGAACTATATTTAAGAACTATATATTTTTTTATATATAAATTTAATACATTTTAGTTTAATTTAATGTTTGAAATTGAGTAACTTAGAAATTTACTAAATGTTTTTTGAATTTTAATTCTTTTTGTAACGTTTTTTTTTTTATAGGTAGTTTAATCTTTTTAAATTTTTACTAATTTATTGCTTATTTTTTTGTTTCATCTAAGATCTAACATAGCAAAATATATATTATTTAAATTATATCATTTTTCCTTGTGTTATCGATACTTTTTACGTGGTAATTTATTTTGCATATTATTAAATTTTTAATATGATTATCTTTTATCTTAGTTTTATTATATTTTATTTATATATTATTTATATATTATATAACAAATTTATTATACAAGGAAAAAACTTTCATACTTTTTTCAAGTTTGTTGTTTAGAACAATTACTTAATAACTTATTTTATTCAAATTATGCATAATTAAGAGCGATGAATTCCCTTATTTATAAGTAACAAATTAATTTCTGTATATTAAAACTCTTTATATTTTTAATCAATTCAATTTCAGTCATTTTTCAATATTTTTAAAAGATATATATTTTCCTCAAGAAAATTACTACATTATTTAGAATAGATAATAATCGGAAGAGGTAATATTTGGAAAGTAGGATGATAGAAGATAGGTAATAGTTGAAGTACGATGATTCTCTTCATTCTTTTTTGGCAATGTTTAACTACTTTAATATCTTTAATACCTGTTTATACGAATTGATATGGCATTTCATTTCAAAGTTTTGCATCATTCCTATTTAATATAGGCGTTTTCAACTATTAATATTTAATTAATAAAAGAACTCCATAAGGGTTTGATTAATTACATTAAGCAGATATACTATTTCTGCTAAACTTCTTCAAAATTAAGTTATGCAACCGAATGTTCCGACAATGACAGTTTTTTTAGAATAAATTTTGTATTCTATTGACAAGATAAATTAACTTTTTATTCCACTTGAAATAAATGTCATTACTGTGTTTAGTATTTACATATACTCCTTTAATATACATATGCCTTCGTTTTATCAAATATAATAATAGTAACTTAGCGACTCCTTTTAAAAAAGATGAAAACTTATTCCTATGTAATAAATATAATAAAAAAACAGTAATAGTGTTAGTCTAATAATATATAAGTAGCCAACAAATTTTTTTATCATATTTCTTAAACTTTGCTTCATGTTCTTAATTTATATTTTACATCTATATTTTCCTCTTTCTCATTCAATTTATTAAGTTGATATAATTCATGAATAATAATTTTTATGTAAAATAATTTTTATTTTTGTTAAATAATATACATATTCTACAAATATATTATATTTGAATGTTTGTGAAATTTAAAAAACGGTAATATTTGTTTTTATTAGAGTCATTTCTATTACAGATTGCAAGATTATGAATCGTGATATTAATCTAGACAGTTTCTTGTATATTATAAATAAAAAGGCAGTATTAAAAATAGAAAAAGAAAATGAATGATTAAAAAGTATATAATTACCGAGATTATACATTGCGGTCTGTCATACCAGTAACGAAGTAAATGAAGTGCCATGAATATATATTTTTAAATATCTTTAATATCCTAAAACTTAAATTTTCTTGTTAACATTCGTTTGATAAAATTATGATATTTTTAGCTTATATTCAACCTTAACTTTTGTGATATACTTTCACATCATTTGGTGATTGCATTTTTTTTAGAAGGATTGGGTAATTCATAGCAAATATTAAATGATAATCCCATATTTTAATTCCCATAGGTTTTGTATTATTACTATACTGTATTCATATGTACTATATTTTATACATAAGTAAATGTAATTTAGTTTTTTTGTATGATTATTAAACAATAAATTTTTTAAGTATAACTGAAACTGTATAATGTATGAATTTCAAACGATAGTATTACTATGACGAGATTTGATAAAGTTAATCAAAGATGAAGTACAGTTGTATTTAATTTTATTCAAGTGAACATAAAATTATGGAATGAAAATGAGAACAATGATCTACCATCGAAATTTTTAAGATATTTATAAAGAACTATATTTAGATTACAAAATATCGTATGTTATATTATTACTCTACGATCTTAACAACAAATTTTATGAACATGTTGTTTTTATTCTTTAAAAAATCTAGCATAGGAACATAATAAGAAAAATAAAATTAGCATTTTCAAACTTTCAAACTTAAATTTCTTACCATTAAAATTTAATTTCTTGTATACGATACTAATATTAATAATATCAGTATTCTAAGAGATTTTTATTTAAATTAATTACAAAATTTTACTATTTTCTAAACAAGATTCTACACAATCAAAAACATTCTACGACTTTATATGTATAATTATGAATTGAAGATTTTATATTAATTTAATAATAATCTAAAAATGTGACTAATACATTTTGTACAAAAAATTTAAAATATACAGTTTCGAAAAAAAAATATATTTATAATTTTCAAAACAGAATCCTTAACTTTTAAAAATAAAAACTTTAAAAAGTTTATTTTTCTCATTATTTGCAATACAAGGATCATAAAAACATCCTTTGTAGAAAATATCTTTCTCCTCTGTGACTTTCTGTGATGATTTACGGATAACGGCATAATTCATTATTAATACGGATTAGTATTATAGTCATACTGATTCTCAGACTATTAAAATATTTAATAAAATTTCAAATTACAAAATTAGCAACTTTATCGAGTATTTTTTTTTATTGAAGAAAACTTGCGACAATTTTCTTACATCGAAATTTTCGTTACGATTTGTACCCCATTTCATAAAAAATGATCGAGCAATTTCTTCAATTTTAAAAATGAACTGCCATCATTAAAAATTTTAAAAAATCATTATTAATTATCATTAATAATTAGAAGATTGTATTATGTGAAAATCTTTAAGCCGATTATTAGTTTTATTATGTTATCACTTACACTATGATTTATGCTTCTATCACAAACACTGTGATATAACGGAAGAAATATATTTTTGTAAAACTATAATAATAAAATAAATATAATAAATGGTTCATTGATTAATAATTTCTCCGTGAGTCGTGAGAAGCGTGAAAGAATGGTAATATTGTTTTATTATTTTTTTTTTATAACACAAACATTAAAGTTATCTATAATTCATCTATAAAGTTTATCATTTAATAATAAATCATCACTAAGGTATAAGAAAAAAATTAATAATGTTTAAAAATGCAGAAGACCATTTTCTCAAGAGCTTCAATAGTAAAAATAATTTAAAAAATTTTTTGAGACTGAAGACATTGATTAATCAAAAAAAATTATTTCTTGAAAATTGTACAATGATTTAATATGTACAACATGCAAATATTTATACACTTATCAAAAAGTACAAAGATCTGATTTTTGAACCTCAAAATATTATGCTACATTATAATTTAGAAAAAAAATAATTACATAAAAAATTATGTTATTTTTTGTTATTTTTATTATAACAAACGATTTAAATAAGTATACTTAAGCACAAAGTATAATTTTATATACATAAACTTCATATTTAAGTATAGTATTTTATGAATTTTACAAAAACATCTTTTTATTTTGAAAAATATAATAATTTACTTTATTACTTAAGGAAAATATTCACTTTTTTATCAATGAATTAAAACTCAGATTTATATTTAGAATACAGATTTTGAATAAAAATTTGAAATTATTTGAATAATTAAACAGAAAATAATTAATTTACTATTATAGATTTTAATTTTTATTTATAATTAATAATGATTATTTGTCTATAATAAAAATTAGTTCTCTGTATTTTTTAGAAAAATTTTTTAGACATTTTTTCTCAGTTGAATATAAAAATTGCTAAAATTTTTTGTAAGATCAAAAAAAAGTATGTTTAATTTAAATTAATTTACATTGCGAATACAGTGGTCTCAAATATTGCATTAGTCAACACAGACTTTTTATCGTGCAAAATATCATAAATATATTTAAAATCATTTTCATAAATTTGATATTGAACACATTTTTATTATACAGAATAAAAAAATTTCCTTTTTTGAAAGTTAAGTTTTCAATAAGAAATAATAGCTAAAAACTATAAATGTATTAAAAATACTAAAAAATTAGTGTCAATACAATTTATAATTTGGTTTTTTCGTTTTTACAGGTTATACAGTTATGATTAATGAAATGTTTTTTGTGAGTTCAAATAAAGTTATTGATAAAATAATATTTTTTATTAATAATAATTTCTCTCTCTTTAGGAAACAGCCTCATATGTGCTAAATTAAATTTAATTGAAAAATTTGAAGAAAACGCAATTTAATTTTGATGATTGATTTATATGTAATCTGTAATGAATCAGCGAGAGGGATGTTAATGACAATTACGTTAATGTAATTAACTTAATGAAAGGATAAAATTCGGTAATTGTTAACTAAATTTATGTAAACTTGTTTTTTGTAAAATAAAAAGATTGTCTATCCCATTTCAAAAATTTTTTTCTTGGGATTTCTTTTTTAGTATTAAAATAATAAAATTACGTTAATTAAATTTAGTTAAGATATATCATTAACGTGTATTTATAATTCGAATTATAAAAAATGTAGTTTCTTTTTAATTTTTATTTATATATCTACTAATATAAATTACTTTAAAGTTTTTTCCATCATTAAAATGTTTTTTAAAATGTTAAAAATAAAAACCGCAAGAATAATAAAAAACATGAATATGTCAATTTTTTTAAAAATGTATTATTAAAATGTCGTGAGTAAAACCATTTTTACCGACATTAAATTTGATAATTTTTTAAATTTCTGTTCTTATTCAGATGCATTTTGAATTTTGATTATAAAGTAATATTTTTTAATTGCATTTTTTGGAAATTATTATTTACATTATAATTTGTTATTAGATATTCAAAGAATTAATTTATAAATATCAAAAATAATAATTAATGCAGTTTTTTTTAAATATATGAAATTTCTAAACAAGTAATAAAATAAATAAAATCTCATAAGTGAAATATACATCTTTTCAAAAGAAGTTTACAAATAATTTTACCTAAGTTTGATTGTCTTTAAAAACCAAAAAGTATACGAATATCATATGATTTTCTGTGTTCGAAAAGTAGCTAATCAAGAAGTGATTTTAAATTAGGTCAAAATGATATTTCTGTTAAAACCAAAGGTAATTTTTTATATCCTGTACAAATTTTCTCGTTCAAAATTAATTTTGATAACGTGTATAGTTTTTAATATAATTATAATTGTTCTAATCAAGTGATTATATGAAATGCGCCTTTAAGTTATTTATTTTCATTAATTTATCATTTCTTTTTGATTCTCTTGATCTTCCTTTTAAACTCAAATTTCATTATTGATAAGCGATGATACACATTCTCTGTATATGCTCAGGAAAAAAAAGAGGTTCTTTTTACTATCTTCAATTTTGTGCTTGCCTACGTTTGAATTTTACAGAAGAACACAAATGATACGTAAATAGTAATATAATCGTCATTTAAAAATATACGAAAAATTTTTATGTAATACCGATTGTCTTATATTTCATTGTATGAATATATAATATCTATAAAGAGATTTTTAGGCTTGAAAAAATAAATACATTTGGCGAAGTTTTTTTCGTAAATATTTATTTTTGAAAACGTTTATTTTTGAAAATATTTATTTTTCTACCTATTAATCGATAAATTGTATCAGTGAACAATTGCGTTATAGTGTTATTATTTATTAATTATATATTCGATGTTACTCTTTTATAAGAATTATTTGATAATTTAATTTCTTTTCGTTTAAGATTATTCATTATATACTTATTATATCATTGATTGTACTTGAAACTTAAAATTTAAAAAATTTTTAATCAGTAAATCTTTTCTCAAGTTCCACTTAAAATCTTTAATTTTTATTTTTTATTAGCAGATTTTCAAAATATAGTAACAATATGAATCAAATCTGTAGTTATATTTTTCTTTTTATTGCAAACTTTCGTAAACGTAAAGGATGTACTAGAAAATATTTGGTTACTACCTTTTGTCACAAATCTATTTTGCTTTTCAGTTTATATATAATAAAATGTGAAGTTATTTTCTAATATGTTTAATTTATTTTAAATAATTAATTTTTTCGAAAAAGATTCATTGAATTTTCTCGTTTACTAAACTTTTATTTATCTTTCAATTGAAATAAATACTTATTTAATGGCTCCTTCTTCAATAATGTTCACAAAAAATTAAGATAGATAAAGATAAAATTAAGACACATAAAATTAATAATGATTTTAAACGGATTTAGAATTTTTTAATCAAAACATTTTTTAAAGCGCAATTAAATAACGTGATACTCAAATTATACAGTAATCTTAGTATAATGTCCAATATTTAAATTGGTTAAGTATAGGCATTTCGCTTATTAAAAAAAAAGATTAAATATATGATATCCATCGTGCAAAATTCTTCATTTATAAGAAATGATTGCATTCAGCTCAAGAGTAAAGGATATTGTACACGTAACATTTTATTATTAAGAAAGGAATTTATGCTTGTCATCAGAGTTTTCAGTATTTAGATAAACAACCTAAAACTGTAACTAATTAAATTTAGTATATAGTTAGTTTCTAAAAATATTATATTTATCCTGATATTTAATTGTTTTTCGTTAAAAAATTTATTACTGTTTCTTAAGTATTTGATTGTTTTAATAACTTTAACTATTAATAACAATGTTGATGTTGAGACAATCATATATCTTAAAAGAGTGATATTTCTATTTATTTGAGTTTCATTAAAAACTAGCATTTAAAAATAAAAGTTTGTAAAGTATAGATATTTGACGTGAGCCGATCGCACGCTACTCGACACAAGCGTCCCGATTCGCAAGTACACAGATCCATCGCGTTGCCGTGCACTGTGCTGACTACGTCAGGCGATGTGTCCAACTTACACGATCGCCTGAACGCTTCTGAGAATCTCCCCACTCCGCCTTTCCAACGCTGGAGGTGGTGTAGGAAGATTCACCCCATTGGCGGGGGCGCTCGCCCTCGTTCCATTGATGCCGAGGTGCTCAATATGCCCTGGTGGGGATGGTGAGACTACGAGAATAAAAGGGGGACTCCGGTGAGGACTTGAATACTTTTTCCCGTATAGTCTTCTTCGGTAATCTTTAGTATGCACGCACTAAGAGGAACGAACTAAAGCGCTCGTACATACCAAAGCCATGCGGCTGCTAAAATACATATATCGTTGACTCAGTTCTTCATTTTCTCTTTTTTTTCCTCAACTTCCACTTCACCCAGGACCCGCTCGCTTTTGTTGGAGAGCAATAGGATTCAGGTATCGTAGACTCGGATCCGAATCCATCTCCTCCCCTCCTGTTATCATCACCATCTCGGTGCTCACTCACGCGCATCATATTTTATATAAAAAGCGAGCCATTTTTACTAAATATAATATATGTCAATCGCTAGCCAAACATTAACAATGAAAACTTGCCACTGCTGAGGAGTTTGGATAGTCTCAGCTTGACAATTCAGACAAGATTATTGGTTACAGCGTCAATAAAAACAAAAAAAATTAAAATTGATTACTTGTCTAAGCTTATATTATAATTATATATTAGCTTATTTTTATAGATTAATTTAATAATAATTATTTGACGTGTGCTAACTGGTGCAAAAAAAATTCGCCTTAGTGCATCCTGAGAAAAACAATGCCTCCCTACATTGGGTCAGTTGAGGTCATGATTCATCTGATCGGAACACCTATTCCGTCCACCACCAGTTTGACTCCGTAATCTTGGAAAAAAAATTACGAATTAACGCGTGCTGGTTTGAGCCACCGAATGGGATCAAACGCACTCGATCTGGCTGTTTCTCAGCCGGTGTAACCAACAAAAAAGAGAGAAGCAATGTTCGAGTGATTATTGCAATAACCGACAATAAATGCGTAGAACTTTTATGATAGAATACACAAACGCTATACTTCCGCAAACAGAGAAGACAAGAGTATTTTTCGAAAAAAACAATGCCGTCGAGCAAGGAGGAAAGTACAAACAGCATTGGACGATGTGTGTTGCAAGCCGAGATCAATGGCGAATGATTATGGTGCGGATCAGAATTTTTAAACTCGTTAGTGGAGGGGCATCACTCAACATCAATCTCGTCTATATCTATATCATCGCTTGCTCTCTGTACTGTTGCGCTCGTCGCCCAATTTCGTATCGCTATATGATCCATAATACAAAAAAATTAAAAGTTTTTTCCCTTCGGTCCTCGTTCTCCCACTAATTCAAGGAACGCTAACCCACCTATCAATAAATATATCTATCATATAAGGTGATCGAATTAAGAATTCTGGATCACTAGCGAGTTTGAACGTAAGGAGGGAGGCACATTTTTCTCCGCTCCTATTGTTCACGCGAGTAGAGAAAAACGATTTTTCACATTTTGTCGAATATTGAATTTAATAGATAGAGTGATAATCAATAAATACTTTTTTTCAACATTAGGTCTTCTTATATATTTATTAATTATTTGTATTGCAATTTCAATTAATTTAATTTATATTATATATAAGATGGCAAAATATTTTCTATCATTATTAAATATAATTAAAAATTTATTATATGTAAGAAACAAAAAACTTTAATAATTTTAATAGTATTGTAGTATTACATTACAACAATGCATATTATATAAATAAAAATAATAGTCAACAAAAACGAAATAAAAATATGTTAAAAGAAATAATTTTATAAAAGTAATTTTTTTAAATATTATACATAATAATTCTCAATATTTTATATCCTTAAGTAGTTATACAATTATATAGAATAACTTAGTAGTGTTAGTTAATAATTTATTAGGGAAAAAGTAATTACGATATGATTTTATTTTTAAAATATTAATGCATAAATATAAATAGATTTATATTTTTATAATAATCAAATCAACAGTTTTTAAGAAATATAAAAAAAAAATTTTGAAAAAATTTGAAAAATATTATATAAATATATTTTAATATAAAAAATTCCGCTCATTATTTTTTTTTAATTAACATTTTTAACTATTTATATTCGTCGATGACGAAGATGAATGAACGAAAAAATAATTGTTAATTAATAACTTTTAATTATTTAACGTTAACGAATTCTTTTAAAAATTTGAATTTTCAATTATATTTTTTTTCATTTAAATACATTTTATAAGTAATTAAGTATACATTGTTATGAATGTATTCTTTTAAACGTATTTATACTTTTAAAAGTATGCGAAAAAGGCTTTTTTCTTTTTTCAGAGAAGAATTTCTCATTCTTGTTACAATATTTACTAAAATTAAATCATTGTAAAAAACCAAGAAAGAGATTTAGAAAAAGTTGATAAAAATTTTTAATAAAATAATTACACCCATACTCATTTAAGGATTCTCATAAACAATATAATTTTAGTAAGTAAAATTAGTAATATAAATGTAATCTTTGTAAATATATTTTTTATTTTTAATATAAAAAATTATTTTTGATTAAATAATATTTCATATAAATAATGAATACGCAGTCCTCGTACGGAATATATTAGTATTTCATATTTAGTTTTTATTTTGAGTAAAGTTCAAAAACATTACTATTTTATTCTTTATAATTTAAAAAAAAATTGTTTGAGTAAAAATTTTATCTTTTAAATAATTGTATTTTCTTTTTAAAATCATTTTATAAATCATAATCTATAATACTTAGTATACTATTTATATAAACTATAATACACCAGAACATTAGAAAATTACTAAATTAAAATATGTAAGAAAGTATATAATTGATTGTTATAGCGTTATATTTAATTTTAATGTTCTATTAATTATTAGAAAAGTAATTAATATAGCAAAAAGTATAAAATAAAAACCTAATAACACATTACGTGATAGCTATTACATACGGATAAAATGTCTAAAATTAATTTCATATGGTACTATATATTAATTAAATTATAATTATAATGTTGATTAACATTATATTTTATATTTCATTAAAGAACCTAAAAAGCAACTAAAGAATAATATTAATATATGTAAAAAATTGAAATATTTAAAATTTTTTAGGTAAAGTTTTTTCTTAGTTATTAATAGTCGGTATTATAGATATAGTCGGTATAGTAGATAAATAATTTTCCTATCGTAGATAATTATAAAAAATATTTACATAAAAATTTTCTACATAAACACGTTCTCATTTAACACTAAATTGAATAATATGAATTTTTACAATATTTTTATTATAAAGCTTTCAGATATCTTTTTCTTATGCTTACAATATAAAAAATCCTTAACATTATGTTTTGTTTTAAAATCTTTTAATTAAAAATATGCGTTCAAAACAATATTTCTCAAAAAATTATACTTGTGTCACTAAATATTTATATCATTTATGTTTCTTTTATAAAAAATCAACTTTGCAAAGATAAAAATTTAAGAACATTTTTGTTAAGGAATAATTATTTCGTTTTATATTAAATAATTAAAATTAATGTAGCATAAATAACATATTTTATATTTTCTTTATTTGTGATATACAACTTTTAATCAATTTACGACATACATTAAATTTTTAATATTTTTTTTAATTATACACAATATTGATTTGTGAAAATCATAAGGTATCAATTATATACAAGATATAATTAATTATTTCATTTAGAATATTTGTAATTATTAAAATTTTTTAGTACAAATATGATAATGATTTATGTAAGTGTTCATGTATATATATATATATATATATATATAGATATATATATATATATATATTTATATTTATATAATTATATAATTATTAATAATCACTATTTTTTTTATTTTTGTAATATAGTCTCAAACTTAATAATAAGTTTAAGAAGTGTACATACTAGGATTAAAGCAAATGATTAACCTGTAAATAGAAGAAGAAAAAATTAATGTAAATAGATATAAGAGGGATTTTAGGTAAGATATAAAGAAGATAAAGGTAAACTTATCCCCTGGAGAGATAGAAAAATGGAAATTAAACCAAATAGAGAGAATAAAGAAGAATAAATGGAGATGACAGAAGTTATTGAGCTTCTTGGGTACAAGAAAATAGACAATTTGTTATTCTAAAAACATATTATGCGGTTATAAAAGAATTCGAGAAAAATTTGAAAGAAAATTACAAGAGAATATTGTGGGAGAATTATACAAATATTCGGAATTCATTCACAAAAAAGATGTAGGCTAAATATTGAAAAAACAAAAATTTATAAATTTAGTAAAGAAAGGAGGGAAAAAAAGACTGATTTTAAATAGAAAGGTATGAAAATAGAAAAGTTAAGTCCTTCACATATTTCAGGATACAGATTTAAAGACAATAAAAGAGGCTGTAGACGCATAAAAATTATAGTTAAAAGAGTAAACAAAATATTAGGAAAAGTATAAAGTATTGCGGAAAGATGATTTAAAAAAATTTTAGAACCAAAAAAATAATGAGATGAACTTATCTAATTCTTGTTTCTGTTACCATTTTTCAAGTTATCTTATTATCTTCTTGGAATTCTATCTTAGTTTTTCTGTTTCTTTACTTTATGCAATTGACTAAATAAATTTCTATATTTGCTTTTTCCATATAATTGAATATATATTAAATCCAGTGTTCGTTTTTATTAGTTTTTATTAATAAATGTAAATAAATTAATCTATTACATAAAAAAGAAGGAAAAAAGATATAAAATTCTTGTATAAGATTTACAGTGCAAAAATTATTTGTTTGCATCATTTATTATTTCATTGTTCTGATTGTTCAATAATAAAGAAGATAGTTGATAACATAAAAATATATTTATTTAATATTTATACAGATTAGTTCTGTACAGCGTTATTATATAGAAGAGTAGTCTCATGCATACAACCTGCCACTATTTATAACTTGTACAAATACCTTGCATTCACCGTTAACCTTTATTACTATGCCGGAATCTTTAGGTATTTTCCCATTTACTTACATTTAAAGGTTTTATTTCTAACATTCATAAATAATATCAGTTAATTTACAATAAATACTTATTACAGTATTAATTTTTCTTTTTAAATTTACAAATATTAAATTTTTTATTATTTTTACATATAATTCAATAATAAATTTTTGAAATCTATATAAATATAATTTAATTTACGATTTATTTGATCAAATTCAATAAAATTTCAATGATTTTTTAGAAAAAAACAATAAGCTTATTAAGAAAGAACCAGTTTTTATATACGAACTAAAATAAATTATTGTAAATTAAAACAACTATGATACTTGTAGCTAAATTACTTTGTGCTATTATAACTACATTTTCTTAATAAATAAATATATTAATAAATAGTTAATTATATATTTCAAAATTATCTTTTATTTAAAAGATCATCAATAATTAAAAACTAAAATTTCAATAGTTTTAATTCTTGGAGAATGCATTATGAATAAACATTTAAAAATATTATACTCACATTTTGGTTTGCATTTAATATATTATAAGTTTTTTATGGCAAATTTATATATATATATATATATATATATATATAGCCATCTTGACCCTCAAGAGTATAACCAAGAAGGATTCTCAACAAGAGGATAATTATATTTTTTCTTTTTTTAACTTTAGTAATTTGGTATTTACACTGACTGTTAGTACATAATATTTCAATGTAACGGAAACAACGGTTTTCAAAATTATTAAAATTTTTATTAATATTAACAATTTTTCAGTTAACAATTATTCTTTGAAGGTAATGGATTTCTTAATAAGACATAACAAATTTATAAATTTAAAAATGTTTATTAGCGATATAATTTACGAATATTTTCAGGACGTAAAAATATTTCTGTTATTAAATACATTTCGTAAGAATGATTATATATGGTTTTTAAACTATATAGAAAAAAAGCTTTTAATACAATTTTGATAATTTTAAGCACTTAATTCTTATTTTTAAAAATTATTTTTAAATAATTTCAGTTCGATTTAAAATTATATTATAATCTATTACTCAATGGCAAGTTTTAGAATTATTTAAATGAATTTATGTTGCGAGTAGAATTAAATATTATTAAAAAATTTATTATAATAAAAAATATGATAACAAATAATTGTAAATATACTTAGTAATTTAATTGACATCTAAAAACTATCCGTTGTAATTTTAAACATGATATATTAAACGAATCCAAATATTATTAATAAAATAGTAAATTTATTATTGTATAATATATAATATGTTCTGAATTATTATACCAAATATTTTATTATAGATAAAATTTTTAATGATAATGCTAATAAAATCAGTAATTAATTCTATATACCTATATCAGATAACAGAAGGGTTATTATTTTGTTTGATTCAGTTTGCCTGACTCATATTAATGAAAAATCAGTCATAATTTGTTAATCACGATACATATGTTATTCTAACTATCAACGAGATAATAAAAGATGTTTTGTTGAAGAACATCTCTAACTTTTTTAAAACCGTTAATTTTTGTGTTTAACCTGGGCTTTCACACCCAAAAAAAACACACCGTTTTTCAAGTCGCTGAATAAATTGCTAAAATTTATAATAACAGGCGGCTCGCTAAAATTCTCTTTGTTGATGCGAAGTAAAGATTTGATAGGATCTGATAAGATGATTTTCAACCTCTCCTTTTTAGATTTTTTAAATAAATGTTTTAGTATCTGTAAGCAATGATTCGTAATAAATTTTTCTAAAAATTCTATTTAATTAATTATTTTTTATCCATTTTTGTTTAATCTAAAATTGTATTTTTTCAATAAAAATTATAAAAAACTTTTTAAAATTTTAAATGAAAATTAAATTTAATATATTTTTCTTATTTATGCGTGCATAATTACAAAAGGTAATTATATAATAAGTAAACCAAATAAAAACAAAATTATCTATACAGTACGGTAAATTGAAGTTCTTAACTAATAGTATTTAATTCAATAAACAGGTTTTCTTTACATGATGTCATAATCCGAAGGTTAGAAAACTCAACTATTAAAGTAAAGTATGTATAAGTTGGCATACATTTGCCGCAAGAAATATGAAGCTGTTTCTTTTATTATTTTCTCGATCGGCAACCCAAATATTTTCAGTGATATTTAAATGTTAAAGTTAACAGAATATATAAAAAATGAGAAATATCATAAATTGAAAAAAATTGCATATTTAATTTGAAAACTATTTATATTAAAAAAGAAAAAGTAAAAATTAATAAAAATAATAATAATTTGTCTTCAACTCTTGCATCCATCGTTCTTTAGCAATTTCATCTAACTTGCGACAGTTCAAATCCGGTAATTATTAAAGTTGCCCAAAGCAGGTTTTATAGATGCTGATTACGTCAATATGTAACATTTGATCAACAGTGTCGTTCTATTTTTCATGAAAGAAGTTCAGTGAAAGTCTCTGCAACCTATGCAGCCGCACTTGTGCCTTGTATACTCAACTAACCTTTTAAAGTTGTTTACTTGCTCCCATCGCCCATATCATATCAGCGGTGCAGTTAAGAAGGAAAAGTTAACGATGAACGATTTACCAAACACAGTTAGAGCACTTGAAAATGTCTGCCTCATGTGGTTTTCAAAAAAATTCGTTTGTTTGGTCGCATGTGGATTTTGTGAGGAAAACAACGAAAGCCTCGCGCCGCGAAAGAATTCGTCCGGCTCTGCATTTCTCATATTGCACAACCCTTACCGAAATGAGAGTTCGATCTCGTTTTCCCCCTTCCCTTGTTTAGCGAAACGACCTGCGTTCAATGCAATAGATAACTAGTAGAACGCGTGTTGCGCGTCATTGCGATCTTACCTGCCGAGGTAAACAAATTTGGACGGCGTTTCTTGTGCTCAAATCCTTTAGTCCAAAAGTTCAACATGGATTTAAAATTACTTAAACAATTAGACAAAGAAAGCTGCGTTTTTCTCACCGGTGTCACTGGTTTTGTCGGCGGTTCCCTCCTTGAGAGAATTTGTCGACTGGAACCTGGACCATCCCGCATCTTCGTCCTTCTGCGCCAGAGGGACAATATGGAACCTAATTACAGACTTAGCAAGATTTTGTCCTCTCCTGTAAGTTTATTCTTTAATATTTTCTTTATTCCTCTCTTTCTTTTTCTTTCTTTTATTATTCCACTTTTGCTGTCATTAGGTCTAAAATGGTAGTTACGGAACAAAGGGATACATTATACATCTTAATATAGCCCACATACATTGATTTGTGATCTTTAACAAATTTTGACTTATAAATCAAATAAATATTTATATGAAATAATGAATCATTATTATAGGTTTAATAGTTAATTTAAAAACGAAATTTAAAAAAAATATGACTAAAATGGATAATTTTATTTTCAGATCTTAAAACATTAAAAGTTTTATAATTATATAAAATATAATTTTAATAAAATGTAAGTACATATTTTATATCAAGATGACACATATAATTATTTAATTTATAACAATATTAAAAATTTTGAATATTTGTTATTAGAAAATTTTATTTAGATAAATCTGTTTTATTTTAGTACAACCATACCTACATTATTTCCTGTATACAATTTATACAAAGTATAATTTAGATTCTATAAACTTTATAAATAGATTTTTTAACAATTTTTAACAAAATAATGATGCATGTGTTGATAAAAAACTTTTTTAAAGTACTCATGTATCATAACTAATTAATAACGATAAAAAATCTATATTAAAATTTTTTTAATAGATTAATTAATAAATTACTAAAAAATGGTTTATTTATTAAAAATTTATTTTAATATTTAAAAAAATAATTTGATTCAAATAGAAAAACATTGTAATTTAAGACGTTAGGTCATTGTAGTGATTTGAAAATGAAGCAAAAATATGATAAATTATTTTTGACTAAAATGAACATGTATTATGTATTTAAAATTTCTTATAAACAAAAATTAAGAGATTAGCATTAAGCATTATAGAGTTACGATGGGATGCGCTCAACGCATTATAGTAAACCGCTTAACTTTCTATCTTATTAATACTTATTTTAAATTTATTTTAACGGCGTTAAAAACAATTTTTTTAATGTTACCGACGTATAAATTAAGCAAAATTTTTTTTTAAAATCAGTAAAAGAAATATTGAATAGTTTTGTAAATATTAATATATAAAATAAATAACACTATATACTAGATAATATGCGTTATTGTTTCAAATTTTTTAAGAAATTTTAATAAAAATATTGAAAAAAACTTCTATAACCATACTTCAATAGTTTTTTTATAATTTTAAACTTTACGCTATTAAAGCAACGTTCGTACATGTTTGGGTTTTTTACATTCAGAAACCGGTTTCCAGACTTTCAAACTTTATAAGTGTTAAATTTTTCTAAGTGATGAAATCGCACATTACACGTATAATTCTTTATACTAGAATGTAATGCATACAAGATTTTTATATATGAGAAAATAGGAATTTATTCTGACATACATAGTTCTAAAACATGAAAAATAGTCTCTCATATTTTATGTTTTAATAACGAAGAATAAAGAAAAATATTACACAATATCACTACTATTTCAATGATAAACTATTTTTTTATATTTATCGAAAAAACATTGAACTTTTGATTATTTGAAATTAGTTAAAATTAGTTTTATAATTTGCATTTTTCTTTGTATATATCTAATGTATCTATTTAACCAACAAATCAAAAAACATAAATATATTTTAAATAAAATATATTTCTTCTAAATAGATAGTTTAAACAGAGTTAAAAATATTCTTAACGAAGACTCGTAGTACATAAAAAAATGACGGTAAAAGACTTTTTGTAGTAAAATAATAAATTTTGTAAATACAATTTGTATATATCAATTCAATAATAAATAGTTTTATTACATTTTCTTATTTAGTTTATAAAATTAATTATAATTAAAATATAAATTTGAATTAATTTTAATTCATATTATACGAAGATAATATTAGGAAATAATTCAAGGGTGAAACGAACGTGTTAACAATGTTGATTTTTGAATATAAGATAAATAAATATAAAGTCAATGCACAAGTGAGTAGCGCAAAATAGAATGGAGACTCTATTATAACGGTTTAGACTGTGGAATTTATTGATATCGTAATTCGTAGAGCGGTAAGAATTAGATGGTGGGGGTTTGAATCTTTGCCCTACAATCGCAATTTCCGTACACACGCAGCGTGAGTTTGATAGTCGCGAGGTCGTAATATAAATATATTTGCAAATTAATTGGTAACATTAATAATCCTAATAATAGCAACAATATTATTAATAATTTTAACGTAGGTTTCTTAAATTTTTGCCCTACTTACTCAAATATTTCAGTATAATTTCAAATGCAAATTTCAAAAAACAATCAATTCATTTTTTTATTTATAATTATATATACTACATTAATATATTTATTGTACTAGTGTTACTAAAAAGAAAGGAAAATTTCACAAGAAGAATTTGACTAATAAATTAATAAATTGATATTATTAATTAGATTTCGTTTAGTCAGACTTGGAGTGTTAAATTTTCTTTTCATTATTTCTTCACCGTTTTGTAGTATAATAATGTATGATTATCTTGAAAATCTAAAATATTAACATTATTTTCAATATGTTAGAAATTTTTAAAAAGTAAAAAGCAAATTTTTTTTCCATCTCAGTTTCAAAAGAAAAAAATAGACTGAAAAATCATCAAATCATGTTTCTATAAGATATATATTATAATACAAAAACAAAGCAGTTGCCGTAATATCAAAATAAAAAACAAATAAGAAAAAAAGAAGTTGAAACGTTGAAAAATTATATTTTTATTCGTAGATTTATTCTTGTGAAAACATTTTTAAAGGTTTTACGTATAATTATATCTAGAATGACGGAGAAGTTGAATATTTGGCCTTGACCCGTAACTACGTCAGAATTACGACAAATGAAGAATCTACTCATTACAACAGTCTGAACTTTAATTCTACTCCTTATAAAATTCATACAACAGTAACAAAAATCAAACGATGGAAGCCAAGTCTTTGCTTACGATCACAATCCCCATACGTACAAAATCTAAATTTATACTTACCACATCTTGATAAAACGCGTAGCTAATTTTTGATATAGATATAATTAAATTTATATTTACATATTTAAATTTTTAAGTTATATATATTTATTCTTATAATATTTAGTTTTAAGATATTATTTAAAAAACAAAATTGCAATATAAGTTTGCAAAAATAAAAATATAAAAACGATTTTATTTTAAATATTATTTGAAATTTATATTGTCAGTTGCAACAAAAAAATGTCTTTTTTTCAATGGAATAAAGTTGTTTTAATGTTAATTTATTCTATTTACCAAGATTAATATGGTCATCAATCGAGAATAGGTATTAATCGAATTCTACCAATATTGAGTAAAATTTATTTAACTTAGACACAAATTATTATTAGCTAGCATACTAATTGGTCAGTTGGGCAGTCGGCTTTTATATAAATCATTCAAGTACGAGTATAATTTCAACCGAATGAACTCTAACTGTATTTCACGAGTCGCTTGGCAAATTATTCTTTGTGGAAGCTATTTTCAAAGGTTCCGAAGCAGAAACTTCAGCGCGTAGAGGCGCTTAAAGGCGACGTCAGCCACAATGGGGTGGATCTTGGTCTGAGCCAGGCAAATACCAATCGTCTCCTAAACAACTGTACCCACATTTACCACGTTGCTGCGTTCATATCATTTGCCGCGCAAATCGATTACGCCATCAAAGTCAACCTGCGCGGTACTAGGGCCGTCCTTAATTTAGCGCATAAGATGAAGAACCTTAAGGCGATGGTTCACGTGTCGACGGCCTACGCCAATTGTACTATAGGTAAAGAATACGCAAGCTTTCACGAGATCATCTACCCGAGCGAGATCGATCCTGTTCAATTTCTCGACGAGGTATAAACTTTTTTTCATTTCTTTATCTTGCAATTTTTTTCTTTAAAAATCTATTTTAGTCTATGATTTTTTTAGGATTATTAAATTTCACTCTAATCAGCTAACAGAAATTAAATTCCAAGTAATTCTGAAATAAACGCTTTATATTTATGTACGTTAATATGTAAACAGATACGATGGAATGAATGTTTTTTAAGAGTATATTTGAATTTTAAAATATGGTTTCAATAACCTACAAGGTCATATCTACAAGTATAATCCAAGATGAAGATGTTGTAAACAAATTTTTAAAATTCAAAACAAATTTTTTTAATGTGAATAAAAGCATTGAATTAATTTTCATTTAATCAATAACAGTTTTTACAAAATCTAAAAAATATTCACGAAATAGTTTAATAATTTCATACAGTATTATTTTGTAATAAAAATTTTTTAATTTAAAAATTTAAAATAGAGCTAATATATAATACATGAACAAAGTTAGATCATTTTCACGGCTCATTATTATATTTTTTACTACTACTTAATTAAGTATTAATAAATTATTTGAAAAATTCTCCAATTATTTTGTTAATGTTAAAGTAAGGTTGAATAAATTAATTTTGTTGATAACGATACTATTATTTTTCATAATTACGAAACTTATAAAAGCAATTTAGAATATTCATTTTAAATAATTTAAAAATATTATCTTAAACCTCGGTACAGTAATTGTAAATTATAAGCTTTTTATTAGTCATTAGTTTCCATTTCATTTTATCAACTTTTAATTAAAAATTAATTTTAATAATCTACTCAAAAAATTTTCAACACAGACCTTTTTTATTCATAAAAAATGATTTTAATAGATTATAATTCAATCTTCTTGTTACAGGTTAACAACATGTCTGCAGAGCAAATCGAGCAAAAATATGCCGATTTGATTAAAAAGCATCCGAACACCTATAGTTTTACGAAGAAATTGACTGAGAATTTACTGGCACAGGAAAGAGACAAAGTGCCCCTTTCAATAGTCAGACCGGGAATCATTTTAAATAGCTATCAGGAACCGTTTCCTGGTTGGGTTGAGAACGTTAATAGTGGCGCTTGCGGATTCATTGCCGGTGCTGGTAGAGGGATATTCTGCACGTAAGTTAAAAAACCGGTGCTGTTATATTTATTTTGATTATCTAGAAAAACTCTTCTGCATTATTCGCAATGTAAGTCCATAATTGCATTGTTACAATTATTTTTAAACGAATATTGGATTAATGTTGCGCAACAAATTTTAGGTAGGCTAATAATTATGTTAGCGCTTTTACAACAACATATAATTCATCGTAAAATTAAATAATATTCTTCTATTGTAGACAAATAAAAAATACTTTTGAAAAATATTATTTGTCTATTTATTTACATGTAGCTTGATTAATCAATATTAAAATAATTATATATTAAGTAAAAAAGCTTAACTAATAATAAAGTTTATTTATTTTATTTTTTTTAACGAATGGAATGAACTGTAAGTGATAATATACATCAATCTATAATATTATCACATTATTATAGAATAAATATACTAATTTATAAAAATGAACATTAATCTAATACTATTCTACTTTATTTAAAAATTAAAAAATACGTATTCAACAATATACATTTAGATTTATAGATAATGAAAAAATCTATCATAAATTTTATGAATAATTTCGAATAGCAATAAATTATATAACTATGAAATAATAATACTAAAGCATTGATTTTGAACAAATATTAAAATAACTAATATTCAATGAAAATAATTTTCGGATATAACGGTACTCAATTAATCATAAAATTGAATTAACACCATAATCTGAACCTTTCAAGCTAAGTATTTATCATCAGGTTATATGATTGCATACTTTCCTATTTAACGCCTTTAACATCGCTGCTTTATTACTGTTGTAAAAATTGAACATAGTAAAAAAAAAATAAAAAAACTTCGTAGATATAACACTAAGAACTAAATGGTAGTTTCTTTTGTGGCAAGCACAATTCTCTGCTTCCTGTAATTTATTTTGGAAGTTAATTTCTTCCACTTTATTATTCCGCATATAGCTTAAATTATCTTGGGATAACGGTAAATTTTAGTTTTTATTCATTCAATAATAAATTTATTCTTTTATTCTGTAGTGAGAAATATTTTATATAAAAATAAAAAATTTATATATAATTTTTAAAAGATAAAAAAATCAGTAACATTAATTATGAACATGTGTATAATTTATCTTTCAACCCTTTCATATATTGTTTGAAATTCATTTTTTCAGTAAATATAAAAGAAGACTCATTTTTTCATGAAATAAACATTTTCATCAATCTGTAATAAACAAAATTCAATGTTTTTGTATAATGTTTTTTTATTTTTAAATTAAAACGGAATTAAATATTTGTAATTAGATAAGTAAAACTTATTTTCTAGTTATTTATATTGACAATATAAAATGATTAAAAATATTTATAAAATTTTTTAAATTAGATAAAACCATAAATATATTAATAAAATAATATTTATGAAACTGATAAACATTTATTTTATGAAATATTATAAATAATGAATACATTAATAAAAATTTAGATCTCAAAATAAAATTTCTCAACATTTATTCATAAATATTTTGAAAATGTAATTTATAACATTATATAATTATTCAAATTGATAAAATTATTTTACACAATTCCCTTTCATGTATAAATATACTATTAAAATTTTATTTCTAACTTTTTAAAATAATCTTTACTATTCTATTTTTTATAATTATTAATGCTATCGAAAGATTTTACCCAAGTACAGCAATATACATGTTTTTTCGCCACATTTTTAGAATAATTGAAGTAGTTTTTAACATGTCATCATACTTGCAATGTGTCGTTTCACATATTTGATCTATCAATGCGATAGTGAGTAATTTTAATTTTGATGGTGAAAAGGAAAAATTTTATATTGAAATTATTGATATTCTTAATGATAGTTTATTGTAAAAACTAAAATTTTTTTTATATTTATGGATTGTGTTTATCAAATAACAGGTTACATATGAAAATTTTTTATAGTGCAATATCTTTAATTAAACGACATATTTGGTATTTAATTTTGCATATTTATAGTAAATCTATATGCGTAAACTGTAAAACTAATATAATATGTTAAATACTTATTAAAATTAGAATAAATATGTTGAAAATTTGTAGATGAATTAAAAAAATTTCATGTTATATTATCGATTGTAAAAAAACAGGATTAAATGATACTAAAATGTACCTTTTAATTGAACTGCTTTATTTTAGTGTGTGTGTTGGTGTGTATGTATGTGTGCATGTATGCGCGCGCGCGTGTATGTGTTGAACTAGATACGTGAATAATGGAAGGAACATACCACGCATATTTCTTCGTTTTTTCAAATAAACTTTAATTCATAATGTTTGAGATGATTATTGAACTCTACTTTTTCACGAAATAAAAAAAAAACATTAAAATATAAAATGGGAATTGGTTGTTTATAATATAGATTACAGGCACGCGAAAACATGATCATGGATGCAATTCCAGTGGACTATGTGGTTTCAACAATTTTGGCCTCTGGACTGAAGGCGGAGCAAGAACCGGAACGACTACACATATTTCATTGTACTTCCGGAACGGTCAATCCTACTACTTGGGGGCAGTTCTGCGATGGAATAATGAAGGCCTCACGAAAACATCCCTGTGAACATCTCGCCTGGTACCCCCGTGCGAGTCTTCGAGAAAGTCGTCTAAGGAACAATCTCGTGATGTTGCTGTTTCAGATGCTACCGGGTTATTTCATAGATCTACTCTCAAAAATTACCAAGCCTGGTTATAAGTGAGTCACGTATGTTTGATTATATATATTACACTTGAATTTTAAGTATTTGAATTAGTTATTATGTATTTATCGTTTGTCTTTTTCGCTTTGAAAGAGTACAAGTTTTTCCGTTGATTATAAACGAAATTTCGTTTAGTAAATATTTTCTATTATAATTTATTATCTTATATTAGTTTACTTTTATAAAACTTTTATAAAAATGCATAAAAGTAGTTTTAGCATTAAAAAGGATATTTGGTCATATTAAAGCTATGAAAATGTTTATTTTGTAAATTAAATTTTATTATTTATTATTTTAGAAATATAAATTACCTGATTGATTCAGAAAATATTTTTAACTGTAACAAAAAATTACTATTTTAAATAGAACAAATAGAAATATAATTTTTTTTATTGAAGTATTAATATTAGTTAGCTAATGTAATGAAATTGATAATCGAAACTTTATCTATTTTTATTTAGATATTATATTTATATTCATTATAATACAAACATATACAAAACATAAAATAATAATTAAGTGAAATATAATTATTACGCAAGATTTTTAACGAAGATTTCCCTATAATTATTTCATTCTCTGCTAAAGACAAACTAATGTGTTTTAACTAAAATATAATTTAAAATTTATAGCGGCAAGAATATTTTTAGAGGTAGATCATTTTCGTCAACGTACCCAAACATACAAACACACACAAAAGTATAATAAAACATTATAATGTATATTCTTTTGAGAATCTAAGTAAACAAATTGAGCATTCATCGAATAGATTGATAATATTAAAAAAATTCGACCGATTCTATGGAAAAATATTAACTTTGCGAGTTCCAATAAGATAAAAAGTTAAACCTTATTTTACTGTTCTTACCGGACAACTTGTTAATCCGTTTAATCGGGATTACTGCATATTTTTAATTTTCAAGTTGCATTTTATGATAATATTTTAAGGATATCTAATATTCTTATCATATGTTACAATTTATCGTGTAAATGTTATAATTTCAAAGCAAAATTAAAAAATAATTGTATTGAACTGAAAATAAATTAATAAATAATAGATTAATTAATAAATTACTAAAAAGTGGTTTATTTATTAAAAATTTATTTTAATATTTTAAAAAATAATTTGATTCAAATAGAAAAACATTTTAATTTAAGACGTTAGGTCATTGTAGTGATTTGAAAATGAAGCATAAATCTGATAAATTATTTTGACTAAAATGAACATTGGTATTGTATGTATTTAAAATGTTCTTATAAACAAAAATTAAGAGATTAGCATTAAGCATTATAGAGTTTACGAAGGGGATGCGCTCCAACCGCTTTATAGTAAAACGCTTAACTTTCTATTATTAATACTTTATTTTACATTTATTTTAACGGCGTTAAAACAATTTTTTTAATGTTACCGACGTATAAATTAAGCAAAATTTTTTTATAAAAATTAATAAAATATTTATCGAATGGTTTTGCTTATGAATATTTTTATATAGTTGTGAATTTTTTAATTTGACATTTAAAAATTTCTAGATTTAAATAGAAAATAATATTCTGAAATTTTTTAATCCCACAAAATTAAAATGATAAAAGGATCTAAATTATTATTTTTGTTATAAATTAAATTTAAAAACTGTAAAAGTTTCCAATATAATAAATGAATATATTTTAAATAATTGTAAATTTGGCATTATGGATTACTATTATAAATAATAAATTATTATAAAATTTTGTAAATATAAGAAAATAATAATTTTCAATGTAAAAATGTTTACGAATATACGTGTATACTCACGACATGTACTTATATAAACAATGATTGCTATATATGAAAAAAAGAGAAAGAAGTAAGAAAAGTAGAAAATGTTAGTTTTGAAGTTGTTCGACATAAATGAAAATTGAATAAGAAAAGATTACGTAGATACTAATTTACGAGCAAAAATAAAAAAATTATGTAATTTGTAAACGAATAACAAATTCAATTCTAAGTCTAATTTTTATGTAAATCGCATGTTTTTTTGGTGATTTACTTCATTTTTTTAAAATGAGTTTTTTCAAATATTTATAAAATAAGTGTAATAATGTACCTAGTTATAACTATATTAATACTAATATTTCATTTAGACATGTTATATTTAAATTTTTAATTATTGACGCCGATATATTTGTTTCGTCTGACAAGTTTTATTTTGAGTATTTCACTCTGTTTTCATGTTTTTCTTTTTAATTTGTATGCTAACTTATTTTGTTATTTAATGTAACAATTTTTTGTGATTGATTAAATAAACCTAAAATTAAAATTTTGACTTTTATAAAAGTTGTCTCTAAAAACAAGTAATAAGAAATGATTGGAAAGAAAGAATTAGAAAATAGGAAAAGTTGCGAAAAAATATACTTCTATGATATTTAACAATAAAAAGTGATATTGTAAAAACTAGATGGCGAGGTATAATTAGTTAATAACATTTAGAGTTTATGCATTCTATAGAATTATTTAGTGGAATATTTTTAATACAATAACTAGATACTTGTATGTAAAAAAAAAAAAATTATGTAAAAAAATGATTTTTAATATTATAGAATGATAAAAATCTTATGATAGTCATACGTTCATATACACATGTGGCTTGGAATAAATTAGTAACGACAAGGACATTTTTTGAAATACCAAAAACTCTGTTAGTAACAACTATGGGGCAAATGTATGCATTATGTTATGATTATTTATCAAGAATATTGAATAATTTATTGTTTAATTTAATTTTTAATATTTTATCATTCAAATTATATACATATATAATGCTAAACATTGATAAATATTATTGAATTTCATAGTTATAATTTCATATCTTCATTTTGTATATTTACAACTATATGTTCTTTGCATATTTTATGTGACAACATCATCATAATTTTTTAAATAATATTTGATTAATGTTTTTGTTATTAAACAATCAAATTCATTTAGCGTAAAAATTTATAAAACTTAATGATTTTTGAAATTAGTAATATTTAATGGAATACTGTATGCGTAAGTATTTACATAAGAAAATTTTAATATTCCTTTATCCAAATTGATATTATATTATATATTAGATATTTATTATTAATACAATTTAATTATTTATTGTAATTATAATTAATTATAATAATATAATATATTATTATATATTAGTTAATATTGATATATTCTTTAAAACGATATTTTTTTAGCAATATTTTACCAATTATTTGTATAATATTTATATCTCTTTCTGCTACATACGCTATTTTTATGACGAAATTGTTTATATATTTAAAAACATTATCAATCGTAGTTAGGTTATAGTAGAGTACCGACTAAAGTAATACGAAGTTTGCAAAATGAGTAAACCTAAAATAGAGTGATAAAAAGACTGTACATATTGTGTAAAAAGTAATTATATTCGCCTTTCTTTTTCTTGTATTATACTTAGCTGTATTTTCGCACACGCTGTTTTTTGGTAAGAATGAAAAAACGTACAGAAAATGCTCCGTTTCAAAATATAGAATTCAGAATTCCTAATTGAGAATCGGACGTCACGACTTGTCTAATTAGACTTTCAGTGAATGTCTAATATATGTACAGGTGAATCTATAAAGATGCTTATTTCGTACTAATATAGACATGCATATAAACTTCTAGGAAAATATTTCATTTTTTTTTTTATATTTTAACATTACGGAAATCTATTTTGATTTTAAAATACACTTTTATGTATAAATTCATTTATAATATGTAAATTTGTAAAAAAAAAATTAATTAACTTATTTAAAAATTTTTTTTAGATATAAAATAAAGGACTAATTTTATATTTAATAATTTATGTATATATTCATAGTATTTATGGTAAATTATTAATTCTATCTATTATTTCGATTTTCTTTTCAAAGACCAGTCTAAAACAGTACTTGGAACTGTATTGGGAAGTATTCAATAATTTTAAAACCTTTAAAGATCTGCTGTAGTTTCGTACTCTAAAATGCTATTCTATTATTGTGTAATGATAAAACGTTCGAAAATAAAGTTGCGAGAGGTATCTTATTTTATTTGACTTATTTTCATACTTTCATTTAATACTTTATTAAAACATAATACAATGTAATATAATATTATTGAGTAACTATTATTAAACATGTAACTTCCCATTTACAATATTTTAAAGTAGCGATAAAAGTTAGTCCTTTTGTATCATAGAGTTCGAAATAATTAATAAATTAAAAGAGTGCGAATAAACATTTCATAATTAGATCATAGTAAGAGAGTAATAGAAGCAAAAGAGATTCAAATGTACGTGTGTATTTTTGTAACTTTTATTATTTAAATTTTTAGAAGTATTGTTTGCGTTGTTATTTTGATATATCAATAATAAACAATATATAGATTATCTTGTCCGTGTGAGCATGTGTTCATGAACGCATCCACATAATATCAACGTGGCTGCTAGAACGGTTAATAAAATATAGTATTAATTATTATTTAAAACTTCGAATCTAAAATTTTATTTTTAATAACAGATAATATTTATTGCCCGAAAGAGTTATAATAATTTCAGAGTCATAATAAACATGTAATACTTATAAGTTAGCAATGTATATTAAATAATAAATATTAGATTATAATAATATAATAATAAATTACGGATTAGTGTACATAAATCTGTATCCTAAATATTTTTTCTAATTGTCATACTTACTTACAATAATTTATTAGCATATTATTAAAATTTAATTATATATCCTTTTTAATTAAGTTTAAATATTATTAGTTAAACATAATATTTCAATAGAAAACATTTAATTATATGATAAAATATTAATTCTTAGTACGAAAAATGCATTTATAATAATTTTTATAAATTGATCCGTATGTAATAATTAAAAAATTTTCAATATTATATTTTTTGCTTTTAAAAAAATCATAATTTTTTAAAAAGAGTGTACTAACTTATAAAATAATTTAAATTCATGGTTTCAATAAAAATTAATTTGAAGTTTTCTTTAAATATCTTCAAATTTTTAAATTGAAGTGAATTGTTAATTAATTATTTAATTTATTAGTACTAATAATTTAAAACAATTTTATTTATTGTTATAAATGAATAGTAAATATTAAAGACATATACTGATAGATAAAATTCAAATAAAAAATTATTTGAATCTAAATAATTATAATTTTTGAAAAATTGATGACGAATTCAATAGCCAATTTATATATGTGTATGACCAGAGTTATTAGTATAATAACTATATCATGAATAATATATTTACAAATTTTTCGCGTAATCTAAAAATGTAATATTATTGAATTAATTATTAAAAATAATATAAATTAGTTGAATATATTTTTTTTTAAGTTACAATCTGTGATCGCATCAAATTTTTTAAATTAATATGAGTATTGTATTAATAATAAATATATTAATTGAAAAATATTAGAAATTTTAATTTAAGCTTTTTAAAAAATAGAATAATTATTAAATTAAAAATTATATTATAATTGCTTCAGATTACTAATAAAAGACTGTTTTTATTAGTTAATAATACGAGAAATGTATGTACATTTAGGACTCAAATTCGTCATGAATAGATTTTTAAAAATAAATTTATTATTTATGAATTAATTAATTTATATTTATTTTATTTAATAGATTTAGGAATAAACATTTTAAACTAATAAGCTATCTTTTCTAATATGTATATATTTGATTTTTAATCGAAATTTGAAAGCAGTTTAAGAGTTTCTTTTCAGAGTTTTTGAGATCCAGCAACGTTACGCCAGGGGTAATAAATATACATCATATTTCTCAATGCGTCAGTGGCAGTTCACAAGGACTGCGGCAGATGAGCTCATACAAATGTTGTCGAAGGAAGAACGCAACCAGCATCCAATGGATCCACGTCTCATTAATTGGGACGACTACTTTGAAACTTGTGTCATTGGCACACGAAGGTACTTCCATAAGGAATCGGGAAAAACGTCGGATAAGGCTCGTCAACAAATGAAAGTGTAATTACATCATTTAAATACTTTATGTTTCGTATTTTATCCATATCTCAAAATAAAAATTGAACAGTTCTTTATATTAGATGTTTTTAATGCTATATATTGTCTGTAGAATACAACTTTCTCTTGCGCAATATAAAAATTATATTATATAATTATATATATATATATATATATATATATTAATATGACGGTACAAAAAAACTTTTCAAATATTTTCATATGTATTTTTTAATTATGCAAGTATTTATTATAACTTAAGTATAACTGATTGCTACAAATATATATACAAATATATAATAAAAGTACAAAATTATTATATAATATATATTTACTATTTTTAATATATTTTTTATAGACCCTCTGCTTACAAAGAAATAAATTATAGGCTTAGTACACTTGTATTTTAGTAATTATTGTCTCGATAAAATTTTAAAAACTTAATAAAGAAATTATTCTTATTGTTTTTATTTTTAATTTATGAAAATGAATGCTATTTCATTATAATTGTGTGCATTGTTTATAACTGAGTTACATTTTTCACTATAATGATATTCTTATGCATTTACCGTTTCACAAATATATATATATATATATATATATATAAATATATCATATTTGTTCATATTTTTTATTTTTTCTTTTACTTAAAATATTGCTTTCCGATATTATATTTCTCTTTCTTTTTTTCATATATCTTTTATCTCTCTCTCATTTTGTCTCTTATACAATATATTGTATAATATAATTATTCGTTTTTTTTTTATCATTTTTATATTACCCTCCTTCTATATTATGTTTCATTAATTATTTTTCATTCTTACACAATCTACACAATCTTTTCTTCTCTTTTAACTAGTGATTATTGAAGACGCTAAACTTATCTAAGGTGTTAGAAAAAAAACTAATAGTATGGGGAAAACTAGAGATTAAAGAAACAAATTAAATGAAGAGTTTTATGGAAGAATATCAGAAATAAAATTAATGATATGTCGTAACAATTTGAGAAAAGGTTGATATACAGGAATAAAATAATAAATAATATAAAGTACAAAAAGAGAAGAATATGAGAAAATGAAGATCGCAGAAAAAAGTAAAAAGAACATAAAGAAAATAAAAGACAAGAAGTTAGAAGCAGGTGTTATAAAAGAAAAGAGGGAAGACATGAGAGTGAAAAGAAAAAAGAGAAATTAAATGGGTTATAGAATAGAGTGAAAGAAAAATAATTGAGAAAAATAGAGTGATAAAAGCATTGGGTATTAAAGACAACAGGTAAAAACGTAAAGGAGACATGTAAATAAGGGAAAATTCAAATGCAAACGTTATACAAAAAAGAAAACACGTTGCCAATAAAAGAAAAAAGAATAAACTGGCTAAAATTGAAAGGTCAAGGTTTAGATAGAAGTATTGAAAAGAAATAGTTTCTTCAAGCGAGGCAAGGAGCTCATAGAGAGGAAGATAATTTAAAACAAAAGATATTATGAGAAAGTTTAAAACATACTACAAACAGAAAGGACGAGAAAAATGAACAAGGTTATATGATAAAAAGTTGAGTGTATTTGACTTGAAAGATAAGAGAAGTCGTTGTTTTAGAAAAAAGACACAGTTACAACACAGAAAAGTAAAAGTCAACAGTCGTGGAGAGCAACAAGAAATGCATGGAGATGGATAGACTAAAATACAGGGAACTGATAATGCTGGGGAAAGGAAGAGTATAGAAAATACAAACAGAAACACTGAGAAAAGATAAGATAGTATAGCAAAGAAGCAAAAAGTGGAAAGTGTAATAGATGAAAGGAGATTTTAAGGAAAAAACATTAAAAATAATGTTGTGGAATATGATTGAGTTAGAAAGTATGGTTTTCAAAGCTGAAAGTTTATTCTATGCTAGAAAATGACAAAAGTGATAGTGTAATGAGGAAAACAAGATAGAAAGTATTAAATAAACCTAAGATAATATGGGGTAATGAGAAATAATGCGAAAAAATGGGAAGTGTTAATGGAAGAGTATGTCTTGTAACAAAAAACCTTTAACATAATAATGTAATATATGACAGTAAATATGGAAGAACTGATAATGGTATATGTGATAATAAATAAAAACCGGTATAATTTTAGGGTGGTTTATATTTAAGAGAGAAAAAGGAAGAATCTTAAAACAATGGATACTATGTGGAACAGGAATAAAAGAAAGGCCACAGTTTTGGGGACAAATTTTGATATGAAAACTTAGGAAGAGCAGGAGTATATCATCACAGGTGTAGGAGAAGAAAGAAAGACTACGAATAATACAATAAATTGAGAGAAGTTAAACTTAATCAACTGGATTCAGGAAAAATGAGAGGATATTTTAAATTGGAGAAATAGAGCAAGAGAATTTATGTAAATAAAAAAAGATGCATCCGTAATAGATAATGTGTTAGCAAATTAAAAGCGTGAGAGAGAGAGAGAGAGAGAGAGAGAGAGAGATACAGAAAGACAGATAGATATACAGACATAGAAAGAATGGAAATAGTAGACTGGGTTGAATCCAACCACCAAGAATTGAGTAAGAAAATGGAACAGAAGACCGACGAGGATAAGAAAAAGGTGAGAGTAAGTTGGTTGAAAGAAATAACAAATAGATGTACAAAAAATGAGATAAGAGGGTGAAATAGTAACCTGGAAAAAACTGAAAAAGAGGAGAAGGATATTCAATGGAAAGCAAGAGCATAAAAAGGATCAGAAAAACCTTTTCCGTCAAATAAGGTTTGATGGAATTAAGAACCGTATTAATGAATCAGTTTATGCGGGAATATTAAGAAGCAGATGAGAAGAACGTGGAAGAAAAATAAAAATTATAATAATATATAGTTATATCTATTTATATGTAAGTTTATAATAGTTATATACTAATATTTTATCGAATAATATATTTGACTTAAAAAAAAAAAGTTGATGCAATTTATGAGTTGAAAACCTCACAAATTAAAAAGAAGAGAGAAATATCTGTTTGGTTTGTAAACATAAAAACACATTTGACAAAATAGACAAAAAGGTGATTTAAAAGAGCACGTGGAAAACAAGTACGAGGAAGTATTTGATTGACTGAACAAATAAAATGGCTGGTAAAAATCAAAATAAGATGTGAGATAATTACAGAAATAAAAACAAAAAAGAGTAAGATAAGGATACAATAAGTTCAATGTTATCTAATATAGAATTGATATATTTGGAAGAAGAACTAAGGGAATCCAGAAGTTCAGACATAAAAATAGGGAAAAGAGGATCAGATTTCATTCATACAGGCTACACAATAATTATGGTAAAGAGGAAAGAGAAACAACTGCTAAGAATATTCAGAAACTATTACAAAAAAGGCTTGAATCTAAACAAGGAGAATACGAAAATAATAAAGTTCACTAAATCAGAAGAAGAAGAAAAAAAATTACTGTTCAAATGGAAAGGAATCAAAATTAAAAACAATTAAGCAACTGAAATATTTTCTATACAAATTTAATGAAAATAACAAGAACAAGAAGTACACAAAATTTATGACCAAAAGAGTGAACATTGTATTAAGGAAAGTATGGAGTATTGTAGGAAGATGATTTAAGGAAGTTCGTAAATAAATAGAAATATAATAAAATAAATAATATTATTTATATTTTATATTCACATTAATATTAATAAACATAAATATATGTATATATTCTGAAAAATTGTTCCCTTAAAAATAATATAATTCTTTCTATGATTTTTTTAAGACGTATTAACTCTATCAATTACAAATATTAATAAAATATTTTTTATCCATATAATTTGAAGAGTCTAATATGTTTAAGTTATTTACATATTTTTTAAAATTAGTTCTTAGATATAGTAAAATTTTATACTGAATTAATCGTGTTCATTAAATTAATTAAGTGGAAATAATGATTGTAAATCAAAATTTTAAACGAAAAATTTAATGTTGATGTAAATATCTTACGGTATTTTCAAAATTTTATTTTGTATCTATAAATCTGTTTAAAAACGATATTAATTTTCCAACAATACTTTGCAATACGTCTCATGCATAAACAATTTATAATTTTCAGGCTAAGAATATGTCTGTACCGACGCACTTGAAAATATTTATATAAGTAATAATAATTTATGAAATAACGGTTTTTTATTAGATATTTATCTAGATATTTAGCCAAGTGCGTGCTAACATTATCTGTATGGTTACATTATATAAATTTCATACTACATTCATGTTACTAAGTTTATAATTATAGATAAATTTTTTATTTTAAAATTAATTCAATTGAATACTTTATACGGTTCTGTATTATTCCAGATTGTACTGATAAAAATATTAGAAAAACAGATAATAAGAGAAAAAGTTAATATTTTTATTTATTCTTAATTCTTTAGATAATTTTTTTTTAAATAATACAACATAAAAAACACCCTTATTTTTTGAAATAATTAAAATACCAGTAGAGTACAAATGATACAACATTATAGCTGTATTTATGTAATCTTAGTTGATTCCTTCTCTCAATCCCTCTCTGTATATAAATTTCCATTTTATTACATGCTTTTCATTTTATGGCTTACCATTTGAATATTCACTTTTGCAGACTGCGCATAATTGCGATTTTAGTGCCTTTACTTAGTTTCTCCGGAGCCTGGTGTCTAATGTTTTTAATGGGTGTTCAGTGGCTAGTGGCTATGCCGATCGCAGCTTTTTTCGTGCTAACACTGATGTGGCTTTAAAGGACATAAATGATTCAGCCGTGTCATTGAAGCCTGATAAATGTTTAAATAGACCTTTACCCCTTGAAACTTGATTAATGATCGATTCGAGTTCAGGTGAGAGGAAAACTCATGTCTCAAAAAATACTAGTTGTTTTTAAAAAATTTTTATGATATTTTCAAAGTTAAAATTTAATTTTTTTACAATTCATAATTTACTATAATGAAAAAGTTACTAAAGAAATTTACTATAATGAAAAATTTAAGCACCAAAATCTATACTTCGCATATTGAAAATTCATACATATTTTTTTCATACATATGGTTTTTTCATTGAATAAAATTCTTTACTTATAAGAAGAAGATTATGTATATTTTCTTTTATTAGTTATAAATAATAATATGTAATTATTTAATACAAATAACATTAAGAGCTTCTGATAAATATTCATAAGAATTTCTTGAATGAACATACTTCGTTTATGAAAAGAAATCAATTTCTCTTTGTGCATGTTCTAATAATACAGCTTTCAAAAGATTTTTAAACTGATAAATTAAAATTAGTTTATTATATAAATAAATTATTAACTTAATTTATTTATTCAAATTTTATTTGAATAGATTATTTAATTTTTTTTTTGAAAAAAATTAATTATTCAAAGGAATTAAAAATTTCATTTAATATTATTTCATTATTAATTTTTAATAAAATTATCTCCTACTAAAAAAATAATAAGATTTTATGTTTTATCTTTTTCAGATGTGTATATATATGTTGCTGATATTTAGAAAGATATAAAATAATTTAAATACTATCGTAATGTTAAGTTTGCATTTATCTTAATGTATGGTGTTAAATACAAATATACCTGTAAATAATATGGCTATTAAGGAGTTCTATACAAAGTTTTATTAATAATTAAATAAAATATATGATACACAATAAAATATTTTAATGAAATTTATATCTCTATGAAAGTTTACTTCCATAATCATTTCGTCATTCGTACATTAAATTAGATAATGCGATGTTAATGACTGGGAATTACTGCTTTCATAATTCCAATTATAATTCATACAATGTTTGTATTTCTGTAATGGACACTACATCACATCATCGCGTAACTTTCTTTATATACACTAAATTTTATATGCACGTACAGTTTTTTAGACTATATTTAAGATTCTATAAATGAAGAACAGGGCAAAATAATTGATTTATTAATTACATTCAATTAAAATTACTCGCATGATAATGTAATATATTTTCTCAAAAATAACCGAAAATTATGAGATTTTATATCAACTTAAAATTTATATAATTCTTGTATTATTATTTATAATTAATACATTGTTTATAAAGTAAATAAATTTCTTCTAATTTAATTATATTTTACAATATAATTACATTTTTTTACATAATATAATTTATAATATATCTTTTAAGCAATCCTGCACATATATTTTTATGTTTAATGTTATTTATTCTTCTTATTCTTAATATTGTCTTTTTTAGGTTATATCTCTTTGTTTTTTTTATATTCTGTCCTGAATATGCTATAATGAATCTTGTCTATCTTTAAAAATATCTTTATCTACTCTCCTTTCATTATTTCTACAAAGACTTCAAATTTATATATTTGCAATTAAATAAAAAACAATTTATTATGATTTCAATAAATATATTTTAAAATTTTATGATTTAAATAAAAACTATTTTCGTAAGTATAGCTTTTTAATAACTTATATTAATTAAAATAAAACATATAAATTATAGACATATATGTAATATATTAGAAAGTTAATTTTATTCTTTAAAAACTATAATTTAATAGAAACTAAAATATTAAGTACATGATAAATAAATATTTCTAAATCAGTAATATTATTTATTCCTATATATTCTAATTATTGTTTTAGCGGTCAATATTAAATAATTAAAAATATTCGTTCATACTACTGGTAGTATGTCTAATATTTGCCATTTTTGGTACAGCTTAATTAATTTTGGTATAGCTTAATTAATTTTGGTATAGCTTAATTAATTTTGGTATAGCTTAATTAATTAATATATTTTATTGCATTATATGTAATACAAAAAATGTTTCGGTTTCTTTTAGTTATGCTATTAATTTTTATTTATTATTTGAATATGAAATCAAATGTTTTTAAATTATGCACTTTAATTTTACGATACAAACTGACTTGATTATTAATTAAAAAAATGCATGTATATTAATAAATTAATCATATTAAATCTTAACAAATTTTCATTAATTTTAAGTTTTAAACACACGTTTATCTTTTTTAATATATGTACACAATATAGAACAAAAACAATGTTATCATATTATCGATGGTTAAGACAGATATGGATATTATAATAAATGTATGGTACTAAAATATTCAAATTAATTTTTATAGTTTTTCATTTATCACCAAAAAAATGTTTCATGTGATTTTGTACGAGTTATTTTAATACAACATATTTATATTTCATTTTTAAATAAATTGCATCAATTATTTTTTCATTATTTTGATACAATATTGATGGATATTTTTTATTTAGATTTTTAAAGTTATGTAAGCGTTACTTAAATATTCCTATTTTAAATTATATAAATTAAATTATATAATACATAGTGTCTACATTATTTAAAAAATAATTTTATAAATAATACTTCAAATTTTTGTTGTTTATAAATTTCTGTAAATAAATAACAATTTTCATATATTTATAGTTTACTATATTATTATATAAGCTTTAAATGTAAATAGTGTATATTATTTCGCTAAGAGTATAGATTATTATTATTATTACAATTATATTTATTGTTATGTGGTTGTTAATTATCATTATTACTATTATTCAGATCTCTGTGATTGTTATACAAAATTTATTTTATAATTTACAAAATTATAAATCTATTAAAAAGTTACGGATTATTCCATATTACTATTAAAATTATTAATATTATTGTGATATTAATTTAATTACTAACTTAAGTTATAAACATAATATACCTGTATTATTATATAGATCATAACCTAATAATTCTGTTTTTTAATAGAAATATTTCTTAGAGGAATATTACTATTTAAAAAAAAATTTTTAAAGGCATTAGTTTAATCTTCTGCAGTATTGACGTCAAACTTCACTTTTTTATCGGTGATTTTTAAATTTAACATGTAGAAACGTATTGTGATCGTAACACACACATTCAAACATACCCAAGTTTCTTTTCTTTTTCGACGATCTAATGTATATGTACGGTGTGACTCCTACGTATACGGTGTGTGTACATCTCTCTTTTCACTCGCTGAGCAGTTGACTTAACAGTAGTAGCTAACTGAGTGTTGTCGATTGTACACTTCTTTTACTTTTCACATTTTCATTACGCTCAGTTTATTCTTGGCAACCGGCGAAACATTTCTGTTATTTCTTTCAAATTTTTCCATTTATACACTTTCGTTACGGTTCCGAGAAATTTAATAATTTCTTTATTTAGATATAGGTGTTCATTGTTAATTATTAAATTTTTTCCGTATTAGTTTTGTAATTTTTATTTAAAAAAAATATAAGTTTTGAAGAATGTCATCACAGGTGTCGGAGTTTTATCGTGACAAAAGCATTTTTATAACCGGTGGCACCGGTTTCTTGGGAATTTCTGTCGTGGAAAAAATTTTACGTTGTTGTCTTGATGTCAAAAATATCTACTTACTTATAAGGCCGAGGAAAGGCAAAAATGCTCAGGATAGAATGCAAGACGTCATCAAAAACTCGGTGAGTGAAAATGTATACGTTTGCAAATTTATTAATGCTCTTTCAAATATATTGCAAGCCTTTTTTTAACTTCAATTATATCTTTTAAAATTTTACGAGTCGATTTTTATTATTTTAAGTTACCATGCTAGATTTGAAGGTTTTATTTATAGCCAGTATAAATTAAAATATAATAAATATATATATCATATTTTATTATATATAGCTATAGATCTATCTCTAAATACCTAGCTTTAGGATTTGCTTTTTAATTGCAACACAGAAAAGCGTATTTTTTAAATTGTAGAAATTTTGATTATGTTGGACAAATTAGTACCAAGCTCAATATTAATTTATAATTTTTTTGGATTTTATATTTATATTAATATTATTTTAATATAATGTTTATAATTAAATATAAATTACTTGTAAAGGTCTTTCAAAAAATTAAAGAGGAAGGCAAAATTGATCTTTTCAAAAAATTGATACCAGTTGGTGGAGATGTTGGAGAAGAGCATTTAGGATTATCTATTGAAGATAGGCTAACAATTGCAGAACATGTTCAGATTGTGTTTCATTCAGCTGCTACATTAGATTTTCAAGCTGATTTAAAATCTACAGTCAATATTAATATATTAGGTACTCGTAGAGTAGTAGAGTTTTGTCAAGAAATAAGAAATTTGAAGGTGATTAAATTTATGTTTTGTGTATATTTAATTAAATAGAATTAAATTTCTTTAATTCTATAATATGGTATAACAAAAGTTAACAAAAATTATCAATTATTTATTATATTTATTATGCAAAATAAGAGTTAATTTAATTTAAAAGAAATATATAGATTTATTAGAATTTATTTTGTTGTATATATTATAAATGAATTTGATATACCAATTTATGAATGACCATCGTTTTTTTATTTTTTATTTTTTATTTAGGCTTTAATCCATGTCTCTAGTGCCTATGTAAATTCAATCTTGAATGAAGTATATGAACGTATTTATCCAGCTCCTATGGATGTTAAAGAACTTTTAAAAAAGGTTAAGGAATTAAATGATAATGAATTGAATGAAGCTACATCAGATATAATAAAAAATCATCCTAATCCATACACATTTACTAAACATTTGGCTGAACATGAAATAGCAAATTCAAAGCTGCCAGCTGTAATTATTCGACCATCTATGAGTGAATGTCTAAGTTTATTTATTTTAATTTTAACATTAATACTTTCATAAAATTAAGACTTAGTAATATTTAAGCAAGAGCTTTATGCATATCATTTTTTAAATATATTTTATTTTACTATTTTATATTTTTTTTTTATATTTATTTGAATTACTTTATTTATTTAATAATTAATAGTAAGTAAAAATTAAGAGTTTATATTCTAAATATACATTCTAAATCAAACTCTTTTATTAATTTTTAAAGACTTTTCTATTCATAAAATTTAATTAATATATTTATGCAATTTTTTTTTTTAACAAGATTTTTATCGATTTATTTGTATTTGTCAAAATTATTTTTGAATAATAATAATTTATTCGTGAATATTTATAATTTTTTTTATAGTTGTGGGAGCTTGGAGGGAGCCAGTTCCTGGTTGGACTATTTCTAAAAATGGACCACAAGGATTTTTAATGGGAGCTAGTAAAGGAATTGTTCGACGTTTACCAGTAGCTAAAGATCTAATTTATGACTATATACCAGTGGATATTGTTGTTAATAGTCTAGTAATAACTCCATATGTTATTGAGCGAGATAGGTGAACATTTTTATATAGTATTTTATTAAAAATTGTTATATAATATATTATCTATTATATTTTGTACTGTACATTATATATCTAATTATTAGATGTATTAAAGTCATAATAATTTATTTTAAGCAATATTTCTTCCAAGTATTTCTTCTAAGACATATGATATTATAAAGTATTAAAAATTTATATTAATTTAATTAAATATTATGTTCTATTTATGTTTTTTTCTAGTTTAAATGCAGTGAAAGTTTATCATCTAACATCAAGTACATGTACACCTTTTAAATGGGCTGCTGTTGCAGATAAAATTAATGTTTATCTACATAGTTATCCATTAGCAAGTGCTATATGGTATCCCAATTTAAAACTTCTACCATCATTATTTTGGTTTAGAATTTCAGCATTTTTTGTGCATATGATTCCAGCTTATATTTTAGATACAATTATTCGGATATCCGGTGGAAAACCTATGTTAGTTTATGTTAAATAATCATTAAAAGTTTGAAAATAATTTTAAACAATATTAATGTACTTTTAATTTATTTTGTAGGTTAGTTCGACTTCATACCAATGTTAATAAATCTTTAACTCGATTAGAAAAATTCATTTTTTCAGAATGGAAATTTTATAATACTCAAACCTTAGAATTATATGAATCACTTTCTGAAGTGGATAAAAACATATTTTCTTTAGATATCAAAACTATTAATTGGGAAACCTATTTTATTGATTTAACAAAAGGAGTTCGAGTATACTTGCATAATGAACCTTTGAAGACATTAAACAAGGCTAAAAGAAAAGATAAAATGTAAGATTTCTTTTTATTTTGATAATTATCTTTTGTTCTTTTTATTTTTATTTTATTTTTACTGAATAACATTTTTGAATACAGGTTTTTATTATATGAAATTTTTTATTTGAACTTATTTTTAAAATATGAATGTATAAAATCTCAAGTTAAAATTCATTTAATTGTAAAGAAATAAACATTAAAATAAAAAGCTCTATTTACATTAATTTTTATTCTTTTCATAAATTATAATTTTAATTAAGCATTTGTTTTCATAAATAAAATTTACGAATAAAAAACCTCTGAATGTTTCAGATTACTTGTACTTCATTTATTATTGCAAGTATTCGTTTTATCTTTTATTTGGTGGATTTTCAAAACATTACTTGGAATGAGTTGGATCCAAACTGGTATGATAGTTCCAATAGCTTACTTTATTTTAAATCTCTTATAAATAAGAAAAATAAGTTTTTTTAAAAACTTATAAGGTTTTGCTGTCTTCATAGATTATATTAAATATGAAGAATGAAGAATACAATAATATAAATTAAATTTATTTATATTCTATTAGAATTCGATTTGATAAGAAATATATTTAAACTCGAGATATTATAGCTACAGACTTTAATTTTATTTCTTTTTTTTTTAAATTTTGAAATATTAATGATTTGATTATGTCACAATTTGGTTAATATTTATTTTTTTATCATTGTTAAAATTATTTACATTGTTTTATGTATTATTTTAATATATTCAATAGAAAAAAACACTAAATACAATCTAAAAAAAAAATATCCTTGTTAGATTTAGTAATTTTGTATTCTTTATCTTGAATGGGAAGAAAAAAAAAGTTTATCATTATTGGTGTATGTTAATTTAACCATTTTAGTATATTTTTTTGGTTACAGAAACTATTTTTTATGAGTTATTTTTATTTTTAGTTTTTTTAACTATTTCGAATAGATCAATAAATTTGTAATACTAATAAAGACAAATTTTTTAATGTTATCGAATTTTTATACGATGTAACGTTATATGTTACGATGTAAAAATAAACAAAATAAAAGTATTTATATTTTCACAAAGTTCTAATGTAATTTTATTTAATTTTACATGATTCTGTAAATTAATTTCACATTAATACGTTATATGTAAATATTGCAAATAAAAGGAAGAATCAATGAATTTGAGAATTAAATAAATATTATAAAAAATTAATTTTCATAATATATTATCAATTGCTGATCTTTTAAACTGTAATTTCTATTTTATATTGTATACATATTAATTTTTTATGTAGTTATTAGCAATTATTTATATATCTATAATCAGTATATACACTACATACACTATTTATATAAAAAAATTAGTTTTACTCAACAAAATACTTTTAAGTAATTTATATCCTTTTAAATAAGTAATTAATTAATTTATCTCCGATATAATTATAAGATTTATATATATATATATTAATCCTACTCTATATATCTATAACCTACTTTATATATATATTCTACAAAATAACATTTTAATCATTTTCATTATCAAATAAAGCGAAAATATTTTTTTTATTTAAGAACTTTTGTGAAATCTAAAACGGTAAAGGAAAACTACTAATTTCCTGATATTGATCGTGCGAATATACCAAACATTTCATAGTTTTCTCATTCATTAATGATTTTAAAAATAATATTAAGGAATTAAAGTAAGTCAATATGAAGTGAATAAATTGATTGAATATTCAACGGGTAAAGCTTTATAAATATTGAATTATAGCCTGATATTAGAAGTATTTTCTAAATTAATTTAACTTATATAAATACAATGTTAATTAGTTTTGAAACAGTCGTGTAACAATGTAACAACAATTACAATGAAAACTAAAACTAAATGCTAATTTTCAAGAGAATGTTATTAATATTCAAAAAAATATTAAAAAATAATCAATAGTATATATAATAAGATCAATATAATTGATAAAAAAAAAAAGCTTTACGAATATAGACATATAATAAGAAAAGAGGCTAATAAAATAGGGAGTCCTTATAATAATAAACACTAAATACAAAAAAAGACTAAAGGTTTTATGAGACATGCTTAATTAATTATGCAAATCCACTTGAATAAAATTTATCAGAGAAAACAATTTATTATTGTTTATTATTTAAAATTAGGATATATCGATTTAGAATATAGTGTATGTAGATAAAAAGTTTTATTTCTTCAAAAAAATGAAAAATTATAAATATCTTTATGAAAAAACACCATCACAGGTTCTAGAAAATTTAAGGAAACAAATACAAGAAAAATATACAGGAGATTAATTTCTTACTAACAATTAAAACTTAACATACATTTTATGATTAGTTAATCATGTGAATAAAATTTAATTATTTTTTGATCTTATATTTATTTTTAAATAATTTTTGTATGATAGACAACAATATACACAATGCATAAATTGTTTTTAAAGCTTTTTATTTTTTAAACTTAATTTTGTATCCATTTAGTAGTTTTATTAACAAATTTATAACTAAAATACAAAAATTATTAAATATTTATTATTGAAAAGTTAATTAATTTTGATAATTAACGATACTAATTAATGGATGATACCTAATTTTAACGAATTCTAATCTTATTTCTTAATTTAATAATTCTTAATTTGAACTTAATATTTATTATTAATTATTTCAAAAAATTCTTATATGATTATATATTATATCAATTTCATACTAAAAGTTAAAATATTTTATTATCAATGATATATGTCTTACTAATCGAGCAATGGACAGCACGAACACGTTAAATAAGCATTCTTATATACTAAATTTTTGAAAACAAAAATATGTAAGTGCGCTTTTGTTCTTTTTTAAAAAAAAATGTATTTTATTGCAATTAATTTATTAGTACTAAAATATACACCCATTTGTGCAATGCGTACATGCATGCATACATACACTCACACGTAAATGCGCACACATGGATACATACGTACATACACACAAACATACATACATATATATGCCTATAATTGTATCAATATAATATAAATAATATATATGCAATAATATAATTGATTATTATAAGGTATGCAACATATTATTTAAGAAATATTCATAAGATTGAAATTGCATTTATATGTTATTCATTATTAAGCACATTAGATTTACTAATTTCACTTTTTAGATGTAACAGACAGCACCGAATGTTTATTAAGTAACTACTTAAATAAAAAGTATTTGTTAATATATCAATTAATTACTAGCGTTCGGTCGTAAAAACAGGTAGAACTTTGATTTTTCCATTTCAATGATTTGCCAATAAAATTAGCACATATAATATAATTAATGAATACCGATTAATTCAAATTTGGAATAGTGAAATCAATCTCTCATTTATAATTTTTTAATTGACTAACACATTACAACAATGAACTCATGACCAAAGCAGATGATATTGAATGAGCTTCATAATATCACAATTATATATATATATATATAAATATATATATAGCCTGTTTAACATGATTATTCGTAATTTCAATAATAATTTTTAAAAATAATTTTAATGAAACAATTCTGATAAAAATATACAGATTATGAACTTGTGTCAGATAATTTTAATTTTTATATACCAATAAAAGAATGCTGTATTTAAAAAACATAAAATGTATGTTCGTATGTGTACAATGCTGTAAATATTTTGAGAAACTAATAAGCAAAATTTAATTGAAAATTTTTTTTAAATTTCAGAAATTCAGTTATAATTATTTATTACATAATATTTCTTACATAATATAATCTATATTTTTATAATTTTCAAAATAAAATTTCAATTTAATTATATCAATATTAAGTAGTGTTATTCAATATATCAAAATCTTAATTACTTTGTTAAAATTTTTAAGAAAGCTATAAATTTATCTCTATAAAATTACAACTATAAGAACATCAAATAAAACTAACTGCTTTTTTTATAAAAACACCGCTTAAATCTACTTTTGAGGTATTGTTCACAGAATGTATTGTTAAATAATAATATTTTTAATAACACATTAAAATCTCTTCACCAAAAGTAATAATTATTTATTCTTAAGTAAATTTTTTATGAATTGAAATAATGTTGTCTTTTAAAGTAATTACGTAAACAGAGAAGATGCAGTTTTTTAGTGGTAAAATTTGTTTTCCAAAATGTGGTTACTATTACTGATTACTATTAATTCATTATGTTTGAATTTATTGAATGAATATCTCATAAGTATCATGATAGTTAAAAGTTTCTTTAAAAAGCATCTAACTGTCTTTAATTTTACTTACGTTTATTATCTGTAATTTTGAAATTACAGATTAAAAACGAAATTTAAAACAATATAATAATAAATTCAATTAAGAATCAAAATTGTTCTTTTTTCAATATATATATAAATACCTTTTTATTTGAAAAATGACCTGTAATATATTTTGAATTATTATAGCATCCATCGAAAATGATAGTAGACAATGATATTATAAACTACCTTCATTTATTTAACGTTCTTTCATAACAAAAGTTAATTATGTGTTTGATAAAATATTTAAATTATTATTTTTTTATACATTAGAAAATATAATGCATGAATTAAACATTATTTAAAGACAAAAAATGAACATATTTTTAATTTTTACTCTAAAAACAAGAATAAACTCGGTTATTAAAAAGAAGAATTTATATTTAGATAGAGTGACATAGCCTGTTAATTTAATTTTTCTTCGTTATTTATTCGTTTAAATTATTAACGCTCACGAATGTTTTAAATCAATCAGGCATGGGAACAAGATTATGATTAATTTTTGAGCTGGACAAGTTGCAAATACAGCCCAAGTTCAACTATGCGTACGTCTATAGTCAAAAAATAAATAAATTGGCAACGTCGCGGGATGCTCGTGGATATTGAATCACATACAAAAGTCAAAAGTATCAGGCGTTGTTGAGAACCAACGAAAAAGCTATTGGCTTAACGTAACGTCAGTAATTTTTTCTTCTAATCCACCTTGTTGACTTCTTGCAAACTTACCAACACTTCAAATTCAAACTACAGATCCGAATCGCAGATTTAACAGACGCTTAATTTTTCCGGATACTTATTCTTCTTGATCTCATTAATGACTTTACAATACTTTTAAAATAATATATAATTAAATATATAATTAAAAATTTTGCGAATTAAATATTAGCCAATTTCTTTTTATTTTTCAGAATAAAATTATTAAGGCTATTATAAATATATATAATAATTTCAATTTAATGTATTAAGAATAATTTGTTATTATATAAGCAATTATATAGTACGTGTAAGTATTTATTCTTATTATTATAATCACATTTTAATTTTTAACGAATATATTTCAAATATATACAAAGTAAAAAATATTAAAATTATTATACTTAAAAATAAAAAATAAAAAATATAAAAAAAATGTTTATGATGAATTAATTGCTAACTAGTAAAAATTGTATTAATCAAAATCAGCTTAATGGTTTTTCTGAGCATAATGTCTATTAATTTTAAAAATATTTTAAAATGTAGAATTTTATTAAATTATCCATATCAAGGTATTAATTTATCTAAAAAATTTATGTATTAAGTTTATGATCATAATTTCATAAACATTTTAAGTATGGTGAATGATTTGTAAATTCTAATGAATTAATCTTTAAATCATTTAACTATCACAAATTATTTTACAGAGTTTCTTAAAAAATGCTAAATTCTATTGTATTCTATTTAAAAAAATTTTTTAATTTTTTAACACATTTGCTTTAGTTAATTGCAATTGTTAAGATTTGAACGTATTTGTTAATGTTTTAATTATTTACATCTGATGTATTTGCACGTACAGTAGAGACAAGAGGATTAGGCATCGTGTTAATGTTAATTTTAACGTTAATCATTTCAGTACTTTAAATGATATATATATATTTTTTAATTTCATACAAATTAATTTTAGATACATATAATTTTATTATCTTGTTTCACCAATTTACTTTATATCGGCACAAAAGTATACATACCATACGTATTACATACACATATTTTATATGCGTACTAATACAAAGTTATAATGATTTGAGCCACAATTTAGACTCTGATTTTGTAACTTAAATTTAATAATATAAATATAATAAGTACTTTTACGATATTTTATTGACATTAGTATAACTCAAATCCCAACAAATTACATAACTTAAAGATTGTAAATTAAGATAAGATAAACTTGAATCATTATACTTTAATTTATTATATAATTATATATAAATATACAACACAAAAATTATATATTATATATTTTATGGGCGAAAATTATTAGAAAAAAATTTTTATTTTCTATGTTCATGAATAATTTTTCAGCATAGAGTTTTCTTTTATTGTGTTATTATGTCAGATTATAAAATATTGTAACAAAATATTTTATAATTAACTAATTAAATATTTCTACTTTTTAAATTTTTTTGTTAATTATATATCTTATATATCTTATAAACTAGCCTTCACTATAAAAATGAATTGAAAAAATTACTTTAGGATTCTTTATTTTGGTTCATATTTACAATAATAGAGAATGTTAATAATTTATTTAATTTTTTATTTATTTTAGCTTTTTAATCACTATATTAAAATAAGGACTCTCTTTGATTACTTAAAAAAATTATCTTTTTATTTGCAAGAGTATGTAATATATATCAAAAAAATTTATAACAATTTATTTGTTGTAATTGAAGATTCGAATGACCACAGTAAATAATTATTAAACATATCAACTTAAAAACAGAAAATTTATTTTTTCACGCGTTCTGTATCCATGTCAAACATCAACAGTATTTTATTAAAACTTATGCGGTTCCATGAAATTATTTAGGAACGAATGAAAGAAAAAAACATTGTAGTAATAATGCACAATATCAGTTTAAGGGTAAACACTTATGATGCTATATATAAGTAGGTATATATGCTATATATAATATATACGTATATGGATAAAAGATTACAATAAATAGATGTCACCTTTGTTTTGATAATTCCTACCATTTTATTTGCATAATCATTTCAATTATTGTCTTAAATATAATATTATAATTTTAATCTAAGATATTAGATTTTATATACATAAGATATTATCTATTCGAATAATAAATTTAAAAGCTTTGTTATCTATATAATCTTAGAGTTTATAATTAAACTTAATGCTTAACACACACACATCTATATATATATATATATTATGTATCAAAATCAATTCTTGAAATATTTTTTATTATTTAAAAAAAAATTTTAATTCTTGTAAAAATTAATAAAAAATAAAAAAGCATTACGGTTTATCATTAATATTTCTTTCTTTCTTTTTATTTATATGTTATAACGATTTTTGATTCACAAAAAATATATTTTATGGTAATTTCAATTTTCTATTTCATTTTTTGTGTTGAAAATTAGTTTTGTTGTTTGTATTATAAATTATTTCAAAGAAGTTAGATAATTAAAATTTAACCTACTATTATTAATGAGATTTCTTATATTTAAAAGTGTTTGATATTTACATATCTACTACTTATTATATTTTACTTTACTATTATTAGGCACTAAAACATTTA